>OZ023302.1:16892044-17545872 GCA_964007245.1 Hypomecis atomaria
ATTTATAAAAATATTTAAAAAATACCTTCTCCTGTAAAATTTGGTTTTTGTCGGTTACACTAAGTCGGCGGTAATGGCTCGATATAGCCTGTCAAAGTTTTGGTGACGTCACAAGTGCCATACAAATGTATAGACTTCTGTGAGAGAGATGACCTCACGACCCCTACTCCCAAACTTCGACAAGGTTTACCTTTGTCATTTGTTGTTTGATTGACATGAGAAAAATACGTGTCCAATATTTTTTAACCAACTTCCAAAAAGGAGTAGGTTCTATGTTCGTCTGCATGTATTTTTTTTTTGTGTATGTTCTTCATTAATTTTGCCAAATGTGAACCGAATCGAAAAACTTAGTTCAAAAGGGTATACTGTCGAAGTGGTCCCATTTAAATTTTACAGAAATCAGTTGAGCCGTTTTTGAGACATCAAAAATAATGTAAACAATAGTTTATTGAATAAGGCGTTACTTTGCGGAAGATCATCTTCAAATTCTTGTTTTGAATAAATATTTAGTGTATTTCCGCTCTGTCGTAGTCATATAAGTTAAGGGTACCATTCAAAATACAAATTAAATCACAAACAAAATTAGTAATTAATCATCAACCTGTATCATGGTTCGACTATGGTAAGATTAGGTTAGATCAGAAAAAAAATCCGTTAAAAATAATAAAAAATAATTAAACCTGTAACAAAAAATAGTGATTAGTGATCTCTTTAAAAAAGGTTTAATTATTTTTTATTATTTTTAACGGATTAATTATAATTTTGTTTCAGGTTCATTAATATTTTGTAAACATACCTAACCTAACCTAACAATTTTTTTTTTTCTGATCTAACCTAACCTAACCATAGTCGAACCATGATACAGGTTGATGATTAATTACTAATTTTGTTTGTGATTTAATTTGGATTTTGAATGGTACCTACCCTTAACTTATATGACTACGACAGAGCGGAAATACACTAAATATTTATTCAAACCAAGAATTCGAATGTAAACAATACTAGCGAAATTTTCCAATTTCGTTCACGATGGAAGGCGGTTTTGCACTTATTTACGAAAAATAATTATTGATAATCTAATTCATAGATTAATTATAATACTGTTATTTTTTTCAGTTATCATACCTATTGTCTGACATGACAAAAATGTCGTATCTAACGGCTACCTCCTGATATTTGGCTTCTAATATCTTCGTTACTTATGGCATACACAGTGCATTTTTTGCAGTGATCTCCGTCTAATCAGCATGAAGGATATTATGACAACGAACGAAGCGTACGAGCTACAGGACTTTATGTTCGTGTGTAAGCGGCATATTGATGCTGCTGGGAATGTATTGTCCCACCAGTGGCTTCCCACCGTGCAGACGGTATTTTTACAGGTATGTTCATATTTTCTTTATAAATTAAATTTTTAGTTCATAGATGCAAACGTATTCTTTTAACATAATATTTTAAACTTTATTTTTCAAAGACTTTCGGAGGCGCTGTTAGCCTGATAAGGTCATTAGCATAATAATATTGTTGTTTATAAAATTATTTCGACTGTGTATTGTTTGTATGTTCTCTGTAAATATCGTTCTGATTTAAATAACTTTTAAAAATAACAAAATTAAATCAAATTCTAATGCTCTAAGATGCGCCCTTAAGGTTGCGATAGGTATAGGATTTCTGTTTTTTTTTTAGAATTTTGAACTTTCTCCCAACATGATAGACAGCTGTTAACCGACTTCCTAAAAGGAGAGGTTCTATGTTCGTCTGTATGCATTTTTTTCGCTTATTGTGAACCGAATCAAAAAGATATATACTTCCGAGGGAGTCTCATTTAAATTCGATTGAAAACAGCTATGCCATTTTTGTGAAATCAACAATAATGTAAAAATTGTAGTATACTTACATGAATTCGAGCGGTACTTGAAGTCGGTTTTGCCATTTTTTGCGAAAAATAATTATCCAATAATGAAAGACGGTCGTGTTTAGATAAAATAAAGACTAGTATAGACTATAAACTCTTTTAGAAGTTATAAGCGCTGATAACATAAGAAGCTCTAAGGGCGAATTTCAGGGAACCTTAAAATCGTTTTCACTCTGAGTTTCAATTTTGGAAAGAATCTTGTAGTAGTTACTGTATTTTTCAGGGTCACAAGAAAAAACAGATCCCGGAACCCAAACAGGCTTCCTTGATGAAACGTTTCTACAACTGTCTGGCTTGCATCATGACGTACAACCTGCAGTCTCTCTGTCTCAAGTCAATGAAGGAGTACACTGACTATGTCATGGATGTTGGGGTATGAGCTCAGATTTTCCACTAGTATTGCTACAAAATTTGCTCCAGTATTGTTACAGTATTTTTAGGGTTCCGTACCCAAAGGGTAAAAACGGGCCCCTATTACTAAGACTTCGATATCCGTCTGTCCGTCTATCTGTCTGTCACCGGGCTGTATCTCATGAACCGTGATAGCTAGGCAGCTGAAATTTTCACAAATGATGTATTTCTGTTGCCGCTATAACAACAAATACTAAAAACAGAATAAAATAAAAATTTAAGGGTGATTTGCAACAAACGTGATTTTTAGGAGATTTTTGCTCGCTATTGATAACGGCAAGAGGAATGGGTCTTCCATACGGTACGGAACCTTTCGTGCGCGAGTCCGACTCGCACTTGGCTGATTTTATTTATTATTTCTGCTTCAGCACATTGTACCAATATGGCCACGAAAATTTTACAACTCTTAGCTTGCATCGTGAGTTTCCCAAACTACAACCTGTAACAAATATTTTTCGTTATCTTCACCATTTTACTCTTAGATCATCCACTATTTGGCATAATATATTTCCAAAATTATCAGATATATCTGGCACAATCTTGCGGTCTTTATCAGGTCATCTATTTATGTTAGACGACCCACACTGTGTTTACCGGTGTGTGCAAGAAACACACTCAGTCTGGAATAAAGTACTGATTTAATATTTCATTACAGGTTACAAACCAAGGCTTCGTAATCAACCTAACATTCGCTAACGACGCCATTGAATTCGATCCACCATTCAAACAGTTTAAGGACCAAATTAATCTGCTGTACGATTTCCTGATCGACGCGTGTCGACAGTGCCCTCGATTAGAGACTCTGTTGTACCAGGATTATGTTCCTGGAAGTGGCAAAACTACGCTAAAGGTAAAAATGTATTTCACATACCCATCGTTTCTACCACCATTTTCCTACCTATCTTCGTCATCATGTTACTACCATCTTCAGAATCAGAATCATTTATTGACGTATCGAGCTTAATACTACAATTAAAAGTACAAAATCTGTGTAATAGTACATAGTACCACCAACAATAGGTCTCGTCATTCAACTAAGAAAATACAAAATTGAAACGAGTAAGTATAAATATTTAAAACAATTGATTAAAAATAATACATTCATACTGAATAATAGCTCAGATAGCAAAATCTTTTGCAACTCTGTGCTGCTCTTTTAAAAAATGCTGATAGTATAGTCCTGCTCACTTCTTGATGTTGTCCAGCCATTTTTGCGTGAGATACATTCCTTTTTTTTCTCGGAATTCTTCTTTCGAGGATTAATTAATTTTCATGTTCATAAGTTCCTCTTTAAGAAATTGGGCTTCATAGCTCAATGATACATAATAATTAATACGAGAAGCCTAAAGAGCTATTTGAGGTTCGACATCTTTCTGCAAGATCGAATGAGCTGATCCGTAGACAAATATTTCAAAGTTATCAACATATCGTTTATCAAGTGGAAATGGCCGTAAAGTTTCCACGGAGATCTATGTAATTAGATTATTTGATTTGACTCCTTCCTTTCTTTCTTTTTTCTTATTGCAGCCTTTTTTTTTTCCTTTATTTCAGCCAATCATTGACAACGAGCTGGTCGAAGGTTACAAAAAGATGTTATCAGATTTAATCAGTGAGCAGAGGATTGGACCAGAGCTAAGGGTTCAAGATTTCGACGACTACGTGTGTTTACTCAACGGTCAAGTCAGTATCCAGTTACAAAAATCAGTATTATAGCGCTAATAGTACAGCCTGGCTAAATGCTCTTTATCTGCAGTAAAACAACTGTCAATAACAGTAGGTTAGTCATTGAATAACTGTCCGTGCACAGAACAGAAGAGTGTTCGTGAGTGGAACTTAAAACTGAATGCATAGCTCAGTTGACACATAAAATTGATAACCGCTGTTGTCTGTTTTTTCAGAGCTATTTAGGCGCCAGAAAAACTGTCACACTAAGGTTATTTCTCGACAGATTTTTCGCAAACCCTGCAACTTTTTGACTGGAGCTTTTTTTCAGTCTTTCGATCTGGTAGAGAAATTTCTTAACGCGGATAAGACCTTCGAAGAGTATTGCGCCGAATCCGTCAAGTACGTGGAGCTGGCCAAGGAGATACCTTCCAAACTTGAAGGGACCATAGTCATTGGAATGTTCAGGATGCAAAGAGGAGACCTTATTCAGTCGCTAAGGAGTGCAGCTACGCGCTTGGCCAATATTCTGCTCAGGAGGATGACTGAGGATTACCAAGCTATGATTAAAGCGTAAGTTTTTTTGCCACTCTCATCAACATGGTCAGAATGTAGAGAAAACCTGTTTTAGTCGCTGTACTGTACTGTACCAGTCTTTTTAATAGTCCACTGCAGGACGTAGGCCTACCCACGAAGGGTGATTGGGCCATATCCACCACGCTTGCCCAGTACGGGTTGGTGGATTCACGTACTCCGTCGAATTTCTTCTACGGACGTGTGCAGGTTGCCACACGATGTTTTCTTTCACCAAAAAGCCAGTGGTATGAAATTCCGTACAATTCTAAGGTATTCATTGGTACGGGACCGGGATTTAAACCCACGACCTCACGATTGTAAGGCGGTTGTCATTACCACTATACCACCAGGGTTTCGCTGTTGTCTGTTTTTTTTTTGTTGTCGCTGGTAATATATTGCTAGGCCATGATGAGCCACAATGATGTCTTCAACGTTTATATTTTATCTTAATGTATGCCTTTCAATTTGGTTTAATGAATAACTTTTTTCCACCGCGCCTCTATTTTGTTTTAATGCTAAGTTATTGAACCCGGTTTTTTTTGACAACTATAAACATCGTTGGCGCCCGAAAATTCTGGTCCAGTATAGGTGACTTTGGCGATCAACAGTTTAAAACTCAGCATCATCACCGTGTTTCAAACCCCTTTTACGTATAAAGTTCTACGCTCTTGTGTCATTTTAATTTGGATTCGAAACTCTTCCCAAAGCACACTGCTATTTAGGGAACCAGAGGTTTCATTAACGCCTTGAAATAATATTTCATAGTATCCCCAAATGTTTTTGATTAACCCCTAAAGCGCACAGCGCCGTCTAGCGGAAAGTGAGGAAGCAGCACGGCCCATCGTGATTTTTTTTTAGCATTTCCGCCGCGACCTACTTAATCGCGATTTTTAGAAATAATGTATAGAGTCGTAATAGACTAGCCCTACTATTTCTATATTTGGCTTTCTAGCTACCTATCTGTATATGTTAAAGCGGGTCTACACGATCCCGTCAACTCTTATTAGATTATAAACAAAAATCGGCCAAGTACGAGTCAGACTCGCGCTCGGAGGGTTCCGTACTGTATGGGAGTCCCCCTTAAAGTTTTGATTTTATTTTAATTTCATTATTTATTATTGAAGGGGGAATATAAAACTAAATATTCTGTGAAAATTTCAAGCATCTACCTGGTACCATTATTAACATAGAGCGAAAAACGTCTAAAAATTCAGGTTTGTTGTATGGGAGCCCCCCTTAAATATTTATTTTATTTTGTTTTTAGTATTTGCTGTTATAGCGGCAACCAAAGTACATCATCTGTGAAAATTTCAGTTGCCTAGCTATCATGGTTCATGAGATACAGCCCGGTGACAGACGGACAGACGGACATCGAAGTCTTAGTAATAGGGTCCCGTTTTTCCTTTGGGTACGGAACCCTAAAAACGACGCGCGTGCCCAGATTCTGGGCGCCTGGGTGCAGTGCCACTTACTATAGTCTGACCGTTTAACTGAGTCCTCGCCTGCGCGGTACAGAGGCGCGGGGGTAGACGACAAAGGGGACTGAGACAGGTGCGAGCGGCGGGTCGGCGCGGTACAGAGGCGCGGAGGTAGACGACAAAGGGGACTGAGACAGGCGGGTCGACCCGCCGCTCGCACCTGTCTCAGTCCCCTTTGTCGTCTACCCCCGCGCCTCTGTACCGCGCAGGCGAGGACTCAGTTAAACGGTCAGACTATAACAAGATTTTCCCGCCCAGATTCTAGTCGCGCGCCACCGAAGGGGTTATTGAATGGAATGTTATTCCTAATTTTTCCAGCATATACGACGAGTACAGTCTAATAGCGAATACTCTACTTACCCCACCTGCTGATACGGCTGCACTCATGGACCTTATGGCGTACTGTGAGAAGGTCGAAACTGTCATGCTCGCTGAGATGGAAGATAAGCTGAGGAACGTGATGCGATATATCACGTTCCTGGGGGATTATACAACCTTCACACCTTTGGAAATGAAGGCTAACAACCAGTCCTTCCATTGGTAAGTGTTAGAATAATTGTAATAGACTTTCTAGACGCTAAGGGAAGCTCATGGACCTTATGGCGGACGGCGAGTAGGTCGATTTTTTCGCTTGGTGACATTAAAGATAAACTAAGTAACGTGATGAGATATTCTAATTCGAAGTGGGGGCGATAAGTCCTGCACTGACGTCCTGCATGGGGTGTTTTGAACGTGATGAGATATATCACGATTTTGGGGGATTATACAACTTACACCGATTGAGATGAAGGTTAATAATAATAAGTCGTTGCATTGGGAAAGTTTTGAAATAATTACAGTGGATTTTCTATAAGCTGCGTGAAGCTCATGGAGCTTATGGTGAACTATGATAAAGTCGCAACTGTTCTGCTTGGTGAGATTAAAGATAAACTAAGGCACGTGATGAGTTATATCACATTTATGTCGGATAATACAAATTTCACGCCTTTCCAAACAGTGACTAACAAAGCAGCCTCCCAGGTTTTCTAGTGGTAACGATCAAGTAAGTTACATTGGTTGAGGGTGCAATTATTCTCATAAAGACAGAAGATGAACTGAACAACCCGATCATATTTATGGTATTTTTAGATTACATAACTACGGGTAGTGATTATTTAATTTTCAGGTACGCTCGCATGGCTGGCGTTATAGAAGAATGTAAAAGTATTTGCGACCAGAAGAAGATTGAGTATCAAGAATTGCTTAAGGTAACTTATACTCGTTCGTAATGACAACAGATTACTTAGAAATAGAACATAATTATTTATAGTGTTGCTCCGGTTACCATAATTATGACTTTTCACATTTTCCACAACATCCATTTTTTTCCTTTCACTTTCCTTTCATTATTCCAGATTTTTTTTATTATGATTTTGAGCCTGTATTGTCCCACTGCTGGGCAAAGGCCTCCCTCCCCTCCTTCCAGACTGCGCGATTTACAGCGTTGGTGGCCCAGTGTTTGTCGTGCGAGCTCAGTTCGTCGCGCCACCTGCGTTGGGTCGACCCATAGGTCGTTTGGATTTTGGAATTCCAGATTTAGTTGTTAAATATTCAAATCATGTGTATCCAATTGTACAAATCTGCTGCAAGCTGCCTCCAACCCATCTAAAACTAATTTTCAGGTTCGCATCGCCAAATTTATTGACGATCTGGATATTTATGAACTGCAAGTCAACGAGCTGCAGTACTGGGGTGATATCAATCAACTGCCTAAATATGTATTCCGTGCGCAACGTCTCGATGAAAAGTGAGAATTTAAGTTTTACAATAGGTTTGATGACAAAAAAATATAATTAATCCGTCAGACCATCAAAAAATATTATAGTTCGGCCGTTCAGAGAATGCGTTCCTGACACGTCATCTTGAAAAAATGTTTTTGGCCGATATCTCGGAAACTATGTACAGAACAAAAAACATTAAGATCGTTATTGAAGAAAATGGAAATAATGGAATAGAAATGGAAACAAAAGATGCGAAATTTTATTTTCTACAATCATTCTTTCTGATCTTAATGTTTTTGGGATAATATAAATTGCATATCAAATAAATAATCGCCTATCAATACATACTCATCATTTATATTCTTTTTTACATCAAATAACTTACTTCACTGCAAATAAACTAAATGTTTAACAAAACTCAAACTGCAGGCAATTCGAAATTTTACATCGATATGTAAGTTAGTGAAGAAATTAGATTAGGTGTGATATAAAAAATAGGTTAGGTTATGTTAGAACATGACAAAACAACGCACGAGCCGAGCGAGCGAAGCGAGCGTGCCGCGGCAGCGGCCGGCGAAGTGCCAGAAGCGAATCGCCTTTAACAGGTATAATGTGCATTAAGATTATTAGCTGTGCATTGATGAAAAAGCTTTTGCTTTAGGAAAAATCGCTGTACGCTGCGAAAATAAATTGTAGTGTGTTTAGAGATATTTTGAGTTGAATATTATGCTGTGCAATCAGTAATTTTGATGGGAATTTGGAATCTTATTGCATAGAAAAAGGATATTTTTTGATTTGCGTTTAAATACTACCCATAATTTGCCCTTAAGTACATAGTTTCCGAGATATCGGCCAAAAACATTTTTTTAAGATGACGTGTCAGGAACGCATTCTCTGAACGGCCGAACTATAGACACGTAATTTTTCTTTTGTTTGAAAAACATCAATTGAAGAAAATATAGCCCGTCAAAGTTCCGCGTGACGTCACAAGTGACATACAAATGTATTACTGTAAAAGAGGTGACATCACGACCCCCCACTCCCAAACTTTGACAAGGTTTATTTTTGTCATTTGTAGTAAAAAAAAAATACGTGTCTAATATTTTTTGATAACCTAACTCAAGAATTAATTAAAATAATGTTTTTTGTTTTACCTAGTCATTATGCCTATCACATTTTTGATCTACCTATAGGTATTTAATTGGGATATGATAACGTTTATTGTTTCACACTGTGTACATAAAGGTGTTACATAATAAATTACGGACACAACAGTTTGTCCTAAAGAACATACAATATTAGTTAATGAGTAATAGGTACATACTGTCCTCTCTGAAATACTATTTACACAATGATATAATATTTACTACATAACATTGAGCTAAACTTTCTACACTATTTATTAAGTATCTTCAAACAATTTATGTACTCGGAAACACGATAAAAACATTTCTTTTGGTTCAAGTTCAAAATTATATAGCTATTTAAGTTACACCTATTTAATTTACTATACTTTTTTTTTATTACTTAAATATCACATACCAATTTATGTACTCGGAAACACGATAAAAACATTTCTTTTGGTTCAAGTTCAAATTTCTATAGCTATTTAAGTTACACCTATTTAATTTACTATACTTTTTTTTTATTACTTAAATATCACATACATGTTATAATAACATCAAGTAACAATATGAGATCGTTATTTCCTACTTATAAGAGTTCAAAAATTCATAAAATTCTTTAATGTTATAAAAAGGATTTTCTACCAACCATTTTTTAAATTATTTTTTAAATTTATTCGAATCTAAATATTTGATGTGTAGTGGCAGGCTATTGTATACCTTGATTTGAGTGTTTTCTTACGGGCAGCGTGTAAGGTGGTGCATCTATCACGTCAGATAACGATGAACAGCGGATAATGAGATAAGGCACGTTTTAGTTTTGCAAGCAGGCTATTCGAGTACTATAATCATTTGTAACAATTTACTGATATACGAATTGTTCATTGTTCAGGTTATCAAAAGCTCTGACAACAATCGATCAATTCAACGAGGAAGAGTCATCGTTTGGTTACGATCTGTCTCAGTATCCCAAGAGGAAGCAGATATACGACAGGCTGGTGCCTTTTAAAAAGCTGTTCGATGCTGGTCACGACTTTCTGGAGAAGCATCACAATTGGATGACTTCGAAGGTACAGTTTTTGAAAGGTGATGATAGTGGTAGACGCTGAAGTGGTTTAGTGGTAATGACACCCACGTTATAGTCGTGAGGTCGTGGGTACAATTCCCGGTCCCGTACCAATGAATTATTTGAAATTTATGTACGAAATTTCACAGCACTGGCTTTTCGGTGAAGGAAAACATCGTGAGGCAACTTGCAACTTGTAGAAGAAATTCGATGGCGTATTTGAATCCACCAAACCGCGCTGGGCCAGCGTGATGGATGTAGCCCAATTACCTTTCCTGAGGCTACGTCCTGCAGTGGCCTATTAAATGGTGGTTCAGATGATAGTGGCTAAACCATACTAACCCTCAGTGAACCACCATAGAAAACGTCATGGTGTATTTTGATCAACTGGAAGAATTAATACGCACATCAGCGATCATCAATATGATCTAACATTTTCAAATAAACATTCTTAAAATTAATGTATGATAAAACTTTATTCCATTCTACCTCTAATATATTTTTATTTGTCGTTTGTAGGTGGGAAGTCATGACCCCGAAGAAATTGAAGGCGACGTCAGTTATTACTACAAGATAGTGTACAAATTGGAAAAATCCTTTGTCGACGTCCCAGAGACACATCGTCTCGCCAGCTCTGTCAGGTAAAATTGCATTAAATTTATTAATTACATCCCTTCTCATAATACTTCTTCTTGCAAGTTGGTGATTCTATTTGTTTCTAGTTGCTCATACCGGTTTTTTCTATAGTATTTTTTTAAATAAACATGAGTATATCTATGAACAACAAAATCAATAGGCACAAGTTTGAATCATGTAGCTCAGTAAGAAAGATAAGTAGTGTAATGAGAAAAAAAAACCTGTTGAAAATGATAATGATAATAATTATGATTTCTATCAAATTATAGCTTGTGTAAAGATAGGTACTTTCTCACACTATTATTAATCTTTTTAGAGAAAAAATAGACGAGTTCAAATCGAACATGCCGATCATACAAACGCTGGGCAACCCCGGCATGAAGCCGCGCCACTGGGAGAAGATCTCCGACATCGTCGGCTTCCCGATCGTAGTCGACGACGAGTTGACCTTGGAGAAAGTCATCGACTTCCAACTGGTCGACTACATTGAGAAGTTCGAGGTGATCTCTGAAGCGGCCACGAAAGAGAACAACCTCGAGAGAGCATTGGACAAGATGATGAAGGAATGGGCCGATCTCAAGTTCGAAATCTTGCATTACAAGTAAGTGTAGTATAATACAATAATGTTTGTTACACAACGACTCTGAATTATATTATTGTCAGAGGAAGACCTGATGAACATACAAAAAAAGGAAGTGTAGTCATTGGGTCCGTGGAGGCCGGGAGCTCTTCTTGTTTTCAAAAGTCTTTCTGAGCGTCTGGAGGACGCGCGCGTGACCATAATGCTGGTGTTTATTTGGCTCAACGCATTAGCACTGCCATTCAGCGTGACAATGCAGCCAGCATGCTGGGCACGCTGCCAACTGACAGTGGGCTTGAGCATTTGGATTATCTTCAAGGGTTTGTGGATATTTATTCCAATTGCTTTTTGTGTAATAGTAGTGTATGTAGTATAAGCTTATAAAGTAGTATTGTATTTTATTGTAGATAATAAAGGCACTTTTGCCCGTAAAAGAAAAGTAAAAAAAGTGTGTGTTAACAGAGATACACTCAGTTTCACATAGTATTCCCTGCATCGGAGTTTCCACGCAACATATATAATGACAATGACAAGTAATACTCAGATAGGTACAGAACAGACATTTTAATTCATCACTGAAACGTCAACCCTGTTCTCAGGATCCCTTGCCCTGAAGGGACTAAATACTAACCTCATAGTAAATGAAGCACTTAATCGGTAGCCTTAATTTTGAATATAGGTAATATTTTCTATGGAACAGACACTTTACATACACGGAAACAGAAATCAACAGCTGATTTACATTTCAGAGACACTGGTACTTATATTCTATCAAGCGTGGACGAAATCCAGCTGCTGCTCGATGACCACATCGTCAAAACTCAGACGATGAAGAATTCTCCATATATCAAACCGTTTGAAGAACTTATCCAGTAAGTGTATCATCATCCTACTTCTTACTAATAATTATAAACGCATATATATGTATGTATGGATGTTTGTTACTCTTTCACGAACAAACGGCTCAACTGATTTGGATAAAATTCGGTATGAAGGTAAACTTAGACCTTGGATTAACGCAAAGGCTACTTTTATCTCGAGCTAACGCGGGTAACACCGCGGGGCGCAGCAAGTCATCCTAAAAGCGTACATCCATTGTTGGCTTTTCCTACAGATTTTGAATACGACTGGTTGTGTGCAACTTGCGTCCAGTAGGTTAGTTAGTAAAATATTATTGGGAAGCTCAAGCTCACCTACACTATTTCATTGTAGGTTGTAGGTATGTTTATAACCATACTTACCGACATTTCAGAAAACTAGCGAGTTGAAGTGGTAATGGACACCGTACAACCCATCAGAGAAGAACAACAAGCAACAGCAATATGTTAGAGTGGTTTATACCGAATAGTGGGCGTGCTATGCTGATATGTTAATGATGTTTCCTTGCACTAACTTTTTAACCGACTTCCAAAAAAGAGGAGGTTCTATGTTCATCTGTAATTTTTTTTTTGTGTATGTTCATCGATATTTTCACTAATTGTGAACCGATTCAAAAAAATCTTTTTTAGTTCGAAAAAATTTACTCCCGAAAATTTAAATGACATTTAAATGTTATCGCAATCGGCTCTGCCGTTTTTGAAAAATCTAAAATAATGTAAAAATTGTATACATCAATTCGAGCGAACTATTTCGAATTTCGTACACAATGGAAGTTGGTTCAGCCATTTTTTGGGAAAAATAATTATACTTATCTGATCATAATTTGTGTAGCGATTGGGAAGGCAAGCTCATCCTTCTCCAGGAGATATTAGACGAGTGGCTGAAGGTGCAGGCCACCTGGATGTACCTGGAGCCGATCTTCACATCACCGGATATCCAGCAACAGATCCCGGAAGAAGGCAGGAGATTCAGTGCAGTTGACAAGGTATGTATTCAACCCTATTAGAAAGGGAAGATGGTTTCCTTCTAGCAGATTCTAATTAAATGACTGGAGGTGTAGGCCACTTGCGCGACCCTAGGGCTGATAAAGCATTGAATAGGCCACCTGATCGGTTACTACTCATAACTTTGGCATTTTCTCTACTGGAGCTCGTTGTGTAACACAAGTTGTTCACTTAGATTCTAGGGAATTATTTCTGGCAGTGACGGGAGCAACAGTAGTGGCTAAGTGTAAACGTTGTATGTTGTCTAATGTATTTTTTTTCTTACCACCTAAATAGTGCCACATTGATTCTAACTTATAATATGCACATAGTTTTCTAGTATTTTACTACCCCTATTTATTTATTTATTCATTTTTTTGCAAAATATATACACAATTCAGTTAAAAACTAGATTAACTAAATATATGGCGTATATACCCTGTATTGAGGGCGCAGCAAGTACAAACTTAACTTGGATGTTGTTTGCATCCAATCTCACTCCTGGAGCTTGGAGTTTTATTTAGGATCGTATTTCTAATTATTATGATAACATAATGATGATGATACAGATGTGGCGCGAAATAATGAAAGCTGCGTTCACCGAGCCGCGCGTACTTGATGTGATCACGATAGAGAAAATGTTGGATCGACTGAAAAAATCCAATAACCTTCTGGAGATGGTCCAGCGCGGGCTCAACGCGTACCTTGAGAAGAAACGGCTCTTCTTCCCGCGATTCTTCTTCTTGTCCAACGATGAACTACTCGAGATCCTCTCTGAGACTAAGGATCCTATGCGGTAAGCAATACAATACATCCATCCATCCATCATCCATCCATCAGCCGTAAGACGTCCACTGCTGGACATAGGCCTCCCCTATGGATTTCCAATAAGGCCGGTTGGAAGCGGCCTGCATCCAGCGCGTTCCTGCGATTTTTATTATATCGTCAGTCCACCTAGTCGGTGGACGTCCTACGCTGCGCTTGCTGGTCCGTGGTCTCCATTCGAGAACTTTACTGCCCCATCGGCCATCCGTTCTCCGAACTATGTGCCCTGCCCATTGCCACTTTAATTTGCTAATCCGCTGGGTTATGTCGGTAACTTTGGTTCGTCTGCGGATCTCCTCATTTCTGATTCGATCGCGCAGAGAGACGCCGAGCATAGCCCTCTCCATAGCACGTTGAGCTATCCTGAGCTTATTCATAAGGCCCACAGTAAAAGACCACGTTTCAGTTCCATATGTCATCACTGGCAACACACAACTATCGAAAACTCTCGTCTTGAGGCACTGAGGTATATCGGATGAAAAGACGTCACGCAATTTTCCGAAGGCTACCCAACCGAGTTGAATTCGACGATTGACCTCTTTCTTGAAGTTGGACTTACCTAGCTGGACTACTTGTCCTAGGTAGACGTACGAGTCAACAACTTCAAGAACCGAGCTCTCAACAGATATTGGGGTGGGTACGACATGGGCATTACACATGACTTTTGTTTTATCCATGTTCATTTTGAGACCCACCTGTTGAGAAACTCGAATACAATACAAGAACACTTTATTGACACCACAAGAAATAAAACTTAGCAGAAGAAGAAAAAACGACAGAAGAAACGTACAAAAGGCGGTCTTATCGCTAAAAGCGATTTCTTCAAGACAACCTCAAATGAGTAAAATCGTGTAATTGACATGGACGCTGGTGTAAACATAAATAAATAAAGTACAGCTATAACATATATGTATAACATGTATGTCAGAATTGAATCGCACAACACAACCTACTAAGATAGGCTTTTGAAAACTTAACCAGAAGTTTCATTTGAAACTGCTTTGCAGGAAAATAGGAATAAATAGGAGTAAATAGAAAAAAAGGTATAAGGGGAGAGAAAACTTAGGCTCTTCAGTAGGCCGCCATTTATTTATTCCTCCTTTCGCAATTTCTTTATTTCTTGATCCTGATATTTTTTATGGTGAGTCATGAATCCTTAAAAATCTTTCAGTTGTATACAGGGTTATTTCTAATAAATTAGCATCCTTTTAGGGACTTATTCTGTACATCAAAACCACAGATCAGGGAACAACAGTAACTTGTTCCTTGATCTGTGATCAAAACTAACAACTTCTGTTCTGCGACTTTTGTCAAAACTCAAAAAAAATTGTCCCATAGAAAAATATCGTTTACCTGCGACAAAATGTATGGAAAAACTTTTTTTTTTTAGTTTTAACAAAAGTCGCAGAACAAAAGTTGTTAGTTTTGATGTACAGAATAAGCCCCTAAAAGGATGCTAATTGATTAGAAATAACCCTGTATAACAGAACATTTTAACATATTATATCATACATATAACAGAAATATCATATTAAAGGGTGTTCCATTGACATTTCCAGTGTACAGCCTCACCTCAAGAAGTGCTTCGAGGGTATCGCCAAACTATCATTCACGTCGGACCTGGTGGTGACTCACATGCGCTCTTCAGAGGGAGAGATTGTAATGCTCACAACTACCATCAACACTGCCGCTGCTCGGGGCCAGGTATCTTCAGTATCTTTAAAATTACATCAATATATTTAAACACATTTTCTAAGTGAAATTTTTCAGTTTGGCGAGTTTGGGAGTGACTCCTACTCTCCTGACTTGCTGATAAAATTGCAAGCTATTATCTGACATGTTTTTGTAGCTTGCAATATCTGACAGATACTGTACGATAGTGACTGTTCTTTATTTGGGTGAATAGGCTTGTTTACTAAAAAAATAAAACTAGTCCGTCAAATAGATTGTCAAAAAATCTTAGACACGTATTTTTTCTTTTGTCAATTTAACAAAAAATGATGAAGATATAGCCCGTTATAGTTCCGCGTGACGTCACTAACCGCTATCAAATGGACCAACTAGTTAAATGTACCGGCTAGTGCCGTCACGAGCCCCCACTCTCAAACTTTGACAAGGTTTATCTTTGTCACTAATTGTTTGATTGACAAAAGAAAAAATGCGTGTCCAATATTTTTTAAAAATCTAACTGACGGACTAATTATAATAATTATTTTTATACCCAGTAAACATCCCTATTCTTGCAAGCTATCCAACAACTACCGAGATACAGGCCTAGCCTAGTTCGGGGCCCACTAGTACCGCAAAGACAAAGACTAAAGACTATTTTGGTATTTCACGCCTGGAAAACAGATGGACTACAAGTTTTTTAAGTATGTAAAATAATGTAAATAATGTAATGTAAAATTACAACAAAAGTTATCTCCAAAAGTTATCTCCTTCTTTTGTGCATGTTTTTGTCAAATGTTATTATGCTAAATAAATATATTCTTATATTCTTAACTATCATGTTATTATATTTGCATCCGTCCATTTTGAGCAATTCGATTTTTTTTAATGATTTTAGAGTTGACAGGTTCCATAGTCTTAGTTAATAATACAATATCTACCCATGTTAATGTGTCCGATATGAATAATATTGAAAAATTGGTTTGATGGATTGTGTTCGAAACTAAAATGCATTGGTTTTATTTGTTTAGGTAGAGAAATGGCTTCTCGAGCTGGAGAAAGCGATGAAGCTGTCGGTTCACCACGCGGTGCACGAGTCGTACGATGACTACATGAAGGTGGCCAGAGACCGCTGGGTGCTCGTGTGGCCAGGACAGGCGGTCTGTATATCGATAAATTATATTTTAATATATATTTTTTTAAAACAATCTTGATAGGGTTGCTTCGTTTCATTACAGAGTTCCTATGACCACTTTTCAGCTCCATCATCAGACCCTGGTTTCCATTGACAGTCGCCAAGACCATTCAAATGAAACTCAACTCGATGTGTCTGAAAATAAATATTTTGTGATTTTGATTTGATGAGGTTGTGTCGTTTCATTGCTAAGTTCTTTTGGCCACCTTCCAGTTTCATCACCAGATCAGCATCATGTCATCATAATATTGCATTGTCACGCGATTTACGCATGTATGCGAAATTTCAATCGGTAACCGGGAAGTGAATTAAATTTAACTTCCAAGATTTGATTACAGACTGACAGACAGACAACGGAACAGGTGAAACTAAACAAAAGCTTGCCTTTTTATCATTATTTATATTATCAGCCATTCATAGGAAATTTATTTATTCTTTGTCGTATCGATGATCCTCAACATTTTAATGGTTTTTTCTCAGTATTTAGCCATACTCGTACCTATGTCATAGAGTTGCCTCGTAGAGATCTCATATATCTAGTAGGTACATGCATCTCTAACACTGAAGACATGAAAGCAAGTGCTGCATAGTTTGCGCCGGCGCTCTGACCCTTCCCGCTTAGCCAATATAGACCTGCAACGTGTTTGGAATCACTTCAGAGTGGGTTTGGAGTAGCTATTCATTTGTATTTGGAGTCAGTTCAGTGACATTCATGTGAGCCACGTGAGATCACTACATATCAGGAGAGAGAATTTTTTAGTGATGGACATGCGCCCCTCGTATATGATATTACCAAGAGCGTGATCCTGCAGTTTTTAAGATCATCCGTTTAACTGGTCAGTGGACATCCTACGTTACAAGTCGCGGTACCTATGAAACCGCGGTACCTATGGTACCTATGAAAACTTCCTATATCATCAGCCGTCGACTTTACGTGCTGCATATCTTGGCCTTCTTGAAGTTACTGATTTGTTGGGCTATATCGGTAACTTTGGATTTTCAATAACTAATATAGAACAAAATTACCACCGATATCTGTTTCTTCACGTTCATTCACCGATCACCCACTTCTCAGCATAGGTATGATCTATCAATAAAATTAAACACTGTTTGTACAAGCTTTTGTTTAACTTGCAATGGATGTACCTATGTCTATGTTCGGGTGGAATCTTGCAAGTTAAATTGACCAACTTACCGTTTTCCGATTGTACTGAAATTTTGCACTCATATGTATACCGCGTGACAATGCAATAATATGGTACCGTGGAGCTGAACTGATTATGGAGTCGGAAGGTGACCATAGGAACTGCTGTACTAAACAAGATAGACCCGTCGTGTTTGGGCTCGTTTTACTTGTCTTGGCTTACACTCTGCTGTTACATGAACTTGTATTTTTAAAAAGTAATATTTTTAAAATAATTTATTTTTTATCCAGGTACAAGCTATAGCAATGACGTATTGGACGTCCGAGGTCACCGAAGCTATCCATATCAATATTCCAGCCATGCGCGCCTACTGGGACAAGTGCAACTTCCAAATTTCGAAGATAGTTGACTTGGTGCGCGGAGAACTCAGTCTGCAAAACAGGATTACACTTGGTGAGTTCACTACAGTACCTCAGGAAAAATAGACTTTTTTTTGGTCAACATTGCACTGAGTTTCCGATCCAATTTTTTTAAATAAGTTTTAGGATCACTTACTAATCATAAGATTACAAAATGCTGACAGATCCAAGTGGAGCTTCAAGCGCCATCTTGAAAAAACGTTTTTGGCCTATATCTCGGAAACTATGCACTTTAGGGCAAAAGTTGTGAGAATTATTATTATAGAAAATAAAATTTTGCATCTTTTGTTTCTTGCAAACTTTTTTGTAAAACTCACCGTTTATGATTTTTGGCCTATTTAATGAACCGGTTTTTCTATACAATTCTATACAAGATACGATCAGCTACAATTTCAAATATGGCGAAAATTCTATTCAAATAACTTTCCGAATAAAAGGAACTAAAACCCATTTTGTTGAATACTTTCAGGAGCTCTTGTGGTGCTGGATGTCCACGCCAGAGATACTCTGATGTTGCTGATAGAGTTGAAAGTGACGCAGGACAATGACTTCAACTGGCTTTCGCAGATCCGCTACTATTGGGAGGTTTGTCCACTTTGAACTAAGTCTTTGACAACATTACATGAGAACATTACAAGAATGAAATTACCATAAACGATGCTACAGGTATGAATATAACTTAACTATAACTTTTTGACTTGAATTATGGTAACGTCTTGAATTGTTTAATATTTTAATATATTGTTGATAGGTCCATTTAATTATTTTCGAAAGTATTTTTTTTGTCGAATTTTACTAAAAATCAGGTGCCATATGGTACCGCTAGGTCATAATGAATACAAAGTTCTTGGTTTACAATTTATTGTCAACGGCCAAAAAACACAGTGACTCACTCGCATTTGGCCAAAGTATGAAAAAGGCCAAGTGAATGAAAATTATAACCAATAACGCTATTAAATATAAATGCACTTTGCATATACAAACATGCAAATGCATAAAATCCGATGGTTTATTGTAACTGTACCTAGTACCTACCCCTCTCGTGATGAGATGAGGTGCACACTTAGTAGTGAATGAATCACAGTCACAGTATTTTGCTAATCTTCGAACAGGAATCGATTCCAACGAATTCGATAATTTCACTATTAATACTCTGTGATGTCTCGCGATACCATTTAAGAAAAGTCGTTTCTGTTAAAACGTACGTCTTCTGCACCAATAGTATTATTTATTTTGTTATTTACAGCAACACGAAGACCTATCGTGGCAGTTGGCGACACGTATGATCAACTCTCAGCTGATGTATGGATACGAGTATCTCGGCAACACGGGCCGCCTCGTCGTCACTCCGCTCACCGACCGCTGCTTCAGGACGTTATTTGGCGCTCTGCATCTCAACCTGGGTGTGTGTATTAATTATGGCATCTCAACCTGGGTATCTGTATTGATCGTGGCATCTCAACCTGGGTATCTGTATAGATCATTGCATCTCATCCTGGGTATGTGTATTGATCGTGTCAGCTAGCGATTTTATGATCAACTCTCAGCTGTTGTACGGGTACGAGTATCTCGGCAACACGGGTCGCTTCGTCGTCACTCCGCTCACCGATCGTTGCTTCAGGGCGTTATATGGAGCGCTGCATTTCAACCTGGGTTATTATAACTCAACTCGACTCCGGTAAGAAAATTGGATGTTTTGATGCGTGACTCATTTTCATCATATCAGTCGTTGAATAAAAATAATTGACTGGAAGCAGCTTGAATTCACAAGTAAACGTCCTGTGCCACGATAAGAAGTTCATGATCTTTATTACAAAATTTCGCTTTTTAGTTGTCAATCCGTAGCCACGAACGACAACTTTCCAATACTTTTTTTTTTTTTAGTTCATAAAACTTGCTACACATTTGTGTTCGGGTCAGCATATTCGGTTTGGCTGGGTTTGACGAACGGCAAAGCAGACCTGAAACAGCTTTGGTTCAGCTTTGCTGTTTTGCACCGGTTGCCTGGGCTAATGAAAGCCGCTCGGTACATTCGACATTTGCCAGACCGAATGATTCATCTACACATATTCGGCTTTGCCGATCGTGCCGAACCGAATATTTGTATAAGCAACCCTTGAGGGACTAGTTAAAAAACTCGTTGATACTTTTGTAAAAATCGTAAAATTGTAATTGTTTCAGGTGGTGCCCCGGAGGGTCCAGCCGGTACCGGCAAGACTGAGACTACCAAAGATTTGGCCAAGGCAGTCGCCAAGCAGTGTGTCGTGTTCAACTGTTCCGATGGTCTGGATTACCTCGCTCTTGGGAAATTCTTCAAGGCAAGTATAGAGTTGTCTGATGCGATTTTAATCATCATCATCTTGCCCTTATCCTTCTAGGTGGGGTCGGCACAGCACGTTTTCTTTCGCCACTTCACTCTATCATTCGTCATCTCATCATCAACTCCTTTCTCTTGCATGTCATCTGATGCGATATACTTTACAAGTTCATTGCGATGATCATACTTTTGTCATGAATTATTGTTTTTCCTCCAAAAATATTAGGTTTTTTCGATAATATTTAATGTTTAACGTATTATTTTGCACCATTTCCTATCGATCCATCCATTCATCAGTCGTAGGACGTTCACTGCTAGACGACTCACTCTATGGATATCCAATAAGGTCCTTTGGAAGCATCCTGCATCCAGCACGTTTCTGCTATCTTAATTATATCGTCAGTCCACCTAGTCGGTAAACATCCTACGCTACGTTTGCTGATCCGTGGTGTTCATTCGAGAACATTAAGGCCCCATCGGCCATCCGTTCTTCGAACTTTATGTCCTGTCCACTGCCATTTCAACTTGCTAATTTGCTGGGCTATGTTGGTTACCTCAGTTCGTCTGAAAATCTACTCATTCCTGATTCGATCTCGCTGAGGGATTCCGAGCATAGCCCTGTCCATAGCACGTTGGGCAATCTTGAGCTTATTCATAAGGTCCACAGTAAAAGACCACGTTTTAATTTCATGTAATTATGTCGTCGCACTTTTATGAAGATTTATTTTTTATACATTACTCAGGGCTTAGCATCATGCGGCGCGTGGTCGTGCTTCGACGAGTTCAACAGGATTGACCTTGAAGTGCTCTCGGTGGTGGCGCAGCAGATCCTGTCCATCCAACGTGGCATCAACTCCGGCTCGCCCGAGCTAATGTTCGAAGGAACCCTCCTACAGTTGGATCCCTCTTGTGCCGTCTTCATCACCATGAACCCTGGGTACGCGGGCCGGTCAGAGCTGCCTGATAATCTGAAGGTAAGTCATTTTCGAATGGGTATTACCCATGTAGCTTTTTCTAAAGGACCGTGGTATGCCTGAAATTACTTTGGATTTAATAATATACCTAAGTATACATACGTGAGCAGATAGATTTATTTGTTCTTCTTCGAATATTTGGTCTTTGTCTATATGGATGCAGTTTTTTTTCCTCCTTTTTACATGGACTCATATCCTGTGATTATTGACACTATTGGCTTTGTATCCCGCAGGCGCTGTTCCGCTCAGTGGCCATGATGGTCCCTGACTACGTGCTGATCTCAGAGATAGAACTGTACGCGTTCGGTTACCTGAACGCGAAGCCTCTCGCCGTGAAGATCGTCGCTACGTACCGGCTGTGCTCCGAGCAGCTCTCCTCCCAGTGCCACTACGATTATGGTGAGAATTTCGCTGGAGCTGTTTTGATTACTTGCCATAATGGTTCCTGACTACCAGTTGATCTTGAAGATTGAACTGTAGACGTTTGATTACTTTAAAAATAAACCTCTCGCCATAAAGATCGTCGCCACCTACCGGTTGTGCTCTGAACAATTTTCCGCGCAGTGACACTAAGATTATGGTGAGTATTTTGCTGGAGTTTTTCCGGTCGGTGGCCATGATGGTTCTTGAAAGTGATGTACAGCTGTGTATACGTTCGGTTAACTGAATGCAAAGCCTATCACCATGAAAATCGTTGCCACCTACCGGCTGTACTTTGCAGTGCCACTACAATTATCATGAGTATTTTGCTAGAGTTGTTACGACCTGTGGCTGTGGTGATCTTTGTCTAGATGCTGCTTACGGAGATAGAACTTTAAGCGATTTATTAGTTGAAAAAAAAAAGCCTCTCGCCATGAAGATCGGCGCCACCTACCGGCTGTGCTCAGAGCAACTTGGTTTGCAGTGCACCACGACTATGTTGAGTATTGCTCCACTTACCAAACTTTTCCGGAATGAAGCTCCCGCGTCACATAACAGCTGCGTGGGGAATGGATTTTGCGCAACTTGTGGCTAACTTTACAGCTTACAGCCGCCAAAAAGTTTTATTCGGTTTATACAAAAACTTTACTGAACTGCGACAAAATTTTAAAAACTAGACGATTTTTAACCGACTGCCAAAAAGGAGGATGTTTTATGCTCATCTTTCGGTATGTAATTTTTCGTTTGTGTAGATGGTGTTCATCGATAATTTTAGTTCGAAAGGGTATATATAATTTTGAGATGACCATTTAAGTTTAATCGTAACGGGTGAGCCCTTTTTGAAAAATCTACAATAATGTAAAAATACAAAAAGTTTCATACAAAATTTCGGGTGTGCCATCTTTTGTGAAAATAAATATTTATTCACAAGGAATGCGCGCGGTGAAGTCAGTGCTGCGCGCAGCCGGCGCTCTGAAACTGCGATATCCCGATGAAGATGAAGACGTCATCTTGTTGCGATCCATCAAGGACGTTAATTTGCCGAAATTCTTGGAGCATGATGTGCCTTTATTCATGGTGAGTAATTTTTTAAAGTAGCACGAAAAGCTGCGTATGTAGTCGGATGGTTTAATTGGTTATGATTGTTGTTTTGAAAGCATCATAATGGTGTCATAATCAAAATTTTGGTGTCCCTAAGAGAGAATCCATCTTCGAAGTATCATAGGCGGCTTGCATCCAAATATTTTTTGCGGTCTTTATCAGGTGTAATCTGAACACCATATAGGTGAACATACGTAAGTACGTGGTCTCTTTTAGCAAATTTGGCGACCTAATCTGATCGATTTAATAGATTTCATCAATATATTCTGTTTTGATTTCATTTTGTCATTTCACAGAATAAATGTATTCTTGGTAGGTATCTACTTAAATAATGGTGTTTTCAGGGCATAATCGGCGACTTGTTCCCCGGGCTGCCGCTGCCGGCGGCCGGGCTGCCGCACCTGGTGGCGTGCCTCAAGGACGCGTGCGGCCCGCTCAACCTGCAGGCAAACGACTTCTTCATCGAGAAGGTATCTCTTACCCTTCTTTTTACCCGACTGCCAAGAAAGAACAAGTGCCAAGAACTTTTTATCGTGTAAGCGTTTCATATTGAAGTGACATTTGATAATTGTAAAGATCTGGAGGCCAAGTCTTGAAACGTTAGATCCATTTTTACCGACTTCTAAAAAGGAGGAGGAACTATGTTCGTCTGTATGTTTTTTTTGTATATGTTCATCAATATTGTCGCACATTGTAAACCGATTAAAAAAAAAATCGGAAGAGTATACTTTCGAAGTAGTCCCATTTAAATTTGATTGAAATATGTTGCAATTTTTTGCAAAAAATAATTATGACGTTTGCAAAAGCATAGCTCTCACTTGGTTTCGTGACCATTTACGCATACGTTCAGCCGTTCTAAAGAGCCTCTGGTTAGTTAGTGACTTTGATTACTGCTCAGCTGCAGAGTTTATTTCATTTTAAATCTCCAAATGAACGGGTGAGAAGATATTGAGGGTAGGTGAGCAGGTGTTCTATTATTATGTGGAAGTCAAAAGTCACTTTCTCTAGGGGGGGTTTTACCAAGAGTTTTGTTTGTTTGGAGTATCAAATATTTTGTCACAGTTGCATTCACCACGTTCACAGGTAAAGATAACTTCGTTAAAACTCAATAAGAGTTCGTTTAACAAGTATAATTATTTTTCGCAAAAAATCGCATGACCGACTTCACCCGTGTATAGAATTCGCGAATATTTCTCACAAATCGATGTTACATTTTTCACATTATTGTTGGTTTAACATAAATGGCTCAGCCGATTTCAAAAAAATGTAATGGGACCAATTTCGAAGTATACTCTTTCCAATAAAAAAAGAATTATTGAAATCAGACTACTACGAAAAAAGTTATACGTAACACAAAAAAAAAAATTACGCGTCGAATTGAGTACATCCTCCGGTTTGGTTCGTCGGTCAAAAATTGAACGTCTTACGTCCAGGTGCTGCAGCTATACGAGATGATCCTGGTTCGTCACGGGCTCATGCTGGTCGGGTTCCCCTTCTCCGGGAAGACCAAGTGCTACCACGCGCTCGGTGCCGCACTGGGGCTAGTGCATGAAAGGGTACTGATCGTTAAGCATTTTTATGTAGTAGCTCTAATAATCTTTTAGGTGTTTAAAAATAAATCTAAACATAGACCAAGAACCTTTTATAAGAACTGAACTTAAAAGACCAAGATTAGAGACCCTACACTCCGATTAAATTAATGAAAATGCTTGCACAACGTCATCTTGATCTGACAACGATGTACAAGATATACCTTGATATGCTATCGCAAAAAAGCGTAGCATCACACCCACAAATGCTGCCACCGATATTTTACATACATTTTATGAATTTTCACACTAATCAATAGTCACATCTTTTCTTCTTCAGCGTTTGTGGCTGTAGAGGTACGTTTTTAGCAATTCACCATATTGCAGTCTAATGATGATAATACGTTGCAGGGTCTTATGGACGAGAACCCAGCCGAATGGATAGTCATAAACCCGAAGTCTATAACGATGGGCCAGCTGTACGGGCAGTTCGACCCCGTCTCCCACGAGTGGTCCGACGGTATTCTGGCAGTCAGCTACAGGGCTTTTGCTGTATCCACTAACGATAACAGGTAATTCAAGGGCCTTAGGATTGATCTGATTCTTGGTATTGTTTTCATAGCGGAATGTATTAAAATCCAGGATTAGGTAGCTTATTTATAAACATCACATAATTGCAGAACGGTGATATTAAAATCGGCCAAGTGCGAGTCGGACTCGCGCACGAAGGGTTCCGTACCGTATGGGAGCCCCATTCCTCTCGCCGTTAGTAATAGCGAGCAAAAAAAATTGCTAAAAATAACGTTTGTTGTATGGGAGCCACGATTAAATATTTATTTTATTCTGTTTTTAGTATTTGTTGTTATAGCGGCAACAGAAATACATCTGTGAAAATTTCAGCTGCCTAGCTATCACGGTTCATGAGATACAGCCCGGTGACAGACAGACAGACGGACAGACGGACATCGAAGTCTTAGTAATAGAGTCCCGTTTTTACCCTTTGGGTACGGAACCCTAAAAACGCAAACAGGATGGTGTGCATAGCCCTTGACATCCACACAAGTGGTCTGACGATGTTCTTCCAGACTTTTTCTATAACAATAAATAATTAATATAAAACAACAGTTTAGAGGATAGGTATATTCCATGACTTGGCAGCTAGATCAGTCTTATTTTTGTTTTTGTTATAAAATTTGCTATCTCTTAGGATGTGAGACGTCTCCAATATTATTAAAAAAACAGCAGCAAATAATGACAAAACATTGGATTTTTGGGAAAGAACCTTCTTGTTTTAGCTCTCTTGGTTACTAGTTTCAGCGCTTCAACTTTATCTTCTACAAATTGTATGATAGTATACCAGCAGATAGTTACCGGTCTTTCTCTAACCTGGCTAAACTTTTAACTTACATCTATGAAGACAGTGAAAAATTATATGCAATTAATTTAGGAAATGGCTCGTGTTTGATGGCCCAGTGGACGCCATTTGGATCGAGAATTTGAATACTGTTTTGGACGACAACAAGAAGCTGTGCCTCATGAGCGGAGAGATCATCCAGCTCGCGCCCACCACCAACCTTGTCTTCGAGCCCATGGACTTGGAGGCCGCTTCTCCAGCTACGGTCAGTATCGCCTTACTCTCTCTCTATACAAGCAGTTGTTTTATATATGCTGTCATATTGACAAAAACATATAAGGCGAAGATGAAAGCGGAACGTCATGCTTGAACCATGTTAGACGTATAGGCGTATTCGGGAGAGGGGTCGGTAAATACTGTAAAAGTATTTGCGTACTTCATAGTCTAACCCAGGGTAAAAGTAGTGGCGCATGTGACCTAATCGCCTTATAGGATTTTGTTCAATAAGGCTCACTCGAACACGAAATTCACAGGTATCTCGCTGCGGTATGATCTATATGGAGCCCAAAGGCCTCGGCTGGAAGTGCCTCATAGAGTCCTGGATGAATACTCTACCGCCTTCGCTACATAACGTCAATAAAGCCATGATCAGGACGCTGCTCAACAGGTTCCTGTCTCCGCTGCTTTGGCTCGTCGAGTATTCTGGACAAGTGAAGGTCAGTGGGAACTATTCTGGATAATCCGTGGGTGCCTTGCTGCGATATAATTTATATTGAGTCCAAAGGCCTTGAGTGGAAGTGCCTCATAGAGCCCTGGGTGAACACTCTCCTGCGCGCGCTACATAACGTCGACAAGGATATGATCAGGACGCTGCTCAACAGGTTCCTGTCTCCGCTGCTCTGGCTTGTCGAGAATTCTGGACAAGTTAAGGTCAGTGAAAATATCCTAGATAATCCTCAGGTGTCCACTGTGGCATGGTCTACATGGAGCCCAAAGACCTGGGCTGAAAGTGCCAAATAGAGTCATAGATGAACACGCTTCCGCCTAGATATCGTAAATAAGGCCATGATGAGAACGTTGCTCAACAGGTTTCTGTCAAAGCAAAGGTTGCTCTAGCTTGTCAGGTATTCTGGCCAAGTGAAGGTCAATAGAAACAGAATAGATAGATTGGACAGTGAGAAATAATCGCTTATGGTAGACAACTCTCTTGACCTTATTGTTACTGCATTTGGTCTGCTTTTGAACATATGTTTAATGGTAACCTGGCGGGCTAGTATGCGTGCCACGAATTATTTTGTTCGTAATGTCAGTAACGCTGTCTGCGTTATGGCAAAGTATATATCTGTCACTTTTTCACACGTCGAAATGAGTTCTTTTCGTGGCTGCTCGTGGTCGCATGCTTGACTATCTGGTGTCTCGAGTTCCATTCCTAATGTTGAAATGACAAATTTAAAGATATCTATTGTTTTTTAATTTGAATTATATTTCAGCAAATGTACGTAACGTCTCGAAGTAACCTGGTAGTGGCCTTGATGAATTTGTTTGACTCTTTCATGGATGACTTCTACGACGATAAATACGTCGAGGGGCTCTCTGATTTGGATGTACGGGCTCAACTAGAGGTAACAACATACATATTAATTTAATAATTATATTTCGCAAAAAATGGCAATACCGCCTTCCATCGTGTACGAAATTCGAATATTTCGCTCTAATTATTTACACTATGTTGATTTTTCAAAAATGGATCAGCTCATCTGTAAAATTTAAATGGGAGTATACCGTTTCGAACTAAAAAAATATATTTTGATTTCGTTCACAATTGGCGGAATCATCGATGAACATAAACAAAAAAAAAAGCAAAAAAAGAAAAAAGCAGACAACCAAAAAAAAAACTCCTCCTTTTTGGAGGTTGGTTAAGAACAAAAACCACAGCAACCTAGCCTTAAACCACTGGTACGGCTGGAGTTATAAAATAATCTGGATTTGAATTCCTAAATCATATTTATGTATTGCAAGTTGTGTGCATACTGTTAATATAAAACTAACTATTCCTAATCAAAGTCAATTTTCATTGTGATGTTATCGCAGGGAGTGTTCTTCTTCTCATGTATCTGGTCCGTTGGAGCGACGTTGGAAGCGTCAGGTCGGCCGAAATTCGACTTGTTGTTCCGAGGGTTACTTGAAAAGGAGTTTCCCCACAAAGTTAGTATTTTTCAAAGTATCATGATCATATACATAGGTACATACATAGCACCTTCTGAATAGATTTTTCTCCTATAAATTTTCAAATAGACTGTACCTTTTTAATAGTCCACTGCAGGACGTAAGCCTACCTACCCACAAAGAGTGATTGGGCAAAATCCACAACGCTGGCCCAGTCCGGGTTGGTGGATTCACATACGCCATCGAATTGGTTGCCTCATGATGTTTTCCTTCACCAAAAAGCCAGTGATGTAGAATTCCGTACATAAATTCTAAAGAACTCATTGGTACGGGACCGGGATTTGAACCCACGACCTCACGATTGTAAGGCGGGTCTCAGTGCCTATCACTAGACCACCACGGCTTCTGTATAATGTGGCAATTAGACTAGATGGAACTTATACTCAGGCAGTTCTAACGACCTTGATCAGATCTCATTGTCCACTATCGTTGGATGTTCAACGCTGTGAATTTAGGAATGTGGTCCCTATTTGAGTGATTCCATCGTGTTATTGATATCTGCAAGTATCTGCATGTACCTAATTGAAAATGCTTAAATAAGCTGATTTTTAGGGTTCCGTACCCAAAGAGTAAGAACGGGACCCTATTACTAAGACTCCGCTGTCCATCTGTCCGTCTGTCTGTCCGTCTGTCTCCAGACCGTATCTCATGAACCGTTATAGCTAGAAAGCTGAAATCTTCACAGGTGATGTATTTCTGTTGCCGCTATAACAACAAATACTAAAAACAGAATAAAATTAATAAGTAAGGGACCCATACAACAAACCGGATTTTTTTGACCGGATGCTTGAAATTTTTACAAAATATTTAGTTATAAATTCACTTCAATAGTTAATAATAAAATTAAAATAAAATAAATATTTAAGGGGGGCTCCCATACAGTACGGAACCTCCGTGCGCGAGTCCGACTCGTACTTGGCCGATTATTCAGCTATGTGTAATGTTTCATTGTTTTCTTTACTTTTTGCAGACAATAGAAGCTCTGAATTATCACCGAGAGATAGCGAAACCCGATAAACATTACATTTTTGTTATTCCTAAAGAAGGATTGGTGTACGACTATCGATATATCAAAGAGGTACGCCTTAGTTTTAAAGAGTAATTTAAGTTTTATTAATTTATTCAGTACAATCGATTTACACAAAATTAAGTGTCATTTAACTAATATTTACCATTTAAAAGAAGCGGTAAAATAAGTGTAAAAAATGTATAACGATTCTATATGTCGGCCTCACCCATAGCCAGCAAAAAATATAAATCAAGACATCGGAAAGAAGGAGTTATGGCTCACGTGTAGGTCCAGTTCCAAGCAAGAAAGGTGGTTTCCAGAGAGCTCTCAAAGTTCTCAATCTGCCCTAAATGCCGGTTGTATTGCCCATATATAAAAATGACTTGCTGACATGTAGCCACTGTCCTAGGACATTCACCGCTGACATTGGGTATATCAGCCATGTGAAGACTCCTCAGTAACCATAGTCATATATAGAAAATGGTCGCCGTAGCCGAAATCGGCGGGGAAGAAACCATCATCAAATCATCAGAATCATGTTGGCTTTTTCTTTCTGAAAAGTGACATGATGTGTTCAACATATTTACCAGGGTAAAGGAAAGTGGAAGCCTTGGCAGGACGACGTAGTGATCGCGCCGCCGATCAGTCGTGACACTCCTCCCAACCAGATCCTGGTGACGACGATTGACAGCGTCCGCTACATGGCTCTGTTCCGACTGCTCGTCAGCCATCACAAAGCTGTTATGATGGTCGGACCTACAGGCACCGGGAAGTCTTCCTACATCATCGTAAGTACCATCTATATTTAGATACAGGGATCTAAGTTAAATGAATTTACTGCTGAACTGAAGGATAACAGCGTCATGAAGACGTTCCTTGTAGTATGTAGCTCAGGTATCACATCATTATACATATAGTTTAATTCCCAAGGGTGGCAAAAAGACAGTCGAACGTAAAAATGATAAAAATCAATTTTTGAAGCTAACTTTGGGGCTCGGGAGCCAGAGGAGACCAGTCTAATCCTGGTTACGATAATATACAGCGTACGCTGTATGGCGCGTTTTTGATAGTCGGCCCACTAGCCCCGGGGAGTATTCCTACGTCATCGTACGTTATTTATATTTTCTGGTGAACTTAGTGTCGCAAATTTTTATCCTCAGGAATTACATAAGGCAGACGGTGTTAGCCTCGAACATGCTATTGCACCAACATTTGTAGCAAAACCCATACTGAATGATAGTTGAGATTATGTGTCTAGGAGTATCATAAAGTAATTTGAAGTACTTAATTTTCTTATTAATCTATCATTTGCGGTGTATTTTTCAGGATTTTCTTGTAAAAAGAGTCGACACAAAAGTGTACAAGGCTCTCATCATGGCGTTTTCAGCACAGACAAACTGCAATCAAACGCAGGATATCATCATGGGGAAACTTGACAAGAGGCGAAAAGGCAAGTATTTGGTGTGCATTTACGTTTTTACAAGGTGTAGAAGACTTTACAATGTGTAGAAACTTTCAGAGATAGATGTACATAATTAAGAACACCGTTATTATAACCAAACCGACTGGAACTGCGTATAGTCATAATCACTAAGTTTCGACCGCATTCAGGGTCTTTCTCCAGCTGACAAGTTTACTGCTACGAGTAATGTGCCCATCTGCTGAATCATCAGGGCATAAAAAATGTGCAAAATTACGTCATTTTCCATAGGTAATGAAATATTCTGCCATCAATTTTAGCATACTTTTCTTCCGTATTTTTACCAGAGACAAACACTTATAATTTTAAGCAGTGTTTTATAAAGTTTTATTATTTGCAGGAGTGTACGGTCCGCCGATCGGATGCTACAGTGTAGTATTTGTGGACGACGTGAGTATGCCCCAAGCGGAGACATACGGGGCACAGCCGCCGATAGAGGTCCTGCGGCAAGGCATCGACTTGGGCTTGTGGTACGACAGGAAGACCAACTTTGCCTTGCATCTTATCGATGTCCAGGTGAGAACCTAATTTAATGTAGAACTGTTAAGTTTTTATTAAGTATCAAGATTTTACTACAAAATCATAATAAAAGCAAAGTAGAAGGAAAGAAAGGAAGGGAAAGACCACGGAGGGCATTTTTAAATCAAATCAAAGAGAAGGTAGATGTCATGTCATACAGGGAGGGGAAGTCACTGGCAAAGGATCGCGAGACGTGGAAGTTGCTCCACTGACGAGAGCCACGTTTTTAAATCTGAACTAATCAAGATTTTATTACAGGATGGCTAAATATGAAATAGTTTAACGTAAATTTGTTTGCTTGATGCGTATCTATGGCGTTAAAACTGCCCGACGTACTCGTACCACTGCATCTCTTTAATGGTAAAACAACAGCCTTTGCGCTCGTTTCTGTAAATAAACTGGCTCCTATATTACAACTAGAATTAACTCATTGTCCACCATAAATTATTATCTGTTTGCCCTTTACTAAAGACCATCTACGTGACCAACCCGGAAAACGAGAAAAATAAACTGTTTCATACATTTTGTCGATTCAAAGCTACAGTACTTTATGAAAAATCTGATCTTTTTCTCAAATTATGGATTGGAACTATAGTAAAAGTCATTCGCAATGATAGCCTAAATCCTTTCGGCTTTGTATACCAGTTCTGGTTAACACTGTATAACTAAATGCGGACCATCAGATACTTGTTTCTACTCCTTGCACCCTACTCCGTCCGATAGCCATTGTTCTGTACTGCCTTACTTTCATACTTTGAGTTTCCACTAGTTTTCATTGTTTTCACTAACTGAGGCATGTGGATTGCTGTTTGTTTGCAGTTTATGTGCGCAATGGGCAAGCCGACTCCAGGAGCCAAGCTCGTGACGCCGAGGTTCTCTCGACATTTCTCATTCTTTTGCATCGATGAGTTCGACGAGGAAACCCTGACGGTGATCTTTGGGAAGATAATGCTCTGGCATCTGGACACCAGGTATGCTAAAAGTTCAATTATTTCATAACATCAATATGATCTAGCTAGCCACGTACCAGCAAGCGCAGCGTAGGACGTCCACCGACTAGGTGAACTGACGATATAAAAAAGACCGCACGAACGCACTAGATGCAGGCCGTTTCCAACCGACCTTATTGTGAATCCATAGGGGAGGCCTATGTTACATATGTTGCTATGTTGTAGCAGTGGACGTCCTGCGGTTCATGGATGGATGGATGGATTATAATCTAGCTATATTTCTTTACAGTGGACTTAAAAACTCTCTATGAATAGGTATAATCTGAAACAATTATATTGTGTTCCAGCCACTCACACAAAGGGCTGTGAATTTCCGAAGTAATAACCAAACCATTGGTGCTGTCCAGCCGAAAAGTGGTCACTAACTTCGTCATATATTTTTATCTTTTTCTGTTCTTTCTTTCAATTTATTTATTTCATGTTATTACTGCAATTATGTTACCTATCTTTTCTTCACAAATTTCTCTCCACATAGTGTATATTTGATTTCAGAGGGTTCTCAAAGGAGTTCGATCCGTGTATAGAAGAGATCGTGCAAGGAACTCTGGAAGTGTACAAGCAATGTCGCCTGAACCTGCTGCCCACTCCCTCAAAATCTCACTACACGTTCAATCTGCGTGACTTCTCCAGAGTCATACTGGTCAGTAATGTAGAAACAAAGACTTGTTATAAATTAATGGCTACTGGTACATTTGCAACTTTCATAGCACAGAAGTGTAGCGACCAACTTCGCTACATGCGATGCCACTCTCTACGCGCGCCTCAGGTCAGCCAATCACAAGCTGAATCCTACATCGCGCAAACGAATTTTCTAGCGGCGGGAGAACCATATCAAGATCTAATGCTACAACGTTGGATAGCTATCCTCGTGCTCAACACATCGCCTGGAAGAGTACTCCTTTGTGAATGGAGGTTATCCTTACTCTGGACGTCACTCTCCACTCACCTCCTAAAGTACCAGCCTCCAAATGGAAGACCACCACCACTTCATTTCATAAAAGTGTACAAGCAATGTCACCTGAACTCGCTGCCCACTCACTTCAAATTTTACTACACCTTCAATCTGCCTGACCTTCTCCAGGTTCATACTGTAACCAGTGACGTCGATACTTAGAAACAAAAACTTTATTTTATGCCAACTAATAAATTATGGTCATGGCTCTATTCGCAACCCTGTGTTTCGTTTTTTTTTTTCGAAATACTGTTTAATGTTTTTCTTTTCATATTTATGTGTAAAAAGTTTAGTAACCCATCACACAACGTTAGACCTCTACAAAATTCGAATCTAATAATTAAGAATAGACAGAACATTTTGTGAACAGAAACATTCCTTCTCCTCTTTTTCCTCGCGAGTCAGATTCAATCAAGTCAGGTATGACCTTACCTTCCCAATACCATTTTTGCCACGCTTTCTTACATGGCCTCGTACATCGCTAAAATGCTAGAAGTTTTGTGGAAATATCGGCTCTTTTACGACAACTTAGATAATTATGTTGCAGGGCGTTCTACTGTCAGTCCCTGAAGTAACTCCGGACCTGTCGTCGATCAAACGTCTCTGGGTACACGAGTGTCTTCGAGTGTTCTCTGATCGGCTGGTCGAAGAGTCGGACCGCCAGTGGCTGGTCACCTGCCTGAGGGACGCCACCGCCCAGCATCTGAACGACGACTTCGACAAAATGCTCGCAAGGCTACTGGAGGATACTGGAGACACTGAGGTACTTTCATGTTTGCCTGGTACAGGTCGCGGCATGTAAGTCTAGCGCTAAGCGAAGTGTGGAGGGGATGGCTGCGCATGAGTTTAGTATGGCGGTCAACATGCGTAGTCATCCCCTCCACACCCTCAGCGCTAGACTTACGTGCCGCTACTTGTATAGTTTTTTGCAAGAATTTTCTGGCAGTTGTATATCTATAAATTTTTAAATCTATAACAATAGGCAGTAAGTAAGTATGTCTATAACTTTTTTGTCTTTTTTCTAGTCTGAGGCATACATATTACAAAATGCTCTAAAATAGATTAATACTGGAGATTGTGGGTTAAGTGGTGACATTGAGGTGTCTTCATATATATTGTATAGGCTAATCTGGGTGACATTGAAGAAATGTTAGACCAAATCTTGTAATAAAAAGTGGTCTTAATTCTAATAAAATATCAAACAATAGGAATATGTGTCCCTTAAATAATTTAAATCATACCATATTGATGTGATTTATAATGAATTTTCGAGCTCTACTAAAAGGTAACTTATAGCCATAAATATTATTTGTATATTATACAGGGTCATAGATATTAAACACAAAACCTTTAAACATCTAGTCTAAAAAAATTCGTTTCTCCATACATTTTGCCGCGCGTTGACGGACTTTTTGTATTAAAATGCTGTTTTTTTTTTCATGATTTTCCGAAAGTCCTAGAACAAAAGTTGTTTGTCTGGATGTACTAGACTCGCCATAAAAATGTTGTGCATTTAATACCTATGACCCTGTATACAACTTTCATAATCTCATTTCACAGATCACCGATCGTCATCTGCGAAACTTGATCTACTGCGATTTCGCAAACCCCAAAGTGGACACCCGGTTCTACATGGAGACTACCAATATGGAGCATCTGAACTCCACGGTAGACGCCTTCCTCGTCGAATTCAATAATATGTCCAAGAAACCTATGAACCTGGTATTGTTCAGGTAAGTGATATTTCCGTATTTTCGAAACTCTATACTCTTTAATCTTATGGCGATTAACTTAACTAATATACATTTTGAACTATTTTATCGTTCTGCTGCAGCTTACACCGCACTAGAGATATTCTGCGTCGATGAACTGCTGACCTGTAAGCCTTGTACATTTCTTTTTATTCTGTAAGCGTCGCGAATAACAGCAAAATTAATTATGATTAGTTGTTTCTTTGGCTATGGTGGTGCCTTAGAATCGTGAGGTGGCGGGTTCAAATCCCGGTCCCGTACCAATGGCTTCTTTGGTATTTATTTATCTACGGAATTTTATACCACTGGCCTTTCGGTGAAGGAAAACATCGTGAGGCAACCTGCATACGTCCGTAGAAGAAATTCTATGGATAATGTGAATCGGCCAACCCGCACAGGGCCTGCGTGGTGGATATGGCCCAATCACCCTTTGTGGGTAGGCTGACGTACTGCGACTATAAAAAAGGCTGGTACAGTGTTTTTTAACCTTTCAGGTTCGCTATCGAGCACGTGTCGCGTATCTGCCGCGTGCTGACGCAGCCGCGCTCGCACGCTTTGCTGGTCGGGCTCGGGGGCTCCGGCCGGCAGTCTCTGACTCGGCTCGCTGCGCATATCAACGAATATGACCTGTTCCAGGTCAGTTCACTGCATTTTCTTTACTTGTATCCTTTAATGGTTCTGTTCAGCTCAGCGGTTTGAAGTGGAATGCGATTTTGCGGCTCGTTCGAACGCGGTCTCTTCCAGGTCAGTTCAACCTAGACCGCTATCTGCTTAACATTAGCCAGTGTGTAGTCAAAGGCAAACCTATACAGAATAAAAAAAAGTTCGCCACATGTTCTTTACTTGTGTGTCCTCTGGTGTCTAAAAGTAGTTCATGAGCCTCATCACGCACGTCAGCTAATGCGACCTGTTCCAGCCTAGTCCCCTGCAAGTTTCTTGCCTGTATATCCCAATAGTGCCTGCTAGTTATGCGCATATTATGTCATAACATTTAGCGCGTGCTGACGCTGTCGCGCTCTCTCGCGCTGCTTGTCGGTCTTGGCTACATTTTCGTTGCATGCTCTGTAAATCCTCTTCTAGTTAGCTCCGGGTAGCAGTTACTCGACAGATTTCCATCCTGACAATGATATTTTGATAGAAAATAAACAAAGTGAACCGCCTCTTTTGACCCTGATCTAACACGCACCTCGCAGTATTTTATTTAAGGCTGCGCCTAATGCTAGGAAAAAATCAGATTTTACCCGCGCTTCTTGCATCGCCCGCTATCATCTATGCAGCTATGTTTAGAGTCGAAAATCGCATGACACAGTTTATTACGATGTTGGCTTCGAGCTCCAGCTTATATTTTTAGGAAGGATTTTATTTATTTATTCAAAATTTAATCATGCAATAAAAAAAACTAATTGATTACTCGGCTAGAACATTAGTCTGGCTACGGTATTTGTCAAAAATAATGTGGTGTTGTCGCTGATAATTTCGAGCATTTGAAATGAAATGTATTTTTTTTATGATGCGAAGTTTTCATTTTTTTCTAAAGTAACCATATTATTTTTCAAAATTCTACCCGATTACTCTGCTACTTTAGGTTTTTTTCTCTCTTATAGTATTTTTTTAATATGGATGTTCATGTTCGTTACCTTTACACCACGTCTTTAAAAGTACACCTTTCGCTTGATTTTGGCATTAGGCGCCCCCGTAGGTGAAACTTCTAATGCGACTTCCAATAAGGTTGTGTTAAACGTTGAACGCTACTATGAACGGGGTAAGAAAGCACTGTTGCGTCAAAGTTTCACTTCTCCCGCGCGGAGGGACTCTACTTGCATCTTTTTAATGACTAGTTGTATCCTGCGCGCGTTGCTACGACAGAAACAAAAACCTTATTTGGCTCATGCACAATAACTTTGCTAAAGATCATCGCATGATCAAATGCATAGTTTACGATTCTATAAGTAAAGGACTTACAGACAAACTTTCATTTTTATATAGATAGATAATCAGGCCTCTGTCCATGCTAAGTCACAAACCTCTAATCAACCTCATCAATACTCCTCCTATCAAGCCACACATTAAACTGTGGAGACATAAAAGTGCATTATTCTGCAGTAAGAAAAATTAAAATTTATAAGTAGGTACAAGTAGCGTAAGTCTAGCGCTGAGGGTACTGTGGAGGGGATGGCTGCGCATTTTAACCGCCATACTAAATTCATGTGCAGTAACCTGTGCATTGATTGTTACGGACTACATTATAATTATAATCTCTATTGTTTGTCTTTTTTCTATAGGTTGAAATGAGTCGAACGTATGGGAAAAATGAGTGGCGCGAAGATTTGAAAACATTACTGCGGAAAAGTAGCACACCTGATCTTCACATGGTGTTCCTGTTCATCGAATCACAGGTACAAAGAAACATTAATTTAATAAAAGGCTAAACGTAAATAAATATACATGTGAGTAGAAACTTTGTTTTTACCTTCAATATTATAGAAACTTTTACTATCAAATCATTTATAACAGTAAAATTAAATTTTTTAAAACCCCCCGACACAAAACATAAACTCTAAAAACTAACAACCATGTTTCAATATAATTGAAGTCCTTCGGTACCAAATTTCGAATCTATAGGACATATGGAAGGTAGTCAGATCTCCTTATCAACTATTAAAGAGCTCATGATCTTCAAACGGCTGATCAGGTCATGGTTACCTTACCACATACTTTCAATATCATTGAGGTAACACGGTACCAAATTTCGAATCGATAGGACATAAATATGTTAGGTAGTCAGATCTCCTTATCGACTAGAAAAGAGCTGATGATCTTCAAACGGCTGAACAGATTTTCATGAAACATGGCCAAGACACTCGTAATAAAATTATCTATGATGCAAAAAAACTAAACTCAAATCGGTTCATCCGTTTGGGATATCACATTCAGATACACAGACACACAGACACGTTAAACTTATAACACCCCTCTATTTGTCGGGGGTTAAAAATAGAGAAAAATCACGTGAAAAATCTATGCAATCTTAGAATTACTTTCAGAAATACATATGGCCGTCTATAAGTTATTATTATTTTCTTTCTAATGTATAGATTAAAGAAGAAGGATTCCTAGAAGACGTCAACAATATGCTGAACTCTGGCGAAGTGCCAAACATTTTTGGAGCAGATGAAAAGGCTGAATTGTGTGAAAAGATGAGAGTCGTAAGTTTTCTAATACTTCATTCCCAAAAGAGAATAAGTGATAATATTCATAACTAGCCTTTGCCCGCGGCTTGGCCCGCCCTTACTTTATAGCCTATGACACTCGCAAATAATGTGGCTTTCTATTAGTAAAAGAATTTTCAAAATCGGTTCAGTAGATCCAGAGATTACCCCCTCACAAACTTTACCTCACCTCTATAATATACCTATTAGTATAGATATGCACGCTTGGTATAAAACGAGCTTGGCCACTGCTGAACATAGGCCTCTTGCTACACTCATTTTAATAAGATATTCAATAAAGCCTTGTAAGGAACTTGTACCCAGCGTGGTCCTGCAGTTTTAACTAAGTCATTTTGTCTACCTTGTGAATAGACATTATATGCTGCTCGTATCGACACGTGGTCGCCATTCGAAAACTTTGCGGCCCTTTGATAAAGTATAAGTTCGTGTAGGCCGGATGGATTGCCCTGGTGTCAAAAATTTTATGCCACCAAAAGTCCTGAACATATCATCCAAACCACGGCAGTGCTCAGTTGTGAAAGCCACCCACGGTAATGCATCTGAAAACAGACCGTGCCGAACGTTGCTTAACTTCGATGATCGGTAAGAAACAGCTATTCAAACTGCGCTATGGCTATGAGCCATACTACATCGTTCACCAGTCTTGAATGTTTCATAATTATGTTCTTTGCAGAGTAGTATTCGCTATTTGGGACTGCTTCAATTATACAGGGCTATTTCTAATCAATTAGCATCCTTTCAGGGGCTTCTTATTCTTATTCGATGTGGGGGCGATAAGTTCTGCACTGACGTCCCGCATAGGGTGTTTTGTGCATTTCCCCCTCCAGCGTCTACCCGAGCCAGCCTAGCTCCTTAAAGTAATGGAGCGTGGCTCTGGGCCGCTGCCTGGCATAGCTGCTCCAGTAGCTTAGATGGTGAATAAGATGATGGCAATGTGGATGACAGAGCTAATGATAATGCCAATGCAGAACAGTCATGCAACCCGTTAGCTATTCTAGTGTCTTCTGTGGCTTTGCAATGCCACAGAACATGCTCTACAGTTTCGTTTTCTTCCAAACAGCCACGACAAAGTGGGCTGTCAGTGGCTCCCAGTTTATACAGATGACTATTTAAGTTGCAGTGACCAGTTATGAGGCCTACCATAAGTCGGAGATCTTGTCGCTGCAACTTCAATAGGTCGTTCGTTTCAGGGCCTTATTCTTTACATCAAAACTAACAACTTTTGCTCTGCGACTTTTGTCAAAACTAAAAAAAAATCAGCTGTTCCATACTGTAGCTGTTGGTCGTGGGTGAACGATATTTTTCTATGGTACAACAACTTTTTTTTTTGAGAATTAATAAAAGTCGTAGAACAAAAGTTGTTAGTTTTGATGTACAGAATAAGCTCCTGAAAGGATGCTAATTGAATAGAAATAACCCTGTATACGCAGTGGATGTTTTTATGTAGGACTTTATGTTTATACTGATATAGGTTTTACAACTTGTTTTTATATTTATTACACTGTTTTTTTATGTTTCTAGAAAGTATTTTACAGCAGACGTTTTGTTAGTAGGAAGTTTTAACCATAGACTTATACAGGAAGAGGATGTTGCCATAGACATAAATATAATCACAAAATAGAGATGCTACTTGAAAACAATCGATTGTTTCATAAGACATAATTATCAACTTGCTACTGCAATGGGTTATGCCAGTTGTTGAGTAATACCTTCACTCACTCACCAGATCGACCGTCAGCGCGACAAGTCGCTCCAAACGGACGGCAGCCCGACCGCGCTGTACGCTTACTTCGTGTCGATAGTTCGCGACCAGCTGCATATAGTGCTGGCCATGTCGCCTGCTGGAACTTCTCTACGTACCAGGATACGCAAGTTCCCCTCGCTTGTCAATTGCTGCACTATCGACTGGTTCCAGGTATTGTCTTTTTAATTAAATTAAACAAATTAAATATTTTGGGGACATTTTACACACGGTCTCTGACCCCAAACTAAGCAAAGCTTGTGATTTAGCTGCCAAAGACTGATACACTACATTTTTTTTCATACTTATATACATAACTAAATAACACCCAGACACAGAGCAAACACCTATGTTCATAACGTAAATAAATGCTTGTCCTGGGTGGGGATCGAACTCACGCCTCTTTAACCCAGAAGTTAGGGTCACTAACTACTGAGCCACAGTGGTAGTCAAAATTTGAATAATTGAATATAAATAATTACTTATTACTATATTGTTTTATAAAAGATAACTGCGTGTTTGACCACATTCTACCTGATGTTAAACAGAGTTGCGGTCTGGAGTATACGTTTAAAGGTGTAGGTACTCTAGATTTGACGGAAAATATACCCAGGCAAAGAGTTCCACACAGTTGTGGAACCAAAACGCGCTCTGTCTACAACATATTTGTTTTATATGATAGTGATAAAACAAAGGTATTCTTTGATTCGTCAATCCTAGAATCTGCTGATTCTTCTGTCTTAATTTATTTTCAAAACTTATAATTTTTTATTTTCTTTTCGTTTTCTCACCTAGGAATGGCCACCAGATGCCTTATTAGCGGTCGCCACCCGTTTCCTCAAAGAAATCGAGCTAACGGACTTGGAAAGAGACACCGCCATCAAATTGTGCCAGGTGTTCCACACTGACACTCAAGAGTTGACCCGGAGGTTTTTCGCCCGTCTCAAGCGCTACAACTACGTCACACCCACGGCATACCTCGAGCTTATCAACATGTTCAAGTCTCTGTTGAATAAGAAACGGAAGTAAGTACATTATAGAACCAAGGGAGGACCTAAGATATCTAGTACTGTAGGTTAGAAGGAGTTACTTCTATCAGTTTTGGTGCCCAATATGGACTCCAAAATAATTATCCAGATAGCCCAAGCCCGGCTGAAGCGGTACAACTACGTCGCACCAACGGCATACCTAGAGCTGATCAAAATGTTCAAGTCTCTGTTGAATAAGGAATGGGGGTAAGTTCGTTGTACCATTGCGATGGTTTCTGAAAATCCAATACTGTGGCTTAGAAAGACTCACTACTATCAAGTTGGGCTAGATGCCAATCACCACGCGCAACATAATTATTAAATTTATACGGAAATACACATATCCACTGTTTTTCGATCCCAAATTGTTCTCAAATTCTTCAACGAATATTTGATCACACTTTAGTCTGAAGTTTGGCCAAAATATCTGGACGCTGCTGGATATAACGGATAAGCATATGCAAACTAGAACACAGACACCCTGGGCGGCAGTTAAAAAAACTCACTGCCATTGCGTTGTTTTCAGGATTCTCCACCGATTTCAATAACACTTAAATTTAATGCACATTCGCAAATTAAATATGTTTTTATTTCCATAGTTTCATCTTATTAGTTGTAATTTATAAAGTGTTGCCATGCTTCCGTGTACTTTTTAGTGTCAATTGCACTTATGTTTAATACCTACGTTTCGTATTCTATTCTCTCCATTTTATTTTTACAGAGAGCTCCTAACTGGCGAAAAGCGCTATCTGACTGGACTCGATCAACTAGCCATCGCCGCAAAGTCCGTGGCGGCCCTGCAGCGTGCCTTAGAAGTGCTGCAACCTAAACTCGAGGCTGGAGCTAAAGCCGTCGCCGAAACCACGGCCAAAGTGGAAAAGGAAAAGGAAGGAGTCGCGTTGGTAGAAGCTGATGTGCTGGTGGATCAGGCTGCAGCCGCGGAACAGGTAAGAATATTGCATATATTTATCCCGAGATTTAAAAAACAAAATGAATGTTATTTGATTTTGTTTAAATGTCTGTAGCATCGTAGCTCTCAAACTAATGTTTAACCAAAACTGACTTTAACCTGTAGCTTTGCCCGCGTGTTTTTTTATTTTTGTGCCATTCCACAGGAGCATTATATTTTTTTGGCAAAAATGTAGCTGCGACACTCGCCAATCTTTGTTTTTTGGTTTATGAGCCTGTATTGTCCCATTGTTGGAAAAAGACTTTCCCTCGAGATTTTCTTTTGTCCGTCTTGTGCTGATTCCTGCCAATTTGGGTCAGAGCTGTTCGGAGTTCGTCTCTAATCTCCAATCTTTAAAATATATGAGAGCAAAAAATTAAGTCGAACGGTTTTTTAGGGTTCCGTACCTCAAAAGGAAAAAACGGAACCCTTATAGGATCACTTTGTTGTCCGTCTGTCCGTCCGTCCGTCTGTCAAGACCCTTGTTCTCAGGAACGCGTGGAGGTATGAAGCTGAAATTTATATCAATTACTCAGGTCTACTGTCCCTTGAAGCTGTGAAAAAATCAAACTTCTAAGCCAACGCAATCAAAAGATACAGCCGTTTATGCCGCAAATTTTGAAACTCGCAAGTACTCGCAAGGGAATCAAAACCTAAAGGGTACTTCCAGTCGACCTAGAATCTTGAAATTTGGCATGAAGCAACGTTTTATAGCACACATAAAGGAAAAATTCCGAAAACCTTAAATTTTTAGTTACATTACAAAATATATATTTTTTAATAAATATAAACTTATTACTTTTTTTGTCGTAATGAACGAACTTTGTAAACCTTGCAGGTTTGTACGGAACCCTCGGTGCGCGAGTCCGACTCGCACTTGGCCGGTTTTTTATGTATTGTACCTCTTATTTTATTCCGAATAGGTTTGCGTTTGACTACATACTGCCTAATGTTCAGCAGATGTGCGTCTAGGGTGTAGCACACATACCTAGAACCGTCTCTTCGTTGCGTGAAATACCTATATAAATTATTAAAACGTGTAAAAATTACGTTAGTTTCAATCAAACAAACAAACACTTTCGGATATTTATAACATTAGTAAGGAAGTAAAGATAACATCAACAAAGGCAAACAGATTTGTTTTATTGTATTCTGTAACAAAACTTCCTACGACTCCGGTACATTTTCTTCCAAAATATTCGTATATTTCAGGCCGGGGAAGCCCAAGCCATCAAAGAAGAGTGCGATGCCGACTTGGCTGAAGCGATGCCGATCCTCAACTCAGCGTTGGCTGCTCTGGACACCCTCACTCCTCCTGATATCACCTTCATCAAGACCATGAAAAGCCCTCCCAGAGGCATCAAGCTGGTCATGGAAGCTGTCTGCATACTAAAGGTATTCAATAAGCCCGATCACAGAGGCGCCAGCTGAAATTTAATAGCAACGTAAAAAGCGTTCTTTCTATCGAATGCCAAAAGTGAAAAAGAAACAGAACTATGCTATACGTATTTAGCTAATATAATTACGATGGCGCATCTGCAATCGGGCTTAATGTAATTGTTACAACAAAATGAGTTGGATTTTATCTTTGCAGATTTCAGCCAAAACTTAAATTGCATTTTAAAAAAACAAAAAAGTATTAGTAATGTTTGTTTCTAATGACACAAAATTTGATTTTACCATGCATTCTAAAGTGGGACGATCCGGTAAGTTTACTTTTTGACTAACAAATTATTTACTTTGCTAGGGCGCTATAATAGTATAATGATATTATAATGTTAGTTGCATGACAAACTACTGGTACTCGTCTTTATTGTCTATTGTAGAACTTTCTTCCCAAAAAGATATGTACGTCATTGTCTTTTCTAACATAATAACTTTTTTACTAATGGTTATTTATATTTCGTTGATAAAATACACAAGTTCACACACGAGTTTACATAAATTCTCTAGTGTAGACCACGTTCCGGCAAGCGCAGCATAGGTTGTCCACCCACAAAGTGGACGGATGATCTCATTAAGATCACAGAATCGTGCTGGATGCAAGCCGCTTTAAATCTTTTTAGGGATATAGCGGAGGCTTATCTCGAGCAGTGGATGTCCTATGGCTAAAACAACGATAAACGATGAAGAAAATATGCATGTATTTTCTAAACACTATCTAAAATAATGTTGAATATAGGAAATAAAACCGGACAAGATCCCCAACCCGTCTGGAGTGGGTACTATAGAAGACTACTGGGGCCCGTCGAAGAAACTCCTCAACGATATCAAGTTCCTAGAAGGCCTCCAGAACTATGACAAGGATAATATTCCACCGCCCGTGATGAAGAAACTCATGACCACCATCATGCTGGATGAAGGGTTCGTCCCGGAGAAGATCAGGACTGTCTCAGTCGCTGCGGAGGGTGAGTTTTTCAATATCTAAACACGCGGAAGCATGACCAGCCAAGACAAAGAAAAAAGCGACGCAGCGTAATAAAAGTGTGTAATATTACACGAACCATTTCGAACCACTTTTAACCCCTTCTTAACTCTAAAACTATTTAGCCGAAATATATGAAATTTGGCAATGTTTTTAAGGTTCTTTAGCTTGTAAGCTTGGTAGCTTGTGAAACAAAGTTTAGGCCTTTGTGTGGTTAGTTGTGACCTTGCGACTTAATGGTGACTGGATGAGTCTGACTCCAAATTGTGAATTAACTAAGGGTAGATGCAAGTAGAAGGGTGACCTAAATTGGGATCGCGTGTTCAGTAAAAAGCAGTTTGTAGTTTAAGTACGTGCGCTGTATTTGCGCTCTGGCCAAAGACTGGTTGAGCGGTGCGAAAGATGAAAAGTATTACATTTCTGAAGACTAAACATAATAAATAAATAAATATAGCCCCGGAGCCAAAATTAGAAATAGACGAGGACCGCAGTATATGATGATAAGAATATACAATCACCTACCTAAAGACCTACAAGAAGAAACTAATCACAAAATATTCCAAAATAAAGTCAAACGATTTTAACAAAGAAATGCTACTACACTATTGACGACTACTTAAACGAAAAAGTTTCAAGCTCACAAATTACCATAAAATAACGCTGTAAATAAGATACGTACGTTATACTTTTTATACTAGTTGCGACACCCTAACGACAGGGTATAATGTGCACTGTGTTACTATTATATAAGTGTAATTGTAACTAGACATGTTATAAGGCAATCGTATACCCAAATAAATAAATAAATAATACAGTGACAATGGTAGGGATGTAGGCACTAACATAGCCCTACAAAAGATTCATTAATATTACTCAAACCGGGGTTTCATTGACTGATTCACTCACTCACTTATAGATCAAAAACCTAACCCACTTCCAGATGACCTCTAAACTTGATATTTAGCTTCAAGATAAACTATCAGGCATACACAAAGGAAAAAATCGAAATCGAAGGGAATGTAAGCTTGTATGAGACTTCCACAAATTTTCATCTGAACATCTGTATGTACCTAATACGAGACACAAACTGTTAAGGTATGGTTCCGAACTCCGCTGCAGGCAGCAGCAACACCGTAGCAGAGCTGCCGCAGCACTACTGGTCCCCATATAATCTCTATGACTTTACACATGAGATTACATCCCGAGCTAAGCAGCATTGTCGCGGCAGCAATATGAGGATAAGTAGTGCTGCGTCAGCACTGCTGCCTGCAGGAATCATCCCTTTTCTGTGTCGAACTTAACCATTTATTCAAGTTTACAATTAAATTATCCAGGTTTGTGCAAATGGGTGATTGCCATGACGAAGTACGACAAGGTGGCCAAGGTGGTGGCGCCCAAGAAGGCGCGGCTGGCTGTCGCGCAGGGCGTCTACGACAAGGCTATGGCCGCTCTCGCTGTCAAGCAGGCACAGCTCAGAGAGGTTAGTACTATTTTCAACTTGAATAATTTTTGGCCGACAAAATGGACGAGTTACTCAATTCGACGCGTATATTTTTTTATGTATACGCATAACTTTTTTCGTAGTAGTCCGATTTCAATCATTTTTTTTGTATTAGAAAGAGTATACTTCGAAATTGGTCCCATTAAAATTTTATTGAAATTAGCTCAGCCATTGTTGATAAATCCGTGCGAAATATTCGCGGATTCTGAATACGTGTGAAGCCGGTCATGCTATGCAAAAAATAATTACAATACATCTTATCGGAATCGATTTTAGAAGATAGTCAAGTGGTTCCGCAGACGCATACCTATTACCTACCGATGTCGGGCCCAGAGCGCAACTCGTAGGTATTGCTTGCAAACTTGCCCAAATTCCGAAACTTCAAAAAGATTTGCTGGTTCTGAATAGGCCCAATCAAAATATTTTCGATAGGTTTGTTCATTAGTTAGGGCTGCTTGGTACATCTTTTATTTTACAACTTTGCACTTGAATTGTTTACTGATAAGTGCATAAATGAAATAAAAACTCAAAAGAATAATGAAAACGACAGAAACATATGACTATTTTGTAAGATTAGTGAAGAAAACCGGAACTTTTTCTTCAATTAAAGGAATGTATCACAATTCATTCATCTCGTGTCAATGGCTTTTTTTGTATCACAATACTGTAGGTATAAGACTATGGAATATAATGAGATAGACTATAAAAAAAATCTACAAGTATTTTTTTTTTGAAATTAACCAAAAAATGATAAACGCATTCATGACTGCCTCTGTGACTCAGTGGTTAGTGAACCTGCCTTCTGGATCAAAGAGGCGTGCGTGGGTTCGATCCCTACCCAGGGCATTTAATTTATGTGATGAACATTGGTATTTGCTCTGTATCTGGGTGTTATTTAGGTACTATCTATATAAGTATGTATTTAAAAATATGTATAATATGTAGTATATAAGTCTTTGCAGCCATATCACAAGCTTTGCTTAGTTTGGGGTCAGAAACCGTGTGTAAGATGTCCCTTAATATTTATTTATTCACTTTAATTTTGCACTATGACACTAGGCCCGATTATAGAGGCACCAGCGTAAATTTGATAGCAACGTAAAAAGCGATCTCTCTATCGAATGCCTAACGTGAAAAAGAAACAGAACTATGCTATTTAGCTATTATAATTACGATGGCGCCTCTGTAATTGGGCTTACTCTCTTTAGGTGCAAGAGAAATTAGGCAAGCTAGAAGAAGCGCTCGCAGAACAGAATCGTCAGCAGAAAATACTAGACGATGAAGTGATGGACTGCAGCAACAAACTCAAACGTGCCGAGATGCTGATCTCTGGACTCGGCGGAGAGAAAACTCGGTGGACGCAGATCGCCAAAAGCCTTAGGGAAACATATAATACACTAACAGGTCGGTATAACCTTGATGGACATAGGCCTCCCCTATGGATCTCCAATAAGAGCAATTGGAAGCGACTTGCATCCAGCGTGATCCCGAGATCATCTGTCCTTCGTTGCGCTTGCCGGTACGTGGTCTCCATTCTAGTCTTTTTCGACCCAACGGGGAATCATTCCTCCGAGCTATTTGCCCTTCCCACTGCCATTTCAACTTGTCAATCCGCTGGGCTATATCGGTAACTATGTATGTAATACTCGGTTGATTCTTGATTTTTTGTAAACTTGAAAATATAAAATTGTCCCGAGATCAGAGGTCGTATTGTGTACGCGTTCTGAAGAAACGTGAGGCTCGCATACAAGAAACGTGATTTTTTTGCTTGATATTAATAACGGCAACAGGTAGACGCTTGAAATAATCAGAGAACGTTAGTACCTTGTAGGTATATTCATTTTTAAATAAGTAATTTAAATAAATATGTAAGGGTGGCTCCCATGTGGTACAGAACCCTTCGTGCGTGAGTCCGACCAACACTTGGCCGATTATTTCATTTGCTTAAATAAGTCTACAGTAAATTATTTTGACAATTCAATAAGGTGCTGCAAAACTGCAGAAAGTTTATCTCGGCACTGTTAAATGCTCGCTACCTAAACCCGAGTACCTAAGAGTACTTAGGTACTCGGGTTTAGGTAGGTATACGTCCAAGCGGGCGAGTGGTTTCATAATAGAGCCTCTGTTATGCGTTCTAACACATAAAACTAATGAAATAGGCTTGCGGTCTGTTTGTACTGAATCTTATTTTGTACTGCGCTCAGTATGAACTAATTTTATGATCACCTTTTCCCAAAATGTCTGATTTTCAAAATGGCTCTGTCTGTCTGTCTGTCACTGGGCTGTATCTCTTGAACCGTGATAGCTAGAAAGCTGAAATTTTCACAGATGATAGATTTATGTTGCCACTATAACAACAAATACTAAAAATATAGAAAAATGTTTAAGGGGGCTCCCATACAAAAAGTTTTTTGCTCGCTATTAATAACGGCAAGAGAAATGGGACTAAAGGGGCTGAAATACGGAACCTTTCGTGCGCGAGTTAACTCGCACTTGGCCGATTATATAAAAGATCATCACTATCTACGTCTCTCCACACTCCTGAAACTTGAAACTGTTTTCAGGTGACATACTGATAGCAGCAGGAATAATAGCATATCTCGGCCCCTTCACCGCACACTTTAGAGCTGACCAAGTAAGTTTCTTTATTTAAAGAGGGTGTATTTTTAACCGACTTCCAAAAAGGAGGTTCTATGTCTATCTCTATGTTATTTTTGTGTATGTTCATCGATAATTTTGCCAATTCTGAACAGAATCGAAAAAATGTATTTTACCTTTTTTAGTTCAAAAAGTATACCTACTCCCGAGGTGTTCCCATTTAAATTTTAAAGAAATCGATTGAGCTGTTATTCAAAACTCAACAATAATGTAAACAATTCAAAGATAAAGATAAAGATTCTTTTATTTGCTAAACATGTGTACATTTAAAGGTCCTATTTAGGTAAGTTATCTCAACATGTTTCTTCCGTACGAGAGGGTGTGCAAAAAAAAGAGCGAAATATTCGAATTTGGTACACGACGGAAGGCGTTTTTACCATTTTTCGCGAAAAATAATTATTTAACTAGGTAACACAGCACGATAAAACACGTTTCATCACTTAAACACTAGCTCCCAATTTTCCGAATGATTGTTTCCTATCGTATTTTCAAATAAATGTAGGGGATCAACCGCTTTGTTCGGGAGTGGACTGTATTAGAAACGCACAGTTCGGTGGTTCTCGAAATATCCGGCGACGCAGGACCAAAGCGGTTGATATAGGTACATTTACGGGATTTTGACTACGATGTCTGTACCATATCCTCATTCGATTAGTATGAGTTACATTGAAATGCGCAGGGCATTCCAATGTAGATAAACTACATAACTTCATCCGTTGATTATGTCGCAAAATTAGCTGTTTTAGGTATAAAACAGTGGGGAAAACATGAAATTATCTTAAGATTTCAAAACAAATAATATAATTAATTAGTCCAGCGCAGTGCATTCAAAATGACATCGTGCAATAAATAACATACAAACTTATATTTAGACAAGTGATAATACTTATATGAAAAAACCGTAATGATTGATAATTATAATAATAATAATAAATCTATTTGTCATGGATTTAATTACGAGATGACTTCATTAAAACCGCGAGATAATTGGTGTATCATGGTAAATAAACAAATTGTGTTCATTGCACCAATAATTGTGACAACTGGGTAAAACTAACATTAATACAGTTAGTAAATTATATAGGATACGCATTCATTATTTTGTTAATGAAATAAAATGTCGAAGCTATAAGGGCGACTCGCTTCGTCACAGTACATTTTTATTCTCACATATGTACAGCAATGTAATGTATTGTAACTGACGGACTATATTGATTTTTAACGTTCAAAATTTAATGAGGTTCTCAATAAAATTTCCTCTATATTTTTTGTATGGATCTTACGCGATTATACCTCAAATTATGCCCTTGTATAACACTTGTAAATCGCTTCTCTAATGTTTTACCTATATTTTTTGGTGTTCAATAAATATAATGTTATTGTTATTATGAATAGGTAAAGCTATTTTAATGATTCTTTTTTTTTTGTTTGGTAGATCATACTTCAATGGCAGTCCCATGTAATTTTTTTCTAAATCGGCCTAGACGTTTCTTTAAAATAACTACATAGTATAAAACAAAGTCACTTCCCGCTGTCCCCATGTCCCCATGTATGCTTATATCTTTAAAACTACGTAACGGATTTTGATGCGGTTTTTTTTTAATAGATAGAGTGATTCAAGAGGGAGATTAAATGTATAATAGGTACACCTGTGCGAAGCCGGGGCGGGTCGCTAGTCAAAAATAACGTGAATATTACCAGTACCGACTCGTAGTCACACCAGATTATCACACCAGTATGACAAACAGGATTTTTTTTCTCGTTTGTCACACTACTGATTTTTCCGCACCCTTTATCCTAACTAGTGCTGTCCTAGTTATACTACTTAGTTTGTAAAAAACCTTCAAGTTATGTATTAGCTTATTTATTTATCGCATGTTTCAAGGAAATGTACCAATGTTATTTCACCATTTAAGAGTTTTAGTTCCTTCCTTCCTTCCTTTCAGCCCCAGCCCCAGAGTTTTAGTTGGCAGGAAATTAAAAAAATATCTTTATCAGTTTGGTCGACCCTTCTTTTTTGTATAATTATTTCCCTTTGATTGAATAATACTGTTAATAATTTTAGTATGGTTACCTAGTTTTTAGGGTTCCGTACCCAAAGGGTAAAAACGGGACCCTATTACTAAGACTCCGATGTCCGTCTGTCTGTCACCGGGCAGTATCTCATAAACCATGATAGCTAGGCAGCTGAAATTTTCACAGATGATGTATTTCTGTTGCCACTATAACAACAAATACTAAAAACTGAATAAAATAAATATTTAAGGGGGGCTCCCATACAACAAACGTGATTTTTAGGAGTTTTTTGCTCGCTATTAATAACGGCAAGAGGAATAGGTCCCATACGGTACGGAACCCTTCGTGCGCGAGTCCGACTCGCACTTGGCCGATTTTATTATTTATCTTTTTATTTAATTGTGAGTGCCAACTTTCACAGATATTGTTGGTTCTGTGCCTTTGACCCAACTACATTCCAGTCGGCGACATATTGTTCATCTAAATGTTGGCTAAATAGCCATTGTCGGGCCATGTATGGTGTGAACTGTTTAATTTTTCCCCCACTCAATTCGCTAGATTCTGTTTTTATGGATAGTACCTATAGCTTGCACTACTTACTACAAATATAACATTTTGTTCCATTTGTACTAGTTTTGTTTTATTTTTATTGAGAAAAGAAAATTTTCTGAAAATACCTACCTACCAAATTGTGAAAAATTCGTCAGAAATATAACTAAAAGTAAAAAATAGTCGGCGAAAACAAAAGTCAGCAAACCGACTTTATAATGTAGGTACAGCACTAGCACTTATTGTATACATGTTGTTGAAAAATCAGTAGTGTGACAAACGAGAAAATAAATCCTGTTTGTCATACTGGTGTGATAATCTGGTGTGACTACGAGTCGGTAGTGAATATTACTATATCGACGATACATCGATCCGTGCGCTATTCGAATGCTGCACACAGTTGAAGTCGATTTTGCCGTTTTTGGCGAAAAATAATTATTAATTATATCTACAGATAGCGCGCGAGTTGAATGCAGTCGGGGTCTGAGGTAAAGAGCGGGAGCATCTCCCCCCGCTATCCGCACGCCCCACCTCACGCGCCTGGGCGGGTTGGGCGTGCGGATAGCGGGGGGAGACATTCGCATTCCTAAGCTCTGCATTCAACTCGCGCGCCTACTGTATTTACATTGACACGACGAAGAAGAAGTTATATCTAGCCTACTAATACATGAATTCGTTACACCAGTCACTCAGACACTGGTAGCATTGTGCAGATCGTCCACAATCGACACCAGCGGCTTCCTTCAGCCACATTTGAAACAGCTCTTTGTTTTTCTTTAGCACCAGCAACTGTCCAAGGACTACTTGTGCCTGCAACAAAGCAGATATGACTACTCGTATTATATTTTATGACATGTAATATTATTAATATGAATAAATGACTATGACTATGACTATAGTCTGACCGTTTAACTGAGTCCTCGCCTGCGCGGGTACAGGGGCGCGGGGGTAGACGACAAAGGGGGACTGAGACAGGTGCGGGCGGTGGGGACCCGCCGCAGGCGAGGACTCAGTTAAACGGTCAGACTATAATCACTACATAGTATAAAAGTTATAAAACAACGTAGCTTCCCGCTCTCGGTCTGTCCCTATGTATGCTTATATCTTTAAAACTACGCAACGGATTTTGATGCGGTTTTTTTAATAGATAGAGTGATTCAAGAGGAAGGTTTTATATGTATAATGCACCTGTGGGCCGGGGCGGGTCGCTAGTCATAAGTAAAATATAAATCATTATGTATAACTAGAAAGAAACTGTAAAAAATATTTAAGGTTGGTTTAAGGTTGTAATTGATCATCACTCCATACAAACTTATAACTCTTTATACAATAATAAGGATCGACAAAGAAATTGGTGCGAAAACTACCTGTAATGATTTTGTAAACGCAAGCGGTCTCAAACGATCGTGCGGGATAAGCAGATAACCACAAAATTAATATGATTTTTGCGTCCATAATTTAGGGTTCCGTACCCAAAGGGTAAAAACGGGACCCTATTAATTACTAAGACTCCGCTCTCCGTCTGTCCGACTGTCCGTCTGTCCGTCTGTCCGTCTGTCCGCCTGTCCGTCTGTCCGCCTGTCCGTCTGTCCGTCTGTCACTAGGCTGTATCTCATAAACCGTTATAGCTAGAAAGCTGAAATTTTCACAAATGATGTATTTCTGTTGCCGCTATGACAACAAATACTAAAAATACAATAAAATTGATATTAAAGGGGGACTCCCGTACAACAAACCTGATTTTTAACCGTTTTTGCTCGATATTAATAATGGTAACAAGTAGATGCTTAAAATATTCACAGAATGTCTAGTTGTATATCATCATCATCTTGCTCTTATCCCACTAGGTGGGGTCGGCACAGCACGTTTCCTTTCGCCACTTCACTCTATCATTCGTCATCTCATCATCAACTGTTTTTCAGATTCAGATTCAGATTCTTTATTGACCTTATAACAAAGTTGCGTTATATTAGGTAAGTCAGGTACATGTTGCTTAAATTTTTTTTATATAAAATTCCAGCGTAATAATCTAAATACATTTAACTCAAAATAATAATTAAATCCATAATCAAACAATTCAGTAAAGTAAAAAAATTAAATAAAATAATGTCAAAATTTAAATTAATACAATCAGAAATATGTCAAAATGAATAAATCAAATCTATTATATAAAAGGCTTCGCTGAGTGACTGACTGACAGACAGCCTACAGCCCAAACCGCTAAAGATACGAACATGAAATTTGGAACAAAGATACATTGGACCACGTAATGGAGCACTAAGAACGGAATTTTGAAAAATCGACCTCTAAAGGGGTAAAACGGGCCCTTTTCGTTTGTATGTAACTTTTTATTCCCTTTACCGATTGACTTGAAACTTTGTATACATGCTACTCAAACAAAATAAAAGTTACGTTTGTTCCTGTTTTTCCGAATATTCCTTATCTAAGGGGTCAAATTGGGTCCCAAAGTTGGTGAAAAAAGCGTCTATTACATCCAACGAGCTGAACGGTTATGGATGAAATCTGGTATGGAGGAAGCACACAACATGTTTCAACACATGAACTATTATTATCCCGGAAATTCTATGGGGATCCTTAGGGATAGCCAAAATTAATCAGTTTCGGCTGCCGCCCAAACCGCTAAAGATATAAACTTAAAATATGGAATATAGGTACATTGTATGACGTAATGGAGCACTAAAGACGAAAACTTTGAACTTTTGACCTTTGACGGGGTAAAACGGGCTCTTTTCGTTTGTAAGTATATTTTGTATTCCTGTACCGATTGACTTAAAACTTTGTTAATATGCTACTCAGACAAAATGAAAAATACGTTTGTTCCTGTTTTTCTGAATTTTCTTTATCTAAGAGGTCAAATAGGGTCCCAAAGTTGGTGAAAAAAACATAAATTACATCCAACGAGCGGAACGGTTATGAATGAAATCTGGTATGTAGGAAGCACATAACATGTTTCAATACAGTAACTATTTTTATCCCGTAAAATCTATAGGGTCTCTTAGGGATAGCCAAAATTACCAGATAAAGCTAAGATAAAACGGGTAAATGAATTCTAACAAAATTTGGTACGATGCTAGACAATAACACAAATTACCACTTGGGGTACCTACTGCTATCCAGGAAAATTTCAGTGGGTCACGATAACAATTTCTTAAAAAAAATGCTAAAAATCTATTCGTAAATCGATGCAATATTGTTTAAAAATAGCCCACCCTTTTAACTAATAGATGACTATATTGACGTTTTGGGAAAAGTCCCGGATTCCTTGTCGAAATCTAGACCAAACGTCCTATAAAAGCATGAAAAATAACTTGAACGCATTTTTTTAGTAATATAGTGAAGTATCTAGAATAAAATTTAGATATTGACTCATCCGTCAATGGGGCAAAATGGACCCCTAATAGTTTACGAAAGATTTTATTTTGTGAGCCAATAGATTTGAACTTAGGGTACATACGGATAAATAAACTTACTTTACTATGGGTTCTACCTGAAAAAGCGAAAATTACCTATTCTTTACATTTTGCCGCGGGTCGATGAACTTTTTATGTTGAACAGCAGATTTTATTTACGTGATTTCGGGGTTGGTACCATAGTAAAAGTAAGTCAAATGATGAGTATAATAGAATCCTAGAACATGCCTGTCGTCTAGATATAGGTACAATATGTATTTCTCAAATAAAATATACCTACTTGTGTGCTACTTTTTCATCTGTACAGGGTCAGAGAATGCCTGAAAGTCCTACAAGTGTCTCGGCCACTTTTGACTGGGTGAACGGTTTTGGGCAAGATTGTCATTGAGTTCAGGATAATCAAAATTAAATTTCTAATAATTTAATGAAACATGTTGAATACCTGTACTGAGCTTTTTTAATAGTCCACTACTGAACGTAGGCCTACCCACGAAGGGTGATTGAGCCATATCCATCACGCTGGCCGAGCGCGGGTTGCTGAATTCATATACATCGATTTTTCTCTATGGACGTGCCTTTGCAGGTTGCTTCAATGTTTTCCATCAATAAAAAGCCATTAGTGTAAATTTCGTACATAAGTTTCAAATAAATAAATAAATATTAGGGGACATCTTACACACGGCCTCTGACCCCAAACTAAGCAAAGCTTGTGATATCAAAGCTCAGTGGTCAGACCAGGATTGTGATGTGGACCATGACATGCGAATGGAGTTGGATATAATTTGGTATGCGAGTGGGAAACTACATGGTTCATGAGTGAGCAATGTACCGAAAAATATTCTTTTTACCACATAAAGAATGAGTAGGTATTTTAACATATAACTTTATTAAGTATTTATCTTCTGACAAGTTATAAGGCAACGCGGGCCAAACCGTAGGCTATTAAAGTCAAAGAACATATTTACTGTTGAACTGTGTTACATTGAGATCTTAATACTAAGAACAAAAATATTGAATTAACCGTTAAATCCAATGCGGCCATAAAATAATTATTTGAACATGAATAAATCATACAATTATTATTTAATTAATCTATTATATAAAAGGCTTCCCTGAGTGACTGACTGACAGACAGCCTACAGCCCAAACCGCTAAAGATAGGAACATGAAATTTGGAACAAAGATACATTGGACCACGTAGTGGAGCACTAAGGACGGAATTTTGAAAAATCGACCTCTAAAGGGGTAAAACGGGCCCTTTTCGTTTGTATGTAACTTTTTATTCCCTTTACCGATTGACTTGAAACTTTGTATACATGCTACTCAAACAAAATAAAAGTTACGTTTGTTCCTGATTTTCCGAATATTCTTTATCTAAGGGGTCAAATTGGGTCCCAAAGTTGGTGAAAAAAGCGTCTATTACATCCAACGAGCTGAACGGTTATGGATGAAATCTGGAATGGAGGAAGCACACAACATGTTTCAACACAGGAACTATTATTATCCCAGAAATTCTATGGGGATCCTTAGGGATAGCCAAAATTAATCAGTTTAGGCTACAACCCAATCCGCTAAAGATAGAGACTTGAAATTTCGAACATAGGTACAATGTACAACGTAATGAAGCACAAAGGACGAAAATTTTGAAAAATCGACCTCTAACAGGGTAAAACGGGCCCTTTTCGTTTGCATTTAATTTTTTATTACCTCTACCGATTGACTTAAAACTTTATATATATGCTTTACAAAGAAAATAAAAGTTACGTCTCTTCCTGTTTTTCCGAATTTTCCTTACCTAAGGGGTCAGATGAGTTCCCAAAGTTGTTGAAAAAAGCATCAATAATTACATCAGACGAGCTGAACGGTTATAAATGAAATCTGGTAGGTATGTAGGAAGCACACATGTTTCAATACAGTAACTATTTTATCCCGGAAAATCTATAGGGTTTCTTAGCAATAGCCAAAATAATCAATTATAAAGCTAAGATAAAAGGGGTAAATGAATTCTAACGAAATTTGGTACGACGCTAGACAATAACACAAATTACCACTTGGGGTACCAAAATTTCAGTGGGTCCTTCAGGATATCAATTTCCTAAAAAAAGTACTAAATGACTGTTCGAAAACCGATGCAATATTGTTTGAAAATAGCCCACCTTTTTAACTAATATATGACTATTAACGTCCTGGGAAAAGTCCGGGATTCCTTGTCTAACGCTAGACCAAACATCCTATATTAGCGTGAAAAATAACTTGCTCACATTTTTTTTTAAACGTAGTGAAATATCTAGATTTAAATTGAGATAACTTAGATCCTTCAATGGGGGCAAAATGGGCCCCTAATAGTTTATGAACGATTTTATTTTGTGAGCCAATAGACTTGAAATTAGGGTACATACGGATCAATAACTATACTTACTTTACTATGGGAACTACCCTGAAAAAGCGAAAATTACCTATTCTTTACATTTTGTCGCGGGTCGATGAATTTTTTGTGTTGAACAGCTAATTTTATTTACGTGATTTCTGGGTTGGTACCATAGTAAAAGTTAGTTAAATGATGAGTATAATGGAATCCTAGAACATGCCTGTCGTCTAGATGTAGGTGCGCTATGTATTTTTCAAATAAAATGTACCTTCTTGTGTGCTACTTTTTCGTCTGTACTTGGTCAGAGAATGTCTGAAAGTCCTACAAGTGTCTCGATCACTTTTGACCGCGTAAACGGTTTTGGGCGAGATTGTCATTGGGTTCAGAATAATCGAAATTAAATTTCTAATGACTTAATGAAACATGATGAATACCTGTACTAGCCTTTTTTAGGGTTCCGTACCCAAAGGGTAAAAACGGGACCCTATTACTAAGACTTCGATGTCCGTCTGTCTGTCTGTTACCGGGCTGTATCTCATAAACCGTGATAGTTGGGCAGCTGAATTTTTCACAAATGATGTATTTCTGTTGTCGCTATAACAAAAAAATAGAATAAAATAAATATGTAAGGGACATACAACAAACGTGATTTTTAGGAGTTTTTTGCTCGCTATTAATAACGGCAAGAGGAATGGGCTCCCATACGGTACGGAACCCTTCGTGCGCGAGTCCGACTCACACTTGGCCGATTTTTAATAGTCCACCACTGAACGTAGGCCTACCCACGAAGGGTGATTAAGCCATATCCATCACGCTGGCCGAGCGCGGTTTGCTGAGTTCACATACGACATCGATTTTTCTCTAAGGACGTGCATGCAGTGCGTGCATATGCAGGTTGCTTCAATGTTTTCCATCAATGAAAAGCCAGTAGTATGAAATTCCGTACATAAGTTTCAAAGAGCTCAGTGGTCTGACCAGGATTAGGACCTTACGATTGTAATGTAGACCATGACATGCGAATGGAGTTGGATAAAATTTGGTATACGAGTGGGATACTACATTGGTCAACTCATGATCGAGCAATATATCGAAAAATATTCTTTTCTCGATACAAAAATTCAGTAGGTATATTAAAATATAGCTTTATTAAGTATTTATTTTATGACAAGTTATAAAATAACGCGGTCCAAACCGTAGGTTATTAAAGTCAAAGAACATTTATTGTTGAACTGTGTTACATAGAGATCTTACTACTAATCACAAAAATATTGAATTATCAGTTAAGTCCAATAAAATAATCGTAAGAACATGAAAACATTTTACAATCATTAGTAGTAAATTTATTTCGAAAATTTTGCAATTTATTATCTAAAAATTGTCGTACTCCATAATAAGCTTTAGACACAAGTCAATTTAAGCAAATACTGAGAAAAAGCAGGCCAATCCGTGGGCTAATTATTATCCTTGCAAGTAATACGACAACGTGGGCTAAACGAAGAGCTATTATTATAAGCAAAAAAAAGTACTAAGACAACGCAGGCCAAGCTGTGGGAAATTACCATTTAAAGTAAGTACTAAGAAAATGCGGACCAAACCGCGCGCCATTATCATTTTGAACAAATACTATAACGACGCGGGCCAGACCATGGGCTATTATCATTGCAAGCAATACGACAACGCAAGCCATACGGCAGGCTATTGTAATTTTAAGCAAGTACTTAGACAACGCGAGCCAAGCTACGTACTATAAATTACCATATAAGGCAAGTACTAAGAATGCGCAGACCAAACCGCGACCTATTATCATTCTAGCTAAACACTGGGACAATTAAGGCCAAACCGTAGGCAATGCCTATTACTTGAAAAGAGAATGCCAACTAAGAAAATTACTTGAAAAGAGAATGTTATACGACAATGCAGGCGAAACCACGAATATTATTATTTTAAGCAAGTGCCAAGACAACGCGGGCCAAACTGTGGCTTATTATCATTTTAAGCAGTTACTCAAACAAAGCGGCCAGACCGTGGGCAATTATCATTGCAAGTTATACGACAACGCGTGCCAAACGGTAGGCTATTATAATTTTGAGGAAGTATTAAGACAACGCAGGTTAAGCTGTGTGCTATAAATTACCATCTTAAGCGAGTACTAAGAATACGCAGGCCAAACCGCGACCTATTATCATTTTACCCAAATACTAAGACAATTCAGGCCAAACCATAGGCATTATCCTTGCAAGTAATACGTTATATGATAATGCTTTGCTAAAACCACGACTTATTATTATTTTAAGCAAGTGCCATGACAACGCAGGCCAATCGGCAGCCTTTTATAATTTTAAGCAAGTACTAAGACAAACGCGGGTCAAGTACCTGTCTACTAAGACAACGCGGGCGAAGCCGCGGGTTTTAAGCTAGTAGTTCATATAATAATAATCAAAAAATACTAAAATTGAAACGAAGATTCAGTCAGTCTAATTTTCATAAAGTCGTCTAGCTTGTAAAATGCATTATTTATAAAAAATGTTTTAATTTTTATTATAAAGTCACGAAAAGATAAATTCCTGATGGCAACTGGCAACTTATAATACTTACATAAATAATTTATTGTACATACACACCTTGCTTTTGAACTTTGAAAAGTCTTACTCTCGGCAAAACTAGTCTATCTTTATTTCTTAAGTTTCTACTTAGGGTATTAGGGTAGGGCCATTAGTCGGGGATATTTTTTCTCTTTTTCACTATGAATCTCTAGTAAACTTTTAAAAATATATAGGGATATTATGACTGTCATAATCTTATTTACTAAAAACAATTTTTTAGCAGACATTCTTTTTTTAATTCCGTTTATAATTCTTATGGATCGTTTCTGACATTTTAGTAGATTCTTAATGTCTACACCATTGCCCCATGTAGTTATGGCATAGCTTAATAATGAATGTACATACGCATAGTATACTGATAAAAGAGATTTTTTATCTAAAAGTGGTTTTAATTTAAAGAGGGCATAATTTGCACTAGATATTTTTTTACATATTTTATTTATGTGCTCTCTGTGACTTATGGTGTAGTCTATAGTATACCCAAGGAACAAAATTTCCGTTTCCTTTCTCTCGCATATCATCTTTCACACAATTCACCCACACTTTTTTTGGTCTTTCCCTCCCGCTTTTAGTTGTATATACAATTCAATATGATGATTGTGATTGTGAACCGAACGAATGACAACTTGCCGGAAGTCACTCAGATGGCAAATTGTGAAGTAGTCCAATCATACACATATCTTGGAGCTTTGATCTCCTGTCAGGGTGGATGTATCGATGAGATCAAGAGGCGTATGGCGATCACTAGAACCGCTATGGACAAAATGAAGAAAATATGGAGGAACAGGAACATCACCAAAACCACGAAGACCAGGCTCGTGCGAACACTAATTTTACCCATATTTTTGTACGCCTCTGAGACATGGACACTGCGAGAAATTGAAAAGAAAAAGGTAGATGCCCTAGAGATGTGGTGCTGGAGAAGAATGCTTGGGGTATCGTGGTCTGAATTTCGTACCAACGTCTCGATACTACAAGAACTCGGCATCAAGCAGCGTCTATCAGCCATAGTACAGTCTCGCATACTCGCTTACTTCGGACACATCTCAAGGCGAGGTAGTCAGTCCATAGAGCGTCTTGTCGTCCAGGGCAAAGTTGAGGGCACAAGACCACGTGGAAGGTCGCCCATGAGATGGACCGATCAGATCAAGTCTGCTGTGGGTGGGTCCGTGCATGAATGTACCCGATTGACGTCCAATAGAGAGAGATGGCGAGATATCGTGAGGCGCATTACATCTGCCCCTACCAATAATAATACTGCGTGATGACCACGACCGCTCTGTGAAGAGCGCAACGATCAAGAAGACAATTCAATAATGAATAATTAAATTAAAATAAAATAAATATTTAGGGTTGGGGCTCCCATACAGTACGGAACCCTGCGTGTGCGAGGCCTTCTTGTACTTGGCCGATTATTTTTTGTTGATCTCACGCCTGGGTACCTATATCGAGCCGGTTGTATAGGGCTAACACCATTTTACTGTACTGTATCGACTTTTGTTATATATAATCTTCTGAACAAGCCTACCCACGAAGGGTACTGTACCAGCCTTTTTAATTGTCCACTGCAGGACGTAGGCCTACCCACAAAAGGTGAGGTTAATAAACAAAGATAATTGGAAGAAGAATTGATAGTTTTAATGCCTGAAAACATTTCAGTATAATTTTATCATTATAATATTATGCGACATGTGCCAGCTTTCATTTTTATACAATTTATGAAAGCTGTTTGGGGAGCCCAAGTGTAATAAAATAATTATCATGTTAGTAAGAATATACGTAGTATCTATAGTAGTCTGTGGTAAGAATCAAACCTATGCCACTATCACACAAAAGATTAATAATGTCCGCTACTAATAGGATTGGTTAAATTTAGGTCTGTTATCAGTTATCCTTATTTTGTCACTCATAAAACTGATTAGTTCGAAATTCAACATATATATAGCAGTAAAATGTTATAACCCTTACATACCTACTAATATTACAATAGAGATGTTTACTAGCTATAAAAATCATTATTATAATATTAAGACCGTCAGTTAGATTTAAAAAAAAAAAATATCTAAATGGAACAACTCTGTAAAAAATGCTTAAAAAAATAAACTCGTTGATTTGACCTACCTCCTCCGTTGTATCGTTGGTTAAAAAACTATCAAAATCAAACCAAGAATAAAAAATGCAAGTGGAATCCCGCCGCGTGGAAGAAGTGAAACTTCGACGCAACAGTGCTTTCATACCCCCTCCATGGTAGAGTTCGACGTTTAACGCTACCTTGTTGTAAGTTGCATTAGAAGTTTCACTTCAGTATATTTGCGTGAGATTTTGCCATGACGAGGCTACAGCTCGTGCTGTCGAAAAGTTATCAGATTTCATGGCTACTTTCCAAGCGTCTAACTCTGTAAGCCCTATCTTCAAAACTCTACATCTTAGGCAAAAAGGGATAATCCAAAAACATATCGAGCTCAGGCCATTACCTGGTACAGCACTGAATTATTTGCTTTATTTGTTTGGAAAATGATTTTACTATTATTTTATTTCATAAAAAATACAATTTAAAGGAATTCCATATTTTCGGATCATATTATCTTTTGACATTGCTTGTAAAATATGTCGACGTGATGGCGCCCTTGAATAAAAATCAAAGTAGAAAATACGAAATTTCATTAGCGTTAAATACCGTTATTACGTTAAATACGTTATTTGTTGTGAATGTGTTTATCATATTTTAAAAACTTTTTTTGGGCTACAACGTCTGAGCCCACTTTGCAAGATCTTCTTTCGCCGACTTGGCCATAAGAAAAAAAATAGGTAAGTAAGTACGTATAAGCTGGGTGGCTAGTCCTGGTTATCTGATATTTTAAACTGCCTGAAGGCCTCTGACATGGCTAATTTATAAATACTATCGGTACCTACAAATTTACGTGTCATCCGAGCACGGTAGCGCTCAGTTCCAAATGCCATCCGCGGTCACCCATCCGAAGACTGACCATGGCGAACGTTGCTTAACTTCGATGATCACTGACAAACACCTAGTCAAACTACGCTACGACTGACTTTGCCATGGCACTTACCTTATCAAATCCTACTTCTTTCAATTTCTTCCCGTAAGCTTCCCCGATACCAGCTATATCGGTAACTGGTTTATCAGCCATGGGCTCGGCAACAAAAATTCTATGTTTTTGCGATGTGCTAGACATTTTGTTCGCAATAGAGTTCACTGGCACAAAAATATTTATTACAATTCACCGTTTAGTTTCGATTGCTAAAGTTTCAATGGTCGTTATCGTGGCAAATGCTCTTTAAGGATAAGCCAAAATAGGGTTGCCAGGCTGAGCTCTGTAATTTAATAAATAACTATCAGGACGCAGTGAATAGATGAGTTTTATTTTTATTTTTAATGCGAATAAGTCGGCGTTTGACCACTTTGCCTGATAATGGTGAGCGACGATGGATACATTCATGGGAACAAACCAAAAATCGTGAAAAAAAACTCGGGATCGTTACATAGTTATATATACATTTGCATAGTTAAAATAAATAGGTCATAACCATTAGTAGGTACAATAATTAAATAAATAAATAATTGTCCAAAAATATGTCTGCTGTCTAGAAATTAGTAATAGGGTCCCGTTTTTACCCTTTGGGTACGGAACCCTAAAAAGCCCAGCTTAAATTAAAAACAGGTAGGTATATTAAAGATTCTCATAGAAATCTATATTCTATCTATATATCATAAACATGAATCGTGGTTGTTAGTCTCGCTAAAACTCGAGAATAGGCCCAATTATCAAGACACCATCGTAAATTTAATAGCAACGTAAAAAGTGTTCTCTCTATCGAATGCCTAAAGTGAAAAAGAAACAGAAATAGTCTAACTAGCTACTATAATTACGATGGTGCCTTCATAATTGGGCCTATTGACTGGACTGATCGTGGAAGCAAAAGAAAGGTTTAAACGGTGAGAAAATAAAAAAATGTTGTGAGTAAAATAATAAAAACATGAATTAATATTTTCTCACAAAATGTTCCTGCATGTAAAGTTGTCATTGATAGTTGACATATAGTGACATGAAGTTCACCGGGTCAGCTAGTAATAAAATAAAGTTCAGCATCACGTATTTTTTTTATTTAATTATTACCTACGTTTTTTTTATGTTCCAATTTTTTCGCGATTTTTTGTCCAAAAACGCTCCAAATGTCAATTGTAACAAAATTGCTAACAAATCTAATTTAGATATTATATATCCCCGTTAAACTAACAACACTATTGTCAGTGTGCAGTGAACATGATATGTATACATACAACTCACACAGACAAATCTCGTTATCATGCGCAATTGTGTAGTTTTTAATACGTAAATTCCATATCAATACAAAATACGAAACATTTTCCTGTATTATAATTTAAAATGCGACGAATTCAAATGTGATCATTTAAACTCAAAAATCTATATTTAAAAAAAATTCTGTTATGAAATAACTGTAAAATTATTACAAAATGATATAATGTACCTATCTATCTAAACAAACTTCATCAAAATCGTTAGAGCAATTTTCAAGACCTAATTTTGTACTAATAAATAAGTACAAACAAATGTGCCATTGCTCGTTTAAAGGTTCAAGATAAATATAATGTACTGTACTGGGCCATAACCACCACGCTGGCCCAGTGCGGGTTGGTGGATTCACATCCGCCATCGAATTTCTTCGACGGACGTATGCAGGTTGCCTCGTACGATGTTTTCCTTCACCGAAAAGCCAGTGGTGTGAAATTCCGTACATAAGTTCCAAAGAAACTCATTGTTGCGGGATCGGAATTGATCCGACGACCTCAAGAATGACAGACCAGCGTTACAACCACTAGACCATCACGGCTATAAATATATATTCAGATAAATATAGCAGGCATTAACGTGTTAGACCGTTTCAAACTTAATGGCACCAGTGAAGTTACCTAGTAGCTGCGCAGCTCCCCTTTGCTCGCGCTCGCACACCTGAAATAACGAATTTGCTACTGCGCAATGGCACGCCTTGTGTTGAGAACGCCATAAAGTTTGATTCGAATTATTCTGATCTGTCACCTGGATTCGTCTCCCCGGGGGACAGGTCAGAATAAAAGATTGATTTGTCCCCGTGTTACAAACGTGGAGACAGTTTGACAGAACCTTGCGACCTATAATTCTTCAGATCAAAGGGTGGGCGCAAGCGTGTCACGACTGCGGCATCGTGTGTACGCTAAACTTCAGCCTGATCAAGGTGTTGGGAGAGCCTGTGACCATTCAGCAGTGGAACATCGACGGTCTACCTACCGATAATTTCAGCGTGGAGAGTGCAATCATTATCATGTGAGTTTAACTTCAGTCTGATCATCATCATGTGAGTTTAACTCCAGCCTGATCATCATCATGTGAATCAAAACTTAAGCTTGATCCATCCAGCAGTAGAACATGGTCGATGGTCTATCTACCGACAACTTCAGCGTGGAGAGCGCTATCATCATCATGTGAGTTTAACTTCAGCCTGATCATCATCATGTGAACTAAAACTTTAGCCTGATCCATCCAGCAGTAGAACATCGACGGACTATCTACCGATAACTTCAACGTGGAGAGCGCTATCATCATCATGTGAGTTTGATCAGCCTGATCCAGGTGCTGAGAGAGACCATCACCATCCAGCAGTAGAACATCGACGGACTATCTACCGATAACTTCAACGTGGAGAGCGCTATCATCATCATGTGAGTTTGATCAGCCTGATCCAGGTGCTGAGAGAGACCATCACCATCCAGCAGTAGAACATCGACGGACTATCTACCGATAACTTCAACGTGGAGAGCGCTATCATCATCATGTGAGTTTGATCAGCCTGATCCAGGTGCTGAGAGAGACCATCACCATCCAGCAGTAGAACATCGACGGACTATCTACCGATAACTTCAACGTGGAGAGCGCTATCATCATCATGTGAGTTTGATCAGCCTGATCCAGGTGCTGAGAGAGACCATCACCATCCAGCAGTAGAACATCGACGGACTATCTACCGATAACTTCAGCGTCATGAGCGCTATCATCATCATGTAAGTTTGCACACTCCCATGATGATGATAGCGCTCACGATGCTGAAGTTCACTTCACCTGATCAAGTGTTGGAAAGCTCGTCGTCATCTAGCTGCAGTGGAACATCGACGTCTATCTACCTACAACGTAACCGTGGAGAGCGCTATCATCATGTGAGTTTGAACTTCAGTCTGATCAAGGGACAGGGAGAGTTTATCATCATCCAGCCCGGGTAGCACGGCAAGGGGAGAAAACAATTGTATCCACTCTTAATGTCAAATTTCATTGTCAATCCATACTTTATTTCCTCTTCGAGGGGATACAATGGTGGAAAGACTATTAGTCCCTTTGCCATGCTTCCCTTGCAGTAGTGGAGCATCGATGATACCTACCGATAATTTGACAACAAAGACCATAATACCTTATATTTAAATAAAGTTTTACTACAATTTTAATTTCATCATTATCATCTGCAAACTTATTATTAAGAGGCATTTCTCTTAAGGTGCCATTTGTCTTGGTCTTGTGCTAATCGTGTCCTGGTTCGACCCGCGATTTTCATAATATCGTCTGTTTTATATGGACCCTTTTATATTTACTTTTATTTGGACTGTTAAAATCGATGACGAAAAAAGGTTTAATAATATGAATCTGATTTCTTGAATTAAGGGACATGGGACATACACCTTGATGTAGGAACTTATTTGTATTGATACTTTATCGCCCGGGCCATTTGCAAGCGGTACAATATCCCACAAACAGTCTTATTTTACGAGTAATAATAGAACAACATTGTTGGTTCATACAAAATGAACAAAAGATTTTCTTCCTTTTTCTTGACCGAGCATATACCTACCTAAGAGATACCATAATATTGTACTTTTGGTGAAAAAATAAGTAAAATCTACGTCAGGCGCGAGGAATTGATTCTGACATAAATCAAAGTGACAATCATATTGTTTTAGGACGGCTCGTCGCTGGCCTCTCATGATCGACCCCCAAGGGCAGGCGAACCGCTGGATCAAAAACATGGAGAAACCGAACAACCTGTGCATCTGCAGGATGACTCAGGCGGACTTGGGACGGATCCTGGAAAACGCTGTGCAGTTCGGACAACCAGTAATTAAACTTGCTATGTTTCATTCAACAGCTCAGACCAAATAAAACAATAAATACAGGGTGTTGTGAATTGTGAACAAACAAGTGAGGCCGGCAAAACTGCCGCCGTGTACAGACACAATGACACACATATACATACACGTACAACGAAACTACGCCTTGGTTTGTCAGTCAAACTATGGCGGCGCAACACCGTCGCACTCACCACATCTTTAAAAAACCGGCGTCACTTGTCAATCAATCAATCAATCAATCAATAATCTTTATTGTCTGTTCACAATATTCTGCCTTTTTTTTTTTTATTTGGTCCGAGTTCAATAGCTGTTTTTTTAGCTGTTTTTTTCCCACTCCTTATCTTGCATAAGTTTTGTTTCGATCAAATTTCGTAACTACTCTTATATTCTAGGCCATAAGCTACTGCTAAATTTCCCAATACTATTTTGTTTTTGTCCAGGATGTCCTTTGAAATTTTTCATCGAGCATAAAATTTTGAACTGATTATTTGTTCCAACAGTAAACAGTAATTTATTATACATTTTTACCGCTCATGGCCATTAGAAGTTTATACAGAAGCGTCTTCTTTGTTGATGACTTATTTATCTTCCAGGTATTGCTGGAGAATGTATTGGAAGACTTGGATCCAATGTTGGAGCCATTACTCCAGCAGCAGACATTCAAACAAGGCGGTGCGCTCTGCATCAAAATTGGTGACACTATCGTTGAATATAACAAGGATTTCAAGTAAGTACTCAACAAGTTTACCAAAAACTATTAACATAATGATAAGTTCTAATACAGAAGCAAATAATAAGGTAGCATTTTAAGAAATGGCCGTGATGGCGATTTATATTTTGACTGGCTATAATTATGACACATTGTCACGATGAAAATTGTAACACCCATATTTTGCGAAATAAATTTTGAAGTAAATTGATTGTGCAGTGTAATAGACTAAAGGCTGACCATTATCAAAATGGGACGGCAGCTGACAGTGGGACTGTTCAATGTTCAACATAAAACCCAAAAGAAAACAGACATTTTAACAATTTTGTTTCTTTCGTTTCAAAAGCTTTTTAGAACTATCAAAAACTTTAGGAAACTAGCTTGATAGATACCTCACTAACTCGAGTTTTATTTTCATTACTTACTTCATAATAATCATAATCAATTTATTGGTAACATTTTGTTACAAGTCATTAATCATAGAAATATATGCTTGATCTTAAATATAACTCCACCAGCCACCCTAAGGTAAAGCTATTTATGGCGATGATAACTGTTAACCTCATTTTTCTACTAACAGACTGTACATAAGCACGAAACTATCCAACCCGCACTACTTGCCCGAAGTGGGCGTGCGAGTCACTCTCGTCAACTTTATGCTGGCCAAGGACGGGTTGGAGGCGCAACTCCTCACGCGAGTTGTGGCAAGAGAACGACCTGATTTGCAACAAGCTAAGTCAGATCTGACCACGCAAGGAGCGGAGCATAGGAGACTGCTGCAAGAGATTGAGAGGAAGATTCTCAATGTGCTTTCTACTTCTGAACAATTGCTGGAGGATGAGGAGGCTGTGCAGGTACGTTTAATTGCCGAAAAGCAATAGAACACTAAGTGCCTTCTCTATAGGTTTTTTGCGCGAGTCTTCGCAAGAGAACGACCCGACTTGCAGAAAGCCAAGTCGGACTGGACCACGCAGGGCATAGGAGATTGCTGCAGGAGATAGATATGACGATTCTCAGTGTGCTCTCTAAAGAGTGCTGTGCTGGTAGGTTTCATCGCCAATAAGAAACGAAACAGCAAGTGTTAGACATAGTTATGTTTACTTGACTTTATAGAATTGTTGCAAGGAGTATCTTTCAGTAAGCTAAGTTAGTTTTGACTACACAAGGTGCATAAAAGTTACTTCAAGAGATTAAGAAAAAATGGTACAGGAAATCAAGAAAAACAATCTTAATGTACTCTCCAATTTCGAGCATTTGTTGGAAAAAAAAATTATGAATCATTTATTAAAACTATAGATTCAATTCGGTTCGCTATATTATCAATAATTCCTTAAGTAAACATTGAACTGGAATCGAAGTGACTTACCCCTGTTTGACAGATCCTGAACTCGGCCAAAGACACAGCGAACGAAATCAAGGAAAAGCAAGAAGTGGCCATGGTTACGGAGAAGGCGATCGACGTCGCGCGCAGCGACTACGTGCCCATCGCCGTGCACTCTACCAACCTGTTCTTCCTCATAGGTACGAATTTAAAATTACTCTACTATCAATATTAAAGTTCAAAATTACAGTTTGTGCTAAAATAACTTCCTCTTATGCAGCCGGTCTTTCCACCACCTCCTTAGGCGTGGTGAGAATTGGCCTCGGGGAATACTCCCCTTTGCCAAGGCTGGGCGCCAGATGCCATAACCCCTGGGGAATTTGTTGTGCCGCAGTGACATATCCTAGTCTGAGCAGGAAGCCACTCCACGGCGGCGTTGTGGTCTGTGACGATCTAGGTCAGTCGGCATGAGCGGTTAGCTGACTGTGGTCATCTACTATGTAGAATCTTCCTCCGTGTCCACAGCTATTTTCCTCTTATGATTCTAACCAACAACTGTAACTCCCACTGTATTGGTACCAAAAATGAATACCTCCTTATAATGGGGACGCCTTCAGCCCCCGAGTAATATAGGTGGTGGTTTTGGGACGCAAATTTGTTATACTCTGCAGCAATGGTTGTAATTCTGTTGCAGCGTATCTGGCTCAGATCGACCCCATGTACCAGTACTCTCTGGGCTGGTTCGAGGGCCTGTTCACGGCGGCCATCGACAACACCGAGAAGGTGGACGAGATTCCTCAGCGGCTGGAGATACTGCGGACTTACTTCACATACTCGCTGTATTCTAACATCTGTAGGAGCTTGTTCGAGAAGGTATGCCGTCATAACAGTACATATTATTACTTATTATCTTTATAGATCCTGTTGGTTTAAAATAACAAAAACTTGTACTAAATCTGACAAAATTGGTAAGATATTGCGGCGGTTGTTGTCTATTGAAGGTCATTCAATCTCCATACCATTATTCAGAACCGCAAAAGTGTTGTGCTGCGTCGCAGGAATGTTTCAGAATTGGTCATTATATATAGCTTACAATCGAGGGTAGTTTATCACAGAAATATTATAATGTGGGTACCCCATGCGTCTTTTTTCTCGGGAGTAGCCCGAATGAGCAATAAAGGAGAATGTGAACAAATCTGTAGTATTTCTGTTAAACCAAATCTGAGAAGCCTGCACTACCATCACGTCATTGACTCACAAAGAAAGAGAGAGGCGCCTATGGTTATAATTTATCTTTGTATCCTAAGACCAAATAAAAAAATCAAGACGGAATGTCGTGAACGGCTGGTTTTTTATACATGTGTCAGTGCGTCGGTGTTGTGCCGCCATAGTTCGACTGACGAGCCAAGGCTTAGTTTCTTTGTACGTGTACATGTGTGTGTTGTGTCTGTACACGGCGAGGCATAGTTTCGCCGGCCTCACTTGTTTGTTCACAACATTCTGTCTTGATTTTTTATTTGGTCTGAGTTTGTATCTTGTTTTTTCTTTTGTATTCTAGGACAAGCTAGTATTCTCTCTGCTGCTGACGATCACGATCCTGGTGGCGGAGGGCGAGCTCGAGCAATCAGAAGTTCTGTTCCTGATGGGAGGAGCTCAGCCGCGCCATCTACCGCCCAACCCCGTCGCCTTCCTCAGCCCGCAGAACTGGGCAGAGTTCAACGGGTGAGCTCACTTGGATAATAGCACCCGTAGCGTAGCAGGGGCTTTTTGTGTAAGCGCTCTGACGTTCGGCTTCGCTTTTTCTCCCGCTCGCTCTCGTAGCGTGAGTAATTGGCGCGAGTAGGAGAAAAAGCGAAGCCGAACGTCAGAGCTCTTACACAATAAGGCCCCTGGTCTGGTCAAAAGTCGAGTAGGTAGTTATTTTTGACTGACGAATTGGAAGAGGTACAATAATGTGAAAAATGCTACATCGATCCGTGCGAAATATTCGCGTATCCTGTACACGGTTGAAGTCGGTCATGTAATTTTTTGCATAAAATAATTATGTACTCGTAGAAACGGTTTGTGTTGATTCTGTTGGAACAATTTTGTCTTTTTTTTTGCATGTCATTTATATTTTAGGCATCGAAGTTATGAAGAGGCATATAGTTCTGCTGAATACAAAATTTTAGCAGCGATCGAACAATTCAATTCTATTTTTTGATCCTACTAATACCTATCAGCGAAAAACTTCTGTCCAGCTTATCGATAAAGAATAAGAGTAATAAAATGTTTATTGTTAAGTTGTGTAAAAAGATGTTACATAAAAATTGTTTCAACAGCCTGCCCATTTGGAGCGAACAATATAAATTTATAAATAACTAGCGACCCGCCCTGGCTTCGCACAGGCAGGTGTATTTTACATATATGAACCTTTCTCTTGAATCACTGTATCTATTAAAAAAAATCACATCAAAATCCGTTGCGTAGTTTTAAATATTTAAGCATACATAGGGATATAGGGACAGAGAAAGCGACTTTGTTTTATACTATGTAGTGATAAGTAGTAGGTAGTTCTAAATTAACAAAAATATTTGATAAAGTTGTTAAGTACAAATAACTATAGATGACTTAAACCTATTATTATTAACAATTTCAACTTAAAAGTGCTAGTTAATTAAAGATCAAGTAAATTTAAATTTGGTAAATTTTGTGGTCTTCGAAGAATTCTTTTGTGCTATAAAAAGCTTTTGAAATAAGCCATGTTTTTAGGACCCAAAGGTTCCGAAAACAACTTAAGATCGATATAATAATGATAACTAGAAGACCACGTATGTAAATATGGCTTTTGTATCCGCAGATTGAACGAGATCCATAGGTTCGACGGGCTGACGGCTCACTTCATGGCGAACATCCCGGCGTGGGAGGCGTACTGCGACCTCCCCGACCCTCACAACAAGCCGCTCCCGGCGCCCTGGGACAACAAGCTCAACTCCTTCGAGGTAGGCCAGCTCCGTCAATGTAGCAGTAGCCATGGCAGCCCAGTGCAGGCCGTACTGACCCACAAAACTAGCTTCTCCTTGCGCTAAAAAATAAGATGTTAAATTTCGTCATTGTGGCTTAGCCCTGTTTGTAGGTATAATAGGCATTAATGACTGGGTAAAAATCATTATTACAATTAGTCCGTGAGTTGGATTATTGAAAAATATTGGACACGTATTTTTTCTTTTGTCAATCCAACAACAAATGACAAAGATATAAACCTTGTCAAAGTTTGGGAGTGGGGGCTCGTGACGTCACTAGTGCAACGTAGCCTGTACATTTGATTAGCACTCGTGGCGTCACGCGGAACTTTAGTGGGGTATATCTTCGTCAATCTTTGCTTAATTGACAAAATAAATAATACGTCTCTAATACTTTTATTAAATCTATCTGACGGACTACTTATACTTTTTAGTCATCTTCCTTGTTCTACCGTAGTATCCTAATAAACGTACAGACCTACACAACTACATCGATGTCTTTAACTTGTTGCATATACCTACTGTGTTAACTAAACTATTTTTACCTTCGAAATCCATGAATTGAAAATAAATTAAATGAAATAGCCTTTTATTTCTTGCATTTTAAAAACATTACTATAGGTAACTTCTTAATAACTACTAAGTTAACGCTAATTATACCCTAAAAATATTACTTCTATTGATTTTATTTGTCTCAGTTAATGTTTACTTATTTCTAGTAAGTACATAATTATGTATTATAATTGCGTAATATCTGAATCCATGAATTATCTACCAATAGTTACAAATAATACAACACTATAATGGTTGCTCTTCAGAAATTAATGGTGCTGCGCTGCGTAAGGATGGACATGATGGTGCCCGCCGTACAAAACTTTGTTGAAGGTACCGTGGCGGCATATCACCATTTCACATCTTTGTTATTCCATTTGATAAAAAAAAATATTCTAATGTTTAGGGTTCCGTACCCAAAGGGTAAAAACGGGACCCTGTTACTAAGACTCCGATGTCCGTCTGTCTGTCACCAGGCTGTATCTCATGAATCGTTATAGCTAGAAAGCTGAAATTTTCACAGATGGTGTACCTATTTATATTGCCGCTATAACAACAAATACTAAAAAGAGAATAAAATAAATATTTAAGGGGGGCTCCCATACAACAAACCTGATTTTTTAGCCGTTTTCGCTAGATATTAATAATGGTAATAGGTAGATGCTTGAAATTTTCACAGAATATTTAGTTATATATTCACTTTAATAATAAATATAATAAAATTAAAATAAATATTCATGGGAGGCTCCCATACTGTACGGAACCCTCCGTGCGCGAGTCCGACTCGTACTTAGCCGATTCTTAAACTTTGCCTATCGTGATGGAAAGCGATGTTGTAGCCGAAGATAGATTTTTTAGATCTAGAAAATACCTATAAGTACACAAAGAACTATACAGGGTCATAGGTATTAAAGATTAAACGCAAAACCTTTTAAGGGCGGGTCTAGTACTTCTAGACAAACAACTTTTGTACTAGGGGGTTTGAAAATTCGCAAAAAAAATTCGCTTCGTACATTTTGCCGCGCGTTGGCGAACTTTTTGTATGAAACCGTTTTGGTTCCGTACCCAAAGGGAAAAACGAGACCCTATTACTAAGACTTCGATGTCCGTCTGTCCGTCTGTCCGTCTGTCTGTCTGTTTGTCACCGGGCTGTATCTCATGAACCAGGACAGCCAGTCAGCTGAAATCGTCACAGTCAAGTCACAGATGATGTATTTCTGTTGCCGCTATAACAACAAATACTAAAAACAAAATAAAATAAATATTTAAGGGGGGCTCCCATACAACAAACCTGATTTTTTAGACGTTTTTCGCTCTAAATTAATAATGGGAATAGGTAGAAGCTTGAAATTTTCACAGAATATTTAGTTTTATATTCACTTCAATAATAAAGAATAAAATTAAAATAAAATTAATATTTAAGGGGGGCTCCCATACAGTACGGAACCCTTCGTGCGCGAGTCCTACTCGTACTTGGCCGATTATTCTGGTTTAAGCTTGTTCTGTATATTAACGGTGTGAAAATAAAGTAGTTTTGTATTGTATTGTAATCTTGCAGAGAAAATCGGGCACAAGTTCGTGGAGCCGCCGTTGTTCGACCTGGCCTCCTCGTACTCCGACTCCCACTGCTGCATCCCGCTGCTGTTTGTCCTCACTCCTGGCTCCGATCCCATGGGGACCTTGCTCAAGTTCGCCGATGATCAGGTCGGTACTGCTGTACTGTACTGTATCAGCCTTTTTTAATAGTCCACTGCAGGACGTAGGCATACCCACGAAGGGTGATTGGGCCATATCCACCACGCTGGCCCAGTGCGGGTTGGTGGATTCACATACGTCATCGAATTTCTTCTACGGACGTACGCAGGCTACCTCACGATGTTTTCCTTCTTGTTATTATCAAATCTATTGTCTAATGAGGCAATTAAGGAAGTTGAAACTTATATTTTGGTTTATATTTATTGCTGTTGTCGTTCTCTGATGTAATCCAAGCTGTATTTTTTTCTTTTTGTGAGGGTACATAAGAGTAAATAAAACTACTGTAATTGTTATGACGAGTCCATGGTAGAACCATTATATATTTTTTATGATATGAAGTAAGAATGTATAAATGATAATATACTATGACAATAAATGATATTCTATTCTATTCTTCACCGAAAAGCCAGTGCTGTGAATTTCCGTAAAAACATAAATTCCAAGGAATTCATTGGTACGGGACTGGGATTTGAACCCACGACCTCACGATTGTGAGGCGGGTGTCACTACCACTAGACCACCACGGCGTCACAGGTCAGTACTGCGGTCGAAAATAATTACTAGTCTCTTTGTACTGCTGCAACATGCTTTTTAGGGTTCCGTACCCAAAGGGTAAAAACGGGACTCTATTACTAAGACTCCGCTGTCCGTTTGTATGTCTGTCTGTCACCAAGCAGTATCTCATGAACGGTGATAGGTAGAACTTTGAAATTTTCACAGATGACATTTTGCTGTTGCCGATATAACAACAAATGGTAAAAACAGAATAAAATTAAATTAAGGGGGGCTCCCATACCATAAACCTGATTTTACAGCAGTTTTTCGCTCTATATTAATAACTAGCAGCGCCCCGCGGTTTTACCCGCGTTGTGCCCGTTCCCGTGGGAATTTCGGGAATTTTTATACACATAAACCTTCCTCTTGAATCACTCTATCCATTAAAAAAAACCGCATCAAAATCCGTTGCGTAGTTTTAAAGATTTAAGCATACAGACAAACAAACAAATAAACAAACAAACGAAAATAGCGACTTTATTTTATACTATGTAAGGATAGTAACAGGTAGATACTTGAAATTTTTACAGAATATTAAGTTGTATATTCACTTCAATAATAAACAATAAAATTAAAATAAAATAAATATTTATGGGGGCTCCCATACAGTACGGAATCCTCCGTGCGCGAGTCCGATTCGTACTTGGCCGATTATTTTTCGACATATAGGTACGAAGCGGTTTGAGTCAACGTTTTCGATCCTTCCGGCCAGGGAATGGAACTGACTGCCGGTTTTCTTATTTTCTGAGATACCTAGGTATAGTCTGGGGCTTTTCATAGTCAAAGTGAATAGATATCTTCTTAGTCTGCGTGTTTCATATTCGTCGCTTACCATCAATAGATTTGGTAGTCAAGCGCGATCGTATAATCAAAAATATAACAGCAATGTGCGTGTTTCCACAGGGCTTCGGCTCGTCCCGTCTGTTCTCGCTGTCTCTGGGTCAGGGCCAGGGACCGATTGCCGTGAAGCTGATAGACGAGGGCGTGCGCAGCGGCACCTGGGTGGTGCTGCAGAACTGCCATCTTGCCAAGAGCTGGATGCCCATGCTGGAGAAGGTATGTCATGATGAAGCTGATAGACGAGGGCGTGCGCAGCGGCACCTGGGTGGTGCTGCAGAACTGCCATCTCGCCAAGAGCTGGATGCCCATGCTGGAGAAGGTATGTCATGATGAAGCTGATAGACGAGGGCGTGCGCAGCGGCACCTGGGTGGTGCTGCAGAACTGCCATCTCGCCAAGAGCTGGATGCCCATGCTGGAGAAGGTACGTTGTGACAAAGGTGAAATGATTTAGGCGAATGGGCATAATGTCCTTGCCCAATGTCCTTGTCCTTTGTCAAAAATAGTTAAAGTAAAAAGAGATAGATTGTAGAACGGATGTCTCATGTGGCTGTAAAGTTCTCGAATGGAGACCACGTACTGGCAAACATAGCTTCCCGCTCAGTCACGAGCTAGCCTCTATGAGCAGTGGCGGGGTGGCCAGCGCTAAAGGACCAATGTACTAAAATTTTCAAATGATGCCGCACTGGATCCGCTTCAACATACTCGTAGGATAAGATAACTTTATTGATATTAATAGAAACATAATAAAATTACATAATATTGATTCATTTACATGCTCGTCTGGTTTAACATTTTTACTAATAATGATAGGTACTAGATACAGAAATGCTGTGTAATCATAATTTTTTTTGCACAAAATAATATTAAATTCGTTGACAAACTACAGGAGAAAAATAAAAATTACAAAGTTAAATATTTAATGAACTTCGTTAGTTACAAATTAATCGCAAGCTGTAAACAGGCTTATCTACAATTCAAAAATTAAGTAAAAAATTCGCTGTACAAGTGCCCTAGGACCCCATCGCCGCCATTGGTGCCGCTGCCGCTAAAGCCTGAACTCGTGGCCGAGTAGTTAGCCAACTGGCACCAACTGGCCACTGTACCAATAATGTAATGAAGATTACAAGAACACGCTGGATCCAAGCCCCTTCTAACCGGTCTTGTGGGAAATTCATTAAAGAGGATTTTGTCTAGCAGTGTCGCCCCATGGCTGAGAGGAGAAGCATCAGATATTGTTCCTCTTGTCAACATTGGTACAAAAATTATTTTTCGCAAAAAATCGCAACACCTACTTCCACAGTGTACAGCATTCGAATAGTTTGCACGAATCGATATGACATCCTTGTACATTATTGTTGATTTATCAAAAACGGCTCGATTTCGATAAAAAAAAATCTCGGAAGTATATTTTTTTGAACTAAAAAATAATTTTTGCTAAATTTGCTAAATCGGTTCGCAATTGGGTAAAATATCGATGTAGGTACACAAAAAATACATACAGATGACCACAGTACCGCATCCTTTTTGGAAGTCGGTAAAAAGTGGGAATGTTTGTAGATATGCGAAGGCTTCACGCCGGACAACACCCACCCCGACTTCAGGCTGTGGCTGACCTCGTACCCCGCCGACCACTTCCCCGTCTACGTGCTGCAGAATGGAGTCAAGATGACTAACGAACCGCCGCAAGGTAAACATTTTCTATTCAATTCAATTATATCTATTAATATTAAGTACCTACCTAAAATACACTTTTGAAACGTCATTATGAACATAGGTACAGTTGAAATTATTAATAAAACAAAGTCGCTTCTCGCTGTCTGTCCTCATGTTTGCTTTTATCTTTAAAACTACACAACGAATTTTGATGCGTTTTTTTTAATAGATAGAGTAATTCAAGAGGAAAATTTACATGCATAATACACCTGTGCGAAGCCGGGGCGGGTCGCTAGTATATCATAAAAATATAATAAAACCTTTTATCTACGCGTCTTTAAGAACAATACTTCTTTTTACAATCCAGACATTAGAATGTGTCGCCAGTACAACGAAATTTAAGATCCACCATAACTCGATAGACAATTTCGATTCAAATTTATTCAAATTTAAAAGAGACGTGAGGAGGATTGCATTCACGGTTCACCGTGAATGTAGTTATAATTAAATTACTTTGTTTACATATTAACCTACTTAATAATATCAATTGTGTTTCTTTCAAATACTTAAGTACTGTTGCAGTAATTAATCATGATGTGTACACATGTTTTGGAATATGGTTTAGCTCATAGTTCTTAACACCACATTATTTAAGCATATTATTGACTGTATTCTGTTTTGTGTACATACCAAATAAATAAATTTAAAAAAAATCAAATTAGGTAAATAAACGAACAATGATAATGGAAGTAAAATTAACCCCATATAAAAATCACAACACAATGATGCCATATGAGAGTTATGAAAACCTACCAGCTGATTAAGTTGGTAGGTTTAGGTACATAATTGAATAATAATGATAAACTATAGTGCGATTAAATTGAATGAGATTTGCTTAGTTATGTTTGAAGTTCAACGTCGGATATGGGCTTCTAAAATTAAAATCGCCTTTTTTCTACATAATTATAAAGGTTTTCGATTCGGCTGTATTTTTTTGTATTTAAAGTAGTAAATGGATGAACTCTTTATTCTTCACACTAATACAATAAATAATACAAAAAAAAAAAACAAATACATACATAGAAGAAAAAATAAACTTTAAAACAAGTACCTACCTACAATGGGCGGCCTTTTTACCGTACAATGTATAAGTAGTAGGTATGTGTTGCATGTTACTTAAAATAAAGTTTCTTAGATACAAACATGTAGACCAATTGCTTCTCTTTTTATCTGTAGAAAAAAAATATGCAATATAATTTGATATGTACTTTATTTCTTCGGTATCAGCACTGTGTTTTTAAACCAACTACATAGGTGTCGTAGGTACATTGATGAAAATGTATAACGCCTGTTATAATCGCATAGCAACGTCATAAGAGCACTTTCGTAAAATTTTAACCTGTGAGAAAGAATGTGAATGTTTTTGTCAAAGTATAATTTGTACTGAAGACACTAACGAGCATATCTGCTAGCATACTCACCACGACATATCTTTTGTCAACGTGTGAAAAAGTGACAGATATGTAGGTACCTACTTGATCACAACTCTGTCTCCTTTTGACACGTCGATAAAATTATGTCGTGGGGCGTAAACTAGCCCGGATTGTCGTTCACTGTAATTCCGCTTCGTCCCAGAGCCTTTAGTGCAGGTTTTGCATAGTTTACTTAAATTTGCACGTTTGTGTGAAACGAGGAAGAACTAACAACAATCTATGGAGCCAGATTTTTGTTAGTTCTTCCACTTTTCCGCCAGGGGCGCTGTACAAAAATGTATGGAACCAAACGGAAACTATCGTAGTTTCAATTAACGTGTAAACTTGCAGTAACTCATAGTCAACTTTAGTCCACATTCCTCATACGAACAGCCAGAATGTGGAACGCTCTGCCTGAGTCTGTCTTCCCGCTAAAGTACAATGTAGGTGTCTTCAAATCCCGAGTAAATAGGTATCTTCTAGGTAAGCGTGTTACATCATAGACCGCATATCTGCTTAACATCAGGCAGTGTGTAGTCAAACGCAAACCTATACGAAATAATATCCAAACATAATATCAGTGCTGGTTGTATTTATAACCAGCAATATGCTGAGTTGGGTTCAGTTTCGTGGCAAAAGCATTGGGTAGCATAGGTACTTGGTTTGTGAATTGTTCTATTTTTAGTTGTTTCCGTGTTTTGTTTCTGTGTACCTAATTGTTTTGTCCCGAATAAAATTATCTGTATTTTCTGTAAATAAAAAAATAAAAAAAACTCGTCAGGTCTTCGAGCAAATATCGCTCGGTCATACCAGAGCGACCCCATGAACGACCTCGAGTGGTTCGAAGGGAACAAGCAGTCTGAAGTGTTTAAAAAGCTCCTCTTCGCCCTGTGCTTCTTCCACGCGGTGGTGCAGGAGCGGAGGCAGTTCGGCCCGCTGGGGTGGAACATCAGATACGAGTTCAATGAGACTGACCTGAGGATCAGTGTCACGCAGCTCTACATGTTCTTGAATGAGTATGATGTGAGTATGCTCTTCATTTAAACTGTTTTATCAGACAAGTTTTCTAATCCTAATAACTTCAAGAAACTTTTGCCAGTTCTATGTTTATTTTATGTGTTGGTTCAAGAGCTATTCTGACTATATTTCAATTTGTTAGTCCACTGCAGGACGTAGGCCAGCCCAGAATCGGTGATGCTTGCCCTGGGTGGAATCAAACATACGCCTCTTTGGCCCAGAAGTTAGGGTCACTAGCCCCTGGGCCACCGAGGCAGTCAACCGTTAACTAAATTTTTCATTAAGTTTCCTTTTCATGATATGAAAGAAGGATGCAGAGAATCGACCTGTCAAAACATTTTTTTTTTTTTTTTGCTAAAAACAAAACATCTTTTCTAATAATCATATGTGCTTCAAAAATCAAGTGTTTTTTGGTGTTTTCAATTCACTAATTAAAATTAAAATTAGACCACCAGAAAAAATACAATGATGTTTCATTGTTTTTGCCATCTAAATCCCCTACCAATGCTTGTGTGGCGGAATATTTTAAAACTTCATTAAATAGGAACAAATTACATATCAGAAGCGTTTCAAAAGCGTCACAAATTACTCTGACGAACATACTTTTTAGGGTTCCGTACCGGGAAAACGGGACCCTATTACTAAGACTTCGCTGTCCGTCTGTCTGTCTGTCTGTCTGTCACCGGGCTGTATCTCAAAAACCATGATAGCTAGGCAGCTGAAATTTTCACAGAAGATGTATTTCTGTTGCCGCTATAACAACAAATACTAAAAACAAATAAAATAAATTTTTAAGGGGGGCTCCCATACAACAAACGTGATTTTTAGGAGTTTTTTTGCTCGCTATTAATAACGGCAAGAGGATAATAAGGGGCTTCCATACGGTACGGAACCCTTCGTGCGCGAGTCCGACTCGCACTTGGCCGATTATTTAGAAATAAACTTGGTAGAAAATGAGCGTATTCGTATACAACAGGTATTCGTATGTATGTGTGATCTGCCGATATCCTTCTGTGTAGGATATCCAATTCATCGCGTTGCGGTACCTGACGGGCGAGTGCAACTACGGCGGCCGCGTCACCGACGACTGGGACCGGCGCTGCCTCAACACCATCCTCTACAAGTTCTACAACCCGAAGGCCATCAAGGAACATAACTACGCCATCGACCCGGAGGGTATCCAAATTTTTACTACTTATGTACCTATCCACTTGTTAATTTTAGGACATATTTTAAAGCTATTACACTTATATTCAGCAAGCAAGTAAAAAAGACTGAGCAAAATGATAGGTTTTTTTCCGTTTCCTGACAGATACAATCTGAAGCTTTCATCACTTTCTTTACCGACTTCCAAAATGGAGGAGGTAGGTACTGTGTTCGTTTTAATGTATTTTTTTGTGTATGTTACTGTCGCAAATTGAGAACCGATTTAAAAAATATATTTCGTACGAAAGAGTATACCTAAATCAGAAGTAGTCCCATTTAATATTTATCAAAATCGGCTGAGCCGTTTTTGACATATTAACAAAAATATACATATATGTCACATCGATTTGTACAAATAATTCGAATTCTGTACACGGTGGAAGTAGGTATTGCGATTTTTTGCGAAAAATAAATAATTATTTAGGATATCAGCACTGAATAGATGTATTCAAAATCTACATGTCATTTTCTATTACAATGTTACTTAATGTTACCGTCAGGCAAATGATAGTCAAACATACGTTCAGCTTGATGATACTCGATCTTCAGTGCTATGTAGTTCCTGTAAAATGAATGAATTTTAAAGAATTTGTGATTGAAATCTCACTCGTAGCTATTTCTATATCTTTTGATTGATTGATTGAGACACATACCTTTGGTACAGTATTTGAATGTTTCCTACATTGATGAACTGAAGGAGCACTCCGATATCATTACGTTCACTGCCCTGGCACGTGCCCTACTGGCTACTGTTTGGGTTCCATCTAACCGCGGACTTTTCTGGGAAAGTTCCAACCGTCTGTCCATTTTGAGTGTAGCGTAACTGACTAGCATCTGTCTTCAGGACTGTACTATATTCCTGAACTGAAGAAGCACTGCGACTTCATCATGTTCGCGCGCAAACTGCCTGTGCAAGGTCCCCCCGAGAATATTTGGGTTCACTGCAGATGCATCCTCTTCGGATTCCGAATAAGACCGTTTAAATGCAGTAGTTGACTGACATTTTCCTCAGGACTATACTACATTCCTGAGCTGAAGGAGCATTCCGACTTCATCGCGTTCGCGCGCAAGCTGCCCGTGCAGACCCCTCCGGGGGTGTTCGGGTTCCACCCCAACGCGGACATCACCAAGCATTTCCGGGAGGCGCAGGAGTTGCTCGACACTGCTATACTGACGCAGGTATATTGATTATAATATGTTTACAAGGCGATATTTTGTAAAGTACACAAACATACATCAGCTTATAATTATGCTAGTCATTATAGACTACTTTTACTATCGGACGTACCCAGAAGTTGTAAAATATGCTGCTCCATAAATTTTGTCAACAGCCATTAAAATTTTTTGAAACATCCTTTCATGTAGAAATTATTGAAGTTATTATTTTATATTTATTAGGTACTCAATTAGGCATTCATGTTCGCTTTTATTAAATTTTATCATCTTTGATTGTTGCATAGATGTATATTTTTAACGTATCTTTACTGTTTCAATCATCATCATCACTCATCGGTTCTTCAATGGGGCTATCAGGATCGCATGGTAAGTTGTATCTTGTTTTCCATTTAGCTATAATTGTCATTGGTTTAATTTATTTAATTCCATTAATATTTTTCATGCCAAAAGGATCTTCTCAAGAAGTATTTGGTAAGTTTGGTGTTTGCTCGTTTGTATAGTTTTTTTCTACAGTTATTTTATCTAGAAATTTTCAGTTAATATGTGCAGCTATTTTATAGTCCTGTACTTATTTTATTACATGTCACTAACGTTGTAAGTTGCTAATTTACGGATTTGGGACTTAATAAAGATCTTGTCCACTTGCTTATCATCTTAAAATTTCCTTACTTATTCTTGCTCACTCAATTTTGCCTTCGCACTAATGTTTCTTAAAAACCTTTAGAAAATAGAACAAAAAGAAATTCACGAGTTTACAAAAACGTTTAACACGAAAGTAATATAGACAATCTCATCTCTCAGGACACGATGGCATCAGGCGGCGGAGGCGCCACGCCAGAACAACAAGCCATGGCAATAGCCGAAGACGTTTTAGCGCGTCTTCCGAGCACAATCCTGGCGGGGGAGTCGCACGAGGGCGACATAAAGCCGGCTGATATGACGCCCATGTCTATCGTAGTTATTCAAGAGGCTGCGCGCTATGAAAGGCTTGTAAGCGTCGTGAGAAGCAGTTCTAGAGCTGTAATTGGAGCGGTTCAAGGTCAGTTGTATTTTATATGAGACAACACAAAGTGGACGCACTTTTGACACCATATCAGAACATTGTCAATGTCTCCAGGGCCCTATTTTATAAAGCTACAAGTTACAATTCTACAGGCAAATTGACATTAATGACGCAGTCTCGACCAATCACGAATGCGGATTCCGTCAATGTTGCCAGTTTTTTACTACAAGTACAAGACTTGTAGCTTTATAAAATAGGGCCCAAGACACAATTTTTGGGGTTGTAATGTTTTTGGGGTTGTCATGGCAAAGCAGCAGTCTGCCAACAAGATTCTGGCGGAGGTGTCACACGACAGCGACATCACGCCGGCTGATATGACGCCTATGTCCATTGCGGTTATACAAAAGCCTGCTCGCTACGAGTGGCTCGTCAACGTCATCAGAAGCAGCTCCACAGCTGTAATTAGGGCAGTTCAAGGTCAGTTGTGTTTTATATGAGACAACACAAAGTGGACGCACTTTTGACACTATATCAGAAGGTTGTCAATGTCACCTAAAAGACTAAATCTTTGGGGTTACCATGGCAAAGCAGCAGTCTGCCAACAAGATTCTTGCGGAGAAGTCATTATATGAGGGCGACATCAAGCCGGCTGATATAACGCCCATGTCTATCGTGGTTATACAGAAGGCTGCATGGTATAAGAAGCTCAACGTCGTCAGAAGCGGCTCCAGAGCTGTAATTGGAGCGGTTCAAAGTTAGTTGTGTTTTAAGAGAAACGACATAATGTAGGAGCACTTTTGACACGATATCAGAACGTTGTCAATGCTCCCAAGACTAAATTTTGGGGTTGAAATGTGTGCCTTTAAAGCAACAGTCTGCCAGTTAGTGGGTGGCGAGATCTCACGAAGGGATATGACGCCCGTGTCCATGGGTGGTCATCTAAGTGATAAAGTGACCGATATAAGAGCCGTTTTTAAAGTGGTGCTACGTATTACAAATCACCAGATTGCAGACTTTACTAGAGACGTGATTCACAATAATCTGCTTTAATTTTTTTGAGGATATTTTATTTGTATGAAATTTAATTTAGATTATATTTTTTATCGCAAAAACATTATACAGTAGATTCTACTGTTTACTGAGGGGTTGTTAGTTGAAAGAGAAAGGGTTGCTAAAGAAAGGGTTGTTAGTTATCAAGAGTCATGTTTGACTGCCTCGGTGGCTCGGTGGTTAGTGACCCTGACTTCTGGATCAAAGAGGCGTGGGTTCGATACCCACCCAGAGCAAGCATTTATGTGATAAACATACTTGTTTGCTCTGTGTCTGAGTGTTATTTAGGTACTATCTAAATAAGTATGTATTTAAAAATATGTATATGTAGTATATCAGTCTCTGGCAGCCATTTAACAAGCTTTGCTTAGTTTGGGGTCAGAGACCGTGTGTAAGATGTCCCCTAATATTTATATATTTATTAATGTATGTGCACAGGTGTGAGCGTGCTGAATGACATTACGGAGGAAGTCTTGACGAGCATGGTGCGCGGGCGCATCCCCGCGCTGTGGGCCGGCAAGAGCTACCCCTCGCTCAAGCCGCTCGCCGCCTACTTCAACGATCTTCTGGACAGGCTTGCTTTCTTGCAGGTACGTCTAAACAATCTAATGTACAAACATTTCATGTCACAGTGTTGTTATCTAGTCCTCCGTAACGTAACGGCAAGATCGATTTTTAATGATTTCAGTGAATAAACCTGTGAGCAGAGGGGTTAGTCCAGGTTTACGCGTTAATTGAAACTACAGATGTTTTCGTATGGCTCTATACATTTTTATACAGCGCCCCTGGCGGAAACGAGGAAGAACTAACCAAAATGTATGGAACCACTCGCGAACGCGAAAGTTTAAGTAAACTGCTTAAAACTTGGACTAAGAGCTCAGGTCGTAGGCTATTTTAAACCTCTAGGTGAAGCCCTCCAGTTTTTTTTTGCAACGTTTGATCAACATAAATAGCATTTATTTATAACTAGCGACCCGCCCCGGCTTCGCACAGTCAGTTCGGTGTATTATACATAAAAACCATCCCCTTGAATCACTCTATCTATTAAAAAAACCGTCGCGTAGTTTTAAAGATATAAGCATACATGGGGACAGACAGCGGGAAGCAACTTTGGTTTATACTATGTGTAGTGATGTTTATTATAATATTTATAGATTAAATAAAGGGCGGTTGGCATCCAGCGTGCTCTTGCGCTTAATAGTGGACATCTTGCAGCGGACTTGCTAAGCATTACTGATAGCGCATAGTATTTAGGATTTATGCCCGGTTTACATCATTCCAGTTCAGTGATCCAGCGAGAATCCAGTCCAGTGCTAGACTTGATCTGGAACGTCTACATTATTCCAGTTATTTAGAAGCCGTTATTTTTAAATCCTTTTTAAAAATAACGGCTTCTAAATAACTGGAATAATGGGCTTCTAATAAATTTAAAAATAACGACAGAAACAACTAATACGTGCTTACTGTACTGTGTCAGCACTGGAATGGCACTGGATTGGCCGTCTACATTATTCCAGGTGCACTGAATTGGTTGCACTGGATTCAAAAGTAGACCGCCAATCCAGTTACCGGACTGGAATGCTAACTGGATTCCGTGCATTCCAGTGCCGGTTTACATTTTTCCAGTAAGCAATCCAGTGCTGGATTCGATCGCTGGACTGGAATAATATAAATAAATATGAGAGGACATCTTACACACGGTCTCTGACCCCAAACTAAGCAAAGCTTGTGATATGGCTGCCAGAGACTGAAATACTACATACTCGTAGACATATGTATTTTCAAATACATACTCATATAGATAGTACCTAAATAACACCCAGACACAGAGCAAACACCTATGTTCATCACATAAATGTTTGCCCTGGGTGGGGATCGAACCCACCCCTCTTTGATCCAGAAGTCAGGGTCACTAACCACTGAGCCACCGAGGCAGTCTGTCAATGATGTAAACCGGGCATTAGCTAAATTTAGTTTTTTGTGTTCAGCACTGGCACACGCACGGGCCGCCCGTGGTGTTCTGGCTGTCTGGGTTCTACTTCCCGCAAGCGTTCCTCACGGCCGCGCAGCAGAGCTACGCGCGCAAGTACAAGATACCCATTGACCAGCTCGCCTTCCACTATGAGGTCAGTACAGTACGTGCCACCAAAGATGACACTAAAAAAAGTAAGTAAGTTCATATAGGTGTTAGAGTTTTTAGGCCGCCTGAAGGCCTCTGACATGGCTAAACGGTTGAAACAACCGGGGCCTACAATATAACGTGTCATCCGAGCCACGGTAGCGCTCAGTTGGAAAATGCCACCCGCGGTCACCCATCCAAGTACTGACCGTGCGGAACGTTGCAACGTAGTCAAACTACGCTACGAGCGCTACAGATGACACTTGAGAAACCACTTTGGTTTGTAATACACATACAAATTCTGGATAATAGATATACAAACGTATATAAAACGTTTAATAGATATACAAATTCTGGATACTTCGTTTGTACACGACTGTACCTGCGCAAGATCCCCCACCACTGACGCTCGTCAAGTCTCATCTTTGGTGGCACGTACTATACTTGAGCTACGCGTCCACTGGATAGGAATCGGAGCGGAAGGATTTGTTGCTTTGTATTGATTTCTATGGTGCTGCGTGCACTGGATCGGCATTTCTGCGCCTGAGACTGAGATCGGCATTCTGTGCTGATGACGTCATCTGCAGTAACTATTTTTGAGTCATATAAATGTATCCAAAAATCTATTTTCATCTTCTAGTTAATCAGAATATAATATATGAAATTCTCCGAAAATTAATCTTTTTGAGCTTATATGAACCCGTATCTTTCGTTTCCTCTTGTTTCTCTCTTCCTCTTCTGATACAATACAGCTAATTACAACAATATCCTTGTCACTATCCTCCATGATGCAAATGCACGTTAATAGGCGATGACGGTTGCTCTAAAATACTTAAATTACCGATGCTGAATCCGAATGCAGTAGACGCGCCCCGTCGGCTTTTCGTAACAGACAACGCTCCGTTCGCACCGATCCCGATCCAGTGGACGCGGAGCTTTCATGTGACATCCTGAAGCAGTATGGAACAAAGGTATCTCAAGCACCATCCATGCCACTCGAGCAGCTGCCAGCGGCCCAGATACACGCTCCGTTGTTGTGAGGAGCTGGGCTGGCTCGGGTTGACTCTGGAGGGTGGAAATGCACAAAACACTCTATTTGGGAAGTCAATGTCGCGACTCGTCGCCCCCACACCGAATAAAAATAATAGCATGGGAGTGTTTGGGCTACTTTCACCACGTTAGTGCTTACATTTGTGCTCCATTCGATAACTTCAAGGACCCATTAGCCAAAGTTCTGCAAAGTATGTGTTCTGTACTGTACTGTACCAGCCTTTTTCATAGTCCACTGCAGGACGTAGGCCTACCCAAGAAAGGTGACTGGACCATATCCATCACGCTGGCCCAGTGCGGGTTGGTGGATTCACATACGTCATCGAATTTCTTTTACGAACGTATGCAGGTTGCCTTACGCGGTTTTCCTTCACCGAAAAGCCAGTGGTGTGAAATTCCGTACATAAATTCCAAGGAATTCATTGGTACGGGACCGGGACTTGAACCCACGACCTCACGATTGTAAGGCGAGTGTCATTCGACGTTTTACAACATATTTGCGAGGAAATTAATAAAACTCTGACTTAGAGTGAAAGTAGCATCGTGCGTTTTACATTACAATAACGCACAAGTGCGTAATGTCTCTCACTCTCTTGAGTGAAAGTAGTAGAAACGAGACCACAGAGTTCTGCAGTCGGTGGCGGCGTGCGTTTTACATTACAATAAAGCACAAGTGCGTAATGAAATACATTACGATATTGAAATTGGTGTAATTACAGCCACTTTACGAGCAAATATGTTACAAATATGTTTCTACATTTGTATGCAGGTGCAAAAGACGCACGACCTGGAGGAGCCGCCGCCAGAGGGCGTGTTCATCAAGGGTCTGTTTATGGAGGGCGCGCGCTGGAACAAGGATACCTACTGCGTCGACGAGAGCATCCCTAAAGTGCTCTATGATGACTTTCCTCCGGTAACGCAATGTTTCTACACATATTATAGGCCCCATTCACCATCAGTCCAAATGGATGACATCCAAATAAATGTGGCTAATGTTATCAATTTAGTGTATTTTAAATTTAGACTGCATTTTTTATAGAAACATTGTTTGAAGATGTAGGTAGCCAGAAATACTATGTACATAAAGATAAATCCACACATGATTTAGTTTGAAGGTAATCAGACAAGTTGCTAAACTAATTTTGACGCTAAAGCGCTCGCTATACCAATGAAAAGTCGTCATTTCTAACGACGAAGTCGCAAACTCGTATCATCGAATGGATGTCATCCATTTGGACTGATGGTGAATGGGGCCCATTAGAATCTTTTTCCTCTTCCAGTTGTTTGGTCAAATGCTGAATGACATGATGCTTGACCTTCGGACCTTGTTTTAGTCTGTATCAATATCTTCAGTCTTTAATCCTCGCGCAGTAAATGACTAGGGGAACATTCTACTAGATTACGCATTGGAATTCTATAGCTATCTTTAAATTTTACTGTTCTGTGCCAGCTTTCTTTAATACTACTGTAGGACGTTAGGCATACCCGGGAAAGGTGACAGCCATATCCACCACGCTGGCTCAGTGCGGGTAGGTGGATTCATATATTATGACATCGAATTTATTCTACGGACGCATGCAGGTTGCCTCACGATGTTTTCCTTCACCAAAAAGCCAGTGGTGTGAAATTCCGTACACAAGTTCCAAGAACTAATTGGTACGAGATTGATATTACAATCCACGACCTCACGATTGCAAGGCTGTTTCTACCACTAGACAACCAACCTGGTTTTGATCTTTTTAAATTTTATTTTTGGCTATCATCTCGCTTAGAGATTTGGAACGCACACACTGAATACAACTTACCACTGCTGTGAGATATAGTAGCATTAAATTTTTCAGGTCTGGCTGATACCTCTGAAGAGAGAGGATATCCCGGTAGATATCTTCTACAACTGTCCTTTGTACAAGACGGGCGACCGGCGAGGAGTGCTGTCGACCACAGGCCACTCCACCAACTACATCCTCTTCATGAGGCTACCCACTAAGCTGGACCCTGACCACTGGATCATGAGGGGGGTGGCGCTACTGACGCAACTGCCCTTCTAACAGAATCCTTTATACTAGAATTCCTCTTCAATAAATATAATATCCTCTTCATAAGGCTATTGACTAAGATGGACCCTGATTACTTGATAATGAGAGGGGTGGCGCTACTGACACAACTGCCCTTCCAACAGAATCTACTAACCTTTATACTGGAAGTCCTATTCAATAAATATAACATCCTCTTCATAAGGCTACTGACTAAGCTGGACCCAAACTACTGGATTATGAGACGGGTGGCGCTACTGATGCAACTGCCCTTCTAACATTAACTACTGACGCAACTGCCCTTCTAACGGTAACTACTGATATAACTGCCCTTCTAACGATTACTACTGAAGCAACTGCCCTTCTACTACACTGACATAACTGCCCTTCTGACATTAACTACTGACGCAACTGCCCGTCTGACGATAACTACTGACGTAACTACTCTTCTAACGGTAACTACTGACATAACTGCCCTTCTAACGATTATTACTGAAGCAACTGCCCTTCTACTACACTGACGTAACTGCCCTTCTAACATTAACTACTGACGCAACTGCCCGTCTGACGATAACTACTGACGTAACTACTCTTCTAACGGTAACTACTGACATAACTGCCCTTCTAACGATTACTACTGAAGCAACTGCCCTTCTACTACACTGACATACCTACCCTTCTAACATTAACTACTGACGCAACTGCCCGTCTGACGATAACTACTGACGTAACTACCCTTCTAACGATAACTACTGACATAACTGCCCTTCTGACATTAACTACTGACGCAACTACCCTTCTAACGAAAACTACTGACGCAACTGCCTGACTAATACGTTAGATTAAGTCCCGGTTGTTTTAACCGTTTAGCTATATCAGAGGCCTTCAGGCAGTCTCTGACGCCTCTCTGACTCTGACACGAGGGCTAGCCGCCCGTCCTATACTTACAAGTTCTCTCTGCTACTGGACTCTTTCACAACATCTTGTTCATATGATTCACCACCGAATTATGAAGAGCGCCACCAATGCAACTGCCCAACTAATGCCAAACTAATCTGATCTTACTAGTCAAATTGTGATGGAAGGATAGAACGAAATGAAATGTGAATTTACTTACATTAATGTATAGTGATTATGAAACTTTTGTCATTATTTATGATTATGTGAATGAATTATATTTATAGTTAAATTATCATAAACGTGAATTTAATTTTTACTCTCTTACTAATATCCTACTAATATTATAAAAGTGAAAGTTTGTAAGGATGGATGAATGGATGGATGTTTGTTACTCTTTCACGCAAAAACTACCTAACGGATTGAGAGGAAACTTTGCAAGTATATAGCTTATATATCAGAATAACACATAGGCTTTAAATTATGATCATATTGCGTAAATTTTCCATATTATAACAAGTGTTAAGTAAGTAGGAAAAATTCTGCCATCTGCGAGCTATTCTAGCGTGCGCTCCAAGAAATGTCAAAAAAGAACTGTCGAATCGAACAAATGTCAAATCGATTTTTACTGTTTTTTTTTTAAGTTCTACCTCCTAGGATGGTAAGTTAAGGCCTCGAAATATCAGGCGGGCGAAGCCGTGGACAAAATCTAGTTACCTATAAAAATAATATACAACGCCTTAGTCAATCCTAATAGCAACGGTCTCAGCAGAAGCTAATGTGCAGAGTACTGTACAAGCTTTTTTAATAGTCCACTGTAGGACGTAGGCCTACCCACGAAGGATCATTGGGCCATATCCACCACGCTGACCCAGTGCGGGTTGGTGAATTCACGTACTTCATCGAAATTCTTCTACGGTCGTATGCTGGCTGCCTCACGATGTTTTCCTTCACCGAAATGCCAGTGGAACGGGTGTGTAACCTATGTACGGTTACACACCCATAAATCATAACATAAATCATAGAGAACTCATTGGCACGGGACCAGGATTTGAATCTCAAGATTGTAAGACGGATGTCACGGGTTAGATTATATTGAATGGAACGGGAAACCCGGACGAATGACTACCTTACTATGACCCAACTTCAAGAAAGTAGGTTTTCAATTCGACTACGCATACTTAATTATGTTTTTTAGGGTTCCGTACCCAAAAGGTACAAACGGAAACCTATTACTAAGACTCGGCTATCCGTCCGTCTGTCTGTCTGTCACCAGGCTGTATCTCATGAACCGTAGATAGCTAGAGAGCTGAAATTTACACAGATGATGTATTTCTGTTGCCGTTATAACAACAAATACTAAAGACAGAAAAAAAAATATAAGGGGGGCTCGCATACAACAAACATGATTTTTTTAGCAATTTTTCGCTCGAAATTAATTACAGTAACAGTCTACCTGTTACTGTTATTAAAATTAAAATATTATGTATTGAAATATCTTTTTAAAATATTTACAGAATATTTAGTTGTATATTGGATCACCTCAAAAATAAATTATTAAATTAAAATGAAATATATTAGGGGGGATCCCGTATAGTGCGGAACCCTTCGTGCGCGAGTCCGAGTCGTACTTAGCCAATTATTTTAATCAATTCACAAATAAAAATGCAATTCTAAAAATAGCTATATGGGTTCCTATTGTAAGTCCCAGGTCGTAAAGTAGGTACCTAGGTACTTACTAGACAAAAAATAAAGTCCAAAATAATTATGACGCAATAATGTCGCGGATCCGATCTTGATTGACAGTTCGCTAATACAACCTTCGGAAAATTATTATCAATACCTACACTTCATACATCGCACTTTTATTTAATTGAATAGAAAAACAGTGAAACGCTTAGCAAGCAACAGTTGTACTGTAAAGCGATAATTTTAAACGTCGGTATTTTTTAAAATACATTGCCGCTATACTTCGACGTTTAGTACAATTGTTAAAAGAAAACTAGCAATGGACGCAGGTCGAGCGATAGTAACCACAGGTAAGTGATTAACAGAAACCCAATTGAAAAGTTTAGTATGTTTAGTTGGCCGCGCGACACGGCGCTAGTGCGACGCAAGGCACGCGTTTTCCCGCGAAAACGCGTGTTCTATTCCGACCTGTCAAATTTGAATGCCGAATTTTAGAACCCGCCAGTTCTTCGACTTATATTATTACTTTTTTTTATTAAATTCTAGTGTTGTGACTGCTGAAAAAGTTTTGCTAATGCTAAAGTGAGGTTTTTTTGGAGTGATTTTTTCGTAGTGTTTTTGTTGACCTATTCAGTAAGGATAGACGATAACTAACCAAAGGTAAGATAAGTTACTAGTTAAGGTTATTTAGTAGTTGCGAGTAAATGGTTTTGAGGTATTTGTTAGTGATTACGATGTGTTTTAATGAGTGTACACATTCTTTAGTCGTCGTTATAAATGTGTGGAAATCACTTAGATTAAGGATTGTATTCATGGTTAGTCTTTTGACTTTAGTTTTTATTTTCTGTTCATCAAATTGCTTTGTTTTATTTTGATACATAAGTTTAAAAAAAATGGTAAAACGTATTGTAAAAAGAGATAAGTAACTACAATACTATTCTTTGTTGACTATTACCCGTCTGCAAAAAAAGAGAAAATATTTTTGCAATGCAAAGGGGGGTAGTTTTTTACTTTAAATAATAGTATATACCTACCTACTTATCGAATACTGTTTGACATCTAAGTATTCACAATTATTGTAACTTTATTATGGTCAGAACCGATTTTTGCACTGTTGTTATATTTTATTCAGCGAGTATTAAATTAATTTTCTTGCTTATAGGTAAATGAATAATAAAACGCACCAACCGTGCAATCATTAAAAATTAACCAAAAATTATATTTTACCTCCGTGATATCATGAAATTATGTACCTAATATTGAATGTTAATTCTGAAATAATACGACAAATAAAACAAATTAAGTGTGACGTTAAAAAAAACCTATGACTTAAATAAAACAGATGCTAGGTATATAGAAGTATTGTTTGTACCTGTTTGGTATTGTATTGTATTAGATTCTGTTTTAGCCCGAAGTTTTCATAATAATGGCCTGAATCACGCCTGAATGCTTAGTATTTAGGTATACCTTTATGAAAATAGCCCTAATTATAGATCAGTATCTTGCACAAGGCTTTCGAAATACTTAGGATAAATCTACCTACTACAGAAAGCATAAGATTCCATGTGAGTGCATAGAACAGAGCCTCTTACTAAGTATACTAGACTATACTAGAGTGTGAAACGCTTTGCCTGGGTCTGTCTTCCTGCTAAAGTACAACGTGGGTCTCTTCAAATCCCGAGTAAATAGGTATCTTCCAGGTAAGCCTGCTACACCCTAGACCGCATATCTGCGTAGCATCAGGCAGTATGTAGGCAAACGCAAACCTATTTGAAGTAAAAAAATACAAGTTCCGTTTTTCCCTCTTTAGATACGGAACTCTAAATATGGCGTACATTTACGAGTACATCACGCTCGCTCAAAATCGATTTTCGATTTTTCTGCGTTTCTAACTAAACCGAATCGTATGGCGCTTTCTTCTAGTAGTTTCTAGACACGCTTTAAAAAACGATTAAACTACTTTTATAGTACCTATATGGAAATGCTTTCAGTCGATGATCTCTTAGATACTTAAAGTAAAATTGAAATTGAAATCTATTAGATACTTAAAGTGTGGGTACGGTTTCATAAAGTAATAAAAACTCTAATCACCTTTTGTGATACCAAAATACTTTAGCACACGTCAGCCATGTTATGTTCACAAACAAAAACTTGTTGTTCACGAGTGCGCAAATTAACGATTCCCCGAGTGTCTTTAGCTGATAAAAACTCATCGGAATAATAATTAGGTACCAACAATGTCAGTAATTGTTTCTTTGAGGCAAAATACGTTTTGCCTTACGTAGCGAAAATAGATTTTTATATAAATATTCTCCCAGTTTGATTTATTCTTTGAACATCCACTGCAAGTGTTAGGCCTCCTTTCCATCCATCCATTCATCAGCCATAGGACGTCCACTGCTAGACATAGGCCTAAAGATCTCCAATAAGACTGGTTGATAGCGGCTTGCATCCAGTGCGATCCTGCGGTCTTCATTAGGTCATCCGTCTACTTTGTGGGTGGACGTCCGCTGCGCTTGCCGGTACGTAATAATAATAAATATTAGGGGACATCTTAGACACGGTCTCTGACCCCAAACTAAGCAAAGCTTGTGATATGGCTGCCAGAGACTGATATACTACATATCCATATTTTTTAAATACATACTTATATAGATAGTACTCGTACCTAAATAACATCCAGACACAGAGCAAACACTTATGTTCATCACATAAATGTTTGCCCTGGGTGGGGATCGAACTCACTCTACATGGTCTCCACTCGATAACTTTTCGACCCCATCGGTCATCAGTCCTCCGTGCTATGTGCCTTGTCCACTGCTATTTCACTTGCCAATCCGCTGGGCCTCTTTTATAGATCTCCTATAATACCGGTTCAATCACCACATCCAACTCGAGCAGCGTTCGGAAAACTACGTGACGTCTTTTGATCTGATAAACCTCAGTGCCTCAAAGCGAGAGTTTTCGATAGTTGTGTGTTGCCAGTGATGAGTATGGAACTAAAACGCAGTCTTTTACTGTGGCCTTATGAATAAGCTCAAGATATCCCAACTCGTTATGAAGAGAGCTCTGCTCGGAGTCTCTCTGCGAGATCGAATCACTAATGAGAAGATCTGCAGACGAAGCAAAGGCACTGACAACGAGGTCTTCCATCGGGATATGCATCTATTAGGACGGTCTTCCAAACGGATGCCTTCCATTCAGATGCATGGAATCCATCGAGGGTGTCGGCTCTTATAGGTTACCAGTATAGGCCGAATCATACAAGTCGGCGGATGTGAAGTTAGCTACAAGCTGCGCAATATCCAAACCTGACTGAAGCTCACATAAAGCTGCGCGTTGATTGGGTTTCGTGCAGCTTGTAGCTAACTTCACATCCGCCGACTTGTATGATTTAGCCTATGAAATAATTTTACTATGAAATCATTTATCATCGTACTTACAAATGCATGCCTTTTTGGGGTTCCGTATCTAAAGGGTAAAAACGGGACCCTATTACTAAGACCTCCGTCTCTGTCTGTCTGTCTCCAGGCTGCATCTCTTGAACCGTTATAGCTAGAATGCAGAAATTATCACAGACTAGCCTTTGCCCGAAGCTTCGCCCGCGCCTTCTTCACACAGCCTATACTTGCAAATAATGTGGTTTTCTATTGGGAAAATCATTTTCAAAATCGTTTCAGTAGATCCAGAAATTACCCCCTACAACTTGACAAACCTCTTTATTAAATTAGTATAGAAGTATAGATGATGTATCTCTGTTGCCGTTATAACAACAAATGCTAAAAGTAGAATAAAATAAATAAATCCATACAATAAACATGATTTGATTTTCATGCCGTTTTTCGCTCGACATTGATAACGGTGGCAGGTAGAAGCTTGAAATTTTCACAGTATTTATTTAAATATTTACTTCAGAAATAAATACTGAAATTCAAATAAAATAAGTAATTAAGGGGGACTCTGATACAAGACGTGTTTTTTGCTCGATATTAATAACGGCATCAGGTAGATGCTTGAAATATGGCTTCATAGAATGTTTTTTTATTTGAAAAATAATGATTAAATTAGAATATATTTTTGAAATGTTACTTTTTATGATAAAATTTTTGAAATGTTTATCATAAAAAGTAACTCTTTGAGTTAAACCTAGTGTGGGATGCACTATAAAATTAAAATCATTTCATTGATTAGCAGTGCGCAGTATCTCTCGTCAATACAGAAGTTCTTATAACTTCAAATGAGTGATAACCTGTCTAATACGGGTATCACAGGTGGCGCCGCTAACGCTATAAGTTGGTTAAAATGATAAACACTTCACAAAATTCGTCGCGGAATCATTACAGCGGGTTAGCTCAGTGGTCTAGAGCGTCGGGCTAGTGATCCGAAGACGCAAGGTTCGAATCCTGCATCCGCGACGAATTTTTGAAATGTTTATCATAAAAAGTAACTCTTTAAAATATATATTTAAGGGAAACTCCTATACAGTACGGAACTCTTCGTGCGCGAGTCCGACTCGTACTTGGCCAATTTTTTATCTTCCTATAATTTCTAAACGTCTTCACGCAGCAATAGCAAACAAATCGTACAGTGTCGTAGGTTTTAAGTACATAATCTAGACTTATAAAAGCATTTTCTATCCTCATAAGCATTCTAAAGATTACAATGATTCTAAAGATTAAAAGATACCTGATTATAGTACACCATATAAGTAGATATCTAGACAACTAGACAGAGAGATATGGTACAGAATATTTATCTAAGACACGTGTACAAGGTCGTCCGGGCACATAACTTAAGTTAATTACTAAGCTATTTGTACCAGAGTGGTAATTGTCATTGAGATTCATTGTAATGTCTCATGAGGACATATACTTAGCTTAGATTAAGTACCTAAGCCTGTTTGTAGAATTTAATTGGGTTAGGCACATTTGAAGTTAAGTTACGAGCTTAACCGGCAAGGTGGACATGGACAAATTGGTTAAGACCTCGTGGACACATATTTTCCAACTTTATCATATGAGCTTAAGTTGTAGACGAAGCTATTGTCTAAATGAAAAGTCGATGCGTGTATTTTTAGGGTTCCGTACCTCAAAAGGAAAAAACGGAACCCTTATAGGATCACTTTGTTGTCCGTCTGTCCGTCTGTCAAGACCCTTTTTCTCAGGAACGCGTGGAGGTATGAAGCTGAAATTTATATCAATTACTCAGGTCTACTGTCCCTTGAAGCTGTGAAAAAATCAAACTTCTAAGCCAACGCAATCAAAAGATACAGCAATTTAAGCTGCATATTTTGAAACTCGCAAGTACTCGCAAGGGAATCAAAACCTAAAGGGTACTTCCAGTCGACCTAGAATCTTGAAATTTGGCATGAAGCAACGTTTTATAGCACACATAAAGGAAAAAATCCGAAAACCTTAAATTTTTAGTTACATTACAAAATATATATTTTTTAATAAATATAAACTTATTACTTTTTTTGTCGTAATGAACGAACTTTGTAAACCTTGCAGGTTTGTACGGAACCCTCGGTGCGCGAGTCCGACTCGCACTTGGCCGGTTTTTTATTTCAAATCACGCACAAATATAGAGTGGTCCGATATTGATAATTCTTTTTTATTGGAAAGGATATACCTGAACTTGATCCCATTTACTTTTTTTATTTTTTTTTTAACAGGGAAAGTGCCTTCAATAATTACCACTAAATACAAGACTTAGATAATCTAAACCTACATAAACTACTACTAAGGTAAAACACCTAATGCTAGACACATTAAGGACAACACACATTTCAGTATTCAATATCAATTTATTTTGTTACTACATTGCAGTTAAAACTTTTTTAATCTACTAAAGCAATACTTAGATCTATTATTTCACATAAAACATTGTAATTATTAACATATTTCAATTGTAAGATTGTATTTTTTTAAACTTTGTCATATTAACCAATAGATGACATCTCAAAAAATCGTTACCACTAATAATAGACAGCACTTAGCACCAATACTAGACATGGCTTTAAATCACATTTAAAGTAGGTTTTCAAATCAAAATACTAAGGAAATACTCTGTCTTTAAACAGAGAATCTATCTTTGGGCCATCTTTCCATATTTACTTATCGCCTATTGTAAAACAATCGTCATTTATGTAATTATGTTGAAGTTATTAATCAGTACTTCTGCTTATCCATCAACCTGCAGCGCAAAATCAAATTTCTACTTAGTTCTATCACCAGCAAATATCATTTTTGGCACGTCGACGATTTCAGCGATTTGACATTCTCTTATAATACTAATATCTTTATCGTTTTCCTTGACATTAGTCTTGGTTTGATCACAGCTTACCATTGCCATAACATCGATTTCACCATCTTGGCTAATATTTTGGACAATACAGAGATACCTGTGATATTTCTTTATATACCAGGAAAATTGACAATCACATAGTAACCCTACTTGATCTTGCATTTCCCATTTCTATTCGATCCATCCATCCATCCATTCCATCGTTTTCAATTTCGTCAGATATATCATCTAAAATTCTTAACTATCTCCAGAATCTTGCCACTCTTCTTCAGTACTTGAGTCGCTACTATAATCATCAGTCTTAACAGCTTTTTTTACAATCTTAATGGTATTCTTAGCCAATTTCATAGCAGTCTTTACGTTAGTTTAGTTTACATTCCTCTTCAATTTGCTCTTTCTTTTTCTTTTATTTCCTCTATTCTTCTTTTCTTTTTCTAATTCATTTTTTTTTCTCGGCTCTATTTATTTTCTAGCTACAGTAGCTGTTGCGACACCTCTTCTGCATTCTGCTATGGAAGCTTCCATATTATATTATCAGCTTCACTGTATCTAAACATCTGTCTTTTTATGGGCTGCATCACGCTCGACCAAATCTGAAATCGATGAAACCAATAGTAGACACATACCTTACCCAATAATTGACATCCTGTCTACTATTGGGCAGAGTAAAGTAAAAGTTACAAAATTGATACAGCATTTTATACACTTGGAATAGAAGCTATTTTTGTGCAAATTTTGAACATTTTGATGCAACCTACTAGATGACACTTGTGTCATCTTTTAGGTTTTCACATATTTTGGTACCTAATAGTAGACACAGCAACAATTGTTATAAAAACTAAACTAAACATGAAAACAATAGCCCTTGTTTACTAATGAATCTTTCATATTTCTAAAATCAACACTAAATCCACAAAAATCGTAAATATGTATAACAAAATCTTACCTGACCAATGCCAACCTCCTTACGAAAATGTTCAAGAATCACAGAGCATGTGTCTACTTTTTCGCGTTGTTAGCTGGCAACTGACGCCATTTTAAAATTTCGCTAGGAAAGGTGTTATAAGTTTTTAACCATGTGTCATAGATGATGCTAGGGGTCTATAAGATTAGTAGTCAAATAGATTTAAGGTTTATTATTCTTAGGAGGAAGGATTTTTTCGAAGGTGTCATCCTTTAGTTCAGTGTCTGGCATTAGGTGTTTTACCTTACATAACAAGCAATTGGATCATCCACAAACCCTTGAAGGTCTAAAGATAATCCAAATGTTCAAGACCACTGCCAGTTGGCAGCGTGCCCAGCATGCTGGCAGTATTACATATAGATACGTTTTATTGAAATAGATTAGTTGGTTTTTGAAAGAGAAACAATAATCTAAAATGGCATGCATGGATTCGAACACACTATTCGAATGATTTACTTTTATGGCAATGATGAAGTCGGTCGTGCAATTTTTGGCGAAACATAACAACTATTACAATACATGAAAGTTCTATGAATTTAAAAGAGCGTACTAACATAAGTTAGTACGCTCTTTTATATTCGATGTGTATTTTTTAGTACCTACCTGTGTATGATGTTTTTATTCAGTGATAAAGTTTGAACATTTGTGGCATATCCAACCACCGCCAGTTAGATTTTTTTTTTCAAAGTTTCCACGCACAATTTAAGTAGGTACAAGTAGCGGCACGTACTCGTAAGTCTAGCGCCGAGGGAACTGTGGAGGGGATGGCTGCGCATGGTGACCCCCATACTAAAGTCATGCTCAGCCACCCCCTCCACACTTCGCTCAGCGCTAGAGTTATATGCCGTGACCTGTAGTACATATGGGTAGGAAACACTTAGGTATACAAACAATAAATGTTTAGTAGGTACCTACTATGAAGCGGTGGCCCGCCGCCCGCACCTGTCTCAGTCCCCCTTTGTTGTCTACCCCCGCGCCCCTGTACCCGCGCAGGCGAGAACTCAGTTAAACGGTCAGACTACGAGATATTTGGATGTCAAGATCGCAAAGTTTTCGAACAGCGATTAAAGCAACAACAAGAACAGCGAGCAAAGTTACCTACCATAGTACGGAATAGATATTTATTGTGTGTATAAGTGTCCCCTACTCATTATTTCTAATCAATTAGCATCCTCTTAGGGGCTTATTCTGTAAATCAAAACTAAGTTCAACTTTTAAAAATATTCAAATCCCTTTCTTATAAACATTGATGTATTCTATTTTTCATACCGGATTTATTATAATAGAGCATCTAAAAAGGCAAAGTAGGAAAACAACTAAAACACTTATAATTCGTCAATAACTGTTACGTCACCGTACCTAAAGCCCCATTACACAGAATAATAAAAACAGCAAACAAGTGAATTTAAAAATCCTAAAACGAGACGTTTACACGTCATTTTATTTACTCTGTTGTGCGCAGCGGAGGATATTATAAATTAACTGACACGTGCAAATTGCAAGAATAACAACTTGTTTATCATTACGTTTAACTTCGTGACTCGTTTGTAGAAAAAACGTGCCTAGGTGCTATATTTTTTTAGATCGGTTCAATATTTGTTGGGATTCATATAAATTAATCCATTCTGAACCGCCTCTCAAAAAGGAGGAGGTTGTCAATTCGTCTTTATGTTTTATTTAGGGTTCCGTACCCAACGGGTAAAAACGGGACTCTATTGCTTAAGACCGCTCTCCGTCTGTCTGTCCGTCTGTCCAGGCTGTATCTCATGAACCGTAATAGCTAGAGAGTTGAAATTTTCACAGATGTATTTCGATTGCCGCTAAAACAACAAATACTAAAAACAGAATAATATGTAGGTATAAATATTTAAAGGGGGCTCCCATACGACAAACGTGTTTTTTTGCTGAGGCGCTCCCATACGGTACGGAACCCTTCATGCGCAAGGCTGACTCGCACTTGGCCGATTTTTCGTTCCATTGTTACCTGGTATCTTCATTGTTTGTGGTTCGATTTACGTGATTTTCTATGCATAGACAAGTCATATAAATTGCAGAATGTATGGCCGATGGGGCCGTCGAATTCTCGAATGAAGATCACGTGCCGGTAAGCGTAGCGTAGGACTTCCACGTTAAGATAGACCGACGATCTAATCTTTGATTAATCATTTTGTTAAATAATCTTTAGTATTGTTTTTATGGCCCGGACAACAGATAAGCGATGGACAAAGCGTGTCACGGAATGGACAGGTCCAAGCGGGAAAAGAAGCAAGGGAAGACCTAAGGATCGATGGATAGATGAAATACAAAAAAAAGCCGGTAGAGCCTGGATGCAGACGGCGCAAGACAGAAAGAAATGAAAACGGCTGGAGGAGGCCTATACCCAGAGCGGGGCCATGCCTAATTAAAATCAATATTAAAAATATTATCTTTTATACATATTTTTGTAAATAGCATGGAAATAAAAAGGCTTTATTATTATTATTATTGTTTTTGTATTTTTGTAATCAAGACCGCTGGAACACCCTGCTCAATACAAGCCTAACTTTTTATTGGAAATCCGTATGGGACGCCTAAGTCCTACAGTGGACGTCTTGAAGGATCTTAAATCCGCCAAGGGGGACGTACTGCGGCCGACATAATGATGTGAACCTAGTACCTACCAACTCGCAACTACGCCAGCGTGATGGATATGTACAAACTGCCTTTCACGTATGGGTAGGCCTATATTCAGCAGTAAACTGGTACCTACTGTAAGTATAGTCGGTAAAGCCGGGAATTACGCAGACGGTCGTCAATCTGGGGGACAGACTGGAATAATCCATACTTGATTTGTCAACTTCTAAACGTGCCATAAGCTTAGTTTGCCATTTTCTTAATTCTTTATTTATCCTTTACTTAATCTTTTAATTCTTCTTAATTTTTTATTTATCCTTTACTTAATCTTTTAATTCTTCTTAATTCTTTATATTTCCTTTACTTAATCGTTTAATTCTTCTTAATTCTTTATTTATCCTTTACTTAATCTTTTAATTCTTCTTAATTCTTTATTTATCCTTTACTTAATCTTTTAATTCTTTATTTATCCTTTACTTAATCTTTTAATTCTTTATTTATCCTTTACTTAATCTTTTAATTCTTCTTAATTCTTTATTTGTCCTTACTATTCCTTTATTTATCATATTCTGCGCAACACGTAGTTAGTTATACAGGGTTATCTGTTTACTATGTACTAGTCCAAAAGAAGGTGATTAAGACCACCATTATGAACAACTATGGGTCCAACTTAAAATTCGTGAATAAAATAGCAGTTACCAAACTGCAACTTGAAATCGACAAAATGTATGAGACAGCTGTTTTTTTTCGAATTTCGATTATGCCCCGTGTTAAAAGTTGTCCATAAATTCATAATGATGGTCTGAATCACCTCCTTTCGGCTTAGTACACCAGTTCTGGATAACCCTGTATAGTAAAATACAAAAACAATGTTGTTTTTGTATTTTACTATTAACAAAACAAACAACAGCTTGTCATATTTTTTGCGCCATTTGAAAATGACGACCACATTTTACCTGCTGAAAAAAGTCCGAAACATAAAATTATAATTTGAAATAAATAAACTTGAATCGTCTTAATAATACGGACAAAAACTTAATAGCAACGATTTTTAAAATTAGAGTTAGTCTGTGATTTTGGTGTTAGGTATTATTACCGGCAAGCGCAGCGTAGGACATCCAGTACATCAACCGACTTGGTGGACTGACGATTAATAATAAGGCCCGCAAGAACGCGCTGGATACAGGCCGCTTCCGACCGGGCTAGTTGGAAATCTTTAAGGGAGACCTATGTCCAGCAGTGGACGTCCTACGGCTGATAATGATGATGATTTTGATGTTTAGTTCTCAATGTAATAGACTGCCTCGGTGGCTCAGTGGTTAGTGAACCTGACTTCTGGATCACAGAGGCGTGGGTTCGATCCCCACCCAGGGCAAACATTTATGTGATGAACATAGAGTGTGATCTGTGTCTGGGTGTTATTTAGGTATTATCTATTTAAGTATGTATTTAAAATATGTATGTAGTATATCAGCCTCTGGCAGCCATATCACAAGCTTTGCTTAGTTTGGGGTCAGAGACTGTGTGTAACATGTCCCCCAATATTTATTTATTTATTTATTTAATATATCATCATCATTTCAGGCATAGGACGTCGTATCCTTTTATTCTTTTTACTACAGGACAAGATTTCAATTCAATGTCTATTTATTTCAATTAAAACGCCAATTACCCTGATGACATTGATTTTAATCCTGATGACGACCTGACACCAGGGCTAGCCACCCAGCCTAGCTGATCTCACAGATTACACAGTAGTTTGTACACGGCTATTGTCTAAGACAAGGATTGAGTATAATACTAGAAAATACTAGTAAAAAAAAAAAGAAAAAAAAAATATTAGGGGACATCTTACACACGGTTTCTGACCCCAAACTAAGCAAAGCTTGTGATATGGCTGCCAGAGACTGATATACCTACTACATATTCTTAAAATACATACTTATATAGATAATACCTAAATAACACCCAGACACGGAGCAAACACCTATGTTCATCACATAAATATTTGCCCTGAGTGGGAATCGAACCCACGCGTCTTTGATCCAGGAGTCAGGGTCACTAACTACAGAGCCACCGAGGCAGTCAATATATGAGTATTAAATTAAATACATTATATGAGTATTATTAAGTACTTACATTATTACATCGAGTTAAATGACGTCATGGTGTAGTCTCGACATTGTCTCTTTCTTCTCCGTAACTTAACTAAACAAAGTAACTTGAAAAGGTGTTCTTAGTTCTTAGCAATCATTAATTACAAACTGCCAGAAATAATAATCGGCCAAGTGCGAGTCGGACGCGCGAATTTACTTAAATAAACCTTAACCTTTCGTGCGATACCCTAAAACCTCATGGCAGCAGTGTAAAATCATTGATATTATCAGTAAGGATGGAAGGAGAATATTATTGTACGAGTAAATCCAAAAGTTTGTTACTCTTTCACGCAGCAATGGGGAGGTGGACCGACTTGTAATTTGGCATAAATATAATTATGTTTAAAATTCGAAGAAGCCTCGCCCCAGTAGTATCATCCGCGCTGCGGTAGCGCTCTTTTGTGATATGTTTTTTTTTATACGAGTACAATTTCAAATGTCTGATTACGCGTTTTTCTAGTCGTAAAATTAATTACATCTTTCCCGCTCTGGGAATATTATGATCGTGTTTCGATTCCTATCACTAGACACCATGGCCGATAACGTGAGTGCTATTTGCACATATTGTAGCAATTGTGGGAAAATATTGATTAGATAACAAATATCACTATGAAGAAACCGCGTTCATTCACAGGGTGGACGAAATCCGAAAGTGAGTTTGTTGGTTTATTTGTCGGATACTTTTTGTTCCTCTTGAACGGATTGACTTGATTTTTAGGGTTCCGTACCCAAAGGGTAAAAATGGGACCCTATTACTAAGACTCCGCTGTCCGTCTGTCCGTCTGTCTGTCCGTCACCGGGCTGTATCTCATGAACCGCCATAGCTAGAAAGCTGAAATTTTCACAGATAATACAACAATAACAATAGTATTTCTATTGCCGCTACAACAACAAATACTAAAAATAGAATAATAATAATATTTAATAATAAATATGGGGGGCTCCCATACAAAAAATCTAAATTTTTCGCCGTTTTTCGCTCGATATCAATAATGGTAACACGTAGATGCTTGAAATATTCACAAAATATTAAGTTGCATGCCTACTTTAATAATAAATAATCAAATTAAAATAAAATAAATATTTAAGGGACCATTATTTATTTATCCCATACAGTACAGAACCCTTCATGCGCGAGTCCGACTCGTACTTGGCAGATTATAGGCATTGACTTAGTTTGAAAGACGGAAATGACCATATACTTTTTATACCACAAAAATAAAATGTTTCCACGGGATGGCACAAAAATTAAAAAAAAAACACGAGGGCGAAGTCGCAGGCAGAACCTAGTGATCTGATAAAACAGATAAATCCTTTTTTTTTTAATACTTAGGTAGCGCTCGTAGCTTAGTTTGACTAGGTGTTTTTCAGCGATCACCGAAATCAAGCAACGTTCCGCACGGTCAGTATTTGGATGGGTGACCGCGGGTGGCATTTTCCAACTGTGCATTACCGTGACTCGGATGACACGTTAGATTGTAGGTTCCGGTTGTTTCCACCATTTAGCCAAGTCAGAGCCTTCAGGCGGCCTAAAAACTCTGACATAGTCACAGACATCTAACTAGGGCTATATAGCCACCCGGACTATACGAACTTACTTACCATTTTATTCGATTTCACTCTTGCGCTCGAACGTGCTCTTTGATTTTAAGAAATTCGTGTGAAAATTATATTTTTTTTCAATTAGTTTAACTTAAACTTAATTTATAATTTATTTTAACGTAATTTTACATATATCAAACATTTTTCCAAACGCAATTCACGGAAATAAAAAAGAAATACTTCCTGCGTTATATTACGTTTTGTCGATAGAGAATCTGGCCCCAGCCGGGCTAAGATGCGCACAACGCAATATTTCTTTCGACGTGTCAGAACGAGACAGAATTGTGGCAAAGTACCTATATATCTGTCACCTTTTTACACGTCGAAAAGAGTTCTTTTCGTGGCTTTTCGTGATCGCATGCTTGGCATACTGATCAACGTCGACACCTTAGTAGGTACGGAGACGAATCTCGATATTTCTCACTAGTTAGGTAAAGTTACGTAAAATAACTGATTAGCATACACTTAGTACTCACACCGACAGATAAGTAAATAAGTACGTCCTAGCCTTCGAGCAAATATCTACAGAGCCACAGTCTCTAAGTGAAAGTAGTAACAAGATTAAGCAAAATTAAAAATTTTGAAAAATACCCACGACAGTAAAAATCTCATCGATTAAGACGTAATTTTTATAATTTGGGAACATGCATAAAGCTACCACGTACACATTGCTGAAAACAGAATTGTAATCGGACATTTCGTTTTGATTTTATTGCAACATTGTTTTGCACTAATATTGTGGCGCCCCCTAGTGAGTTACAGCCATGACACCTGTCTAAGAACATGAACTCATCAAACATAAACCCGTTATTGAAAACCGCATCAAAATCGGATTAGTTTAAAAGATCGGTGGGAACATTACTTTGCACAAACGCACACACAAACAAACATCTCTCTCCCTAAACGCATATACCTACTCCGTTCCGTCGTGGGTAAAAAAATGTCGGAGCGCCGTCATACATACCGACTTAGATATTTACATTAAATAATGCACAATGACCCGTTTCCTGGAATCTCTACGTAAAGTCAACTAATTAGTGTTTGTAACTGAGCACTCTGGCATCGCGCGGCGTTGTAGTCGGCTTGCAATCTCCTTACGACTAACTAAAAAGCCTGCTCACTACGTACAGCTTGGGCAGGGTTTTAGCTCGGAGACTTTTTTGCTCGATTGTGAGTCTATAACTATAAATATTTGCTCGAAGGTCTAGCCTATCAGATCGTCCAGTTCTCAGCCGCGTGAAGAAGCACCGTCTCGGTCGGCTGCCTCTGCATCATCAGCGACCTTGGCGGCACGTGACACTGTCGGTACAGGTCAAATCAAACTTAATGGCAGCTGTGAAGTTAGCTATAAGCTGCGCAGTACCCCAACGTTCACGAAATTAAGCAACGTTCCGCCCGGCGCCCGGTCAGTATTTGGATGGGTGACCGCGGGTGGCATTTTCCAACTGAACGCTACCGTGGCTCGAATGACACGTTAAATTGTAGGTCCTGGTTGTATTAACCGATTAGCCATGCCAGAGGCCTTGAGGCGGGCTAAAAACTCTGACACCAGGGCCTTTACGAACTTACTTACGCCCGCTGACCTAGGGTTTTTTTTACGTATTATAATTGTACCGTTCTTTTGATTGTCCCACGAAGGGTGATTGGGCCAAATCCACCACGCTGGCCCAGTGCGGGTTCGTGGATTCACATACGCCATCGATTTCTTTCTATAGACGAATGCAGATTGCCTCACGATGTTTACCTTCACTGAAAAACCAGTGGTGTGAAAGTCCATATATAAGTTCCAAAGAACTCATTGGTACAAGACCAGGATTCAAACTCACCTATGATAGGCGAGTGTTAAGAGCTACGACTGGACCAAACTTACGGTATTTTCCTATAAGTAAGTTCGTTTAAGCCGAGTGGCTAGCCCTGGTGTTAGAGTTTTTAGGACGCCTGAAGGCCTCCGACATGGCTAAACGGTTAATACAACCGAGACCTACTATTTACCGTGTCATCCGAGCCACGGTAACGCTCAGTTGGTAAATGCCACCCGCGGTCCATCCAAATACTGACCGTTGCTTAATTTTTGTGACCACTGACAAACACCCAATCAAACTACGGTGCGAGCGCTACTGATATTACTGATTCCTACCTATGAATTTGCCACAGCAGAGCCACGCGCCTTGTCCTCACAACCGCCAACGAGTTTGATTCGGCGTATAAATAAGTAAGACGGTTCTAGTGTATCAGGTCGGTTGGGTCTCCGTGTGAAGAAGCCCGTCTCGGTCGGCTGCCTCTGCATCATCAGTGACCTTGGTGGCACGTGACACCACTGCTACTACGCTTCGATAGCTGCGATGCTATTTGTCTTTGTAGTTACTTGAAGAACTAATGAACATTAAAGGGTACCTAACAAGTAACATAATTTTCATCATTCGATAAGGTCTTTTATTTTACTAGCTGACCCGGCGAACTTCGTTTCGCGCTTAACTTTATAAATTAATTTATTTTTAACTATGTGTTATTCTGATGTACCTATAAGCATTACTATTGCAAAGTTTTATTTCAATCCGTTCGATCCCCACCCAGGGCAAGTAATTATGTGATGAACATATAATAATGTGTTCAATTCGCAAAAGTTTAAATACAACAAAAACCGATCGGCTCCCATAACATGCCGCTAGTGTTGCCATTTACACTGTTGTATTTATCTCCACTACTTATAATGATAGACACAATACCGGGCCTATAGATTTGAACCAAACCGAATACACGTCTGTAGATGTTTAAGGTACGTTGGACCTCTTCTCGTCCGATATACCTCAGTACCTCAAGTTGAAAGGTTTCGACCAATGTGTTATCACTAGCATGACTTATCGCACTAAAACATGATCTATATTATTTCAAAGCAGGATAAACCTTATATTATTAAGAAAGAACAGAAAAGGAAAACCTAGTAAGTATGTTTTGTGAAGCAAGTACGCGATGTCACCCACTTCCTGTCAAAGTTGCTAGAAACTTGACAACACGCTTTCCTGCGAGAAACAATACCTACCGATCGGCTCCCATAACATGCCGGTAATGTTGCCACTTACACTGTTGCTATTTATTTTTGCTACGTATACAGGGTCACTTGTAAAACACTAGAGTTTGTGCAAAAAGAGAACCGTGGTGGCGTTACGGTGAACTAACAATTATGATTTTAATCAGCAGCCAAGGTACCGACTATACTTGGTAGACGCGAGTACTGATGAAAACCGAATTGGTGTCTACCAAGTATCAAACAATTTTTAATCAAAAAATCAAAATCAAAATATATTTATATATTTTTTTAATGTACAGGTGGCGGCACGTAAGTCTAGCGCTGAGGTTAGTGTGGAGGGGATGGCTTCGCATAGTGACCGCCATACTAAACTCATGCGCAGCCATCCCCTCCACACTTCGCTCAGCGCTAGACTTATATGCCGTGACTTGTACTAGCAATGACAGAGCAGTGTTGTCAACGTAACAATATTAGTATAATGACACACGGGCGACCTCACCTACGACGCTTCTCTTTTTGCACAACCTCACAGCACTAGAAGCGTAACATCATAATTATACAACAACGTTTGTTCTAAGACTTTTGATATCAAATATTATTTCACAGAAAAAAAATGTTGGGCTGTAAAGTTACGGGCGATAATTTTACGTGATAACGTCATACGAAAACTTTGTTGAATCAACAACTGAAACAAGCGGAACGCTTGGGCCGATTGTGCCTCCCTATCGCTTGTTCCTCGCTCTCGCTTGCACGATCGGCTCAGGCGGAACGTTACTTCATCGTGCGTGTAGCCGCTGTTTATCGATTTATAAGATAATAAGCCCGATTACAGAGGCGCCAGCGTAAATTTAATAGCAACGTAAAAAAGTCCTCTCAAATCGAATGCCTAAATTGAAAAAGAAACAGAACTATGCTATTTAGCTAATATAATTACGATGGCACCTCTGTAATCGGGCTTATTATCGCGTCAAAAATATTAATATCGCTTAAAAGTGCGCGCTACCCCATTATTGCAAACTATTTTAACAGTGAATAATATCGATTGTTTTCTTTGCTATGTTAGGAGTTCACGAGAAGAGAGCTATAAATATTATGATACTGCATCCCTAGCATTTTCGTAAAGGAATAAAACAATTTTATCTAATTTTTGACCGACAAAACGGAGAAGGTACGCAATTCGTCACGTATAATATTTTTTAATTATGTATAACCACGCATAACTTTTTACGTAGTAATCCGATTTCAATAATTCTTTTTGATTGGAAAGAGTATACTTCGAAATTGGTCACATTAAAATTTTATTGAAATCGACTGAGCCATTTTTGATAAATCAACAATAATGTGAAAAATGATACATCGATTCGTGCGAAATATTCGCGAATTCTTTACACGGTTGAAGTCGGCCATGCTATTTTGCAAAATACACAAATATTTATAATGTCAGTTGTGAATATCGATCCATGTTTGTCTCGAAGAGAATTTAACCATCGGTGGAAAGACGATTTCTCTATTTGCCCTGATAGGGATTCTGGTAGGTTCTTATAACAAACTGTAACTGATACATTAGCAAAGGGGAAATTCTCCGAAACGTATTGTGTCCTCGGGTTTAGCCGGTGTTCTCTAACAATAGGTGATTTTTCACTTAGCATAAGTACTTACTCGTAGCTACGATCGTTGTTCACTTCGAAAAATAGTTATATTAACAGCCTATTGTCTTGAGAATGTTAATTGTCACATGACGCCGCAAGCGTTAAAGCAGTCGGAGCTGGTTGAGGGGTTCATCGTCATCATTCACAGCATTTTTATCTCACTGCTGGGTAAAGGCTTCTCTCTTACTATGCCATCGATCTCGGCCTTGTGCCAATCGAGTCCAGTGTAAGCGCTCTGACGTTCGGCTTCGCATTTCCTCCCGCTCACTCTCGTGGCGCGAGTAACTGGCGCGAGCAGGAGAAAAAGCGAGGCCGAACGTCAGAGCGCTTACACAAAAAGGCCCTAGGTTCGACCCGCGATTTCAACCAAGTTAGTAATAGACTCTGCTAATTCGGTGATAAAATCGAAATTTGAATGAAGTCCATGTTATTATCAATCAATGTCTTTACTTTTAATAGGAACTGCAGACAGTCTTTTTATTAGCATAATCAGCCATTTAAATCTTAATTTTAACAAATAACACTGTTCATTATATTATCGACATTTATTTACGTTGCCTGAACATCGCTAATTTGGTGACAATCACCTTAAGTCGGTGATACGTACTACTCTAATTCGACCATAACCAAATTACAGAAGTTTTTTTTAATCACATAATTAGAGAAAATCAAATGTAATTAAAAAATATCCATTAACAATTTTATTACTATTAAACTAAATTGCATGTATTTGCATAATCAATCCCTAAACAATCAAATCTGTTAATTATCTACTTATTTATTATTCATCGCTAGAACCCTTTACACCCTTTAACTTGTTTTTATGTGCAATAAAGTGAAACATACAACAAACCTGAATTTTTAATCGTTTTGCGCTCGATATTAAAAATGGTAACAGGTATGCTTGAAATATTTACAGAATATTTAATTTTGTATTCAATTTAATAATAAATGATTAGATTAAAATAAAATAAATATTTAAGGGGGGCTCCCATACAGTACGGAACCCGTACTGCGCGAGTCCTACTCGTACTTAGCCGATTATTGTTTATTATGCAAACTCACACTATAGCCTTATATCTGCGTTCTATCAGCCGTAAGACGTCAACTGATAGACATTAATAGAACTTAAACAGGACAAGAGTAGGTTAAAATAATGCAGGAAGTTCATCAGTAGGTTCACTGTAGGAGATGTTCACTGTAGGAGATAGGTACCTAGATACTTACCTAGACGTCTTCAATTGAGTGCTACAAACATAACAAACTTTTGATGACTTTCTTCAATTTTTAACCGACTTCCAAAAAGGAGGAGATTCTATGTTCGTGTGTAAGTTTATTTTTGTATGTTCATCGATAATTTCGCCAATTGTGAACCGAATCGAAAAATTCTTTTTTAGTTCGAAAGGGTATACTCCCGAAGTAGTCCCATTTAAATTTTACGGAAATCGGCTTCGCCGTTTTTTAAAAAACTAACAATAATGTGAGCATCTCGAGCGAAATATCCGAATTTTGTACACGATGAACATCGATAATTTCGCCAATTGTAAACCGAATCAAAAAAATCTTTTTTAGTTCGAAAGGGTAAACACCCAAAGTAGTCCTATTGAAATTTTACAGAAATCGGCTGAACCGTTTTTTACAAATCAACATTAATGTAAACAATTTGAATTTTGTGCACGATGGAAGGCGGTTTTGCCATTTTTAATAATAATAATATTAAATAGACAGAAAATTATTTCTTTATTTATTTTATTATTGTTTATGTGTTAATTTAAAGTTGACAATAGAAATACACTTGTAGGTATATTATTATACTAGGTACGGTCATTTTTTCTTTCTGAACCGAAGCAAAGTAACAGCTGGCACTGAAATAAAATATTTGTAACAAAATGTACTAAAAACATAATACTACAAAAGGCATAAAATCTCGAATAGCATACACCTACAGCTGATTACATAAGTTAGTATTAAGTACAAACCAGCGCTACAGTAGCCTTGACTCTGTGATGTGTAAAATAACTCGCTTCCGTACGAGTTTTACACGATTTTGCAATGAAAGAAGGAAATATTTTGCAGTTATTTAGATACTTTTGTGTTTTCAATAATTAATATCTAAGTAAACCTTATGCAGTTTTTAGAGAAGGAACGGAAGATGTGTAATATTCGGGGTGAGTAGTTGAATACTTCACACACAGTTATTGTCTTAGTAGTGATAGTCCACTGCTGAATGTAGGCTTACCCACCGCGTGATTGCACCACCACGCTGGGCCAGTTTATTTAGTTTAGAATTTACATAAGCTATCAAACGTTTATTTTATTTTCGAGCGATATTTTCCTTCACTCAAACATCAGTGGTGTGCTACTTATGTTCCAAAGAACTCATTAGTACTCGTATACAGGGTTATTTCTAATCAATTAGCATCCTTTTAGGGGCTTATTCTTCACATCAAAACTAACAACTTTTGTTCTGCGACTTTTGTTAAAACTCAAATAAAAAATCAGCTGTTCCATACATTTTGTCGCGGGTGAACGATATTTTTCTATGGAACAACATTTTTTTTTAGTTTTGACAAAAGTTGCAGAACAAAAGTTGTTAGTTTTAATGTACAGAGTAAGCCCCTAAACGGATGCTAATTAATTAGAAATAACCCTGTATAAATGTCATTATCCTTACATAGTATAAAATGAAGTCGCTATTTTTGTCTGTTTGTCTGTATGCTTAAATCTTTAAAACTAAGCAACGGATTTTGATGCGGTTTTTTTAATGGATAGAGTGATTCAAGAGGAAGGTTTATATGTATAATACACCTGTGCGAAGCCGGGGCGGGTCGTCTAGTTATTTATATTATTGGTAAGATTGTAAGGGGAGCGTAGAGCGTAGATGCAGGTTGCCTCACGATGATTTCCTTTACTGAAAAGCCATTGGTGCGAAATTCCGTACATAAATCCCAAAGAATTCATTGGTACGGGATCAGGATTTGAACCCACGACCTCACGATTGTGAGGCGGGTGTCATTACCACTAAACCGCCACGGCTTTTTGCAACCATAAAGCTCTATTTCTCTAGATTAGTGCCATGGTTGCGTTACCAACAAAATGTAATAGAGTTGTTTGCAATGCAACGTACTGAAGTCGCACAAAAAAATGATTTTTATAGGTGATCGGGTTACAACAGTGTCCTTGTGAGATAGAATCCTAACAGATCACATTAGTTTTGTGGTAAATACTTACATCTGATATAATATGATTATACTTAAGTATCACTTTTATCGTCATTTGATACATAGCGTCATATTAAATTAATTACAAGTCAAATAAGATTATAATGTAAAATTAAATTACTGTCACAATTATTAACGATTACATAAAATATGGTTCTAACCGAAATAGCCCCGCGGTCAGCATCCCTACGTCCAAACGTACCCATAAGGCTGGCAGCATTTCCGCGCTGAATTGCCAAAGATATGTTTTGGACTAAGGAATCCTCAGAACGTGAGTCATGATCCCTCTCCCTCAAACGACGTCCAAGATCCGAGATGAATCACTTCGCGTCCTCGCCCCACGGTCTCGCCGTCTCAACGGCAAATGGGACGAACTCATACGCTGAGTCTTCTCAGAGTACTTTAGATGTTTGCCTTTTGCCGCCGTTTCCGCCCCTGCACCTTCACCGTGTTCTGTGTGGCTGAAATATGACAAGATGCGTATGTGCTTATACACGTAGCATCCCAGATAAGGCAGCGACCCCTTCGCCATGGAACCAGCGTGTGTCCATCTTTTTCCGTCATCGCGCGACAATCCCGGGGGCTCCAAAGCGCACGGGATCTGACCTGAAACGAGTGCTCTCCTAATAAGCTCATTTATTGCGTGATGCCTAGGTCTACGTCCTAAGTATCATTTAATACGCATGTAGGTACAATGTGTGTACAATACTTTAAGCCTGGCCGTGAGGATGGCAAACATTGTTATCTCCTAATTATAGACATTACTTAAATGGATGATGTCATTTTAAACTCATACATTTTTCATGGTTTCACCGTCATTAGAGAAAATTAGGCGCAATCATACTTCATTGTACAAATAGTAGATTTATTTGTATCCAAGCGAGTCAATAACGAAAAAGACCAATTTAAAAAAGTTAAATTGGTTCTTCAGTAACTAAAAAAACTAGTTGTAAATAAAAATAAATTTTGCGCTTCTAGAAATCTGCTAGTGTTCGCATATTATAAGTTTTCTTGAAACATTTCAATTGCCAACAAGAGCTTTCAAAAATAACTAGTAAAAGTCAGAACTTTTGTTTGGGAGAGGGAGTTTTTTTTCAGGCATACTGATGTAAAGATACATCGAAAAACAAAAATTACACATATATTTAAAAAAAAAAACATTTTTTAAACAAGCTTTTACTGAACAAGTTCTCCCCAAGATGAATGAAACGAACCGAAACTCTATGAGGTTGTGCCGTATCACTGCGAAGTTCCTATGACCACCTGGAAGGTGGTCATCGCAACATCGCTCCATCATCAGACCCTGGTCACCATTGAAAGACAAACTACTCACCAAGACAATTAAAATAAGCTCAAACTCGATGAGGTTGTGTCGTTTCATTGCGAAGTTCCTTATTTGGCCATCTTCTAGATTCATCATCAAATCAGCACCATGTCATCATAATATTACATTGTCACGCAATTTACACATGTGTGCAAAATTTCAGCTCAAACGGTAACCGGGAAGTGGATCTTTAATTTGCAAGATTTGATGACTGACATCGGACAAGTGAAACTAAATAAAAGCTTACTTATAGTTCAACAGACTTCGTTACCTAGTATAGTATAGTCGCTTCCCGCTGTCTGTCCCCATGTATGCTTATATCTTTAAAACTACGCAACGAATTTTGATGCGGTTTTTTTTTAGTAGATAGAGTGATTCAAGAGGAAGGTTCATATGTATAATACACCTGTGCGAAGCCGGGGCGGGTCGCTACTACACTTATATAAAACCCACTTTTTTGTCGTAGGTTAAAAACGTTTCCAATACAAATCCATACAAATAGTGACGAATTTTCCTCTTCCATTAGACAGATAAACATCCTAATTTGCAGTCTATTTCTACCAAATAAAGCTAAATTTATCAGACAATTAAAATAAAAAAAACAAAACGGAAACATCGAAAAACCAACAAGCAATTAGGCAGTAAAAAGCCGCTAGTGTTGCCAAAAATATATCGATAGATAAATCAGAAAATAATTTAAAAAGTGACAAGCTTGTCGATATAACACGATTCAAAGTCGTTGTGATTTATAGGGCAGCGGGGTTAAGGGGTGGGGTTCTACGCAGCTTGTAACTAACTTCAAAGTCGCCGTTAAATTTGATTTGACCTATACTATCAATTTATGTCGATAAATCGAAAAACTAAACTACTTGACTAATTCCGAATATACACCAAAATATTTTGTTGATTGATATTTTCTCATTTACTTAATACGGGTCCAGACAGTGAAAATGAAATTGACAGTTTGATCACTAGATCACTAGTTACTGTAGTATAAAACAATGTCGCTTCCCGCTGTCTGTCTGTCCCTATGTATCTTTAAATCAACGCAACGGATTTTGATGCGGTTTTGTTTAATAGATAGAGTGATTCAACAGGAAGGTTATATGTATAATACACCTGTTCGAAGCCGGGGCTGGTTGATAGTGTTTAATAATAAAATCATTTCAAAATTTAGTATTCTGACCGAAAGTACCTACCATTATGTTAGCGGGGCGAGGTTGCTCAGGGTTAGTACTGTACTGTACCAGCCTTTTTAATAGTCCACTGCAGGACGTAGGCCTACCCACGAAGGGTGATTGGGCCATAACCACCACGCTGGCCCAGTGCAGGTTGGCGGATTCACACACGCCATCGGCGTTTCTTCTACGGACATTTGCAGGTTGCCTCACGATGTTTTCCTTCACCGAAAAGCCAGTGGTGTGAAATTCCGTACATAAATTCTAAGGAATTCAGCTGTACGGGATCGGGACTTGAACCCACGACCTCACGATTGTAGGGCGGGTGTCATTACCACTAGACCACGACTGCTGTATAGTATTACACTCAGTCTATACTATTATCGATCTTTATTTATCGATATCGACAATTGATCAGCACAAAGCGGCGGCGTCTGCGCAGAGGAAAGCGGCGCCGGAAATCGATTCATACGAAGGTCGCGCAGACCGTGACCGGTTCAGTTACAGCACTCAGATACAGCTATTTTCAGGCTATAGCTGCAACGGTTTTTCATCAGCATCATTATTCTCCTCTCTCATTTTTAACCGACTTCCAAAAAGGAGGAAGTTCTATGTTCGTGTGTATGTATTTTTTTTGTATGTTCATCGATAATTTCGCCAATTGTGAACCGAATAAAAAAAAAAGGTTTTTTAGTTCGATAGGGTATACTCTCGAGGTGGTCTCATTTAACTTTTACAGAAATCGGCTTAGCCGTTTTTGAAAAAACCAACAATAATGTAAGTAATTCGAACGAAATATTCGAATTTTGTACACGATGAACATCGATAATTTCGCCAATCGTGAACCGAATCGAAAAATTATTTTTTGTTCGAAAGGGTATACTTCCAAAGGGGTCGTATTTGAATTTTACAGAAATCGGCTGAGCCGTTTTTGATAAGTCAACAATAATGCAAATAATTCGAGCGAAATGTTCGAATTTTGTACACGATGATGGAAGGCGGTTTTGCCATTTTTTTGTGAAAAATAGTTATTTCCTCTCTCATTATTAATTTCATTGTATTTATACACCACCGACCGCATTGTTATTTTGCGTGTCCAGTCCATCCAAAAGTTGTCTTGTAGAAATCGCCAAAATCGATAAGGCCGCCCTTGTACAACATTTTTTTGTGTAGTTTCTGTTGTATATTACTGTGTTTATAGTTTTGGTGTACAATAAAAACATATTTTTTTTGATTTTATTTTTATCATTTCAGTCAAAACACGTCCACTGCTAAACATAGGCTTCCCCTATATATCTTTAATAGGACCGGAAAGCGATCTAGGGCGATTTTGTGATCTTAAATGTGTGGTATTCAATGACTTCCATAGCGGATGAGGTACTAAGTTCGTCTGTATCTATTTTTTATGTATGTTTGTCGATATTTTCGCCAATTGTGAACAGTTTTTTTTTTATTTGTTTTCTCGACGTAATGCCATTTAAATTATATAGAAAACGGCTGAGTCGTTTTTGAAAAATCAACAATAATGTGAAAATTACTACGTCGATGGTACACCAATCCGTGCGAACTATTCAAATTTTGTACACGGTCAAAGTCGGTTATGCCTACCTATTTATATAAAAATCATTATTCCAATTAAAATACCATATAGCTCCATAATCCTATTTAATTTCTACTCGAGTGTCGACCGTATCTTTCGTACTTTTTCAAAAATTTAGGTACCTACTAGCACCCGGGCTTGTTTCACATAGCTTTTTTTGTGTAGAGAGTTATACGGTATGTATGGCGCCAGAGGGATTAGTACAAGTTTTCACGTAAATTGAAAATACATTTTTGTACCTACAGCTCCTCTGGCGGAAACAAAGAAGAACTAACCAATATGTATGGATAATGGAGCTACACGCGAACGCGAAAGTTTAAGTAAACTACGCAAAACCTGGACTAAGGGCCCTGTGGTTGAAATTGAATTACGGTGTAGAGAATGCATCGCTAGCTCTAATGACGTTACAAAAAGTATACCAACTCTGAATGTTGGGGTAAATTGAATGATAAAGGGGAAGGATGAGTTGAAGCGGGCAGGACACTTAGCACGTAGAGCTATCAATATACTTAATCGAAAAATAGCGTAGCACGTTTACCCCTAGTGTGCACAAATTATCACGGACGTCCTAAGGCTGATATGAAGATAACATTAAACCTTGGAATAGAAACTGACATCCCCCTGCCCCCACTTTAATCCCTAGCTTATGCCACAAAATCCACATCCAATAATCCCCAATCCACGATAATACAAAAGCTCACGTTTAGTTCTACACAGACAAACGCTTCCTCGGACGCCGTACAAGTGCAGGAAGTGTGTAGTGCAGTGTGCGTGCGTGCGCGTGTGTGGGTGCGGTGCGTCATGCACGATCAAGCCTGGTTAGGGGTGGCAGGTGGCAGAAATGCACTGGGGTGCTTCGTGAGGAAATTAAATAAAACAAACGTATTAATCAGAATAAAATCGGCCAAGTGCGAGTCGGACTCGCGCACGAAGGGTTCCGTACAGTGTTGGAGCCCCCTTAGCACCATTCTTCTTGCCATTATTAATAGCGAGTACAAAAACTCCTAAGAATCACGTTTGTTGTATGGAAGCCCCGCATAAATATTTATTTAATTTTTAGTATTTGTTGTAATAGCAGCATCAGAAATACATCATATTCTGTGAAAATTTCAGCTGTCTAGCTATCACGGTTCATGAGATACAGTCTGGTGACAGACGGACAGAAGGACGGACAGGCGGACATCGGAGTCTTAGTAATAGGGTCCCGTTTTTAGCTTTTGGGTACGGAACCCTAAAAAGGTCTTAGAATTGAGGGGTGCTGCATGGGGGAATCCGAATGCTTACATAACTAAGTTTGTAGACCGGGTGGTTAGCCCTGGTAAGTATAAGAGTTAAGCCTCCCGAAGGCCTCCGACATGGCTAAACGGTTAAAACAACCGGGGCCTACAATTTAACGTGCCATCCGAGCCACGGTAATGCACAGTTGTAAATGCCACCCGCGGTCACCCATCCGAAGACTGACCATACTGAACGTTGCTTAACTTCAGTGCTTGCTGACAAACACCTAGTCAAACTACGCTAATTCAAACACAGAACTAAGGAATTGTATTACAAATGTTTTTACGGACTACTTGACTTTTCATTATGGCAAGAGTACATTGTAATGGCCAGGATAGCCAAAAATTAACATCTATTTGGTCTTTACATAATTATAGAATTATCTTCAACACCATGAAGAAACTTCACCTTTCAACACATGCTAATTCTGTTTTCTGTTCTGTTTATGCTTCACCAATCGATATAGTCATATTATGTTTAAAAAACGGAAGTTTACTGATTAGGATTCAAACCTATTATTGCTAAAAAGCCCATGATATTATTTATCATACTGTTAACGATAGTGCGCAGCGAACGCGCCATTTACAATATAATCGTCAAAAGTATTGCGTTTCGCAATCGTTCATTTGTTCGTTCGTTTCAGTCATAGGACGTCCACTGCTGGACATAGGCCTTCCCTAAAGATCTCCAATAAGACCAGTTGGTAGCGGCTTGCATCCAGCGCGATCATGCTGTCCTAAAGAGGTCATCCATCCACCTTGTGGGTGGACTTCCTACGCTGCGCTTGCCGGTACGCGGTCTCCACTCGAGAACTTTTGACTCCACCGGTCATAAGTCCTCCGTGCTATGTGCCCTGCCCATTGCCACTTCAACCTACCAATCCGCTGGGCTATGTCGGTAACTTTGGTTCTTCTACGGATCTCCTCATTTCTGATTCAATCTCGCAGAGAAACTCCGAGCATAGCCCTCTCCATGGCTCGTTGCGCTACTCGGAGCTTACTATAGGCCATAGTGAGAGACGGGAGACCACGTCTCTGTGCCATAAGTCATTGCTGGCAACACTGGTCGAAAACTTTCGACTTCGACGCGTTTCTCATTGAAAACTCTTAATTAGCCACAAGCTACACATTTCATTAACATCATAATTGAGAAAGAAAGTCAAAGAAATTTTATAACCACAAATTAAATCATTTCCCTGCTCAACAACGCGTGGCAGCCCTGCCCAATTCTTCACACTCCACTTGCGCATGCACCAATTGATCGTCAGCCGTCTCGGTCACTCTAACCGGTGGTGCAGCTATCTCGTTCTCACCTAACTGTGGCTACAGTTAGCCGGTCGTGACTCCAAATCATTGGGATAGACAATACACATAGATATTGCTCATTTTGGATTTGTTGACATGATATGATTTCTACGATATGTATCTATATTATTGTACATATGCGGCTGAGGTGATGATGATGATAGAATTGATAGATGATAAGATGCGTCTCGTTTTTATAAGCACCCAAATACTGAATACATTGTTAGGGTTCCGTACCCAAAGGTTAAAAACGGGACCCTATTACCAAGACTTCGATGTCCGTCTGTCTGTCTGTCACCGGGCTGTATCTCATAAACCGTGATAGCTAGGAGCTGAAATTTTCACAGATGATGTATTTTTGATGCCGCTATAACAACAAGTACTAAAAATAGAATAAAATAAATATTTAAGGGGGCTCACAAACAACAAACGTTATTTTTAGAAGTTAAGAAACATAATAAACATAACTTAAGAAACATAATATGGATTAGTATAAAAGTGTGTAAAGTGGTTAGTAATGATGATGATTTTGAAACACTCCTATCAGGATAGAAAGACTACCCTGCCGGGAATTGAACTCAGGATGAAGAAAATACTTATTACCCTTAAAATACTATTTAGACAACAGCTTACACTTACGAGTACAATGAGCTTAATACTTTGGTTTAACATGTCCTTGATATACGGCTTCAGAAACCTTGCAATGAAAACTTTAATTTTAAACCTGTAATTCAATAAATCTTGTTTTCAGGGGCTTATACGGTTTCAAAGTTAAGCCCATAACTAAGCCGGGGGTATAATTTAATATCCGCTTTTAAAATTAAGATCCGCTCAGTAGTTATGAAAATAGTATATCAAAAGTGCAGACACATTGAGATTCCTTTTTTTGACATCACGAGTACGCGGCTAGAACCTGTGTACCAAGTTTAATTAATATTCTATTGAATATGGCTCAGCCAAGTCAATTTAAAGATCTATCAAAAATGGCTCAGCCAAGTCAATTTAAAGAGGACCATCTGTAAAGTATAATCTACAAAACGAAAAAAAAATTGAAATCGAACTACTCGGTAAAAAGTCATGCGTGGTTAAACATAAAAATATATTATACAATACATACTTATATAAAAATATACAGGGTTATTTCTAATCAATTAGCATCCTTTTAGGGGCTTATTCTGTGCATCAAAACTAACAACTTTTGTTCTGCAACTTTTGTCAAAACTCAAAAAAAAATTTGTTGTTCCATAGAAAATATCGTTCACCCGCGACAAAATGTATGGAACAGCTGATTTTATTTTTGAGTTTTGACAAAAGTCGCAGACCAAAAGTTGTTAGTTTTCATGTACAGAATAAGCCCCTAAAAGGATGCTAATTGATTAGAAATAACCCTGTATATATCCATTGACTTGGAAACCTGCTCCGTTTTGTCGGTTAAAAATGCGACTTATACGCGAAAAACAACCTCTAAACTAATATCCCGGTAGAAGTCTGAAAATTATGCCAATACTAAGAAAAGACACTTTTCCACTCGCTCGGAAAAGGTCCTTTTAATGTGTTCCGTAATAAAGACATCAACGCGCTCCTGATTCCCCTTGGTTTTTTACCGATTTTCAAAAAGAAGGAGGTCGTTACCTCTAGGTCTCGACTGATGACCAGCTCTGGCACCATGCTGTGATGGGACCGGCAGGTGACGAAAATAAAACACTAGGTAGTTTAGTTTTTAGTTCAGTTCCAATCTTTGTTGTTGAATTTCCTGTGCATTGTTTTAGTCAATAAAATATTGTCTATTGTCCATACTATGTTCGTCTGTATGTTCATCGATATTTTCGCCAATTGTGAACCGATTAAAAAAAAACTTTTATTTCTTAAGGTTAAACTCCCGAGGTGGTTCCATTATTTTTTTCGAAAACGGCTCAGCCGTTCGAAAAATCAACAAAAATGTGTGACATCCATGTACAGATAGCGCGCGAGTTGAATGCAGAGCTTAGGAATGCGAATGTCTCCCCCCGCTATCCGCACGCCCAACCCGCCCAGGCGCGTGAGGTGGGGCGTGCGGATAGCGGGGGGAGATGCTCCCGCTCTTTACCTCAGACCCCGACTGCATTCAACTCGCGCGCTATCTATACATTTTTGTTGATTTGTCAGTTCAGTTCGTGTAAACTATTCGATTTCTGAACACGGTGGAAGTCGGTAGTGCGATGTTTTGCGAAAAATAATCATTTCAGACGCGTATATATCTACAAAAAAAATTAAGCGCGTTTGGCCTAAGCCATACAATATGGTCCTAGCAAGTATTTCAGATTCACCATTATCCTTAAAACCTTTTATCACCACCATAAAGCAAGGTCTTCAAGGCCATGGCGTCACTGATAACGAGGAAAACTAAACAAGGCTAAAGGCTTTGCTGAACTAAAAGACGTCTTATCAGAACTGGGTAGAGGCTAAATTGGAGTGATAAAGTATATTAGTTCAGCCATTTGTCAATGGAGTCAAGGTTTTCCGCGATGTTTTCAAATTCTTCGTATTTTTCACGATATTATCCTGCTTGTATTTTGGCTATAGGTATTTCACTGAGACACTATAGCGGCGCAACCAGTGGCGCCACCGTGGTGTGGTAGGCTATCAAACTAGACACCGTACAGACAGACAGACAGACAAAACTCTTTATTTGCAACCACAATTTAAAAATGACCTCACTTATTTATTTTTTATCTACACTAATGTTGTAACATTCTACATATGTTTCCAATACTTGACATATAATGACTACTGTTATAGCGCAGACAACATTTAAGCAATTTGACATGATGTTATAATATCCACATCGATATCGTAAAATCTCATTATAACATCGCGCGCTCGCTCCTGATTGACCCTGCGCGCGCAGCTGCGCTCTCATTGGTTAGATTTTAATGGCGCCAAGTTCACTGTGACAATACACGTACGCGTGAATTTAATGTTTCGCAATATGTTTTTTTTAATTTTTATTAGTGAAGATAAAGTAGTGTATGCAACTGCATATAACACGTACACTCGTTACTATTATGAAACTCGCTGCGCTCGTTTCATAAACTCACACTCGTGTTTTAATACCCTTCATTATATGACAGTTGCATAAACTACTATTATTTAGGATGACCTCATTAGGACCTCAGGATCGCGCTGGATGCAAGCCGCTTCCAACCGGTCTTATTGGAGATCCATAGGTGAGGCCTAAGTCCAGCAGTGGACTTCTTATGGCTTATGGATGGATGGACAATTTAAAAATAAACACTATTTTCACATAAACGACAGAAAGTATGATTATAAAGTGGCGGCCTTATCACCCATGGCGATTTCTTCCAGGCAACCTTGACACCAGAGTCGCCACACCCTGCGATCACAGTATCAAAATGGACCTCGAAAAGATGCACTACTGCTGTTTGTACGTAGGAAAAGAGAGTTCAAGAGAAACAATCGGTCAAATGCTAATCGGACTCGCGCACGAAGGGTTCCGTACTGTATGGAAGTCCCTCTTTATATATTTTAATTTAATTATTTACTTTTGAAGGTAACATACAAGTTCATACAACTTAGGTATAGGCGCTGTGAATATTTCAAGCATCTTCCTGTTGCCGTTATTAATATCGAGCAAAAAAAACATGGGATCCCCCTTTAAGTATTTTTTTTCTGTTTTTAGTATTTATATTTTGTGAATATAGCGGCAACAGAAATACATAATCTGTGAAAATTTCAACGTTCTAGCAATCACTGTTCATGAGATACAGCGTGGTGACAGGCGGACGGACAGACGGATAGCGTCTTAGTAATAAGGTCCCGTTTTTACCCTTTGGGTACGGAACCCTGAAAACTAATAAACATTTTGGGTGAAAGAAGACTTTGCCAACACGAAGCAGAGAGCAGAGACGCATTGTTCGCTTAAGGTCGCTCCGTCAATTCCGTGAATTAAAACTATTAATACGTCGACTGAGACATCCACTGTTGGACATATATGTCTCCCCTATGGATATCCACTGTTTTAGCATCCACCTTGTAGTTGGACAGACCTCTAATCTTGACGATTACCTCTATACACAAATTAACCAAAATAAATAAATAATGGTCTAGTGGTTGTAACGCTGGCATGTCATTCTTGAGGACGTGGGTTCAATCCCGGTCCCGTACCAATGAGTTTCTTTGGAACTTATGTACGGAATTTCACACCACTGACTTTTGGGTGAAGGAAAACATCGTGAGGCAACCTGCATACGTCCGTAGAAGAAATTTGATGTCGTGTGTGAATCCACCAAGCCGCACTGGGCCATCGCCAGCGTGGTGGATATGGCCCAATCACCCTTCGTGGGTAGGTCTACGTCCTGCAGTGGACTATATTAAAAAGGCTGGTACAGTACAGTACAAAATAACCGTAAAATGATAAGTGGGTCTGTCATGCCCGACTTTGCCGATGTAAAAAGACTGGGTAGTCGGACCATACCACGAGCTGTGAATACATTAATTGAATACGCACAGGCGTGGTATGTGGTCACAGTCCAGGAGAGACAGCTCTAGCTTGGAGAAAGATGGTCATTATGTGGCAGTAAGAGTTGGAGAGGTGGACAGTTGAACATATGGCTAGGTAAATTATTTTCAGAGAAATCTAACTATAAACGGTCTTTACGGTCTTTACGGTCTTTACTATAAACGGTCCTCCTTGACGTGTTCGTCAACGGTAGGTACTCGTAACGGTGGTCAACGGTGCTTGTCTAGCTTCAGAAGGCCCACAAAATCCAATTTTTTGAATGTATTTTATTTATTATACACTTGTGTCGACCGAATCGATATTTGTGTATCTGGTGTCCGGTTCGCATCCATGCGCAGACTATGCATGTGGTGTTATATTATGTAGAATAATGTATTGTTACAAAATATATATCGCCATGTTTGTATTTTGGTCTTTAAATCTGCATTCAAATTTAATTTAATACTTGAGGTTTGGACATATTATATATTTTATTTTACTTAGCCACAATTTTTGCTCTAGTCGGATAAATAAGTGAGCATTGTGAGTAGGTATGGAAATAAATCATTCGCGCAGCCTTTACCTCTAATGTAAGGTTGTAATTAATGAAGAATGAGCGTCACTGGAGTCGATATTGCTGTCGAACTTCGACTTGGCATTTTTATTGTTTTAAATTTATAACAGTAGTTTTGGCTATCGTTTACCTAACCATTCTTTATAATGGCAATATTCCACTCGTCCAGCGACATAAAGCTCGCTCTGTTTAATTGATGCAATTTTAAACGAATTATGTTTATATAGCTTCAAACAACCAATTGTCTGTATGCCATTGATGGCGGAGGCTAGAGAACTTTACAAATAATTTATTTGGACATCTATGTATCTACATATATACCTAGTTTCACAGACCAATAAATCATTGTTTCATTGTTTCTGTTTGGCTCGCATTTCTACGCGAGAACGGTTCGCGCTAGTTCAAGGCTCGAGCTATTACTGCACTGTTATTGATGATACTGTTATTGTAATTCAATTATTATTAATTATCACGACTATATTATACTATCCTGTTACTTATCATATTCTCGTTATATTTCCCTATCATAGAGCTATAAACATCACAGCTAGACATTCCTCAGAATGGCGGTATTCCATTCGTCCAGCGACATAAGGCACGCTCTGTTTAGCTCGCATTTCTACGCGAGGTCGGCCCGCGCTGGTTCAAGGCTGGAGTCATTACTGCACGGCTGTGTATTGATGATACTGTTGTTATAATTCAATTAGCTAGCGTTTGACTCCAACTGGCATAACGCTGTTTGAGTTATAACACCACGTAAGTCGGAAGGCTGTAATAGCGTGGTATCTACACCTGATTCAAAAGATGCCAGAGGGCTGTACAACGCTTAGCGTGCAGCTCATGCAGAACGCAACTGCTAATTTAAAAAAACAATTATTAAAAGCCTTTTTCTACAAGGTTCACATGTAAAAAAAGCCACAAAATGACTCTATTTGACGTGTGAAAAAGTGACAGAAATATACGTCACCATAACTCTGTCTCGTTCTCACACGTCGAAAGTAATAATTCGTGGGGCGCATCCTAGCCCGGATTCTTCGTGGACGTAAGTAATAAATAAATATGAGGGGACATCTTACACACGGTCTCTGACCCCAAACTAAGCAAAGCTTGTGATATGGCTGCCAGAGACTGATATACTACATATACACATTTTAAATAAATACTTATATAGATAGTACCTAAATAACACCCAGACACAGAGCAAACACCTATTTTCATCACACAAATGTTTGCCCTGGGTGGGGATCAAACCCACGCCTCTTTGACCCAGAAGTCAGGGTCACTAACCACTGAGCCACCGAGGCAGTCAAGTAACCATGATATAACAAGAACAAGCCGTGGTGATCTAGTGGAAGAACGCTCGCTTTAGAACAGGGAGGCCACAGTTCTAACCTGAGCTAAATAATGAGGTCTTTGGAATGTATGGCTTTTTACAAGCTTTTATTTAGTTTCACCTCTCCCATTGTCTGTCTGTAATCAAATCTTGCAAGTTAAATTTGATCCACTCTCCGGTTGATGATAGAGCTGAAATTTTGCATACCTACATGTGTAAATCGCGTGACAATGCAATATTATGATGACATGGTGTTGATCTGATTATGGGGCTGGAAGGTGGCCAAAGGAACTTCGAAATGAAACGACACAACCGCATCGAGTTTGAGCTCATTTGAATCGTCTTGGCGAGTAGTTTGTCTTTCAATGGTAACAAGGGTCTGATGATAGAGCTGGAAGGTTGTAAAAGGAACTCTGTAATGAAACGACGCAACTTCATCGAGTTTCGGCTGGTTTGATTCGTCTTGGTGAGAACTTGTACAGTAAAAGCTTGTTTAAAAAAGTGTTTTTTAATATAATTCTTGTTGAGATTAGGCACATGTTCAGCAGTAGGAAAACTATTAAAAGGCCAACACAATAACTCAACAGCTAAAAAACAAGAGTTAAAATATGGTCGTCATAGAGGTAGTCACAGCAGTAATTAGAGTAATGTATTCAGTTCGATTGTCGCACCACTTTCATCAGAACCGAACCGATTGTGAACCGGTTACAATCGCTCCGCCCACGTGGATCATAGTCACGGCTAATGGATCAACAGTATTGAACCGAGATAAATAACATTATACTACTTCAAGTCAGTGTCTCAAGTCAACAGTTTCATTTTTACCGACTTCCAAAAGAGGAGGTAATATGTTCGTCTGTACGTATACTATTTTATTTTTTACTAGCAGCGCCCCGCGGTGTTACCCCCGTTAGCTCGAGATAAAAAGTAGCCTATGAATTTTATCCAAATCGGTTCAGTAATTTGTGCGCGTGAAAGAGTAACAATACTATCTAGACACGCGGCAGCCTGTCCAGCCAAGACTAAGAAAAAGGCGACACAGCACCCGTGTGTAATATTACACGAACCATTTCGAGCCACTTTTGACCCCTTCATAACTCAAAAACTATTTAACCTAAATATATGAAATTTAGCATTTTGATAAAATTCTTTAGTTCATCTACAATATAAAATTTCATCAATTTTACTCTAACAGTTAATGAAATATTAACGTTTAAAAACCGGGGTTTCATTGACTGATTCTGATGATATCACGTAAAGCTAAGCTTCTAACTCTACACGCCTTACTCAACAAGTCCTTACTCCACAAACTCTACAGCTTAGTCAACATTTGCGGCTTGGCTGTTTCGCTAACTGCGCATGGGTGTAAACTGAAAATTAATTTTTAACTGTTCATTAATTCTGCTATACAAACAGTTCTTGTTGTAACGAAACGGTCAAGTCACATATATTGACTAAGATGTAAAGTTTGTGGAGTAAGGACTTGTAGAGTAAGGCGTGTGGAGTTAGAAACTAGGATTTACGTGAGATCTGACATTTTTTTGTCAACTAGTTTGATCTGTGATTTAGTCTTGGCTACATGACTAATGTTTTTGTTGGATTAATTTTATAAATACCGTCTTTTCCACAAGTAAAGTCACCCTCGTACATAATATTGTTAAGTTATCGGCTCTGCTACCTAAGCTAGGTCTATCGTGAATCGCGAATCATGTTCCAGATAGTCAAGCATGCGACCACGAAAAGCCACGAAAAAAACTTTTCGACGTGTGAAAATGTGAATAATTTGCCATAACGCTGTCTCGTTCTGAGACTTCGAAAGAAATACTTTATGGCGCGCATCCTAGCCCAGCTGGTATGAATCAGTATCTATCAGTCGTAGGACGTTGATTGCTAGACATAGGCTTCCTCTATTTATTATTTCCATATTTACTCCTTTGGTAGAGATTTGGTCTTATACCTCCACCTTCACTTTAGTCTTTACTTAACCCCATAAAAGAAATCTGACGGTATGTGTCTTAACAGTTTTGTTTGGTGTCACCAAAGAGAACTACCAATAAAATTTTGTCCAAAAACGACGAAAACACAGGATTTTTATGCCATTCATGAGTCCACACAGATAAGTCCACACGATATAATAAATGCCCTTCCTCGATTAAAGTCACCCTCGCGTGCAACGTCAAGTTATTATTGGCTTGGCTGTTTATCGTGAATCACGTCCCGAGTTCCAGGCATAAGGGACACGCATTATCGAAGAATGCTAATCATCATCGTGATGCAACGATGATTAAGAATTCGAAAAAGGAAGGTTTTTAATTCGTCAGGCTTATTAGTTCCGATGTTACCTACTTGATTTCTTAACTTTGGATTCGCAAGTTTCTTGATTCAATCTATATTAGGAAATTTGAATGATGGTCCCATGAAAATGTAATTGACTTTGGTTTGTAAGTTATGTAGCAATCCAACTAATATTATAAACGTTAAAGTTTGTAAGGATGGATGGATGGATGTTTATTACTCTTTCACGCAAAAACTACTAAACGGATTGAGATGAAACTTTGCAATTATATAGCTTATGTATCAGAATAACACATAGACTATAAATTATAATGATATTCCGTAAATTTTTCATGTTAAAACAATAAGTGTTAAGTAAGTAGGAAAAATTCTGCCATCTGCGAGCTATTCTAGCGTGCGCTCCAAGAATTGTCAAAAAAGAACTGTCGAATCGAACAAATGTCAAATCGAATTAAATGTTTTTTTAGTTTCCACCTCCTTTATTAAGGGTCGTAAGGTAGGGCCTCGAAATATCATGCGGGCGAAGCCGCGGGCAAAATCTAGTTCCAAATATTAATGAAAATTGCCTACAAAAACCATAAAGCCAAAATCGCTAAAATCTTTTTATCTAAAGAGTGACGAACTTACTCTCATTAACGTGATAACGTCTTATAAATCGATGAAACTGGCTGCACGCACGAAAAAGTGTCATGTTCCACCAGAGCCGAGCTTGAAGGCGAGAGCGCGGAACGAGAGAGCGACACGATCGGCGAGGCTAGTTCGGCTTGTTTCAGTTATTGATTCAATAATGTTTTCTTTTGACTCTATCACGTAAAATTATTATCTTCCTATAACTGACTTTACAGAAACTAATTTTATTTGTTTCCTTTTGAGGGTTCCGTACCCAAAGGCTAAAAACGGGACCCCAGTTCATCAGGACATTTCGTCTGTCTGTCACCAGGCTGCAACTCATGAACCGTAATAGCTAAGACAGTTGAAATTTTCACAGATGATCTATTTTTGTTGCCGCTGTAATGACAAATACTAAAAACAGACTAAAATAAAGGTTTCAGGAGGGCTACGATACAACAAAAGTGATTTTTTTGCACCGGTAGACGCTTACAATGAGGCTATGGGGTACGGAACCCTTCGTGCGCGAGTCCGAATCGCACTCGGCCGATGTTATTGTTATATATTTTCCATCACCAATTTAAAATTAAAAAAAACATGTCAATGGTTCTCATTTAATTTAATGAATAAAAAATTAGAGAATAAAAAAATCTTGTCACACCTATTGTTTATCACACGTTATTAATAAGTTTCATTCAGCGTTTCATTATGAGTAAGTACAAGTAATGAGTAAGAATGACGCAACCTCCTTTCGTTTGTTGGTTTAGTGATAACACTATCAGTTGAAGAGCTATTAGTGTTTGTACTCTTGTGAAATTAACAGGTTGTTAGATGATAATTACAGTTATTTACTTTGTAATAAACGATAAATTTTTGAGTTTGGTAAATATTAATGAATTGAATTCGATAAATTTTAATGAATTGAATTCGATAAATTTTATTGTTTTGATATTGGAAAAATCAATTTGAATTCGATTTCTATCTTTATTACACTTGGTTTTGTGTTATCGAGTGGTTGGCTGTTGTATATTTAAATCGCCTGGAAAGAAGAAACTTCAGTTATTTTATTAGAGTATGTTAGTCGATATCTTTAGTCAATTGCGAACTGATTTATCTTTATCAGTTTTGTTATTATTTTTGAATAATGCAATAGCGTGAAAACGTTTTTATTAATTACGATTTTTACGTTGAGCCTAAAGAAATGTTTCACAATAATATGTGATGAAATTTAGTTTACACAGCGTTGTTTTGAAAAATTGAGCCATTTTTAGAGGTGTACAAAATTAAGTATTATGCTGATCATTAAGAAGAACCATATTTGTTTATCCAGATTTTTTAACAATAGTAGCTTCTTCAAAGGTATGTTATGTAGGTATGGTATCCCTAACCGAAAAATAACGTATTTTTCTTCTTTTTCAGGTTAAGCAGTTATTGGAGTATTCTTCAAAAGTGAAGTGTAATACCAAAGTGAAATCTATTCGAAAGTGAAATTTTCACCACAAAGCTTACAGCATCGCTCAATCATCTCAAAGTGATAAAACCAAAGTCGAAAATACCAAATATCTAACTAAGCTCGCAACATACAATTAAAAACAAATTAAACTTAAAATCTCAACATTTTCGGTGGAGAACTATATTTTCTAAACTATCAAAATATTGCATCAGTTTTTTAAAACTTATCCTATAGTGAAGTGATTTTTTTCCAATTCTAAAGTGATTTTTTCCAATCGCGAAATAATCTTTTCCAATTACAAAGTGTTTTCCAAATACGAAAGTGAAATTTTCCGACAGTGAATAAAATTTTCCGTACGAAGGGTGAATTTTCCAACTGTTCGCGTGTGAGTGTATGATGTGCGAGTATGGGTGAGCCAATACACAAGACGTGTGTGCGGGTGAGTTCGGGGGAGGATGACGAATCCAGGGACGAGGTGGACCATGACCTGCCCAAGAAGAACCCTTTTGTTCGGGTAAGTATACCTACCTACTTTGTAAATCTCTAGCGGCGTACCGACTGCCTGATTTATTTCCAATTGCGAATCTGATGTTTTCCAATCGTAAATAAAATTTTCTAGAGAACTGATTGATATCTAGTAAGTAGAGCTAATGTTACCTCTCCTTAAATTGCGACGCCCTCACGGAGTCACTGTCACTTAGTTTAGACTCTAGTTTGTAAGAACTTTTGTTGTAACAGTGCATTGTGCAATAAACGAATATAAATATAAATAAATATAAATAAAATTCCAATTGTGTATGTATGTATATGATGTGTGGGTATACTCGTAGAGAGCCAATAAAAAATCAGGAAGTCTCGACTAGTAAGGCTATAAGACTTTTAAGGTTTTTTTTTTAAAGTTTAGACATTTCAGTCTTAAAGAATATTTTTTTTAAAAGGTTTAGACATTAAGCTCAATAACAGAGGCGCCAGCGTAAAAAGCGTTCTCCCTATCGAATGCCTAAAGTGAAAAAGAAACAGATATACTTATGCTATTCAGCTAAAATAATTACGATGGCGCCTCTGTAATCGGGGTTATTAAAATAACAATTAGGAAAGGCATTTTGAGCGTTTTACGATTGGTACTCAGAAGTACTAATAGTATTTTTAATTATTAATAGGTTATTAATTAGTACTCAGAAGTACTAATAGCATCGAGATTTTAGATTCATTTAAATTCAATTTTCACCTACCGTTACAACGCCCACAGTACATAAAGCGATCTCCATAATTAGGTGACCCATGCTTTTCAGAAAACACTGAGATTCCTGTGGAAACGCACAGTTAAGACTTATTTCTAGGTACTACGCATGTATTTTACAAGTACACAAATTTGAACTGAAAGTAACAAGCAAAATTATTAAATTATTTTGTAATAAATAAACTGACATGGTGCAGTATTCCCCAGACAATATGTAATACCTTTAATACAGACGGCACAATTGATAACACGTATGGTATTTGAAAGAAACGCTGGTTTTGATATCATTTGATCGTCTAAGGGTGGGTTGCACCAAATTATTTTAACGATATCCAAACCCTGACCAAACCCTGGGTTTGGTTTTCGTTATAATTATGTTTTGATAAAATGGCATGACCGAGTTCCACCGTGTACAGAGTTCGCGAATATTTAGCACATTTATTATACATCAATGTAGTATTTTTCACATAATTGTTGATTTATCAAAATAATAATCGTTATTAGTAATTTGGTGCAACCCAATCTTAAAGAGGAACCGTCTTACCACAAAAGTTTAACGCACGGTTTAACAATGTTTAACAGTACACATTGCACGGTTAACCATTGTTTAAGGCGTGTTCAAATCTTTTCTGGTAAGGCGGCTAGTGTTCAGTAACATAATTATATCTGCGCCTACAGGTAGGTTACCTACTACAATTCAAATTTATTTTTTGTATTTGTATAGATTTGCGTTTGACTACACACTGCCTGATTCTAAGATAGACACAAATTGATAGACACACGACCCCACATCAATGCTCAAGGCTCCGCAGATCAAAGATTATGAAACAAACCTTAGCTAGTACCTGCCTAACTAGTACCAGCTAGTAGTTAGTAAAGTAAAACCTCAAGTTCACGAGGCGTTCACACGGCACAATGCTCGCTCTGTGTCAACAAAAACTGCGATGTAGGACGACAACCTCTTTGCTTGGGGATTGCAAAACGACGCGATAACGCGGCTCAGCGGTTTACACCTTGTACTTATACGATTCATTGAGAATAAACGTGGATTTTTCCGACTCTACAGGGTTATATGCTTTCGCTGTACTAAGCCAAAAGGGGGTGAAAGACCATCGTTATGAACTTTCACTACGTATGGGGACAAACCGAAATTCGAGAAAAAAAATCAGCTGTTCCATACAAAACTGCAACTTGCAATCGACAGAAAAAGTAAGTTCGTATAAGCCGGGTGGCTTGCCCTGGTGTTAGAATTTTAGGCCACCTGAAAGCCTCTGACGTGGCTAAACGGTTAAAACAACCGGGACCTACAATTTAACGTGTCATCCGAGCCACGGTAGCGGTCACCCATCCAAAATACTGGCCGTGCGGAACGTTGCTTAATTTCGGTGATCGCTGACAAACACCTAGTCAAACTACGCTACGAGCGCTGCAACCGACTAGACATATGAAAGAGCAGATTTTTTTTTCTCGAATTTCGGTTTGTCTCCATAGTAAAATATAATGATTGTCCGAACCTTTTGACTTAGAACTGTATAGATACTCGTACCTATAAAACAACATAGGTAGATATTAGCAACAATAATATCGTCAAACTATTGCGATATGTATAGTTTTATAAAAAATAACAATCCTCAGAGTTCAGAGAGCCTCAGAGTTATCCTGTGCCTCCGATACAGGAGAATTGGCCACTGTTTGATATTTTTATTTTGTGATATGTAAATATGTTTTGACAAAAACGTAACATTCGACTTCATACAATTGACCTCCACCCGAAGGAAGCGGGCGAACGACCTAATTCCCTATTTTATTTGGGCAAACGACACTTTTTTAAAGTATTTTATGTCTACCTCAAGAATAGCTTAGCAAAAATTGGCTAAAGCAATTTGATTCTTAAAGACTTGTATGCTCTTTTTATCAAAAAAACAATTCACTGAACTAGAATGAAAAATAATTATTTTAGCAAAAAATGGCAAAACCGCCTTCCATCGTGTATAAAATTCGAATATTTCGCTCGAATTGTTTACATTATTGTTTATTTATCAAAAACGGCTCAGCCGATTTCTGTAAATTTTAAATGGGGCCACTTCGGCAAGCAATCCAGCTCCATAAAAGACATTCCAATCCCTTTCTCAGACTAATCTGACCACTTTCTCTAGCAGTTAATTAGTGGAAAAAGGAAAAATGTGGAAAGCGATTATGCTTAGGCAATAGACAACCTTAGGAATTTAGCAAACAGGTACACCTAGGTCGGTTAAGGCAGCTTACCATACGTCGTAACACCAGCAGTATGGGACCTACTGCTTACGTACAGAAATAGAAACATAATATACCTAATTAAAAAACCCCCGACACAAAAATATTTGACAACAAACTTTAATTGACAACCATTTTGGGCACATTTGTAGAATTTTGGTTCTTCCATCCCCACTTTAACCCACCATAACTCTTAAACGGCTCAATCGATTTTTATAAAACATAGCTAAGAACACTCTCGATTAAGTCTCCTTTCATCCAAAAAAAAACTAATCTGAATTCGGTTCAGTGGTTCGGGCGCTATGATGCCACAGACAGACAGACAGACACACAAACAGACACGTCAAACTTATAACACCCCTCTTTTTCGTCGGGGGTTAAAAATAAAAAGTATGAGCCATTAGGATAAAATTAAATATAAGGCAAGAAAAAAAAAGAAAGTCCACTCTTCTTGTCGTCCTTCTCGGTCTTTCGATCTTTATGGTGTAAAAATGTAATCACTACATAGTATAAAACAAAGTCGCTTCGCGCTGTCTGTCCCCATGTATGCTTATATCTTCAAAACTACGCAACGGATTTTGATGTTTTTTTTAATAGATAGAGAAATTCAAGAGGAAGTTTTATAAGTATAATACATCTGTGCGAAGCCGGGTCGGGTCGCTAGTATTTTATAATTATTGGACGATTATTTATCTATTGAATATACAGAAATTCTAAAGTCGCCTACCAACATTTGGTACGAACATTTGGTAGGCGACTTTAGAATTTCTGTATCCTTACATAGTATAAAATAAAGTCGCTATTTTTGTTGTCTGTTTGTCTGTATGCTTAAATCTTTAAAACTACGCACCGGATTTTGATGCGGTTTTTTTTAATGGATAGAGTGATTCAAGAGGAAGGTTTATATGTGCGTATTACACCTGTGCGAAGCCGGGGCGGGTCGCTAGTATTCAATAAATAAATAATCGTCCAATAATTATAAAATACTAGCGACCCGACCCGGCTTCGCACAGATGTATTATACTTATAAATTAAATAATTTTGATGGGAATTATTATAAATTAAATAAGTCTGTCATTTTGAACAACTTTACTATGAGACTAACACAGAATACGGGAATGAAACCCACGTAGGGTTCCGTACCGTGTTGGAGCCCCCTTAGCCTCATTCCTCTTGCCATTGTTAATAGCGAGCAAATAACCTCCTAAAAATCACGTTTATTGTATGGGAGGCGCCTTTAAATATTTATTTTATTCTATTTTTAGTATTTGTTGTTATAGCGGCAACAGAAATACATCACTTGTGAAAATTTCAGCTGTCTAACTTTAACTTTTCACGAGATACAGCCTGGTGACAGACGGACAGACGGTCATCGGAGTCTTAGTAATAGTGTCCCGGTTTTACCCCTTGGGTACGGAACCCTAAAAATGCAACTCGAAATCGAAAAAAATATTATAACAGGGAATAGGTTTTATCTTGGTTCTGTGTTGAATTCGTTGTAAAAGAATTGAATGATTGCAGGGGAAAGTCCATACTGGGGAAACTAAAGCCTTTAATTTAGAATTACGTAACAGCAAATAGCATGGAGTATAGGAATTCCTATTGGGTACATAATCTAAACATTTCGCAGTACAGGGCGTGTGCCTAACGGAATCCGGTCACTCTATATCATTTAAGCCTTTTTTAACATTTATCTATCCTACTAATATTATAAACGTGAAAGTTTGTAAGGATGGATGTTTATATGTTTGTTACTCTTTCACGCAAAAACCACTGAACGGATTGAGATGAAACTTTGCAATTAAATAGCTTATATATCAGAACAACACATAGGCTATAAATTATAATGATATTGCGTAAATTTTCAATATTTTAACAATAAGTGTTAAGTAATGAAAAACAAATTACCTAAAAACTCCAGGGCCACCCGACCTATACGAACTTGTATTACTTGAGATTTCTGAGGAAATTTCTCCGTCGTTTGTGTCGTAACAGTAAATAAGGTAAACACGGGTAAGGCAGGACGGGACGACTTTCGCAACTGAGGAGGGAACCCGTTGGTGGCACTCACGGAAATACATGTTCTGGGAAAAGTACGTTTCCCTATTTGAACATATTTTTTGTGTACCTAATACTGCTGATCTTGTAAAATCTAAAAAGTTTGCTTATTTAGTTCTATTAAAAATGTAATTAGGTAGAACTTTTAAAAATTGTTACCAGACGATTCCAAGTGCCTGTACTGTGTCTACGGAATAAATAAATTCTGACTTTTGAACATTTTTTTAATAAAATGAACAAAAGGCAAAACGCCTCTCTTATTTCATTTAGGTAACTATTTTTTTTTTTGGTTATTCTTATGCTTGTAATCAATGTTTTACAAATTATTTATATAGGTACTCGTAAGTGTGGGATAGATATAAACACAGCTAATTATTTCTCTATGCAAAAACGAACCCAAAAAAAACTGTTTTCTAACAAAAAACGGACAAAACTGGTCTTGTTTGAGAGAGAGCTATACTGCCACAAACAGACAGACATACCTACACCTCAGGTATTAGGTCGGGGGATTAAAAGGCCATAATCATATATCCACGCCTGAAGCCGAGCTAGGTCACTAATTGGAATACTCGTAGTTAAAATATTAAAAGTTATCAAAGTGTTATTTTCTTAAGCCCCTTATCTACGTATAAAATAAAACCGCGGTTTTTTTTTTTTTTTCTGTGGTTAGGTATATTAAAAGTAAGTAAGTTCGTATAGGCCGGGTGGCTAGCCCTGGCGTCAGAGTTTTTAGGCCGCCTGAAGGCCTCTGACATGGTTAAACGGTTAAAACAACCGGGGCCTACAATTTAACGTGTCATTCGAGCCACGGTAGCGCTCAGTTGGAAAATGCCACCCGCAGTCACCCATCCAAGTACTGACCGTGCGGAACGTTGCTTAATTTCGGTGATCGCTGACAATCACCTGGTCAAACTACGCTACGAGCGCTTCAATAGGTATATTGTGACGGTATGACGGTATGAACTGTTTCTTATTTTACTATATTAATACGGACCTTATATGCAATAAAATATGAGATCATGTATTCCCGTCTGCCCGTGACCACGACCAATGCAACTTGGTTGAAACGTCGGGAGAAAAAGAGGTATTTAATTATTACATATCTCATGTTTTATTGCGCGATAAGTCCCGTATTAATATAGTAGGATACTAAGCCCGATTACAGAGGCGCCATCGTAGTTATATTAGCTAAATAGCATAGTTCTGTTTCTTTTTCACTTCAGGCATTCGATAGAGAGAACGCTTTTTACGTTAGCTTAATGTGCTCAAATCGCGAAAGTTTTAAAATAACACATGAACCGTTCCACCACAGAGAAAACTTTAAAATCACGGTTTTATTTTGTACGTGGATCAGGGGCTTAACAGAGGAATCAAGGCATGTGCCAGTCCCACAATAGCACCTCAATACACAACCTTGCGAGTATCGACATAGTATAGGTATTTAGATATACCAGTTTATGATATCGGTAAAGGCCAATACTCCTACAGGGCCTTGCATTGTTTCAAGCCCAATTATACTCGTATACAAGTACTTACTCGAAAACTGTCGTAGAAACTGCTATCTTGACTGTGTTAGTGGTTTTGAATGAAAATGTTTGCTTGATTTTGGTATAGAGACCAGCGGGGCAATTCTGTCAACCGATCTCGTTACTAAGGTGACACGTTCTAGAAGCTGTCTCGTTTTTCTGACAGTTTTGAGCTGTCGGAACTGTCAGAAAAACAAGACAGCTTCTAGAACGTGTCACCTTAGTAACGAGATCGGTTGACAGAATTGCCCCGCTGATCAATAAAAAGAATGAGCTACTGTCTCGTTTATGACATTGGAATAGAATAAGATAGTCGTTCATTTAATTCAAGTTCTAAGTAAGGAGGTTCAGTAGTTCATACACAAATAAGACAGAGTATGTAAAGCTAATTGTGTTGTGCTGTACACATTTTAAAGAGCTACTGTGAAGTATTTTTATTTTTAGAATTATTGCTAACTAGTTGCCCGCCTTGGCTTCGCCCGGGTGCGATTGGCTAAAGAAGACAGATTTTATAAATATTGTGACTATCACGTATGTGTTTTTGAGTTAATTTATAGCCTATGACACTTGCAAAGAATGTGGCTTGAAATAGGTAAAAGAATTCTCAAAATCGGTTCAGTAGATCCAGAGATCACCCCCTACAACCTCACAAACTCACAAACTTTACCTCTTTATAATATTAGTATGGATAACTTTAAAAATAACTTTATAATATACCAATGATGAGACAAAACATAGTAAAAATTGGCTGTGGTAAAAATTGGTCTATTATTAATTGTCAAATAACCTACTGAAGTGTACCATTTTCACTATGCGGAAAAGCACTGAGTTAAATTTAAAAAAAACTTGAATAAACCCAAAAACTAACCAGGATACTTAATATTGAAATTATCATCACCATTATTTTGAACAAAACAAGACATCTAAATCGGTTTATTTATATAGGACTTTGATGCCACAGGTAAGGTTTACAAAGTTTTCGTCAGTGTTGTCGTGTCGTTACAATTTATAATTCAGTTTCAAAACAGCAAATCTTCTTAACTTTTACTTCAATTCACTAGAATTTAGCCATCAATTAAGTGAAAGCCAGAACGGCTGAGATATTTGGATGGGTAATAGCGTATTTGGTAAGCAGACCATTGCATTGTTGCCTGTGCGTTACCGACGACTGCTTAATTTGATAGAGACGAAACGTAGACTGTTCACTGCATATCGTCTCTACTAAGTTGAGCGATTGCAAAATTATTCTGATTCGTCAAAATCAACATGTTTTCAGACGTAAGATATTAATTGATAGACATAGGCCTCCTCTATGGATTTCCAACAAGACCAAGTCGAGCCGAGTCAAGGATGGAAGTCGTTTGCTTCGTGCGCCTTTCTGAGGACACCTTGCTGTTGTCTGATTATCATGTGTGTAATACTGCTCATAGCATAGCTTGACCACTTGTTCCTTAGCGATAATTGAAGTGACGCAACGCTCGGTACAGTTAGTTCTTGGATAAGATGACCGCGGATGGCCATAGTATCTGAGAGCTACCGAAATTCGAATGACACGTTAAATTTTAAGCCCCGAACCGATTCACGTGTTTTTCCACATGTTTATTATTCAGCGGTGAGACCTAGGTATGTAACTGCTAATCTTGGTGATAGATTTTCATTAGAACTTGTAGGCTGCCATCTGCGGTTCTAATGATACTTACAATAAAATAAGTTCCTTTTAGTCAGGTGTCAATGTTCGTTCCGTTGTATAAGTGATAGATCACTAATGTCTTGGTTGAACTGAATGCTTATTTCGCTTCTACCAAGCTGTGTAATCCACGCCCAACTGTTAAACAGTCCATGGGAAAAACGGAGGTTTTTGTCACTTTCTAGAGGCTTGAAACGTGTGCGTGGTAGTAACTACTAGGTATGATATAATTTATGTTATAAAGGTGCTCAAGTGATGTAACACAAAACTCGTTAAGTAAATATGTCGATTAAAGTCGTTATTTAAAATCAATTATAAGACAAGTGGTCTCTTACTTATGGGCCTTATTAATAAAATCCAAGTAAATATTTAAAATAAATAAATAAAATAGCCTTTTATTCAGATCAACTTAATCTAGTTACAATATTAATAGGATATATCACAATATAAACACAAAATAAACATATTGTAATAATAAAATTTAATCTAGTAGTTGTTGTTTGCTTGTTCTCTGTAGATCTGTTTGCCAATCGGCAAAGGCCTCCTCCAACCTTTTCCATTCAAATCTTTCCTGAGCCACTCGGTTCCACGTCACTTGTAACGTCGCCTCAACCGAAATAGCGGCTCCGTTACACTCTGCGACAATTCGTTAACATTTAAAAAAATCAGAAGGAAAGACGGAGCAAATACTTATGTACCACGTACCTGGGTCTGCTCCGGCTACGTTGACACTTCCACCGGCCGTATATCACCAAACGCACCAAACTATGTCTATTTGTTTGTATTCAAACAATGATAGTTCAAACCACATTCACAAAATAGTTTATAACTTATAGCGATGAATATGTATGATAAGATGTTTATCGTTCGCCCGTTGACGACAAGATGGCGTGGCGGTTCCTTGTTCGAGTCGCCTTTGCTCCCGATTTTTTACAAATACGCGGTACAATACAATCGCAACTGCCTTTGCTACCGCCTTTGGAATTGAATTCTGATTTTTTTACGAGTTAAAAATTAACGGAACGGTACATCACTCCTGCTACTTTTTGACGTCATCGTCCCATCGTTTCTGTGGACTACCCCTCTTCCTTTTACTCGTACCTTCCCTGGGGTACCAACCTGTCACTCTCTTGCTCCATTTATCGTGGTCTCTGATCATGTGACCAGCCCATCTCCACTTGAGTCTTCTAATTTTCAGTGTGACATTTGTGGTTTTTGTTTTGTTTCTGATGACATAGTTATTCAATCTGTCCGATTTTTTTACGTTAAGCATACTCCTCTCCATAGCGTATTGGCAAGTTGCGAGTTTTCTTATCGTGTCCTGATTTAAATTCCATGATTGGCAGCCATGATTGAAAGCTCCAAGTAGCATAAGCATAACCAGCTCTGAAAAGGGCTATGTTCGGAGTCTCTCTGCGAGATCGAATCAGGGTTGAGGAGATCCGTAGAAGAACCAAAGTTACCTACATAGCCCAGCGTATTGGCAAGTTGAAATGGTAGTGGGCAGGGCACATAGCGTTCTCGAGTAGAGACCACGTACCGGCGAGTGCAGCGTAAGACGTTCACCCACAGGGTGGATGGATGACTGCATTAAGATCGCAAGACCGCGTTGGATGCAAGCCGCTACCAACCGGATGCCTTTCCTATGGATCTCGATGACATAGGTTGCTGGACATAGGTCCAGCAGTGGACGTCCTATGGCTGAATGGATGGATAAGTCAAATACGATAGTACGCGCAAATCTTTTTGAGGTGTCTTTAAAGCACTTGTTTGGCGTTGTTTCATTTCATTTCCGACACCTGTAACATGCGTTCTGCACAATCCCTTGCCTGAGCTTCAGAGACCTCCAAAAGATTTGCGTATGCTGTACATACAATACGATCGAAATAAAATAAACTATTCTATACAAAAAAGCCGTTGGTTCTCGACCAAAATTATGGAACAACAGATTTATTTCACGATTTCGCAGTGGCTTGGTGGTTGGTTGATTAACTATTTCTAACTAATGAACAAACAATATAGAAAACAGTATGCACAAGAATTTATTCCCCAACAATACTTATTATCACCAAAATAGTATGCTGTAGACTAAATGACGCGATCGCATTTCTATAAACTTGAAAAATGTGGAGATCATCAAGAAAAATGCTGTAATTTATGAAAATTTGCAACGAAGCTAAATATAGGTACAGTAACATCTACATTCAGCCAGCTAGCAAACATGAAGAAACCGCATCCGAGAAGTAGGTCACAGTTCAGCTCAACAGGTAAATCCACATTATCAACAAAAGTGAAACTCTGAGTCAGCTGTTTCGAGAATAAAACAAACAGGGGGCTTACTGCGTAAGCACTCTAACGTTCGGCTTCGCTTTTTCTCCCGCTCGCGCCAGATACTCACGCCACGAGAGCGAGCGGGAGGGAAAGCGACGCCGAACGTCAGAGCGCTTACACAGTAAGGCCCCAGGTCAGTGGCAGATCTGATAAGAATATAGGCTAACGTATAAGTATGCTTGTCGCGTAGATTCTTCAGTAAGATCATAGTTCTTGTCGGAGATTACAATCAAGTTAATGGTTTCATTTGGGACCGAGCTGATACAAACTAGTAGTGTAACTACGACTGCCTCGGTGGTTCAGTGGTTAGTGATCCTGACTTCTGGATCGAAGAGCCGTTGGTTCGATCCCCACCCAGGGCAAACATTTATGTGATGAACATAGGTGTTTGCTCTATATCTGGATGTTATTTAGGCCTATCTATATAATATGTATATATTTGTAGTATATATCAGTCTCTGGCAGCCATATCACAAGCTTTGCTTAGTTTGGGTTCAGAGACCGTGTGTAAGATGTCCCAGAAAAAATTTAAAAATAACTGAGGCCGAAAAAAATGAACTTGGCTGCAGTTACTTTACTAGTTTGTATTAGCTGCCGGCAGTTGCAGTTGACAGTTCGGTTCCAAATACCATAATTGCACGATTATCTGCGAGTACTTACGTATTTTTTATGTTTGTATAAATGGAGTGTGATAACTAGCCGTAGTGGTCTAGTGGTACTCGTAGTGACACCCGCCTTATAATCGTGAGGTGGGTTTATGAATCCGATCCCGTACCAACGAGTTCTTTGGAACTTATGTACGGAATTTCACACATCACGGGCTTTTCGGTGAAGGAAAACATCGTGGGAAAATCTGCATACATCCGTAGAAGAAATTCGATGGCATATTTGAATTCACCATCCCGCACTGGGCTGGTGGATATGGCCCAATTATGCTTCGTGAGTAGGCCTACGTCCTGCAGTAGACTGTTAAAACTACTGAAACAGTACAGTACCAAACATGAATGCAAAGTGTATGTTGTACAAAAGCTACAGGCCTTTTATTAGTGTTACTGCTGAACATATGCTTACAGACGAAGGAAGTTTTGTCCGTATCCACCATGCGGGCCCATTCCGCAGGTGGATTAACATACGCCATTTAATTTCCGCTACGAAATTCATATTGCCTCACGATATTTTCTTTCACCGAAAGCCAGTTTTGTATGTCAAAAAACTGATTAGAACGGGTTCGAAATGTTCGAATTAACGAGTCACGCTTGTAATACTAGTGGAATACGCTCACGTTACAAGCGTGGTAACGTGAGCGTTTTCCACTAGCCCACCACGGTTTTAAGGGTTCCGTACCCAAAGGGTAAAAACTGGACCCTATTACTAAGACTCCGCTGTCCGTCTGTCTGTCACCGGGCTGTATCTCATGAACCGGGATAGCTTGAAAGCTGAAATTTTCAAAAATGATGTATTTCTGTTGCCACTATAATAACAAATACTAAAAATAGAATAAAATAAATATTTATTTAATAATAATACCAACCGAAAAACTGTTAATCTATTTTTCATTTTTTTTATTTTGTGAGGCCTAAACTGAAAACTGTGAAGATATCGAAAAAACTGTAGATCTACAGTTAAAACGGTAGAATTGGCTTTGCTACTTGGAATGGTGCTTCTCTTTTATCCTGTAAATAAGTTCGTATGGATCGGATAGCTCGCCCTTGTAAGGCCGAATCACACAACTTGGCGGCTGTAATTATAGCTTCTTCTTCTTAGCAAGCTCCGCAATCTGCAGGTTGTAGCTAACATCACAACCGCCAAGTTATTTGATCCAGTCCGGTCTATATCAGAGTTTGTTGCCCGCCTGAAGGCCTCTGACATGGCGAAACGGTTAAATAATAATAAATAAATATTAGGGGACATCTTACACACGGCCTCTGACCCCAAACTAAGCATAGATAGATAGATAGATAAACTCTTTATTGATTCACACACACATAAAACAGAAAAATAGAAAAAAATTAGATGATACAATATGTGAAGCAACCGGCGGCCTTATCACTGAAAGTGATTTCTTCCAGGCAACCTTAGGATGGAGAGAGATGGTACAAAAGAAAAAACGACGGGGTGTGCTAATTTAGAGGACACTTTAAAAATAAAAAAGAATTATACAATAGACATATACATACAAATATTATAAATACTAATACATAAATAAATGATATAATAAAATAAACTAATAAATACTTTTAACTTCTAACATACACAAATAACCAATGTACTCGTATAAGTAAACAAATACAATAATAAGCAAACTACAGAAATTAATAAAACACCCAAAAACTAAGAACTATTTGAAGATTGCGACAGATATAATTTTTTAACCTCCTCTTTAAAAACAATTACGGACGGGGCCCGTTTAATGGAAATGGGTAGAGGATTCCATAATTGGACTGCTTGGAATGAAAAGGATTTGCCATAAAAAGTAGTTCGAGCAGAAGGAGTCATCAGGATGAGGTTGTCTTTAGACCGAAGAGGAATAGTGTGGGATGTATGCCAATAAGAAAAACGCTCTTTAAGATAGGTAGGGCTAGAAGGGTTAAATAGAATATTATAAAGGAGGGAGAGGATGTGAGCATTCCGACGAAGGCGAACAGGAAGCCACTTGAGCTTTGCGCGAAATTCAGATATATGATCATATTTACGTAGCCCAAAGATAAATCTTATACAGTAATTTTGGAGGCGCTCTAGTTTGTCAAGTTGGTCTTCCGTAAGATCAATATAGCAGGCGTCAGCGTAATCAAGAATAGGGAGTAGTAGAGACTGCGCAAGTGCAACTTTGGTGGCAGTGGTTAGGAAGTTCCTAAGACGTCTTAGGGATCCCCCAGAAGCAAACAACTTGCAGCTAATCGACCTGAGGTGAGAGTCCCAACTTATGGTGCGGCAATAAGCATAGCTTAGCTTGTGATATGGCTGCCAGAGACTGATAAACTACTTATAAATAATTTTAAATACATAGGTACTTATATAGATAGTAACTAAATAACACCCAGACACAGAGCAAACACCTATGTTCATCACACAAATGTTTGCCCTGGGTGGGGATCGAACCCACGCCTCTTTGACCCAGAAGTTAGGGTCACTAACCACTGAGCCACTGAGGCAGTCCTAGGGTTAAAACCTAGGTTAAAACAACCATTGTCCAAAATTTTACGTATCATCTGAGTCATGGCAGCGCTCGTAATGTCATCCTGTAATATACAGCTATTTTCCTTCTAAATCTCAACATCGAATGTCACGACATCTGTCGCCTGTGGGTGGCCGCTTTGCATACAATGGCGAATCCTAACCCACGTGACGGGGTCAGGGCTCCATCATAACTCTCAATGACTTAGGAGGAAATTAAGCATCGTTCTGCACAGTCAGTATTTGGATGGGTGACCGCGGGTGGCATTTTCCAACTGAGCGCTACCGTGGCTCGGATGACACGTTAAATTTTAGGCCGCGGTTGTTTTAACCGTTTAGCCATGTCAGAGGCCTTCAGGCGGCCTAAAAACTCTGACACCAGGGCTAGCCACCCAGCCTATACGAACTTACTTACTTATGACTTAGGTTTTCTTGGAAATTAGAACAACAAAATTGTTGACGTGATAACGTCTTATAAATCGATGAAAATCGGCTGCACGCACGAAAAAGTGTCACGTGTCCGCCTGAGCCGAGCGAGAGCTCGGAACAAGCGATAGAGAGGCACGATCGGCCTAAGCGTTCGGCTTGTTTCAGTTGTTGATTCAACAATGTTTTCTTATCACGTAAAATTATCGTCAGTAAACCGAGTTTACAGACAACCAATTTTATTACAAGCTATTATTTAACTTGCAATGGATGTACCTATGTATGTATGTGAGTTCGGGTGGAATCTTGCAAGTTAAATTTGACTAAGTTCCGAGTTTCCGATTGAGCTGAAACTTTGCACACGCAAAAGTATATCGCGTGACAATGCAATAATATGGTACCATGAAGATAATCTGATGATGGAGTCGGAAGGTGACCATAGGAACTCCTGTACTAAACAAGATTGACCCGTCGTGTTTGGGCTCGTTTTACTTGTCGTGACTAGCACTCTGCTGCTACATGATATCCAGGAACAAAAAAGCTTGTATTTGAGAAAAAGTATATTTTATAATAATTAATTTTTCAGAAAATTAGTACCTATAGTTGCGTTTTAACTGGATAATAAAGTAGCTGGAGTTTTAAACAACCGACGACGTACTTATGGAACAAAAGTTCTAACAAACCGTCAAACAGACCGATATCAGGCGATGGGATTTCCACTGACGTACACAGACCATTTTGGTAGATTTGTAAAATAAATCTTCTTCTTCTATCTTCTTCTTCTATACATACAAAAATTAATCGTGGTTGTTAGTCTCGCTAAAACTCGAGAACGGCTGAACCGATTTGGCTAATTTTGATCTTGGAGTATTTGTGGAAGTTAAGGGAAGGTTTAAACGGTGAGAAAATTTGTAAAAAATACAAAAAAAAAATCCATTCATCTAATTTTCCCATACAAAATATTCCTTTATGTAAAAGTTGTCATTGACAGTTGACAGATGGTGAGACGAAGTTCACCGGGGCAGCTAACAACAAATAAATATTAGGGGACATCTTACACACGGTCTCTGGCTCCAAACTAAGCAAAGCTTGTGATATGGCTGCAAGAGACTGATATAGAGGTACTACATTTACATAATATTATTTAAAGTACTTAATACTTATTATATAGTACCTAAATAACATCCAGACACGGAGCAAACACCTAAGTTCATCACACAAATGCTTACCCTGGGTGGGGATCGAACCTCCGCCTCTTTGACCCAGAAGTCAGGGTCACTAACCACTGAGCCATTGAGCCAGTCAAGAGAACCAGTTTGAAGCGGCTTGCATCCAGTGTGATCGTGCGGTTAATGGAGACCACGTTGAAGTCTGCTTTTTGCATACAATAGCAAATAATCGGTTTTCCTAGCCCATATTGTTATGACGGGTCAGGGCCCCATCATTACTTTTAATGACTTAGGTTTTCTTAGAAATTAGAACAATAAAATACTTACTCAAAATAATCGGCCAAGTACGAGTAGGACTCGCGCACGTAGGGTTCCGTACTGTATGGCATTTTTTTTTGATTTTATTATTTATTTTTGAGGAAATATGCAACTTAATATCTTGTGAATATTTCAAGCATCTTCCTGTTGTCGTTATTAATATAGCAAAAAAAAACGTTTCTTGTATGGGAGCCCCCCTTAAATATTTATTTTCATTTAATTATTAATTTTTGTTTTGTGATATTGTTAAAACAACCGGGATCTACAATTTAACGTGTCATCCGAGCCACGGTAGCGCTCAGTTGTAAATGCCACCCGCGGTCACCCATCCGAGTACTCACCGTACTGAACGTTGCTTAACTTCGATGATCGCTAACGAACATCTAGTCAAACTACGCTACGAGCGCTACTTTAGGTTCCATAGTGAATATCACACTGACCCCAACTCGATACTAGTCAAGTAAAGATAAACATCGTATAATTTTTAGGGTTCCGTACCCAAAAGGTAAAAGTGGGACCCTATTACTAAGACTCCGTCTGTCTAGCTGTCTGTCTGTTACCAGGCTGTATCTCATGAACAATGATAGTTAGGCAGCTGAAATTTTCACAGATGATGTATTTCTGTTGCCGCTATAACAACAAATACTAAACTAATACTAACAGAATAAAATTAATATTTAGGGGGGGCTCCCATATAACAAACCTGATTTTTAGCTGTTTTTCGCCAGATATTTATAATGGTAACAGGTAGCTTGGAATTTTTACAGAACATTTATTTGTATATTCACTTCGAAAATAAATAACAAAATTAAAATAAAATAAATATTAAAGGGGTATACAGTACGGAACCCTCTGTGCGCGAGTCCGACTCGTACTTGGCCGATGTTTAAATGCCTGTCCCATCGATGCATTCAGAGAGAAGCCATAAATTGGAGTAACAGTACCCCGACCTCGCCGCGACCTCACAACATGGCGTGATATGGGAACCTGATGACATTTTACACGACGAACCCGTCTCAGCTGATACATTCATGGTCATGCCATCCGTAGAACGTCCACTGCTGAACACAGACCATTCCATTCGAAAACATTAAGGTTTTCGAATGGAGCTATTATCTGCCATAACTATGAGTCTTGCTCTCTGCCACTTCATCTTACCTAACTTCTAATTCTAATTCGAAGTGGGGGCGATAAGTCCTGCACTGACGTCCCGCATGGAATGTTTTGTGCATTTCCCCCTCCAGCGTCTACCCGAGCCAGCCCAGCTCCTTAAAATAACGGAGCGTAGCTCTGGGTCGCTGGCATAACTGCTCCAGTAGCTTAGCTTCATCTTACCTATTCAAAGCTATAGTTATATGTATATTCGAGTAACAGTGCTGTGACCTCGTCGCGACCTCGCGATATAGGAGCCCGGCGACATTTACACGAATCAACGGCCCATCCCAGCTGACGAAATACTACAACCTGTAGGTACAACTAACCTACCTCTCTGGGTACATCACACAGAGGCGGGAGCGATCGCGATCCGGGACGGGATTTTTTTGTAATTTCGAATTTGTATGCAACTTGACACATAAAAAGCGGGCGCGATCCTTTGTACTGGACCGCTATCGGATCGCTTTCTCGCGGCTCCCGAGTTTTAGAGTATTAAAGTAGCTGCCCGTTCCGGCTTCGTCCGGCTACGATAAGTTATTATAAGCTAGGTGGCTAGTTCTGGCGTCAGAGTTTTCAAGCCATCTGAAGGCCTCTGATATGGCTGAACGGTTAATACAATTTAACGTGTCATCAGAGCCACGGTAGCGCTCCGTCGTAAATGCCACCGGTGGTCACCCATCCGAAAAGCCGGTGGTGTGAAATTCCGGACATAAATTCCAAAGAAACTCATTGGTACGGGACCGGGATTGAACCCACAACCTCAAGAATGATAGGCCAGCGTTACAACCACTAGACCATCACGGCTTTTACCGCTCAGTAAACTTATTGAAATTGTAATCAGACTTCGCGTAGGTAGCATTTACAATTGGCGCTGCCGTTGTTTTGATGACACGTTAAATTGTGGATTCCGATATTTTTTACCAAATAGCCTGTCAATTAATAAATGAGCAATCGCAATTAGTTTGTGTAATGGAATAAGTAAATCAATCAACAAGCATGTAGGTAGGCTCGCCAAGTAGGTATGCGGTATTCTCATTGTGCAGTCCTTAACTTATGAGTGAACGTGCGCACCGCACATATATTTTACTATAGTTTCTTTTTAGAGTTCCGTACCCAAAGGGTAAAAACGAGACCCTATTACTAAGACTTCGATGTCCGTCTGTCCAACTGTCTGCCTGTCACCGGGCTGTACGAGTTTCTCATGAACAGCCAGTGAGCCTAGCTATTATCTAGGCAGCTGAAATTTTCACAGATGATGAATTTCTGTTGCCGCTATAACAACAAATACTATAAACAGAATAAAATAAATATTTAAGGGGGCTCCCATACAACAAGTTATCCAACGAAAAATAATTTTTCGATTCGATTCACAATCGGCGAAATTATCGATGTCCATCGTGTACAAAATTCAGATATTTCGCTCAAATTGCTTACATTATTTATTGATTTTTTAAAATTTAAATGGGACCACCTCGGGAATATACCTTTTGAACTATAAAAGATTTTTTCAATTCGGTTCACAACTGGCGAAATTATGGATGAACATTCTTCCACAAAAAAAAAATACATACAGACGAACATAGACACTTCTCCTTTTTGGAAGTCGGTTGAAAATCAAAGTTAAAATCGGAATCGGAAATGTCGAAAGGGGCTCATTTCAACATTAATGCTGAGTGATTGAGAAATGCTAAACGCTTTAAGAAATCTAAAAATAAAGCAAAATACTCTGTCTTCTAAACAAATTGTACCAATTTTTGAAGAAAAATGGCATCGATTAACCATCATCTCTTCGACTATATGGCATCATCAATCTGTACTAGACTGGACTAAAAAACTTAAATACCTTTCAGATATGGGCTCTACCTAAAAAGTAACAGTGCTTTGCTTAAAAACGTAGAGCTAGGACTTATTTTGGCATAATACTTTGAGCTCCAGTTAGGTAGAGTATGTATAGGTATACTTGAAAAGTTCTTGACATATTAAATTACACTATATTTTCCTGAACGTAGAGTTAATTTTTTATTGATTTTGACAAATCATTTCTTAATGTTTTTTGTAATTTTTTGCCCATTTTCGTCGGTTAATAAATAAAGTGAAGTTTTTATTTCACTTCACATTTGTAGAGAATGTTGAAACTGGAATTTTAAATTACAATATGGATTGCATCTTAAATTAAATTAAAAAACAAAGAATTACCATTGAATGGACTGTATTTTAATGTTTTGCTGGAGAAGAATATTTCTTGCTTTGTATATTTTTTCAAAAATAAATCCATAAACAGTACGTAATATTATTATACTCGTAATCATTGCCTACAGTATAACACAGAGTATTATTATAATTAAAATATTATTATATATTTTAATTCATAGAAGATGTTTGTTTGCAAAGTGTAAACATTTTCAAATGTGTATATGCTCATCAATATAAACAACATTTAGGGGACCAACTTCAAAATTGCAAATAGAAATACATTTTGTCGCGAGTCAAATAACTTTTAGTAAAAACAGCTGAACTTCTTTCGAAATAAATTGGTTTAATCGGAAAAAAAAGTAGTTCCTAATAAATATGAATAAATACAAAGTATTAACCTTTTTGAGCTGTCGGTTCAATTAAAACACAATTAAAAACAATGTGAGCACGATTGTAAACGCCTTTTGATAAAATGGAAGCAAGCCTAGATTTTGTTGCTAGTGGAATTCCCACAGGCGTTCCTGCGTTCTCTAACTCAGATATTAGGCGTTCCAAAAATATTATCTTAGGCATTTAGAGTTTGGGCTTATGAGTGATTTGTCATAGGGTTAAGTACCTACTTTGATTTTGAGAATTGAAGTTTATTTTCTTGGTTCTAGTTTTTGTCTTTTTACAAGCTTTTATTTAGTTTCACCTGTCCTGTTGTCTGTCTCGGTCTGTAATCAAATCTTGCAAGTTAAATTTGATCCACTTCCCGGTTACCGATTGGGCTGAAATTTTGCGTACATGTGTAAATAGTGTGACAATGCAATATTATGATAACATGGTGCTGATCTGATGATGGAGCTAGAAAGTGGCCAAAGGAACTTGGCAATTAATGAAACGACACAACCACATCGAGTTTGGGTTCATTTAAATGGTCTTGGCGAGTAGTTTGTCTTTCAATGGTAACCAGGGTCTGATGATGGAGCTGGAAGGTGGTCACAGGAACTCTGTAATGAAACGACGCAACCCTATCGAGTTTCGGCTCGTTTGATTCATCTTGGCGAGTACTTCTTCAGTAAAAGCTTGTTTTTAAAAAAGAAGATTTTATGAAATATAATTTTAGCACGTAACAACAGTCCTGTGTTAAGTACCTAGATATTTGAAAGCCATCTATCATTCATTTGTTACCACGATAGTTTTCATAATCACATTCTGTGTAAGTATAAGCCGAATGAAACTTATGATGTCTGTGAATATAGCTACAAGCTGCGTAAACCCTCACTCCTGGCGCCGCTGACAAAACGAATTTGCTACTACGCAACGACTCGCCTCGTTTCCCAGACGCCATTAGGGCGGATCCGGAATACTGTCATGTGTGTGAACTAGCTCATACGCTAATAACATATTATACGTTTAAACGGACCTGTAGGTAAAACGGATTGCTGCTGATTTTGTCGGATCGGTAGTTTTTACCGGATCAGGAATGCTGTGTTCTGTGTGAACTCGCTCATACAACTACATACGCTAACAGCATATACGTTTAAACGGACGTTCTATGTGTACGAGCCCTTAGGCTTACAAATTAGAAATCTTTATTTGCATCTCTAAGAAACCTTAAGATATTAACATACACATAGGTATAGGTATTTGCTAATACTAGGTATACTTGAGAACCCTGTGTAATAGGGTGTTGCAAAATTGTACAGAATATATCTAACTTAAAAGCTACTATACATTATGCTATTAGGTATTTTCTTATAGGCTAGATATACCTATATATTATTACGCAATACAGAAAGCAATTATTTCCAAATGGTAGAATATATCTAGAGGCAAATGTAATTGATTCAGGTCGTTTTTACCTCAATAAAGAAATTTGTATTTGTATATCTATAGGAGAGGCAGTCCAGCATTTATGTGGTTGTATAGGCATGATAACTGGGTAAAAAAAAACATTATTATAATTATTAGTCCGTGAGTTTGATTATCAAAAAATATTGGACACGTATTTTTTCTTTTGTCAATCAAACAACAAATGACAAAGATAAACCTTGTCAAAGTTTGGGAGTGGGGATCGTGACGTCACCTCTCTTACAGAAGTCTATACATTTGTATGGCACTTGTGACGTCACCCGGACGGGCGATATCTTCATCAATTTTCGTTTAACAGACAAAAATAAAAATACGTGTCTAACATTTTTTGAAAATCTATCTGACGGACTAATTATATTTTTTAGTCATAATGTCTGTTGATGAATTCCTTGTAATCCTTACTTAATATTATAAATCCGAAAAGTTTGTTGGTTTGTTGGTTTGTTACTCTTTCACGCACCAACGGAGCAACGGATTAGGTTCAAAGATCTTTATTGTGTATCACAAGAAACATTTTGTCTCACTTATGTGATAATCTTAAATACTGCATTACAGTAACATGCACATATAGGTCAGTGGGCTATTTAACTTCTGTATGAGCAATTAACAATTTTAACGTAAATAAACCAGTAAAAGTAAATCAAAAACGTCAATACAATATGTAAAAAAAAGGCACGATTAAAGTAGTTAAGTAGGTAGTATAGACAATTTATGGGTACACACATATTATTCAGCGAAATTTTTAGCCAACTAAAAACATTTCTCTCTTTGTATAATATGGGTATGTACTTAAATAAATTATTCCATTACACAATACATTAATCTACAACAATGAAATCAACAAAAACAAATACACTAAAACGGAAACTACTAATTAAAATATATTACGTAAATGTAGTTCCTAAAGAAAGGGTAGTTGCAATAAACTACTTACGTTTATCCATACACTAACAACACTATGAAAATTTGTCAAAAATATGTGATTTCAATTTCTTTTTAAATACCATAGCAGACTTCACTTCTCTAATACTATTCGGAAGTTTGTTATAATATTGCACTCCTTTGTACAATATTATTCGCTGGCCATAACCAGTTCTAGAACTCGGCATAGTTAGGTTGTTGGCACACCGGAGTCTTTTTACCACATACGAGGCTTCTCCCTTTTTTTTAAAGGTTAGTTGTGTATGTATTTTCTTATTTAATATTTTTCTTATCAGGATACACGTGTTATAAATATGTTGTTGTTTAATGTTCATGATTTTTAGTTCTTGATATAGCTGTTTTGTAGGGGTTAAATAGTCATACGAAAAAAGTACTTTTAAAAGTTTGTTTTGTTTGGTTTGCAAGGCATCTAAGTTCGTCGGAGCTGCATTGCCCCAGACTTCTATTAAATAGTCAATATGCGGTTTAACTAGGGTATTGTAAATTGTATATTTAATTGTGCGTGGAAGACACCCGACACATTTTCTTATGGCACCGGTGAGAGATTCTATCTTAGGTATAATATGAGAAATGTGTGTCTTCCATGTTAGTTTACTATCTAGATAAAGGCCAAGATATTTTTCGTAAGGTTTTCTATGAATAATTTCGTTGTTGATTGTTAAGTTTGTAGTAGTTGAGGTGTTCTTATTTTTGGCGGCAAATACCACATAGCATGTTTTGGACGTATTTATTGTAAGTAAATTGTTTGCAAACCAATTAGAAAGAATATCTAGATCTCGCTGTGCTTGACTCATAACATGTTCGATATTGTTTCCAAAATAGAAAAGACTCGTATCATCCGCATATAACGTCAATTTTCCAGACAAACCAAGATCGTTTATTCTATTTATATAAAAAACAAACATCAAGGGTCCTACAATGGAGCCCTGAGGTACGCCAAAAGTTATGTGTTGGGGAGAACTCTGGGTATTACCTATTTTAACTATTTGTGTCCTACCAGTTAGATATGATTCATACATTTTGTGCGCTGTTTCGATGACCCCAGTCTTATTTAGTTCATCCAGTAGCAGAGTGTGACTGACTGTATCAAATGCTTTTTTTAAGTCAATAAATATACCTAGAGCTATCTTTTTTTTATCAATATTGGTCATTATGTTGGTTACTATGTCAATGGTTGCTGTTAATGTATTGGATTTGGGTCGAAAACCGTATTGTTTGTCTGTTAGAAAATTAATTTTATCAAGATAGCAAAAAAGACGTTTATGTAAAAGTTTCTCAAATATTTTAGATAATACTGGGAGAACAGAGATTGGTCGATAATTCCCGGGATCAGTTTTTGTGCCAGATTTATAAATGGGTGTAACTTTTGCAATTTTCAGTGAATTTGGGAAAACACCTTGCTCGAAACAGCTATTAATACAGTCAGTCAGATCCCTCACAATTTATTGTTTTATTCTAATAATACTTTTTGTTGATATGCCATCAATTCCAGAACTACTGTTTGGGTCCAGATTGCTAATTATTTCAAATACCTCTTCAGGGGTAGTTGGTTCAATGTGTGATAGTTCAAACTCACGTGGTGGCAGTTCAGTCTGAAGTATTTTGGTACGAGTGTTATCCATTGGAACAATTTTGTTTGCTAAAACAGATCCAATAGTAGCAAAAAATTCATTAAAACATTCACATATTTCTTTGGTATCAGTGATAGTACGGGATTGTATGGAAAGTTTTAGGGGAACACTGCTTGTGTGTACTTTATTTCGAGACAGTTTATTAATTAAACTCCACATTTTTTTGGGTTTGCGTGCACATTTATCAAATTCTTTTTTGTAATAACTGTTCTTTGCATATCGTATTTTTATTGATACTTTGTTCCTTTCTTTTATAAAATCTTGCCTTAGTTTCTCATCATCCGGTATCTTTTTTAATCTGTTCCATATGTGGTTCCTTTTTTCAATTGCTTCTAATATATCTTTGGATATCCAGTCTTCTTTTGGTAGGTTCAGTATTTTTAATTTTTGTATCTTACATTTGTCTATGCTATCTCTTACGTATTTTTCTAGTTCTTCATATTTGTGTAAAGTATTTTCAAAATTACTGTTTTTCATACATTCGTCTAGTTTATCATAATTTATAGCTTCATAGTGTATCTTGTTTTTGAAAGTAGGGTCAATCTTATTGAATTCCATAAATATTTGTTTGTGGTCAGATATAGACGAATCAATAATTGCCAAATGATGATTGTAGTTTTTGTCGATATTTGTAAGAACATGATCTAGGATTGTTCGCGTGTTTAATGTTTCTCTGGTACAGTATGCTTTGTCAATTTTATTCAGCACAGTATAATTTGATACCTGCAACGTGCTTTTATAGTCATTTACCGATTTATCATTTTTGTCTAATAAGTTCAAATTAAAATCGCCGAAAATAACACACCTTTTGCGTTTTCCAAGTTGCGGTTCCAATACTTCAAGAAATTTTTTGGTATCAGTACGCCCAGGTTTATATATAACTCCGATGTCAATTGAGTGCTTGTCTAGATGAATCCATAAATAATTATTACCACCTATGTATTGCTGGTCAATTTCAGTGTGTTTAATACTGTTGTGAGCAAAAATTGAAACACCACCTCCTATCTTGCCATCTGTGCGTATATTGTAGTAGTGGGTATAGTTTGGTAGGTGGATAAGCTGTGCGTCTGCGTCAGATTTAATCCACGTTTCTGTTAAAAGTATGATGTGTATAGTTGTATTGATATGGGTAATGATGCAGAGTAATTCGTCCAATTTTCCTGGCGTCATAATGCTTCTTATGTTGAAGTATAGTAAACGTAGAGACTTGCTATTTTTAGTTTGTAATGCGCTGTAGTTATTTAGTATTTCATAAGTAGTTGGCTCTGAGTCGTTAAGTTCGGGTAGTGTTAGGTTTTGTTGCGCATTAGTTAGTTTTTTGGCGGTCTAATTTTTTGAATTTTAGGTGTCCCTCTTACATATTTTATAACTAAATCAGTTTCGCCATCATTAGTTCTAAGATTTAATTCTTCCCTCAGTTCTTTTAGGTATTTTTGCTGGAGTGGTGTTTGGTCAGCATATAATTTTATGAGGCTAGGTACTTTGGATTTATTACGTAATATTTCTAGGGCCAACGATTCATTTTGTAAACATACCTTAATAGGCCTGGTTCTGCCTGGACAGTATTTTCCGACTCTAAATACATTTTTTGGGTCCACAGGGTTCTGACACGCCGGCGAAATAATTTTCAGTACTTCAGATTTTGATCAAGATTGACTTGATTTTTGGCATGGACATAGTTAAAAAGGCGGAAGCAGCTTTAGGATACTTTTTATCCCGAAAAATTGCATAGTTCCTGTAGGACACGACAAAAACCATCGAAAGCGAAACTGTCGCCACTATCACAAAGACGCTAAGTGATTAATTCCTCTATGACGCTAATATGGACTAACGAAACGTCACAGCCAAACGTAATTAGATGACAGGTGACATTGTCTGCAGAATTTTATAAATCACAAGTAGCATGGCAAGGGGACAAATTGTTTTTCCACCATTATATCCCCTTGAAGAGGAAATAAAGTATGGATTGAAAATGACAACTGACATTAAAATTGGATAAAATGTTATTTTCCCTCTGCATGCTACATGTTACGAGTACTATGACGTTTAATACCAGGCCGTCATTTTGTCTGACATTAAAAATATTTTTAAATCTTCTATCATTAGAGGTTTAACATGTTTCTTTATTCTACCTTTATGGTACAGAATCATCATACTTTAATGTTATCAATCCGAAAAGTTTGTTGGTTTGTTCCTCTTTGACGCAGCAACGGAGCAAAAGATTGACCTGATTTTTGGTATGGATACCTATGGTTTAAAAGACAGAAAGTGATAATAGGATACTTTTTTATCTCGAGAAAATTCGTGATTCCCATGGGATAGGACAATAACTGTTTCTCAGCAATGGAGCAACGGATTGACTTGATTTTTGGGGTGGGCATAGTTTAGAAGACGGAAAGTGACATAGGATACTCGTACTTTCCATCCCGAAAAAACTGTGGTTCCCGTAGGATAAGACAATACATTTTTCTCAGCAACGAAGCAACGGATTGCCTTGGCTTATTGCATGAATATAGTTTGAAAGACGAAAAGTGACATAGGCCACTTTATATCCCAAAAACTTTAACAGTTCCCGTAGGATAGGATAAAAACTAAGTGAGCAGCCGTCTAAGCGCCAGAAATAACCTGTCATGGCAAGTTTAGGACGTTCCTACATTTTTCGCACTCCTTCGCGGCACTCAACACCGCTAGCCCAGATTCGGGAGACGGGGAGCTCCATAACGGAGCTTGCGCTCCCGCCATAATGACGGAGTGTTTCGGAGCACAAGACACATCGTCATCCACCCCTCGGGACTAACCAGCACTGAGCGTCGGACAGCATTCCAACGCCCTGGTCCCAGTGCAACGGGTCAGTCATAGTAGCCTAGCGCCTGCCTCTTCAACTGCAGAGGGCAGTGAGAACGGCCATCGCGATACCGACACTTCTCTTCCCCTGCAGCCCCACTGCATCTGCCAACACGTTGACGGCCTATCGGAAGGTAGGGTAGGTGGCGGCACCCACACCACCAGTTCCATATGTCCCACCGCAGCCCCTAATCCTCGGCTATCATATCAGAGTCCAGGAAGCAGCCTTGCTTTATGAAACTAAGAAAGGTTATTCCCAGCAAGTAACTGGAGATAGAAAGACGTACGAAAAGTTGGTCCCTTATATTAAGAAGCCACACCCAGCGCAGCAGGAGGAGCTGGAGTTCATATGCCTGGCAGACGGAGCAGCACTAGAGCAAAATCTTAACCGAGAAATTAACATATTTACAGACGGCAGCAAAATTAAAGGGAAAGTTGGGGCGGCATTATCCATTTGGGATGATGCCGCTGAGATCAGTACCCGCAAGCTGAAATTGGCCGATTGGTGCTCCGTGTACCAGGCCGAGTTATTGGCACTTCTTGAGGCTTCCGAAAAAGCAAAAATCTTTTGTGACTCCAGGTCTGCACTGGAAACGGTAGTTGGCGTATCTTCCCTCCATCCCTTCGCAGTAAATTCAAAGCTAACATAAAGTTACTACACGCACAAAATTAAATAGTGAAACTTTATTGGATTAAAGCGCACGCGGGGATGGAGGGAAATGAGAGAGCGGACCAGCTAGCAAAGGAAGCAGCACTGCACTCGAAGTGCAGACCTATTGACGATAACTGCCCCGTTTCATTCGTCAAGCGAGAAATCCGAAAGGACTCTCTCGACGAGTGGAACCGGCGGTATCAGGATGGACACACAGCGGCGGTAACCAAAACATATTTTCCGGATGCAAGGGCGGCATACAAGATCGTAAGAGAAATAGCACCAGTGGGAATCATAACTCAAGTGCTGACGGGGCATGGTGAGTTTTCCCAATACTTATATCGATTTAAGTTGAGGGAAAGCCCATCGTGCATCTGTGAACCCACAAAAGAGGAGACTCCACTGCACATAATCTTGGAATGCCCAGTTTATGGAAAGCGGAGATTTGATTTAGAACAAAAACTGGAATTAATATAACACGTAAAAACTTAGATGAAATAATGAAAGATAAGATAAGAACCTTACAAACAATTTTATCGAATTTTGCACAAATATTTGTAATAAAGCAATAATTAGGAACAAGTAGGTATAAACTTGGCTGTACCATTGTAATGTTTATTTTAACTGCAAACAGCCAAAAACATTGAAACATAGGTATATTTTTTATTTATTTGTAATAAAATAAAAAATCCTCGGCTGCAGCGTCGCAAGAGCGGCACTGCAGCCCGCCTAAGTTGCGACACTCCTCATAAGGCATGCAACCTACAGGCCATCCTCTCAGCTGCTTTAGTTAAAAGCGGCTGAACCTCAAGTGCCAGCCTATAAGCTTCCTTGGGGGAAAAGACCCAAAGAAGAGGGAGACTTCGAGTGCCGACGACACGACAAGGCGGGAATACACGGGGGGGTTGTATATACACTCCAACCGTAACTTAACCAACAAAAGCATTCCTCTAAGGCAGTCTAAGGTATTTTGATATTTGTCGGTTAGGTTAGGTTTCGCAGCCGACATAAACATAAGCCAAAATCAAAATATAACGCGGGCGAAGCCGCGGGTAAAAGCTAGTGTATTGTATAATTTAAAAAAGTAAACAACTTTAGCACAGCCAAGCAAAACAATTTTTATTTACAATATTTTTCATCTTACTCAAGAGTTCATGCAAGATGCACTGAAGACATCGTCGAGTAATTAGAACAAGGCCGGATAAGCGATTTTATCTGCAACCGCTTTTACGACAAAATGTCACCGATACATCAGATGAAATTAATTATAAAAACGCGTCAATGTAGGTGCTTAATTAAAACTGATAAGTGAATGTGCTCGTATTTTATTTAATATAAGATTTATTACTTTCCAATATCTTCTATCTATTGAATTATGACAGGTCAGAACGTAATGCGAAATTGAAATATTAAGATTACGTATGAAAAACTTGTTTTTGGTATTACTTACTGCATGGTTATACGCTTAATGTATAATTATTTCCGGATCAAAAATTCCAACCGGTTAATTGGATTAGTAAATTGAATTTAATTGAATTTTCACTTGGGTGAATGTGCCCAGGAGTTGCACAATCTAGTCCCACCTGCCCCTTTCTTCTATCGTACGGCTAGACAGACGCGACCAAAGCGCCACTCTTTAATGGTGGACATTCCGCACGTTATAACCAAGCGTTTCGGATCCACATTCTTCATACGAACTGCCAGAATGTGGAACGCCTTGCCTGAGTCTGTCTTCCCGCTAAAGTACAATGTAGGTGTCTTCAAATCCCGAGTAAATAGGTATGTTCTAGGTAAGTGTGTTACACCCTAGATCGCATACCTCTTAACGTCAGGCAGTGTGTAGTCAAACGCAAACTTATACGAAAAAAAAAATACTACGCTTATAGCTTATTTAATGTACGTCAATTTGGCATATAATTTACAGATAATATCCAAAACAAAATCTTAGAACTCATAGCGGAGTTTGACTAGGTGTTTGTCAGCGATCACCGAAAGTAAGCAATGTCCGGCACAGTCAGTCTTAGGACCGAAATCCACCTGTTTCATCCACCGAGGATGGCATTTTCAACTAAAGCGCTACCGTGGCTCGGATTACGCGTTAAATTGTAGATCCCGGTTGTTTTAACCGTTGAGCCGTGTCGGAAGAATTCAGGTGGCTATAATAACTCTTACACTATTAAGCAATTAATAATAGCAATTAGGCTATTAAGCAACGAGCACAAAAAGCAACGAAAAGAACTCATTTCGACGTGTGATAAAGTGACAGTTATATACTTTGCCATAACGCTGTCTCGTTCTGACACTACGAACGAAATAATTCGTGGCGCGCAAACTAGCCCGGCTGGGCTAGCCACCCGATCCATACTTACTTATAGTTTAGATCGACTAGGTGTTTTTTTTTACCCATCACCGTAGTGAAGCAAAGACCGATTTGGTTAGTTTTTAAATGAAACCTGTGGGTGGCACTTACAACTGAGCGTGACCATGGCTTCCATGGGTTATTTCAACTCTAATTTTGTATAAAGAAATGTATCTTTTATTTTAATTGATTTGTTACTCGTAATGCTGTCCGTGGTCTTCTTCTCTTTCCATGACTTGTTCTCTTATTCATAACGTATAAGGTAAGTAAACAATGTTTTTTTTTCTTCTATTCTCAACCGTGGAATGTTCTTTTCTTCCTAGATATTTATCTACTTACCTACTAGAATTAGTAGTTCTCCAAACAGTAGACTTCGCGACACAAATCTTTAACTGAATATTAAACAAATATTATCAAAATCGGCTTATAAATAGTATAACTGCACTAATATTGTTCTTTTAGTAATTGCACTGAAGTTATATTATCTCAGGTTCACTCTTAGTAGAGGTAGGCGTTGAAATTAATAAACACCAACAGGCTTTTTACAAATATGTATTAAAATTCACCAAATAATATTTAAGTACCTAATAATAATATGAACAAATCACCGCAAGAGAAAAATTTCATCTAATTGTAAAAACAAAAGAAGATTGCATTCTTAATTTGAAAATCGCGCGCGCGGTCCGCGGAGGTCGGACGCGTCGCGCGGAGGTTGGCAGCGCTGGCGAACGCGAAGGCTCGCCACAATAGCGCGTCAGAAAATTTCCCCCTTTTTTGAGAGAAATAGCCCCCTAATCGAAAATAGTTGATGACAAAAATATCCATTCAATTCCATCCACGACAAAAATGCGACCTGTAGACAAAAATCAACATCCAGACAGACGAAAGAAAAATTGTTGTGTGGAAGCACAGACCTCGCTTCGCATCGGTCAATTATAATGAGTTCATCTCCAATACCTCTAATACGAGTACCTTGAGCGGCGATGGCGCGGCGCCGGCGGGTGCGGGTTACCGTTACACCTGATGTGGTCCGTGTGCTCGCCGCCGGTCAGCCGCTTCCGCGTTCGACTCCGGCGCATCCTCTTAAGGCGAAAACCATCACAACATTTACTATTTATTGAAGTGAAATGCGACTTCTAATGCGACTTCCAACAAGGGCGTTAAACGTTTAACGCTACCATGGAGGAGATATGAAAGCACTGTTGCGTCGAAGTTTCACTTCTTCCGCGCGGAGGGACTCCACTTGCATAGTTTTTTTATATTTATATCACTTGCATAATAAATGTTTTGATTTTGTAAATACGTTTGACACATTACAAAGGAGATAATACAAAATGGGCTCAGACTAGGTACAGCAGCTCAAAAAATCCTATGATAAATAAATGCGCAGAGTAAACAACTGTATCAAATGCTTAATTAAGTAATTTCACATTTTCCAATTTCATTTTTGTTCAGTCATTGAATTACTGTCATTTTGGTCACATGTAACCTTAATACTTGAATACACGAAATTACTTTTAATGGACACTGTTATTGTAAAAAATAACGGGAAAATCATTTTCCGAAAGAAACAAAGCAAATTATAAAATACTGTACCCTTTAGTGGCCCAATTTCTATGCATTTTTGCAATATCTCCTTTGAATAATATTTTAACAGAAAGTACCAATATTAAATTAGCAAAATTCATACCTAGTAGTAATTCATTTTATAAAGTGATATTTATTTATACATACGATTATGTTATTTACGAACTGTTTAAACATAAATTAAGTATACTCGTAGGTAGGTACTGAATTTTAATTGATTTCTTGTGGTAATAAAATTTTAATTTCTTTTGTAAATCAAGAAACTTGTAACGATTTTTACTGTTGAAAAAAATTAATAATTAGTACTGTAAAACAGAAATACATTATTACATTACAAGTATTACAAAGTTTATGTCAATGTGTCAAATAAACACAAAAAATGTCTGACCCAAAATTATATAGGCAGGTATTCAAAAAATAAAAGACTTCATTGTTACCACAAAATATAGATTTTCAATGGTAATTTATAATCCCAAATAAGGTTTTGTGCTACAAATACTCGACTGAATGACGCTTTATAAATAATATTATATCTCTTGTCATGCTCACTAACACGCAGAATTTCTTCGAAATTGGACACGAAATTGTAATTGAAAAATGTCTTCAATTAATTCTATTTTTTCCGATAGAATAAACATTACAAATTGTTACAACAGCGTCTTAGCCTTAACGACCCATCGCTCGACCGGCGCAAGCGCAGTCGCGCGCATTCTCTGGCCGGCCGCACGCTGAGAGCCCGCGCTTGCAAACCGAACGCGATTCAAAATTCGAACGAGAATCGAATGTTTTCGTCTTCAAAAAGTAAAGCGATACGATTTTGAATACGGAACTCTTTGGTGTGACTTTATGTTCTCGAAGTAAAACCTTTCCGAACAAAAATTTCGTACTCATTGGAGTAGATCGAACAAAAGTGAGTGAACTGTTTTGTGAGTGAATTAGTGAAAAATTAGAAAAAGGTTGAAACGGTGTTTTTCATGAAGAGCAAGGATTTTATTGAGGTGATTTTTTTTATTGCACATTCTAAATTTGTTGTATTTTTTGTCTGTAAATTAAGTCTGTTATTAGACTTTTCTTATTACGTCAACCAGACAGATGCATAAAACATTTTGTTAGGATAAAAGATCACACTTTTATGTAAACTTGCGACTGCAAAATTTTTAATGCTATGCATGACTGTGTCATGTCATCATGATTATCATCTATTTGGCATGCAAATTTGGCTGGTCAATATATGGCAAATATTTGGCTTAAACATATTTTTGAAGAATGAGAGATAACATTTTAAATATGTGTTATTCAGGCTTCCTTGATTTGAATATTGCGCAATTTTACTGATGGTGAATCTTATGTACTCACTGCATATGTGTTACCTGACTACCAAAGAAGGGTATTGTTTTAGTTTAAACCGATAGGCGCTTAATAATTATGGTTTTACGCTAGTAGAGCAATCATTATAGGTATCATGTACAATACAATACTTTTGTTGCCTAAATTTATATGTCTGGGTTTTAAAACTGTTTTCTCACCCAGCATTACTTTAGGTAACCACTCCACCAACCCGCACTGGGCCAGCGTGGTGGATGTGGCCCAATCACACTCTGTGGGTAGGCCTACGTCCTGCAGTGGGCTATTAAAAAGTCTGGTACAGCAGTACAGTATTACTTAGGCTCCTTTGTTTTTCTGTCATCTGTTCAGTTGCTAAGTAACTCTCCCTTTTCTGTCTTCTTGCAAGCTTTGTATACACATTTATAAATAATGTGTACTTAGTATGTGTCAGTATACTATCATAAACATATCATAATCTATACTAGGTAACTGGTATAAGTATCATCAAAGCCTCATCTCTGATCACCCAATTTTCTCTTCTGATAGACTCTACTGCACTGTTCCGGTCTTGTACTAAACCACTACTCAACATAGGCCCAGTCACTAAGCAGACTCTAACTACAAACTGACTAACTCTGACTGCCTTGGTGGCTCAGTGGTTAGTGACCCTGACTCCTGGGTCAAAGGCGTAGGTTCGGTTCCCACCCAGGTCAAGTATTTATGTGATGAACATAGGTGATTTCTCTGTTTCTCACTGGGTGTTATTTAGGTATGCATTTAAAATATGTATATGTAGTATATTAGTCTCTGGCAGCCATATCACAAGCTTTGCTTAGTTTAGGTTAGGGACCGTATGTAAGATGTTCCCTACTATTTATTATTATTATTATATAACATACCCAAGCAAAGAATCAAGTAGTCATAGAGTCTAGTTTTTAATAGGATCTGAAGAAAAATACCTCATCTGCAAAAAGTAACCCATGACATTTTAAATATATTAATTATTTATTTAAACAATAACCTTGGCCGATTTCGATAGTAAGATGTTGCAATAACTTAGGAACATTAATTAATATGTATTTAAGTAAAAATACGCACGATAGCGTTAAGCGATTAGCTACTGTTATTGTGTAACCGTGAAATAAACTACTTAAAAAGAGGTAATGCAAAAATAAATCGAGCTTAGACGCCATCATACCTTGTACATTATTCAATTATTTCTATTTATTTGCTTTATTTGTTTTGGAAAATGTTTTTCCTGTTGTTTTCTTTCATAATAATCTTCATTTAAAGAACGCATTTGACATTGTTTGTAAAATATGGCGGCGTGATGGTGGCCTTAAACAAAAATGAAATTAGAAAATATGAAATTGCAATTAAATTAAGCATTTAATATGGATGTTTTACTCTGAACATTTATACATATTTTAATGGATTTTTGGAGCTACTGTACATCTGTCTGTCTGGGATCTGTCTGGTCCCACTTTGGAAGATCTTCTAATGATGTAAACTTTTTTTTAATTAAAATTGCAAGGCGTGAGTATCATTATGAACAACTTTTGCCTACTATGAAACCATGCGCGAAATCACGTAAAAATATAGCTGCTCCACACATTTTGTCGACAATGCAATGGGCTTCTTGTAGGAGCAGATTTTATTGAAAATTCTCTGCATACATCCTGTATTTGAATCATTTCAGCATTGAAACAACATACATCTAAATATTTCTTAGTTAATTCACTCAAGTGCTACGATGTCACAAACCAGTATAAATCTCAGAATAAGGAAAAACAGAAGAAGTGACATAAAGTAAAAAAGTTGTGATGCATGATTCCACAAACATGAGATAGAAACTGCTATGTAATCTAGACACAAATGACACTTGAACTGCTGGTCAAATGTCAAATTTTATTTCACAAAGTTGGTGGACAAACTTCAAACGTCTCCTAGGACTTTCATTCTGAACTTTATCGGTCATAGCTATAATGCCATGTCATTTCAAACGTCACACGTATACACGTCAATATCTTCTTAGATATTGATATAGAGTAGGAAAATCCTCTAGCGATCAACATCCAAATAGATAAGATAGATAAATAGATCTATTCAGAAACCACTAACATAAAAACATTGTGTACAATAAAATACCGAAATGTATAAGGGAATTAAGTGACGGCATGTTTAAAAACAAACTAAAAAAATATTAATGGACAAATGTTATTGTAGTATTGCTGACTTCTTGGATGACAAAATTGACAAATGTTTGACATGATTAATTCTTGTTTGACATTTATTTAGTTAAAGTTATTAAATTACTTTTTGACATTATTTTATGATTTGACATTATTTGACTTTTTACTTGACATTATTCTAACTACTATGACAATGTTGACAAAAACAATAGAAGCCAAATTTTAAAATAAAGAATACTACTGATTTATAAGATGTCAACATTGCCATAGTGTCAATAATGTCAAGTAAAAAGTCAAATAATGTCAAATCATAAAATTATGTCAAAAAGTAATTTAATAACTTTAACTAAATAAATAAAATAAAAAAATAAATAACTAAATTGGCACTCGGCTAAATTATCGCAGATAGGTTCCATTGTGGCTTGACTGTTGTTATTACACATTGTTAGATTAAATAGATCTATTGTTTATCTAAACTATTATATTTCGACTCTGAGTCAACGTTTAACATCAACATTCGCAATTATTATTTAGAAAGGCACTGTACTCGTATTTGTTACTTACTGCGGCTTTGTCCACGTGAATATTTGTACGACTATTTTTAATGAGTATTTTGCTACATTGAAAATAATTTAAATACTTATTAAAACTATTAAAATATATTATCTAAATAAGTATGATAAGCATGTACTTAAAAATATGTATATGCAGCCAAACTACAAGCTTTGCTTAGTTTGGGGTCAGAGACCGTGTGTAAGATGTCCCCTGATATTTATTTATTTTATTTGTGGTTGTTGTTGTTGCTAGCCTGTCGTGTCCCACTGATGGGCAAAGACCTCCCCCCGAACTTTCCAGATTCGACGGTTTTCTGCTGTAGTGATTTTTTTTCTATCTACTAGTACCTGTCACTATAAATAATATCGAGCAAAAACGGCTAAAAATTCAGGTTTTTTGTATGGGAGCCCCCTTTAACATTTTTTTTTATGTTTTTAGTATTTGTTGTTATAGCGGCAACAGAAATACATCATCTGTGAAAATATCAACGTTCTAGCTATCACGGTTCATGAGACACAGCCTGGTGACAGACAGACAGATGGACAGCGGAGTCTTAGTAATAGGGGCCCAATTTTACCCTTTGGGTATGTGATGTATCTAAATAAACGTACGTATAGCACATCAGAGGGACGCGACACACCCAATCGGTCAGCCGAGCGGTGCGGGCGTCACCTGTGTGTTATAGTACTTACTGAAGTAATCTGTTGTTTTATTGGGTGTCCTTATAGTGGACATCACATTGGCGACGAGGAATAGCGCAGTAAGTAAAATTTCACTCAAACAATGTGGCTGCTTACAGAAATTGGTCAACAACAAAATTGATATTTCACAAAAAAAAAAAAGATACCTACGTACTCGTAGTACTTGGGATGAAAAAATGAAGTGAATTTACTATTGCATTAGAGTGAAATTATTTTTGTCCCTAGCGTTTATTCTACTAAAACATCAATGCGTGGGGTTTTAAATATATAAAATAAAACAAAGGAGTAATGTCATGGCCATGGATGTAATAATTAAAAATAGATGTGCAGTAGGTACATGAACTAGTTTCCAAAAATAGTCTCTGTTTTGGAGGTTTATGCATATTAAGAATCTGACCTTTGTAAAGGAGTTTTCAAATATGACATATTTGTGCCTATCTTGTTAAGATTATTATGTGCTGGTTGATTGAATACAATATGTGTGTAGTTGCTCATTCATTACCCACATAGTAAATTCTGAAAGTTATAGACGAAGCTACGCCATTTTAGAAAACATCCTGCCTGGTTTCAGTTTTTCAAGTATATTTCTAATTCACTTATTTCTTACATCCGTAACTAATGCTATAAGTAGTTTGTATCAAACATAAACTTACAATGAATAAGCTCGCCTGAGCTGTACGAGTATAATCAGTATAAACAAAATGAAATACTCGTGTACCTACTTACACTAAGTTTATTCAGCGAGACTTTGTTGTTGTAATAGACTGGAATATGGTATAGTTGGTGACCAATTCTGTTCGCAAATATGTTCGTGTCGAATACTGATTCGATTAAGTGCCACTTCGATGCTTCGAAGCAAAAGGTACACGACCAAGTACAATAAAAAAAAAAAAATGTTCCAACGATGTCATCGTCAAGTACCACTTCAAATTGAAGCAAATGTATGAAAATACAAAAAACCAAATGGTCAAACGATGTCATCGTCAAAAGTTTTACTTCGAATTGAAGAAATTGTATGAAAATACAACAAACCAAATGGTCGAACGATGTCATCGTCAAAAGTTCCACTTCAAATTGAAGCAATTGTATGAAAATACAAAAAACCAAATGGTCCAACAATGTCATCGTCAAAAGTTCCACTTCAAATTGAAGCAATTGTATGAAAATACAAAAACCAAATGTTCCAACGATGACATTGTCAAAAGTTCTACTTCAAATTGAAGCAATTGTATGAAAATACAAAAAAAAAAACAAATGTTCCAACGATGACATCGTCAAAAGTTCTACTTCAAATTGAAGAAATTGTATGAAACAAAAAAAAACAAAAAAAAAAATTTCCAACGATGACATCGTCAAAAGTTCCACTTCAATTTAAAGCAATTGTATGAAAAAAAAAAGTACCAACGATGACATCGTCAAGTTCTACTTCAAATTGATTCAATCGTATAAAAGTATAAATTAAGGCTAATTTACAATTTAGTAATAACATTGAAAGTTTTACTTTGTCCAAATACTGTCTATTGTAATCGGAATAAGCTGTACCGTGCCGTGAATTGTACCTCGTAAGATCGAAACTTAGGGATATGTTTACATAATACCTTGAGAGATGTTTACTAATATCAAGATAGCTGCCTCGTACCTCGTAGGTAAAGTCGGTTATCATTTAACGAGATACAAATAGTACCTGGAACTAGACATACTTTGTTTTAGTTAATAACGTTTTTACCATGGGCAATGAATAGCTGGTAGTTTAGAAATTAATTTTGACTGCGAAAGTGATCCAACCTCTGTAGTAGCTCGTTGGGAAAAATGGAAACGCACGTTAGAAATTTATTTTGTAGCAACAAACACTACCGACCACAAAAAGAAGCGTGCGATGCTACTACATTCAGGGGACATGGCGTTACAAGATATATATTTTTATATACCTGGGGCCCATGTGACTGATCCTAACGCGACTGACGTGTATCACACTGTGATCAAGAAATTAAATGAATATGTTACTCCTAAACAGAGTTATTTATATGAACGGTACCTCTTTCGCTTAAATAAAACAAGAGCCAGACAAAAAAATTGAAAATTGTTGGTTCGTCTCAGATAGTAAAACACAAAATGTAACTTTAAAGAAGACAAAAATCTCATTAACCAGATCACTGAAAATGTAGCTCTAATAAATTAAGGAAAAATATTTTGACACTAAGAGATACGGCAACAATAGAAAAAAATCATAGTCGAAGCAAACTCTCCCGAAACGGTAGAACGGCAGCTAACCGATTTCCAAGACAGACAGGCAAACAAACTCAACAAGCACAAGCTTTAATAAAATTGACACAAAACGTACAACAAAACATATTTTTTTAACATAATATGTAAGAAATGGAGTCCTGCTGCCGCTGTGCCGAGAAAAATCACAGAATAGACAATAGTCCATGCATTGCAATTAACGCAATCTGTCGTAAGTGTGGATATAAAGGCCACTTCCATAAGCAACATTTGATTGCCAGGTGGGTGGTATCAATATTAAATGCTCATTGACTCTGGTAGTAGATCTAATATCACAAACGATAAAACCTGGGAATGCAAAAAAAAAAAAAAATCAAAAGTCTTGGTTTTCAACCAGCAAAAGTCTTCGGACAAAACTTTTCTAGTATATGGTGCCAGTCAGCCATTAAATGTACTGGGATCATTTGATTCAAAAATAAAAATCGGTTGTAATTGTAACTCATTAACAACTAAGTTTTGTGTAATACATAATGGTTCAAGAAACCTTTTGTGTAAAGAGACCGCTATTTCTCTTAATGTACTAAAACTAAAGATGGGCTCAAACGTAAATTCAATTAAGCAAGAACTATTTCCCAAGTTTAAAGATGTTGAACTAGAAATAGTTATAGACAAAACCGTTTCTCCAGTTTATCAACCGTATAGACGGGTTGCGATTCCTTTAGAATCAAAAATAAACAATAAATTTGGTGGACGTGGACATAATTGAACCTGTTTACAAGCCATATTTTTGGGTTTCTCCGATGGTTCCAGTTCTGAAGCCTGACGATGATGATGTACGAATTTGTTTAGATATGCGTGCTGCCAATAAAATGTGTATAATGTATGCATAAATAAATAAAGAAATAAAATAAAACAAATGCGTCTTTAAGGCACAATCAGTTCAATCCCTAGGCCACGAGCTTTCATCGTCAGGCATTAAGCCTCTTGATAAATATATCAAAGGAATAGAAAAAACTAAAACACCAGAAACCATCGAAGAAATCCAAAGTTTCCTGGGATTGGTTAATTTCGTTGGAAAATGGATTCCGAATTTATACAACTTAACAGAACCTTTGAGAAAACTATTGCGTCAAAAAGCGCATAAAATACAAATATTACAGAATTTTGGCAACAAACACAAGCATTTGAACAATTTAAAAAATGTCTAATCCAAATTCCTACACTTGGCTATTACGACCCCAAAGATCGGACCCAAGTCATCGCTGATGCAAGTCCTGTAGGGTTAGAGGAGATTTATTATTGAGAGTTATGATAGAGGACCTCGTATCATTGCTTTTGGAAACAAAAGTATATTTGATGTTGAAAAACGGTATTGTCAATCGAAAAAAGAAGCATTAGCTTTGGTTTGGACAATCGAACATGTACATAAATGGGAAAAAAATTGACCTCGTAACAGACCATAAGCCTTGAAGTAATTTCGGCACGCGATCGAAGCCTTGTGCGAGAATTGAACGCTGGGTTCTTCGACAGTAAGCTTACGACTATAAAATAATCTACAAACCCGGGAAATCAAATATAACAGATCCATTATCCCGTTTGTAAAATAATACTTGGAAGTCATCTAGAAGACGAACATCATTTATACCATATAGTTCAATATGCACGACTCGTAGCATTATCATTAAAAGCGACCATTTACGAGTAGAATAATGATGACGATTTTAAATTAGTCAAAGATGCTTTAATAAACAATGTGTGACATATTTCTGTAAATAATTATAAATTATTTCAACATGAACTCTGGTTGCATGACGTCGTTTATTGAGAGGCAATCGAATTGTAACACCCACTAAGCTGCGCAAACAAGTTTTAGAAGCAGCACAGCACATGAGGGTTATCCAGGCATAGTCAACGTGAAAGCTAGGCTTCGTACAAAAGCTTGGTGGCTGAAATTGGACAAAGACGCCGAAAATACCGTAAAAAACTGCAGAGCCTGTACATTGGTCAGTTCCATCTAAAGCTTGGGGAAATCACCATCCGAGCTTTTTCTACGGGAGGCGATTTCGAAACAAATTACCTTTTTTAACAGACCTCGAAAATAATAACGATGATTCAGAAACCAGAGATCGCGATAAAGAAATGAAAGAGAAAATCAAATTGCACGAATATAGAAAAAGGAAAGCTGTAGATAGAGAATTAGAAGTTGGCGAAAAAGTCTACGTAAAGAACTTAATAAAAGAATACAAATTAGTCCCGGAATTTAGCCCAACACCCTATACTGTCGTCAGCGCTGAAGGAAGTGACGTAAACGTAAGGAATGAAGAAACTGGCCAAAAATACAGGAGAACTATTGTACATCGGAAGAAAGTTGAAGGACAATGGAAAATATTAGATCAGAAAGGCACATCATGTTAGGAAGATTCTTTGATAGACGTAACAATCGACTTTAATGAAAAAACTGTATTAGCTTATAAATGTCAAAATATATAAAAAGGAAGAGATGTGATGTATCTAAATAAACGTACGTATAGCACATCAGAGGGACGCGACACACCCAATCGGTCAGCCGAGCGGTGCGGGCGTCACCTGTGTGTTATAGTACTTACTGAAGTAATCTGTTGTTTTATTGGGTGTCCTTATAGTGGACATCACAGGGTACGGAACCCTTAAAACTAAATAAAAGGACATAACCTATCAACATAACGTAACGCGCATATTTTTATACAGAATCACATTGCAGTCTGTAATCTTGTTACGCATACATAGTACTTATTGGTCTTATGTGGTTACACTAATACTGTATTTAATAAAGTATAACTCGACCGCACCTACGCAATGAAATGTCAAAACATTTAAATGTTTCCTAATCACAAGTGTGCCACATACACGACCGGGCGAAATAACGCTGCACTTGCAAAATAACAGTTTAATTGCTATTTTCACAGCTTGTGGTCAGTGTTAGTAACAGTGCACGTATTGGTAATCATAGGGGGGAAGGAAAGTCGTATTTCACGACACGTTTGTAATTGTCGCCTTTTCAAAGTGAAAATTGATGTTTTTCTTTTAATAGTAAGTTCTGTTTTGTAATGTCTATCATCATTACGTCCAGTGCTAGACGGTGATTGGTTGATGATTGGTTTGGCATTCTGTATCTCCTTGTAACTGTGTCCATTTTGTAAGGAAACATCTCACGTCTGCTAATCCACTTGATTTTCATATAATATACTATTCGTCATTTCGAAAGAGTTGATTACAATAATTGTATTTTCAGTATTACATTAATTTTAACACATACAATTCTGAATTTAAAAACAGTTTGTTGACTCTAAGTAATGTGTTATACCTAAACAGATTAGATAGGTGTACTATATTCTTTTACCCATTTTACATTAATACATTAACATTAATATTGACAATAGTAGATTATGTACCAAGAGAACCAAGTGGTGTCTTATGACACGGGCGACAATTGGACCCTGAGCGTAGCGAGGGATCCTACAGGTACTCCCGAGCGCAGCGAGGGTGTTTTAAGTTAACTCCTAAGGAGTTTCAAACAACATTATTGACCTACTATAGCCCTCGAGATTGTGTTAAGATAATAATGACTCGGTTTACGTTGAGATTCTATGACATGTGATGGGTAATTTTCGAGCAGGTGGTATGAAAAATATTATTGTACTTACCTTTATAAATTACGATTGAGTAATAGTTTCCTAAATACATAACATATACTATTTTTAATTTTTATTAGTACCGACATTCAAATAAAATAGTATTGACATGTAAACGATAATTGACTGTACGCGTATTAATTACTTTATTGATATCACCTACTTATGTATAAAGTTACACAAAGTCACGCATTCCATAAAATCATAAATTACGACCTATAATTCGTGTTATTGTTACAAAATCGAACGATAAACTTTAGTTTTAGGAAGTTAAGTATAAGTTATACTTAGCCATAAATAATTTCGAAACGTAGTCACGTACTGACCTACTAAATAGGCTTTTATTCCTCCAACGGCATTATGATTAATAAACAATACAAGAAACGGTTCGACTAGACGAAACCTAACGGGTTCGATAAGCCGAGGCCGGTTAGCGAAATAATATGAGTAAGTATCGGATTATCTGCAGAGAACGCTTTAGATTTATGTGCTGACGAAGACTTGGCGCGCGAAATCATTTTTTTTCAATTTACATCTAATCTACACACCTAATACCTTGATATATGTACCTAGTTCTGTGATTTGTAAGTTATATTTTTGACATTTTATATTTTTTTGTAATTTTACTTTTTTAATTTATTACAATACTTACATTAATTTTAAAGTTTTGTATGTAAATGTATATGCTCAATTTTAATTTGATTTGATTTAATAAAACTGTATTTTTTGTGATGTGATTCGATAATTCTATCTAAAGATCTAAGATCTGGATGTGAAATCTGAAATAAATGATTTTTTAAACAATTATATACCTAGAAGGTACTTTTCTGTCTCTTAGCAAATATCACATAAAAAAACTAAAAAGAGAGAAAATAGATTTTCTCATAATTAATTCATAAACGTTGAACAGGTAGCTCCAACAAAAAATGTCTAAATTGTATTAATAAATAACTGTGAAAATAACATTTGTTACATTAAATAAAATTGTAACACAAATTTTATCGTGCATCTATCCAACTATCAACCCTATTTATAATAACAATAAGGTGTAGAATGGACACTACAATGAGCTGGTACTTTCTTTTCATGTTTCTTGCGAACTCAATTTGTTTTTATTAGTGCGAGAGGCTAATTTTATACTTTCCACTGACATCGGGCGAGATGATTTGGTACTTGAATGTTAGCTGTTTAAATAATTTGTTCGGACATAATAATACACTGCTTATTTAGTATTGTAACTTGGGAGTAAAAAATATGCGAGCGAAAAAGAACCAAGATTTATTCGTGTTGTACATTTAAATATCGTTAGCTAGTTGAATTTAAATACATCAATTATGGTAACAGTAGATGCTTGAAATATTCACAGAATATTATACTGCATGCTTACTTTAATAATAAATAATTAAATTAATTTAAAATAAATATTTAAGGGGGGCTACCATACAGTACGGAACCCTCCGTGCGCGAGTCCGACTCGTACTTGGCCGATTATGTTCTTACGCTAGCTGTATTATGTATATTTGAACCCGATTTCGTAATTAAATTGTTCCCAAAGTAAAAGTTAGTCATAATCCATACGTCTATACATCTTATATACATACGAGTATAAATAAAATCCGAGTGTCGGTTTGTAACATAGAAACAACCGTTTTTTACGACATGTAAATGAATATATATACGGTACATATACCAAATAACATTATTTACAATTATTAATTTGTCTGTTTGTCTGTCTGTTTGTTCCAGCTAATCTCTGAAATGGCTGGACCAATTTTGACGGGACTTTTATTGGCAGGTAGATGATGTAATAAGGAGTAACTTAGGCTACGTTTATTTTTGAAAAAATCTTTTTATCTCGGGTGGGTAACACCGCGGGGCGCAGCTAGTGATGAATACAACTATATCCTAGAATATATCTTTCGTCTAGAGAAATACACAGTATTTTATAGTTGCACCTTTTCATAAGATCTTTAAATTTTCCTGGAACGAAAGTAGCTTATGACTTTCAAACAATAAGCTTACAAACATTCACTTAATCCGTTACTCGTACTCCTTGCTTCATAAAAGAGACAAGCAAACTACAAAACACACTTTTGATTTTTTAACATTAGTAAGGCTAAAATTCCAACCTACTTCAGTACACACATTTCATTTTGCGCCGGACTGACCTACCCAATGCAACCTCATTTGTGGCGTCGTATCAGATAAAAAGAGCAATAAACGTTAGGTCCATCCGCTTGGCTCGTAAACTGGCGGAGATGCACGCGCGACCTTTTCCGGGAGAACCGACGCGAATTCCATTGAAGGCGATCGTGGATCTAGGATCTGGATTTTGAAATGATTTCCTAGGGTTAGGTAGTCGATCGAGATTGTTGCTTTGATCTCATAAGGGATATTTTGCGATGTTTAAAAAAAATATAGTAACTCAATCGCCTATATTTTACTTAGAAACTACAGCTGTTTCTGTGGACGACAGATTTTACAATGGTAGTTTTTTTTTAATCATTTGAATTTTAATCATTATTTAGACTGGTTATTAGGTAGGTACTATGAGGCCAACTCTAGAGGATCGACCCCAATCACGAATAAAAATAAACTGTCCTGTACATTTTGTTGACACATAAACATTTTGTTTAATTTCGGGATTGTTCCTAATGCAGTAATTTTGGTCATCCGCTTGGCTCGTAAACTGGCGGAGATGCACGCGCGACCTTTTCCGGGAGAACCGACGCGAATTCCATTGAAGGCGATCGTGGATCTAGGATCTGGATTTTGAAATGATTTCCTAGTCGATCGAGATGGTTGCTCACTCGAAGGTTGATTCTACTTTTTAGGGTTCCGTACCCAAAGGGTAAAAACGGGACCCTATTACTAAGAATTCGATGTTCGTCTGTCCGTCTGTCTGTCTGTCACCGGGCTGTATCTCATGAACCGTAATCGCTAGGCAGCTGAAATTTTCACAGATGATGTATTTCTGTTGCCGCTATAACAACAAATACTAAAAAGAGAATAAAATAAATATTTAAGGGAGACTCCCATACAACAAACTTGATTTTTAGGACTTTTTTGCTCGCTATTAATAACGGCAAGAGAAATGGGGCTCCCATACGGTACGAAACCCTTCGTGCGCGAGTCCGCCTCGCACTTGGCCTTATATATTGTATAGAAATGTAGATATCATTGTACTTATCATTATAACCATTTTGTCGGGAGTTGATGAGCTTAATGATTTCTTAGTTGGTTGTACGGTAAAAGTTTTAAAAGAAGAAGCAAGTAGAGTGAAGGTTTAAATAGTATTTGTTTTGTTGTTTTAGGCCTTATATTTGTGAATAGATGAGTCTGAGTCCAAATTGTGAATCAACTAAGGGTAGATTAAGTATAAGGGTGACCTAAATTGGGATCGCGTGTTCAGTAAATAATCGGCCCAGTACGAGTCCGACTCGCGCACGGAGGGTTCCGTACTTTATAGGAGCCCCCGCTTAAACATTTATTTTATTTTAATTTTATTATTTATTACTATTAGAGTGAATATGCAACTAAATATTCTGTGAATATTTCAAGCATCTGTGTTACCATTATTATTATAGAGCGAAAAACAGCTAAAAAAAACAGGTTTGTTGTATGGGAGCCCCCCTTAATTATTAATTTTATTCTGTTTTTAGTATTTGATGTTATAGCGGCAACAGAAATACATCATCTGTGAAAATTTCAGCTTTCTAGCTATAACGGTTCATGAGATACAGCCTGGAGACGGACAGACAGACAGACGGACAGCGGAGTCTTAGTAATAGGGTCACGTTTTTACCCTTTGGGTACGGAACCCTAGAACCCTAGTTTAAGTACGTGCGCTGTATTTGCGCTATGACCAAAGACAGACTGAGCGGTGCAAAAGATGAAACGTATTACATTTCTTTTGACTAAACATGATACAGTGACAGCGGTAGGAATGTAGGCGGTAACATCGTCCTAAATTTTTATGTAATTTTGAATCATTTTATTCGTTTGAAAAATATAATCTATTATCTAGATCATCGTTAGCTATATCTCAATAATATCTGATTTTTAGACATGATACAATTTATGTGCCAATACCATTTTTATTTGTCTTAAAAACACCTCAATAAACCTTTAGCTCTATATTTTATAGTGTCAGTGAAGTTTAGTGATAAAGGTTTCTGAAAGGATTTAAGCTGCCCGGGAAAATGACCACCGTGGTGATGACGGTAAGTTTTATAGTACTTAGGTATAGAATTAAATGATTATAGTAATAATGACGTGTACGAGTACTTAACGTCGCTTACCATCAGGCGAGTTGGTGGTCAAGCGCGGACTTGATCGCGCTAAAAAAGTAAGACTGGTGGCTCGAGCAAACATCCTTACATAGTATAAAATAAAGTCGCTATTTTCGTTTGTTTGTTTGTTTGTTTGTCTGTATGCTTAAATCTTTAAAACTACGCAACGGATTTTGATGGATAGAGTGATTCAAGAGGAAGGTTTACATGTATAAAAATTCCCGAAATTCCCACGGGAACGGGCACAACGCGGGTAAAACCGCGGGGCGCTGCTAGTACATATATATAGTCACAATCGTGCAAAAAAAGTGTCCGAGGCAAAACTCTGCCCAAGCTACCTACGTACCTAAAATGCCGCGCGATGACAAAGTGCTCGTTTACAAGCACTAATTAGGTGACATAACGTCCAGATTCGAAATAATCTGCCAAGTACGAGTCCGACTCGCGCACGGAGGGTTCCGTACTGTATGGGAGCCCCCCTTAAATATTTATTTTAATTTAATTATTTTGTATTAAAGTAAGCATGTAGCTAAATATTCTGTGAATACGAGTATTTCAAGCATCTACCTGTTACCATTATTGATATCGAGCGAAAAACGGCTAATAATTTAGATTTGTTGTGTCGGAGTTCATTGTATTTTTAGATTTTTGTTATAGCGGCAATAGAAATACATCATCTGTGAAAATTTCAGCTTTCTAGCTATAGCCGTTCATGAGATACAGCCTGGAGACAGACAGTCAGACGGACAGACGGACAGCGGAGTCTTAGTAATAGGGTCCCGTTTTTACCCTTTGGGTACGGAACCCTAAAAACGAGTTATTGTGAATTATTTAATATAAATATCTAAGCCGGTATGTATGACGGCGCTCGGACATTTTTTACTACTTTCACTTAGGGACTGTGGCTCTGTAGATATTTGCTTGAAGCTTAGTGGGAGACCGGTTACCATGGAATAATGAAGTCGTGTGTTCAAATGCCGAATTTGGCGTTAGGTATCCCCATTACAAGATAATTTCAGAATTTTGAGCAACCCTACGCGGGAAATTCACTAGTTTCATTAATTTTCGGCCAAATTATACACATTTACAGCAGATAATAAGTTATTCATATGAAGACTCCTTTTAGCTTACACAGGAACTCCATAGTTATAACCCTACACAAAACTTTGCATATACGAGTACTTAAGACATTTCTCACACAGTTGGAAGCTGTCTCGTGTCACGATAGGTAGTCAGCGAAAGATATTTATGTCATATCTGCATACAGGACAAAAACTATTGAGTAGAAGTAATTTTAAATCAATTAATAATGAAGTGATTACTTTATCTTTGTACTACGGGACTTATCGCGCAATAAAACATGAGATAGGTACTTATATAATTAAATACCTCTTCTTCTCTTGCGCGATAATTCCCGTAGTACAAAGATAATGTGTTCAAATCGCGTAAGTTTAAAATAACAAATGAAGTGAAAAGTTCAATTATTTATCTTTATTTGCAAACGAAAACGCTTAAATTTATTTTAATTAATTGTACAGCCACTTACTTTAGAATAAATAGGAAACTAGCTTTTGCCCGCGGTTCTACCCGCGTGGTATTTTAACTTTTGTGCTATTCGACAGGAACCCTTTATTTTTTCGGTAGCATATATCACTTTTCAGCCCTTGAAAATTTTTTTATGCCAAAAATCAAGTCAATCCGTTGCTGCGTCAAAGAGCAACAAACCAATAAACAAACCAACAATCTTTTCGAATTTATAATATAACTATTGAAAAAGATGTTGATAACTTTGATTTTGCGTTTTCGAATGACTACAAAATAACTGTTACATGTACATTTTTTGAAAAATAATTATATTAGCTACCATTTTCGATGTAAGTACCTAAATTAAATTAAAATTCACTAAGATCAAAGATGATAAATATTTTCTTGTATTGTAAACTCAAAACTACTTAGCTATTTAGTTTTTTTTTAATTCTTCCTCAATAACAAATTATTTAATTAATTCATTTATCCATTTCAATCCATCAGCCGTAGGACGTCCACTGCTGGACATAGGCCTCCCCCATAGATTTCCAATAAGGCCGGTCGGAAGCGGCCTGCACCTAGCGCGATCTTGTGATCTTTATTATAATCGTCAGTCCACCTAGTCGGTGGACGTCGTACGCTGCGCTGCGCTGGTCCGTGGTCTCCATTCGAGAACTTTACGGCCCCATTGGTCATTTAATTGATTATTTTGAATTACGCCTGAAAAATAGAAATAGGTACCAGAAAAACGTGCGACCCACACCAAACAAGTTTAAATGTTTATCGCCCGAGCCCGACTAAAGCGAATCGAATTCGACAACTCATCTGAAGTCCGATCTCGAAAAATTTAAGAAAATCTTGTGTAACCTGAGAAAATGAGGAAACTGCGAGTCTCCACGGTTTTTCCGGTCGATGGCCGCTTACGTAAGAACCGGTCCAATCCACTTGTAATATTATTTCTACAAATATTTACATGCTTTTTAGACAACGGACATATTCTAGGATATCATTTCATCATTCTATAACCTACTTTTTAACACGCTTTTATTAGTTTCACCTGTTTGTTTGCTTGTAACCAACTCCCATGAGCTCGATTTTGCCCTACTTCAAGCATCAGGTTTTCTTTAAACTTTGCACACCTAGCAAAGACAGATGACAATGTATTTATTTGATTCGGTGGCTATTCACTAAAAAGTGAAAAATTAATATAGTTTAATATAGTAATTAATATAGATTAATATAGTTTACATAGCATATCAAACTAAAAAGTGTAAAATAATATTCAATATAGGCAGAAAATAATAATACCGTGCTACATCCTAGACCGCATATCTGCTCAACATCAGGCAGTATGTAATCAAACGCAAACCTATATGGAATAAAAAAAAAAAAAAAAAATAATGAACGGAAAATGTTAGGTTATATTTGACATTATGTAATTGACATTCTAAGTAAACTTGACATTTTATTACTTTATTCGCTATATTAATTTTAACACGTCTATTTGAATATTTGTACGCCACCACGGCAAGAACATGCGCTCTATACTGTATGAAGATCTGTACGCGACTTTGTATGTTGTCTGCACTACCATGTTTCTGACACATAAATTATCTTGAATCTTGAAAATATTAATACTAGGTATTGTGAAAAAGCGTGAGGTGCTCGATTTACGAAAAAATATGGCACAAAGCGCGTCGCGCTTATTTTACAATAGAAGTAATATTTTTTGTTCATTAATATTTTATGCCTACTTATATTGAAAAACAATTTACACTTTTTAGTTTGATATGCTATGAAAGCGTGTTTTTTAGTTTTATAAACTATATTTATACTACGGGACCACTTTTGAAATAGCGTAAATAAAGAAATTAGCTCTTTCGTTTAAAAAGTTCATTGACATTTGATAACATTCCATTTTACCCGTGACCCACGATCGATGTAACTTGGTCGAAACGTCGGGATGATGAGGTATTTATTTATCTCGTAATTTTGAGTGCGCGATTAGTCCCGTAGTCCATACTAATAATTTGATAACATGTATGAAAACAGCTGAATTTTCGCAATATCTTTGTTGGTCACATGACATAGCTTGGTTATAATGGTGAGGACGTTGATGTCCTAAAATACATGTATCGTTTAGAAAAAAATATATAATTTTCTGAACCTATGATTCTTGTCCAATCAAGAAAATCTTTAAAAAAATGTCGCACTAGTATAAATGCATCATACTAACTATTATCTAATCTGTGTCGCAGGTGTTCTGTAATTTCTTGCTTGATTGTTTGCCTGTAGAACACCAAGACTATCGAGTTGGGTGTTCCACCACCGACAAATTTAAAAAATCCGAACCATGGGTCGTGGAACACCCGAAAACCGTAGGTGTTCCACGGGAGATTTTTTCCCCCGTGGAACACCCAGGTGTTCTACGAGGTGTTCCACGGGCAAGTACCGGTCTCCACGGGTTCCCCGGTCGTCGGCCGGTTACGTAAGGACTTCGACCGGTCCTATCTATCTGATGTTATGTGTTATCTCACTTCTACAAATATTCACATTAATATACTGGTACCTAGTCATAACCTGATGAGCGTTGGGCCCTTAGGGACACGAGACTACTCATATTTTCATTTCGCTGGGAAAACGCAGCATACAGCATATACCCACGGCATAGTTATTTTTTACAAAAAAATGGCCCAACCGACTTCAATCGAGTACAAAATTAGATTATTATAATGTAGGCAGTAGATACCTATACAGGGTTATCCAGAACTTATGCACTAAGCCGAAAGAAGGTGATTCAGACCAACATTATAAACAACTTCTTTTACTATGGGGTCAACCCAAAATTGGAGAAAAATATAAAATATATTTTTAGAAAATCGATCGATGGTAAGAATGAAGAGGGTAACAAATTAGGTAATAACATAGTCGAACAATAAATTAAAATTTTAAAATGAAAAGTTTAAAAAACACTAGAAAAACACGCTTAGTCCATTACGTGGCCTTTCTCACAAATGCAAACCCGACTATGATACGATATTCCTTCATGGAATGCCAGTGCCTATCTTCCGGCTTCACCATCAGACCTTGAAATCTAATCGTGGTCAAAGTTCATCACAAGACTTTTCTAAGAAATCCAAAACAGCTATGATACGATTTTCCATCATGAAGTGCCAGTTCATATCTTCCGGCTCCATCATTAGATCAGTTCGACAGTACCATAAATTATTGTATTGTCATCAGAACTACATACAGCTGCCAATTTTCATTACGCTACGACCCTTGGAAGATGGTTAAATTAGTTACCTTAGAATCTATTACATGTTATTTACGAGTACATATACGTCGACCTAATATAAGCGTGTTAAGAATGCACTCACTGTACAAAATTGTGTGTTTATATGTTATTGAGCTCTATATACAGCGGACATGTGTACGTATGTTTGTAAACATTTGTTGCCCAAAACACGGGCTGTTGACATCCGGCCATTGTTGGCGGGAAATAACAAACAAACCGTGAGTTGAATGTTTTCAACTTAATCATTTCGGATGGTTGATGACTTTGACTTTACATATTTATTTCCTTTCAAAATATACTTACTATCTAACTCTGTGCTGCAACACTAATATTAGTTGATTTTGAAAAATAATAATAATATGCTGTTAAATAAAAATGTAAATAAGTTACGCGAAATTTTTGGGCTTAAATACCAAGAAACCCTAAAAAAGATGCGCATGCTGACCTAGACGGTTTAATTATATATAGCTAACGCTAAAAAATAACAGCCAAAGTAAAATTGTGAGGCATAAAACAACTAAATTTTCAAGCCAAAAAACGCCCATCGCGGTTCTGTCCAATTCGTCAAAATCACTGTCTTCATCCCTTTTTTTTTACCGGGGAAAATCTTTTATAGTTACCACCAAACCTCAAGGGCAGGCGGGTGGTTATGTGGGAGTCCCCGCACTGCGGTATACCCACCAAAAACCCTGGGTGTTCCACCACTGCGCCTGGTGTCGGGGCTACGGGCACGCTACCGCACTCCTCCGCGGCACTGTCTTCAAGCCTGATCTCTATTTATTTTGACGAAATGTAGCGCCTTAAACTCGGTTGCTTACTTCTCATGGCACCATCGACTTATACAAATGCAGTAATCTATAGCCAGATGCCCCACAAATGTACCGTAACCGCTTCCGCGGCCCACTTGCCGATCCGATGGTATCCGACCGGTTTTCGGAAATCCGTCACGATGCTGCACTTTATTGGAAGACTTTATGGACCTTTCGTGACAATATTTAGAATTTATTTACTTTTTTTTAATGGCAAGTACCTTTTTAACTACAACAAAATACAACACTACTTATACACTGGTAAATAATTAGCATCCTTTTAGGGGCTTATTCTGTACGTCAAAACTAACAACTTTTGTTCTGCGATTTTTGTCAAAACTAAAAAAAAAACAGCTGTTCCATACAATTTGTCGCGGGTGACCGATATTTTCTATGGAACATCAAAAATTATTTTTGAGTTTTGAAAAAAGTTGCAGAACAAAAGTTGTTAGTTTTGATGCACAGAATAAGCCCCTAAACGGATGCCAATTGATTAGAAATAACCCTGTATAATATTTTTTTTTAGATTTCTTTCGAGAACTTGGATATCATGTAGCAGAAGAGTGCTAGCCGAGACAAGTAAAACGAGCTCAAACACGATGGGTCTATCTTATTTAGTGCAGGAGTTCCTATGGCCACCTTCCGATTCCATCATCGGATCAGCTCCATGGTACCATATTATTGCATTTTCACGCGATATCCATATGCGTGCAAAATTTCAGCTCAAACGGAAACCGGAAAGTTGGTCAAATTTAACTTGAAATTCCTCCCGAACTCACATACATCCATTGCAATTTAAATAAAAGCTTGTAAAATACAATTGGCTCCTCTACATACCCTTGAAGGCCTAAAGATAATCTAAATGCTCAAGCATTTCTAGCTACCTTAAACAGTTTCATGTGCCAAAGGAGCCGCAGTCAGCAATATTTTATACTAGTAGTTCTCCGAACAGAAGACCTCGCATCTGTTTAACTAAATCTTCATAACCCTATGTCTCGACTGGTTCTTGACCCATTTAGTTCGTTCTAGCAAAATCTTATTAAAATTTTGATACTGAAAGATCTTGACAATATTAATCAATATTTTCAATATTATTTTTCGCAAAAAATGGCAAAACCGCCTTCCATTGTGTAGGTACAAAGTTCGAATATTTCGCTCGAATTGTCTAAATTATTGTTGAATTTTTTAAAACGGCTTAGCCGATTTCTGTAAAATTTAAATGGGATCACATATATCCTTTTGAACTTAACAAGATTTTTTTCGATTCGATGCACAATTGGCGTAATAATCGACGAACATACACAAAAAAAAACATACAGACGAACAGAACTTCCTCATTTTTGGAAGTCGGTTAATAAATAGCACTACAGCAAATTTCTTTGAGGAATTTTGATAGAGATGGGCTGAATTTCAGTAAATTCATAAAGAGCTATTTCCAGTGGAAAAACTATGTTTTATAATAAAAAGACAGATTTATGCTCCAAAATTTTCCTAATTCATAATATATGAAATACTATTTTTCATTGAATAATCAACGAAACAATAAACTTGATTGATCAAATAATTATTGTTAAAATTCTGCTCCAACTTTGCGAAAAAATAGCAGCCAAATGTGTGATAAAATAGTATAGTAGGTATAAAATAAGTATTTGTCTATTGTTATTTTTGATTAATCATTGCATTTCCAATAATTTAGAACTTGTGTAAACATCGGTATTTTTTATTTAAATATGCTTTGGCAAGCAGTTAATATACTAAACGATTTACAAACAAACACATTAGAATTAAAAGATGTCACAAAATATTGGCCGGTCAATTGGTCAATGCAATTGCAAATATAAACCTTGTGTTCAATTTATTTCTGAGTTAATATTGGCAATCAGTTCATAATAAATGAGAGTTTTGTAAATTAAAACTCTCAGGAATCATACAGCAATTTTAAGGTTTTGAAAATGTTGCACAACTTAGATGCAGAAGTTACGAAATATTTCATCCATTTCAAATATGCATATATTTCTCTTTTCAAATATATGCATCGATGATCTACTTGCATGTCACATGCATATTTATAACTTTTTCCGTTCTACAGCGACATTAGTCTTAATTTATTCGAGATAAGTCGACAACTCTCTAAACTTCCTAAAAAGAACATGTATAAGTTCGTATAGGCCGAGTGGCTAGCCCTTGTGTCAGAGTTTTTAGGCCGCCTGAAGGCCTCTGACTTGGCTAAACAGTTAAAACAAACCGGAACCTACAATTTAACGTGTCATCCGAGCCACGGTAGCACTCAGTTGGAAAATGCCACCCGCGGTCACCCACCCAAATACTGACCGTGCGGAACGTTGCTTAATTTCGGTGATCGCTGACAAACACCTGATCAAACTACGCTACGAGCGCCACCTGTAAAGTACCTGTGGGCTAGTATAATAAATCAGAACATCTCTAATCTGAGCTTTATCCGTTTTTCCGCATTAGCAAAATGTTAAAACGTCATACGCTCTTACGTCCTCGACCGTATTGGAATGTTTCTTGATAGCAGAACGCTGGATCAATCTGATTTTTAACCGACTTCCAAAAAGGAGGAAGTTCTATGTTCGTCTGTATGTTTTTTTTGTGTATGTTCATTGATAATTTCGCCAATTGTTAACCGAATCGAAAAATTCTTTATTCGAAAGGGTACACTCCCGAGTTGGTCCCATTAAAATTTTAAAAGAAATCGGTTGAGCCGTAAATTAACAATAATTTAAACAATTCGAGCGAAATATTCGAATTTTGTACACGATGGAAGGTTTTCCATTTTTGCGAAAAATAATTATTGAATATATACCTTTTAAAGGTTTTTCTCTTCACACATGGGAATTAAACGATATCCAAAACTTTAGTTAAGTTACTCAGGCACAGCGTCGAATGAAAGGTAGTATATAAATACGAACTTTTATTTTTTCCAGAATAAAAACTCTAAGAAACTCTCCAATCTTTATACTATACCTATCCATGCAAAAATCAACTCATTCACTCCCTCTTTGGCTCTATAAAATTAGTACCTAAAGAAGTTTGATATGAACTATGATAATATAACAGGGTGGTCCAATTCTGGCTTTAAACTAAATTAAAAAATATAGAGCCAGTGTTCTAAATACGGCAATTAAATCTAGAACTGGTTTGCATACGAGTCCAAATATATCATGATTTAGTTGCAATAAAAATTGATTGAAGCAAAAACGTGGGCACTAAACATGATTAACGCAGTTTTCTCAATAAAATACGATGACAGGTAACTTGTATATAAGGCAGGTTTTATTAGTCTACGTAAGTAGTTGATTTTCATAAATTGAGGCAACAGTGTCTGTACTTAGTAAAAGGAAACATTAATTGGAACAAAATACAATTAACCACAAAATAATTTATACAATATAAATTAAAATTACAAATAAACTAAATAAAACTACAAACTAAATTATTAACTAAACATTACACACTAAACTAAAGAAAAAACTAGCTAAAAGGATTGCTTAAACCACCAATAGACATAAAATAGTCTATTGATAGTTAAATACAATTTGTAATAAGAATAGGAATCGAATATGGAATAGAGGGTTCATAAATTTGCTAGATCAAATAAATCATAACATTTTAAAAGTTAATATGCGCGGAAACCAATCTCATATTTCGCTTTGAATGTAAACCATAAGCCTGGCATGAAATCGTTCGTATTTTGAGCATCATATTGTTTGGTATCAAGTTTGAAATTGAATCGAAGAATTCTTTGTTTTTCCCTGTAGGTACTCTTCAATAGGCATGAAATGTAAAAAAAAACATTATTTAAATTAGTTCGTGAGTTAGATTATCAAAAAATATCGGACACGTATTTTTCCTTTTGTCAATCAAACAAAAAATGAAAAAGATAAACCTTGTCAAAGTTTGGGAGTGGGGATCGTGATGTCACCTCTCTTACGTCTATACATGTGTATGGCACTTGTGACGTCACACGAAACGTTGAAGGCCTATATCTTCATCAATTTTTGATGTAAAAAAACATGCCTAATATTTTTCAATAGTCTATCTGACGGACTTACTATATTTTTAGTCTTCGTGCTTATTGGGTCTGAGTTACCACTTGATTTAATATTTTCTAGATTTTGCTCGCGTTTTTGCCTGCTTGATATTTAGACTTTTGTGCTATTCCATAGGAACCTAATCTAGCATGTATTTTCTCTTATAAGTGAATTTTATGTAATTCTTTAAGAAAATAAATATCTTAAACCAGAACCTCTATTTTTTCCGGGATAAAAAGTATCCTAAGTCATGTTACAACATTTGAACTATATTCATGCCAAAAATCAAGTCAACCCATTGCTGTATTGCATTGTGAAAGAGAAGCGATCCTACAAACACTTTCGGATTAGTAAGGATAAGTAAAGATTGTTAGAATAAGATACCATCCACCAGGTAAAATAAAGCTAATTCAATCTAAACTAGTCTCTTCCGAAGAGTTATCTTTGTGATAAGCATTTCAAAAATCTGAAGCGATCGCAGGATTTGAACCTGCCCCTTCGGATCACTAGCCCGACGCTCTAACCAACTGAGCCAAATCTAGTAGTAGATAAAATCTTGTGTGAAAAGCACTCTAAAATAAATAAAATCATATCATAGTCTCTTCCGCTTGCAAGTACCTACATATCTAAGTACTAGCATGCTTAACATTTAAATATCGAAACAGGTATCCAATTAATGAATAAATTTCAAGTTAGATCATTAAGTTCAATATATTTATGATCTCGGAACCGTCAACTTGGTTTTAGTTGCAAAATCAACATGATTTATTGAATGCGGTCATGTGAATTCTTGTATTTAGATCGCAAACTGTTGGTACAGTACTAGCAACAGAGAGTGATAAACATCATCAGCATAAGTTATTGGTCGTATTTTGAAGTCGGCGTTGTTATCTTTATTGTTCGAAAAACAATTAAAACTCAGTCCATAGAACGCCCGAAAAACGTTAAATGTAAGCCTTTTCTTTTGTCCCAAAAACTTACTTTTCTTGCTTCTGCCCTACAGAGAAAATTCATCGAAATTTTCGCTCTCGCTATGCTTGCTCGTTATTTTAAATGTACTGTTTTGAAACTCTATGATGATTGTTGTTTTTAAACTTTCGCGATTTGAACACATTATTATTATGTAGTCTACCCGTGACCACGACCGATGCAACTCGGTCGAAACGTCGGGATGAAGAGGTATTTATTTATCTTGTAATTTGAGTGTGCGATTAGTCCCGTAGTATATAATAATAATCTATGATATTTTATTATCATTCTTACTTTTGCCCTACAGAGAAAAGTCATTATTCAAGTATGGTCGTTGAGTTCTCGTTAACTGGGGTTAACATCTTTAAAACAGTTTCAAACTTCAAAGTAATAAATTCAATCTAAAAATATATTTTACCCAAAAGCACAACTAGTATTTTGTAGGTCTAGCTGCTAATCTGAGTATTTTGATAGGTATAAAAATTGTAAATGCAAATTAATAAAAGCGTTATTTGAATATTTGATTTCTTTAGCTAGAATATTATAGGGATTGTAATTGAATGTGATGAAAGAGAAAGGTCCAGTCTTCCCGATAGCGCGATAAGCTATCGAAGGCAGCAACCAGACCGCAACCACTGAAGTAACGCTTGCCAAATGCCAAATGTATTTACTATCGTTTTGTTACTTCATAGCATAGCATACTTTAGTACTCCTTTCGTATAATCATCAATATGTTTAAAAGAAAAAAAAAAGGCCAAGCATGTACGATAGTCCGTATTTTACAAGTGCATTAAATTGTCAGAGAAATAAAAAGACAAAAGACGGGCTAACTCTGTGGGCTAACTACTCCAAACACAGAGACTTTAAAGTAACTCTACGATTATTAATAAAGAGGTGAAAATTTTAGCAAGCGCATAAGTGGGTTTTAGTTGAATAAGGGGTATTAGTTTAACATCTAATGTCCTAAAGATCTTAATCATCGCTTATGCTAAGCATAAGCATAGCGAGTAAATTTTAAGTTGACTGTTTGAAATATATATTATAACGTGAGAAGGTACTCGTATATTTAAAAGTTTTTGAGGGGTGAAGGAATGTAAGGGGATACAGTCATCACTATCACTACATAGTATAAAACAAAGTCGCTTCCCGCTGTCTGTCCCCATGTATGCTTATATCTTTAAAACTACGCAACGGATTTTGATGCGGTTCTTTTTAGTAGATAGAGTTATTCAAGGGGAAGGTTTATATGTATAATACACCTGTGCGCAGCCGGGGCGGGTCGCTAGTTATAATCATATAGTCTCTAGTTTAGTTATAGGTTATATATAAAAGTACATAAGCGCCACATAAGAGTTTAGAAAGGGTAAACCACCATGAAGTCTGTCATAAATCTCTATGAGTGTTATCAGATTAATGGCTAATATAAAGTAAAATAGTAATAAAATGGCCGCGCGGGCCATAATCGCAATTAGACAGTGAAAGTGGAAATGCCATGGTCGAGGGCCGCCGAGTAGAAACTTCTAAACATAGCCTTATAGAATACTTGACTAGTTTTGATGAATACAGAGAAAATACTCGTACCCAAACAGTTGTTCATACGGGGTGGATGTTTGACGATAAAACCCCATATTTGGCCTTCTCTTTTAAAGCCTTCAACGTTTGGAATTTAATAAATAAAGCTGTTCACTTAGTTACGTAACTATTTTTCTAATCAGAGTACGTACAAAGTAACAGTTAAAAGTTCTTCAATTAATAATTAAAGAACTTTTAAAAATCAAATCAGTTGTCCAAAAGTTGTGGATCACTTTCCACCAAATGACCACTTTTTTTGGGGTTCCATACTCAAAGGGTAAAAACGGGACCTTATTACTAAGACTGCGCTGTCCGTCTGTCTGTCACCAGTCTGTATATCATGAACCGTTATAGCTAGGAAGCTAAAATTTTCACGGATGATGTATTTCTGTTGCCGCTATAACAACAAATATTAATAACAGAATAAAATTAATATTTAAGGGGGCTCCCATACATCAAACTGGATTTTTTGGCCGTTTTTCGCTCGATATTTATAATGGTAACAGGTAGATGCTTGAAATTTTCACAGAATATTCAGTTGTATATTCACTTCTATAATAAATATTAAAATAAAATAAATATTGAAGGGAGGCTCCCATACAGTACGGAACCATGCGCGAGTCCGACTCGTACTTGGCCGATTATTTACTTAGTTTATTGGAAATGTGTTATGGCCCCGATACCAAACAGAGTGTGTTGATCGATCATCGATACCTCAGTATTTTGTCAATACGGTTATCTGCCGTTCAGATAAAAACCAGTGGTTCTTATCTTTCAGTTTTTATAACCTGCTCAATACTTGAATGAAGAAACTTGTTTGTCATCAAAATTTAACCATTTAACACCTATTCTTTACAATAAACTAAATTCAATTACTAAACTAAAGACTGTAAAGCTACACGAACTGAAAAAAATAATTAATGATTGGCTAAATCTATTAGATTACAATGCAGTTGAAAATCTTATCATAAAAACTAACTATTAAAGCTATATATGTATGTAAACTATTATATTATTGTACGTATATGTAAGTATAATATATATGTAAAAATATATTCATATATAAGTATAGCAAGAATAGTATATATGGTATAGCATAGTATATGGATATTTTATATATACTTACATTCACACACACACACACACCATGTGTAGCACTGCAAACCTTGACTCTCATGAGATCTCGTGTATTGCAGTGTTGCACATACCTATGTATACATGTTCACACTCACACATACTTCTTAGTTTAAACTGAAAATTGTATTTGGCCTATGTTGACAAAGATTTAACAACCTTGTTTCAGTGTTTATTTGCTATAAATAGTGTAATAATGCCTTTGTGTTTATTGCTTACTTTATTGTTTTAAGTACCCACTAATTGGGGAAGACACTGACTGCTGCAACACAGTTAACGCTAAAGCAGCAGGCAGGGTTTCTTTAATAATTATGTTACTTGTATTTTAAACAATAAATTTTTTTGTATATTTTTTTTGTAAAAATTTGAAAAAGTATGTTAGATGTAATAATTGACCAAGTGCGAGTTGGACTCGCCCACGAAGGGTTCCTACCCTATGGAAACCCCCTTAGCTCCATTTCAAGCGTCTACCTGTTGCGTTATTAATATGGAGCAAAAAACGGCAAAAAATTACATTTGTTGAATGGGATAAATATTTATTTTATTTTGTTTTTAGTATTTGTTGTTATAGCGGCAACAGAAATACATCTGTTCAGCTGCCTAGCTATCACGGTTCATGAGATACAGCCTGGTGACAGACAGACGGACGGACAGCGGAGTCTTAGTAATAGGGTCCCGTTTTTGCTCTTTGGGTACGGAACCCTAAAAATGCCTCACTACCACCCCTGCACTGATGATTTTCCTATAGGATATAGCTCGTGACATATAAGTTTACCTCCGCTGTCCGTCTGTCTGTCACCAGGCTGTATCTCAGGAACCGTTATAGCTAGAGAACTGAAATTTTTACGAATGATGTATTTCTGTTGCCGCTATAACAACAAATACATAAAACTAAAAATAGAATAAAATTAATATTTAAGAGGGGCTCCCATACAACAAATCTGATTTTTTAACCGTTTTTCGCTCAATATTAAATGGTAACAAAAAATGCTTGAAATACTCACAGAATATTTAGTTGTATATTCAATTCAATTAAACAATTAAATTAAAATAAAGTAATATTTAAGGGGTACAGTACGGAGCACTTCGTGCGCGAGTCCTACTCGTACTTGGCCGATTATTTTCCTACTTGTCCTGTTTTACCTCATCGATTTTATTGCGACGTGTATTTTAGTGTAACAGCAAGTGGTTTCAACATGGCTTTACCAATTTATAGTAGGTATTAGTTTAACAAGCTGCAATTTAGCAAGAAATAGAAAATGACCGCTGCTCACGCGAGCGGGCGAACTAAACATTGATTTGTGAATTCCGATGCGCAAACGCAGGTTTCATAATTTTTATGACTTTAATTGATACGGTCGTCAAGGAAAGGCGGATTTTGGTCAGCTACAATATTCTTTTGATCTACTAATACTACTAGTTATTCGAAGAGTAGATCTCACGACACATCTCTTTAACTGTATCTGGACAGACGAAATTAAAATAGCCGTGTTAAAACGAAGATCTTCGCTAACGCTTCGATCAATGATAAACTAATGTATCAGCAACTAGTGCTTAAGCAATTAATAACGATTCGCATAAAAATCCATTACAATGGATAAAATAATAAATAAAAGAAAATACTATGACTTTGAAAATAAATACCTAAGCATCTCACTCATAGCATCTAGGATTTTCTGTGTAGAGCGTTTATTAACTTCCAAAAATCTCAGTGGTATAGAACCGAGTTATTTATCCAAGGATCTTGCTTTTGATGACTTTCTCGTGAGGTAACTGCTTTTGTGCAACTTCTTGGTCATTGTATTTTGTTCTAGTCAATAAAATCACTTGCTGGATTAAAAGTAAGTTTGTATTGGCCAGGTGTCTAGCTCTGGTGTCAGAGTTTTTAAGACTTCTGAAGGCTTAAACTTAAACGATTAATACAGCCAGGACTTACAATTTAGAAAAGAAAATTGCTGACCAGATGCCCTGACCGAACTATGTTTACTAACCAATTAACTAGTTCCTTCTTTCTAATAATTGCAAAGATTTGTACATATTAATGCGATTTTCATAATTTTAATTAGGTACAGAAAATACTCGTATAATCAAGGTTGTAGGCCGTAACCCAATCTTAACTGATTCTGTTAGGATTGAGCTTTGCGCAGCTTGTAGCTAACATCACAGCCGCTGATTGATTTGGTCTATACTAGTTAATTTTAGGGTTCCGTACCCAAAGGGAAAAACGGGACCCTATTACTAAGACTTCGGTGTCCGTCTGTCCGTCTGTCTGTCACCGGGCTGTATCTCATGAACCATGATAGCTAGGCAGCTGAAATTTTCACAGATGATGTATTTCTATTGCCGCTATTACAACAAATACTAAAAATAAAATAAAATAAATATTTAAGGGGGGCTCCCATACAACAAACCTGATTTTTTTTGACGTTTTTAGCTCTATATTTACTAAACTTTAGAACGAACGAAATACTATATAATATATTTACTAAACTTTAGAACGAAACTTTAGAGTAATGTTACGCAATTTTTGACAAGTGATTTTGTTTATTTTAAACTGTTATTTTTGACGATGCTATTGCAGATATTTCAATTACAGTAGGTATTTCTGACATCTTAATTTTTTAATATTGTATTTGAATTTTATGTAATGTACCAAATAATTAATTTATTGTAAAATCATGCCTAATAATTCTGTTGAGTATTGAATAATAATTGTTATTTTGACAATTCGTAAGGTGTTGCTCATAGTATATTGTTGTATACCAATGTATGTAATTATCCTTACTGAAAATAAATGAATCTATCTATCTATCTATCTATCTATCTATCTATTAATAGTGGTAACAGGTAGATGCTTGAAATTTTCACAGAATATTTAGTTTCATATTCACTTCAATAATAAATAATAAAATTAAAATAAAATAAATATTTCAGGGGGGCTCCCATACAGTACGGAACCCTCCGTGCGCGAGTCCGACTTGTACTTGGCCGATTTTTTATTTTACTGTACACATACCTACTAACATCCCACTTCACTTCACTACATATATTATAAAGCAAAGTCGCTATTTCTATATGTTTGTCTGTCTCTCTTTCTGTGTATACCCTTATATCTTCCAAAATACACAACAGATGCGTTTTTTACTATTTTTAAAGTATTTTAACGAGAAGGTTTGCAGTAATGACAATCGTACCTGGGTGAAGCCGGAGCAGGCAGCTAGTGGTACATATTTCTAGCACGCTACCTAAAAATAGCTAGTATTGTTTACGGCACAACAACAAATCTTTAACAACGAATTCTCACCGTTTGTCTGATTGTGAAAGTTAGGATTGTTGCGTGATTTGACAGTATTTTCGTTGTAATAATACAACCTTTTAACGAAGCGTAACAGTCGGTGAAAATCATAGGTATTTTGCCCGTCAGCACACTACACAAATGCCTAAGCATACGTCACGTCACGTGACAGCATATTGTAACCCCTAGCATGTATAGCGTAGGTACATAACGTTGCTGGCTGGGTTTTCCTTACTAAGCACTGAAGAAGAGCATAGTCTTATTCTTATTCGTTGTGAAACTTCGAGAAAATATCAATAGAGTCACAATCGTGCAAAAAAGAGTCCCAAGTCAAAACCCTGTCCAAGTTACGTAGTGGGCAGGCTTTTTAGTTAGTCGTAAGGAGCAAGTCAACTCCAACGCCGCGCGATGCCAATTAGGTGCCATAACATCGAAATTCGAGAAAACATTGTGAATTATTTAATGTATCTATGTCGGTATGACGACGCTCGGACATTTATTTACTACTTCCACTTAGGGACTGTGGCTCTGTAGATATTTGCTCGGTGTGGGGGAGATACCTAAGCCTTGCACTGACTCTAGGATGTGTGAAATTGAGCTCGTTCCTATGATCAACGTTTACTATGGAGCCATCTACAAAATCGCGAAGAAAATATTCCATACATTGTACCATAAATAGTCAATCAACTTTTCATATGAAAATCTTAATTTTATATTCGCCATTTCGGAGTCTTTAGTAAAAAGATTTTCAATATAATGATCTACTCTGATATGACTAAATAACAAGGAATAGAATAGGGATGATGTAGTCGATCGATAAAATCTGAAAGAGTTGCATCGATTTAATATGGCACGAGTTAGAAAGAGACATGAAAAATATCTCGATTCGGTGTGCCGGATTTTTAGGAAGATAACGTCAAATTCCAATACGTGAAGAGTGAAGTGGCGAAAAGAGACGTGCTGTGCCGACCCCACCTAGTGGGATAAGGGCAGGATGATGATGAACGTCAAATTCCAATACGTATTTGACAGTTTTAAAAGTAGCTTTGCTAGATTTTTCATACATTTATGTGGTAGAGAATTGCCTCAAGTGATAACAGCATTATCAATCTGTTAATAAAAGATATCTATGGCCATATCAAAAGCTTATAAATTCTATCACCAGACTTTAATTCCTGCCTTCAATGTTGAAAACAGACTATTTCAAGAATTATTTATTAACTACTGTTTTGCCAGGTACATCCAGTTCACGTCCTCAGCAAGATATCTTTCGTCAATATCATTCATTTCAGTTTGTCTGTCTGTAATGTTTATTACACAGAAGTTAGCCACAGAGCAATCATTGACTTATGTTTGTAGAGACGGCGGCGTAGTAAGAACATTGTACCTTTTATTGAAGTTTACGTATTGTACCTACATGTATATAAGCTGTTGGATTTTTGCCAACAGAGATAAATAAATATATAGGTCTCATCGTAATCGTAACTCCAACTATGAAAATAACTCAGATATTGAATAAAATTGCTGCTTAAAACCAGCGACCTTAAAGATAGACACCTAATCATACAAAATGAAATGTCGCCGACCAATATCAACCAATCATAGAGAAATCCACCAATCCATACTTAGTCTTCAATAAACTGGCGTTGCGGTCGCGTCTCAAAGCAACGAGGTAAATATGGTGAACTGCGCCATTTTATCTTGCCGAAACTACACGGTTTCAAAAGAAATAACGAAATGCACTGTCACATACCACCGGTAAGTAATAAATATCTTTGTGATTTACAAGCAAAATAAATAAAATGAAATCATTTGAAAATGTAAACAGAGTGGAAAATTTCTCTATGGTCAGTTAGGAATGTCGGATAATGTCTGTATGAGATCGAATAATGACTCGTCAAATCGATTCACTTTAAGGTCAAAATTGATTTTGACCCGGGCGGCCGGCGATGTAAGACAATTCTTAAGAACAACGAAGCGGATCGATTTGTGTTTCACGTGATGTGTTCATTTACAAAAAGGAGAAGGTTCTTTGGTTAAAGCTTGATGAATTTAGCGGTACTTAAGGCTGCCAGCTGTTATTTAATGCTAGTGTTATTGACTTTTGTCGATAACTTAATCTGGAATTAACGATAAAACGTATTTATAATTACAGGTCCATCGATTAAAAAGAATCAAGATGTGAATAGATTAATCGAAATTTCATTGCCAGTCCAACTTAACATCTGATATGACATGACGTCATGCTAGACTCGAATACATTTAGGAATCGATTCTTTTCATCATGTATTTTGAAATCTCTATTTCAAAGTTATTTCAGTGTTGCCACAAGATATTTTTGTAATTTCCCTATACATTTTGTTAAGATTTCCTAGAGATCCAGTTTGGGCCGATCGGTGGATAAAAGTAGTTCGCCAAAGTAAAATAAATTATTTTTGGAAACCAAGTCCCTACACAAGATAGACTAGCATATTCCATATGTCCTAGCATGTAATGACAAGCAGCTGTCAATTTTATTAAATTGTTTTTAATTATATTATATTCCGAATACTGCTTTAGTAACAACTTAATGCCGGACACAATAACTTTAGACAACTTATTGTAATAAGTCATTACGTAACTATTTATCAATATGTAAATATGTGAAATTGATCAAAAATTTTCATTAACATGAAAGTAGCCATTTTATTTTGAACCAATCAAGCTAAAAAGATCCAACCAACACTTTTTTTTCGAAAATGTCGTTCTGTTCTTTAATTATTGCTAAGACTCGACATAGCATTGTTACAGTTGTTAACATACGCTTTGTTTAAAGTCATGTGATTTCTCTTTAATAATTCTGTTTGTAAATATTTCCCCTATAAAATTGGGTAATCACTTTTGAAGTTGCAAGTTCACTCAAAAGTTGTCTATGGTACAAAATGTATTTTTCACATTTCCAAGCCTTGGATTGTATGAAGATGCTCCTTCTGTGCCCTGTGTAATAGGGCCTATTCTGTGCTTAAAACGTTAATTACCTTTCAACAAAATGTATTCACAATTTACTTTCATCAAATTAATTCTAATCTACTGTTAACACTTTTACATTGTCAAGTGTTTGCAAAATCTTTCTTTTTAGGGTTCCGTACCCAAAGGGAAAAACGGGACCCTATTACCAAGACTTCGATGTCCGTCTGTCCGTCTGTCTGTCTGTCCGTCTGTCACCGGGCTGTATCTCATGAACCATGATAGCTAGGCAGCTGAAATTTTCACAGATGATGTATTTTGGTTGCCGCTATAACAACAAATACTGAAAACAAAATAAAACAAATATTTAAGGGGGGCTCTCATACAACAAACCTGAATTTTTAGACGCTTTTCGCTCTATATTAATAATGGTACCAGGTAGATGCTTAAAATTTTCACAGAATATTTAGTTTTATATTTCCTTCAATAATAAATAATAAAATTAAAATAAAGTAAATATTTAAGGGGAGCTCCCATACAGTACGGAACCCTCCGTGCGCGAGTCCGACTCGTACTTGGCCGATTTTATTTAAAAAAGGCATCTTAAGTTTCCAACTATAATTACCATGTGCATACTATATACGTAAGTTTACTATAAGGACCATGCGTTGTAAGAGTATATTGACAGTTTTGAAAATTATGCGATAACTGAATATGTAATCTAGATATTTTGTGATGTTTAAGGATCTTTGAAAATTTAAAACGTTTTAAAAAAAATGTTTTTATTATTTTATGATTAAATAAAAACCTAAATATAATTGTGAAAAAATATAAAATAATAAATCAAATATAATATTAAACAAAATTTAACAGTTGAGCTTTAAGAGTTACTTTTTATGATAAACATTTCAACTGACCACTGAGCTAACCCGCTGTTACAGCGCTGTACAGGGGGTTAGCTCAGTGGTCAGAGCGTCGGGCTAGTGATCCGAAGACGCAAGGTTCGAATCCTGCATCCGCGACGAATTTTTGAAATGTTTATCATAAAAAGTAACTCTTTGAGATAAACCTAGTGTGGGATGCACTATAAAATTAAAATCATTTCAGTTGAGCTTTCTAAGTTTCGCTGCGCGTATACAACGTATCTATACCATTCTTAGCGCTTATTCGCCGGGTCCTTGCAAAGCAATTTATGTCAATGTATTAAATACGATTTCAGCGTGAAATTCATCATTTTGTGCTTGAAAACCGCGTCGCAGCCTTCAGAGACAAATTGCCGTGGCCATTAGAGCGTTTGGAACCGCTTCATTGAGAACGAAACCTTCAACTCTTCAACCGACTACCAAAAAAGGAGAAAGTTTGACTCTTTTTTATGATTTTTTATCTCCGTTGTTTGTAGACTGATTTGCAAGCTTAGGCCATAACCATAGTTTGCAAGCTTAGGCCGTAACCATTGTTTGTTAATAAATCGAGGAAGAAAGATATCTTCAAGATGTCTTTCTTCTTTCACTAAGTATATTCGATACCTACATTCAATACTTGCTTGCACTTGCTTTTCTCTGTAAATATTTGTAGGTGCTTGTTTTTAAACAATTACCGTCTAACCACAAAAGTTTTACGCACGCTTTAGGCAATGTTTTACAGTACAAATTGCACGGTTAAACAGTGTTTAAAGCTTGTTTAAATCTTTTGTGGTAATGCGGTTAATATACAAAATCACTAGTTGACAAAGCAAACGTTGTTTTACCATTTAAAAACAATCTGGACAGAGCTACCGTTATCATTTAGTGGTAGGTATACAAATAGCCAACGACCTATTCTCATATCTACCAAAGATACCTACACATTAGTTTTATTAAAATTGGTCAAGCCTTTTCGAAGGAATTCGATAAGAAACAATTTTGATCGAATTTTGATGGGAAAACCATTTAATACCATTTTTTTTTTTTTGCGAAAAATGGCATGACCGACTTCACCCGTGTACAGCGTTTGCGAATATTTCGCACGGATAGATGTTACATTTTTCACATTATTGTTGATTTATCAAAAATGACTCAGCCGATTTCAATACAATTGTAATGGGACCAATTTCGAAGTATACCCTTTCCAATAAAAAAGTTATTATTGAAATCGGATTACTACGAAAAAAGTTATGCGTGGTTATACCTGTGGGTTATACATAAAAAATATAAATATATAAATAAATATATTTTTTTTTTAATGAATGAATTTATTTGTCTATGAAACTAGGTGTAACACAGGTGTTATACAATGTAAAAAGTACTCTAGCTTCTACCTCTAGAGGTTTACAGACTTAACAACTTACAAACTAATCTTATGTTACATTTGCCAGAGTAAGTATATAAAACATAATAACATTTATATTTCATAAGTTATACCGAATCATAAAATTATATACGCGTCGAATTGAGTTCCTCTTTCGGTTCTGTTCGTCAGACAAAAAATGCACAGGTACAGGTACCTACGTCTTAACGTACTACGAGTAATAGCTAGTTGATCTTAAGTAGGTATTGCCCAATGAAACCGACACATTACCCATCACAATAGAGTAACCACGAAGACCGTCCGAGGTTGAACATGGCAATAATAAATATTGTTCGGCGAACCTCGCGGGATGTTGGGCAACGGAACCTTCCCTCTATTTGCGGTGCTGATCAAGGCTTCAATTTATAGAATGGTGGAATTTATGTGGTTTCAGAAAAATATGTAAATTGTGAATAAAGTAAGTAAGTTCGTATAGGCCGGGTGGCTAGCCCTGGTGTCAGAGTTTTTAGGCCGCCTGAAGGCCTCTGACATGGCTAAACGGTTGAAACAACCGGGGCCTACAATTTAACGTATCATCCGAGCCACGGTAGCGCTCAGTTGGAAAATGCCACCCGCGGTCACCCATCCAAGTACTGACCGTGCGGAACGTTGCTTTATTTCGGTGATCGCTGACAATCACCTAGTCAAACTACGCTACGAGCGCTACGTGAATGATAGAGCCCATTATAGTATTTCAAGGTAGGTAAGCACTTTTGCCAAAGCTGTCCTAAAGAAATACCCCAGCTTAACCAGTTAGTAAAAGTATTTTCATTTCATTTATTTATCTACAATTCCAACTATCTTAACAGGCACCCTAATGCGATAGTGTGAGTTTTCAACAGAAATTAAAGAAAATAACATAGATTAACTTAAACTAACTAAAATTCTCGAATAAATGAATTAACTTAAGTTCTCGAATAAATTAATTATCAGTTCATATATAAAAGGAAAATATTAAAGTAAACTTGAAGCTTCTGCTTCTGTCCCAAATTTTTCAAATCTGTACGGTACATGAGCTGTGCAAGGATAGTATAAAAATATTTTCTTACTACTCATACGTAAGTATTATTAGAATATTTTCTTTGACATTAAATGAATAAACTCGCTAGGTATTTAGAAAGAAAGAAAGTTTATTTACTCGAAAACTTACAATGAAATACAGATACAATGATGTTCAGTACCATATTTGTGAGATAAAGCTGAGTTAATTCATGGTACTTAAGGCATTCAATTATCCATCGAACGGCATTCATTAGTCGTTTTCGTAAAAAAAAATAGTTTGGTGTTGTTAACATTTCCCCGTCGATATGGGATTAATGGACGCAAGCTTGAAACAGCACACTCCAATTCTTTCAATTCTATCATCATTGTAACGCTACGTATTTTAGTACAGAAATTTCAAAAATTTCCTCTCCAAAACAAAGCAAACCAAGTAAAAGTCAAGGCCGTGAAAATAAGAAAAGAATCGGTTTAGCCTCATCTGGCCTAGATTCGAACAGGCAATTTTACAGAAACAATGGCTTACAATCGATTACAACACTAGACAAGGCATCGCGTTACGGTGCTCCCCTTTCGTATGTACAACACTAGCTTTACGACAGAATAGAATAAGTAGTAGTTATACTAACAATGGTAAAGATTGCAGTATTGCACCGAATAAAAAAGCAATTCTGATATTATGATGTCAACATGATGTTATATTACCTAACATGATGACCAGTGTTTTATGTCATCATCATCATAATCATCAACCACCACCGCCTGCAACTTTCTTCTATCGTACGGCTAGACAGACGCGACCAAAGTGCCACCTTTTTATGGTGGACATTCCGTGAGTTAGAACTTACAACTAAGCGTTTCAAATCCACATTCCTCATACGAACAGCCAGAATAAAGAACGCTTTGCCTGGGTCTGTCTTCCCGCTAAAGTACAACATGGGTATCTTCAAATCCCGAGTAAATAGGTATCTTCTAGGTAAGCCTGCTACACTCTAGAGTCTCTAGACCGCATTTCTGCTTAACATCAGGCAGTATGTAGTCAAACGCATACCTATACAAATTAAAAAAACCCCAGTCTTCAATCGCAATCTTATTTAAAGGACTTTTGAACTGATTTTTTTCACAATTGCATTGGCGTCTAAAAGTAGTCAGTATGTAGTAAGTACGTATAGGCCGGCTGGCATTTACAACTGAGCGCTACCGTGGCTCAGATGACACTTTTAACTGTAGGTCCCGCTTATTTAGCCATGTCAGAAACCTTCAAGCGTCTAAAAAAGCGATCGGTATGACCTACCTACATAGCAACTAACATAGCATAGATTTTTTTACAAAGACCTACATATTTTTATACATAGAGCTCATCATATCTAAACAAACTTTTTCTTACTTAACGGTTAACCAAACGCTAAATTTCATAAAATGGTCGTTAAACCTTAATGCCAGTATTTGAATAAGAATGCTAGAGCCCAGCGAGTTAGCCCAGTTCTTGGGTGAATCATTTACTAACCAGAATTTCTTGAATTCGCGTGAATCTGCCAACTTTCTTTCGTTTCTTTTGTTGTGAGATAATACTAGGAATTCGGGTATGGTTTGAATGGTCAGCAATTTGTATTAATTTAAAGCAGAATAATAGGGTATTTTACTATGGACGAGAAAAAATCTGTAAATGTATTTTTGAGATAGCTTAGGAAAAAAGCAATCGGAAAATGTTAGTTTTAGATCACAAAACATCAAAATAAATTTTAAAAATCAATACAAAATATTCCGTTTTTTTAATCTGTACATGAAATAGGCGCAGCTATGTGATGACGTCATGATGCTATGTAAACATTGAAAACTATAGAATGGCAGTGTCAATGTCAGCTGTCAAAGACACTGTCGTGAGAAATATTTACATAGCATCGTGACGTTATTCGTAACCACAGAGTAAAATATTGACATCAATCGTTTTCGTAAATTACGCGCGAAATTTTGAAACTGTAAAATTAAAATGCAGTTTTAAAGCACTTAAAGCCTGAATTTCTTTTTTGTTTTTTTTTTAGTGGTTTATTAGCCCTACAGAATCTAATTGAGATACTTTTCAAAAATGACTATAATACCCTATTAATTTGAGTTCTCGAGTGAAGATCACGTACGGGCGAGCGCAGCGTACCGTTCACTTATAAGGACGGATGACCGCAGTATCGTCACGGTAATTTAGATATAATTACCGTGGTATCGTGCTGGATGCAAGCCGCTACCAACCGGTTATTAGAAGGATCAATAAGGGAGGCTTATTACCGGCAGTGGACGTCCTGTGGCTGATGGGTGGATGTTGAAGGAGAATAATTGATTACTCTAATTTTACATAAGTCATGAAAAACCTGTCTCTACTGGCTTACTTTACTCACCAAATTTAACTATGGGACACAGTTTGAAATTGCGGAAAAAGCTGCTGTTTTAAACTAAAATTCAGCAACTCTGTTCAAAATGTTTTTTTTTAATGTAGCTGAAGGGACATGAGAGGCGTCCATATCATCAGAAGTATCCATGTTTTCATCAGAAGTATCCATGTTTGATTGCGGCGTAGGCGTGAGTAGTCGGGCGAGGAGAATAATAACGCAAAGATATGTTATGCGCAGTAATTCCAATCAGATTCCAATCCTTGGCACAAAATGGGTCTTGAATCAAACATTCCAATCATTGATCACTCCAATATTAGATGACACTCCACCAAACACGTAGCACGCGGTCCGATGCAAACCGATTGCCGTCAAGTTATCGAATGGCGGCCGCCGGCCTCTCGCCGCTCCACTAGCGCTCGGTGTTGCGTCAGAGTAAACTGCAATGACAGTTCCACCTCGGTGACGTTGACAGCTGACAGTTGCCACTGCTGTTTACTCTCAATATTCAAACGCGCCGTCATAGCTATTTTTTTTGTCACGATTTAGTATTTGTTGCCACAGTAATTTTGATGCATCATTGTGACCAAATTTTACTACGGGTCCAAGTTTGAAATCGTGAAGAAAGAATCAGCTGTTCCACACAAAAAGTTCAGCAACTCACGACTCAATCCGCTTTACCACAAAAGATTTAAATAAGCTTTAAACACTGTTTAATTGTGCAATTTGTACTGCAAAACATTGTCTAAAGCGTGCGTAAAACTTTTGTGGTAAGACGGAACGTATCGAACAGCTTATTTTTTCACTATTTTTTGGTTGGTTCCTTAGTATAATTATTATTTTTCGCAAAAAAAATAGTATAACCGACTTCACCCGTGTACAGAATTCGCGAATATTTCGCACGGATTGATGATACATTTTTCACATTATTGTTGACTAGACGACCCGCCCCCATATTTAACATCATTGCCCGCCCCGGCTTCGCACAGGTGTATTATACATATAAACCTTCCTCTTGAATCACTCTATCCATTAAAAAAAACCGCATCAAAATCCGTTGCGTAGTTTTAAAGATTTAAGCATACAGACAAACAAACAGACAAAAATAGCGACTTTATTTTATACTATGTAAGGATTTATCGAAAATGGCTCAGCCGATTTCAATAAATTTTTAATGGGACCAATTTTGAAGTATACTCTTTCCAATAAAAATTATTGAAATCGGACTACTACGAAAAAAGTTATGCGTTATAAATAAATAAATAAAATATACGCGTCGAATTGAGTACCTCCTCCGGTTTGGTTCGTCGGTCAAAAAGTTGGTCATAATGATAAGTACTATTGTAAAGTATTAAAACAGTAAACAAGTATACACTAGGTCATTACAAGTAGCTCTCGCATAAAATTCTGAATTCATAAATAAAATTAGGCAAGTGGCCACTTATTTAGTCCACCGCAGTAATTCACCGGAAAAAAACATCGTAAAACCTTCGCAACGTCATAACCGTAGAGGTCTAGAGAGCCTTCTCTTTTCCTGGCCCGCGAGATGTTTACATGTAGCAAGTGCGCATACACCGCAAAATGCATTTTTACGAAATATACATTTCAGAATGCAGTGTTATGTTGAGTGATATAAAGAAGTCATTTGTTGTCCTCTTGGAGTAATAATTGTGTAATTATTGCCGTAACGCACATGCAGTTGTGTCTTAAATAATGAACAGAAAGTTTGGTGCCTGATTAGTGTTTAGTTAGACATGTATAATAGGGTGATATGTACAACATTTAGCTATAAGTGTTATTAGTTTTAATACGCTAAGTACTAGTTGTATTGTATTTGTACATATATCTTGCATAAATAAATAAAGTTAAGTAATATTATAAGTCCCTGATCTATCAAAATAATATATCTATACTAATATAATAAAGAGGTACCTAAAGCTTGTGAGGTTGTAGGGGGTAATCTCTGGATATAGGTATAGACAAACAGGAGCACAACGTATGACTCTAATGAGCCATAAGTATGTGCGACTGCCGTTAAAAATATTTAGTTAAGTTTTTGGATAGTCTTTTGGAAACCTGCGAAAAATAGATACGAAATTGGTAAACTTTATATCATATATATTATGTAAATTTGTACTGGTTAAAAAATGACCAAAATTCTAAAAATCTGTATAAAGGCTTGTCAAAAATTACACGTAGGTATGTTACCTAAATGTGTTATGGCTAAGTGAGTTCCATTTTTAACCCCCGACGAAAAAGAGGGGTGTTATAAGTTTGACGTGTCTGTTTGTCTGTCTGTCTGTCTGTCTGTGGCATCATAGCGCCCGAACCACTGAACCGATTTCAGTTTAGTTTTTTTTGGATGAAAGGAGACTTAATCGAAAGTGTTCTTAGCTATGTTTTATAAAAATCGATTGAGTCGTTTAAGAGTTATGGTGGGTTAAAGTGGGGATGGAAGAACCAAAATTCTACAAATGTGCCCAAAATGGTTGTCAATTGAAAGTTTGTTGTGAAATATTTTTGTTTCGGGGGTTTTTAATTAGGTATATTATTATAAAAATCATATTTATGTTACGTCTCGCGATGTCTGTGGTCATAACTAAACGTTGAGTCCAACGGACATTACATAAAATAGGTATCGATTATGCAATCGAATCGAAGAACCGAAACGATTCGATTCCGATGCAACCCGCGCGCTGAACCGAGACGGTTTCCGATTCAACTCGCATAAATAATCGATGACCTTAAAAGTTTTGTTGGTATTTTGATTCGTATTTAGTATGCGTGGATCAGAGTAATCAGTGTTGTATTGCAAAGAAGAGATTCAATACTTTCTGAGGTATTTATACTCATCATTGCCGAGTGTTTCTTTAGACGACGATGTTGTACCAGCCTTTTTAATAGTCCACTGCAGGACGTAGGCCTACCCACGAAGGGTGATTGGGCCATGTCCACCACGCTGGCCCAGTGCGGGTTGGCAGATTTCACATACTCCATCGAATTTCTTCTATGGACGTATGCAGGTTGCCTCACGATGTTTTCCTTCACCGAAAAGCCAGTGGTGTGAAATTCCGTACATAAATTCCAAAGAACTAATTGGTACGGGACTGGAGATTTGAACCCACGACCTCGCTATTGTAAGGCGGGTGTCATTACCACTAGACCACCATGGCTATCGTAGGTATATATTTCATTTCATTTTTTTTTTCACAGTGAGACGCCGTTTAATACAGAACCTTAGGAGTACTCTCCTAATGTTACAAAATAGCAATTAAATTATCAATAGAAATTACTATAAGTTATGTACTAATCGTTTTAAGTAAAAGATCTCATTTTCTTCAAAAGATTCAAGCTCTGTCAGAAACATGTGATTTTCTTTCCATTTGTACGTAATTTAAAACCAGTAAAATTGTTTCACATTTGTATTGCACCTTTGATACAAAATATTTAAGTAAGAAATTGCAGTTTTCAAGGTTCCGCATCGCATATTCGGATAATTCGCGTACACTATCGATATCCCGTTACTCGATTATAATCGGCAATAATTCATCGAGTACCAGGAAGCTGTAATCGTGGCATAATAGTTAATTGCTTGTTCTTGCCTCGATGCAGGGAGGCGATGCTAAGGTTAGAAACAGTTAATCGATTTACTGTTGAACAGTTGGACAATAATCGATTTGGTACCTCATCACTTCATATGTTATGATAATACTTTAATGTTTGAAACTTTGAACAACAAAGCACTGATGATATCAACAAAACTAATAAGTTTGTACTTTTCTTTCGCGAATTTCTTTTGGAATGCCGTTTTTATGTCATTTAGTTATGACGTTAAGCACAATTAAATAAAAACCAACTTTAAGTTGTACCTCTAATACGTAAATGGAAAACAGAAATATAATTCACACAAAACTCTTAAAAACCAAACTTACGGGGGTGCGTTACGTGCATGTTTTTATATTATACATAGAAACATCCTGCTACTTTGGGGAACGAGGTAGGCGACTTACCTTTATACGAGTACCCCACAGTGGACATGTTTTAGCTATCTGACTAGGGTGTGCATTGACTGAATTTTGAGAATGCGATGGAAGCATATTGCTATTTTTGCTATGCAATTTTTTAAACCTCTTGCGAAACTAAACGTATGAAGATTTTCTCGTAATATTATCCTTCACGGAAAAGCCAAAGACGTGAAAACCTATAAGTACATTATAGTACATTATGATATAAGTGCGGTAAGTTGATAAGTTGTTGTAATTTTCAAAGCGCACGTCATGTCATACGACGTTATATAACATATTTGCGAGGAAATTAATAAAACTCTCTTAAACGAATAAATCTTTACTTGTCCACAAATTAGCGATGCGCGCGCACCAACGTTTTTTTTAGGCACAGGTACAAAAACAGCCAGTATTACTGATGAAGTAAATTAATATTTTTTGTGTTTTTGTTACAGATAAATGGTTGTAATTTATTGTCAAAATTAATTAAATTAAAGAATTAAATGTTTATGTATTATATTTTATCTCCCAAAAATAATTTTATTCATAAAATATTGACCAGTTTTCTGACATAAAAACTCTTTGCTAAGATTTTGAAAAGTATCGTTTACTCGTGCGTTTTACATTCCAATAACGCACAAGTGCGTAGTGAAATATATTACGATATTGAAATTGGTGTAATTACAGCCACTTTACGAGCAAATATGTTATAAATCTATATTATATTCTTTAGCACCTACGCAGCTAGGACTTGGATTCAGAAGATCAGCCTATTTAAGGTCACTATGGTACAACTATGCTAGACAAAAACTGTTTAAGATGATTCTTCATGGGATTGTACAATACACAATGCTGACTTCAGTTTGATTACAAATGCGTTGAATGCGCGGGCGCAGCGTCCAGTATAGCCAATAGTTGCCGGGTATCGAACCGGCCGCCAGGGCAACGTAACGGTGCACCCGCTTCCCGGTTACTACGCGGTACACTTCCCGGCATACCATATAACACGTCCCTGGGCAAATTTTAATAAATTATCCTGGACTAGCGACCCGCCCCGGCTTCGCGCAGGTGTACAACAATACAATACAATATAACTTTATTGTACACCAAAAAACAGCTTAAATAACAAAGTAAGTCCATAATATTCTTAAAATTAGGTGGTACAAGGGTGGCCTTATCGCCTTAAGCGATTTCTACCAGGCTACCTTTGGATGGACAGAAATCAGAGTACAAAAAAAAAGTGTATTAAACATATAAACCTTCCTCTTAAATCACTCTATCTATTAAAAAATACCGCATCAGAATCCGTTGCGTAGTTTTAAAGATATAAGCATACATGGGGACAGACAGCGGGAAGTGACTTTGTTTTATACTATGTAGTGATATCATGTAGCTGCAGAGTGCTAGCCAAGACAAGTAAAACGAGTCCAAACACGACGGGTCTATCTTGTTTAGTACAGGAGTTGCTATGGCCACCTTCCGACTCCATCATCAGATCAGGTTCGTGGTACCATATTATTGCATTGTCATGCAATATAGGTAGGTACATATGCGTGCAAATTTTCAATCAATTCAATCGCATCCAGGAAGTTGGTCAAATTTAACTAGCAAGATTCCACCCGAACAAACAAACATACATACATTGCAAATTAAATAAAAGTTCTTAATAATAAAAAGGATTGCAAACATACGCTAAATACAAGCCCCTTGCAACTAGTTCTTGCCGCTGCGAGAGCGGATAATTGTTGTCACATTCTTGTAGAAAAACACACGAAAATTATATTTAAAGACTTCATCAAACAAATAAATCTTTATTTCAGAAAATCACACACCCACAATAAATCATCAATATAAATTGAATTGACACAGACAAAATGATAAAATTTATTTCTATAAATTCATTCGTTCAGGATCCGTGTTTGGACTTATGAGGGCAATGGCGGACCACTCCTCTCCGCCCAAAAGCGGTACCCAAATAAGTGGAATATCTTGGAGATACTCGTATATCTCAAAGTCAAAGTATTTATTTTGCGTAGACAAAGGTAACATGTAGGTGTTAAATTAGATTCATTATTAAGTGCACTATGCTCAAGCATCAGGGCATGCAAAATCATCACTCTTAATTTTATAGGCATCGATCATTGTGAGTTTATATTACACATTTTATTTGCACATTTAAAAACTCATATATGGAATAATATGTCTTGTCTATTAACAATTTCTTAATTCTAAATTTTAAAATGCCAATATTATTGGTATTTTTTACAATTAATTGTAAATGCTCAACCGCATCATGAATGCACTGTTATTATAAAGGGCTGTCCTAAGGTATGGTCCCGCAGTCCTGTTTTTGGCACACTCCAACATTTTCTCGAAATACACCTAGATTTAGATACAATTTTTAACATATGGGGGCAGGCTAGTGGTCACCAAGACGTGCCAAGTAACGCGGCCCATAGTGTACTATCAACACCTCACGGAGATGCCACGATTGTTAATAACAAGTTATTACAGCCCTGGGAAGGAAAGGGCCCATATTTAACGGTATCAGTCATTATGTACGGAGCTCTACTCTGTGTTTAAATACATTGTATTATACGTAGGCCATACGGTATTCAGGGATACCTTGCCCTAAAAAGGGCAGTGTAATATAAATTATAGAGCCAAAACACAAAATATAGAGCAAGCTATGTATTATAGGTTTTAATTTTATTTACATTTTGTTATGTATTGTCACACTTACGTCAATGAAAAAGCATGTGACAAAATTAAATATCAAAAACCAAATATTTTTCTTTTTAACCTATACTGTCCCACTCCTGGGCAAAGGTCTCCCACATTTCCTTCCAGGAGTCGCGATCCATCGCAACTTCTTGCCAACCCCTCTCGCAAGAGTCAAGATCGCCACGCCAGCGCTTATTGGGCCAAATAAATTAAAATATGAAAAATATCAAGTAGTCAAAACAATTACATTAATAACAACAGTAAAAAAGACACAAGAAGATTCTTTGTCAGGATAAGGAGATCTCATGGGGATGGTCATCAGCATGCAGGACGGCCGAGCAATTTGGTCGTAAAGTTCTCGTTTTTTTATCGCGAATAAGTCCGCGCTTGACCACCAACTCGCCTGATGGTAAGTGACATTGTGGTCGAAACTGAAGCTCGCAGACCTAGAAGATACCTATTCACTCTGACCTTGAAAAGCTTTAGATTATATCTCTTAGGAAACAGGAAAGCAGGAAGACTGTTCCATTCCCTGGCGGTACGAATCAGAAATGTTTAGTTTAGTACGTATCGAAGAAAAATCGACAGTGTAGGGGTGGTAATGTGGCGTCTTCCTACTTGTCCTGTAGTAAAAAGGTATATACAAGGTATAGACTATCCTTTGGTCTAGACACAGACCTTCAAAAGAACGCTTAATGTTTTAAAATCGGCAAATCAGGGAAAAGGAATGACCTAATAGAGACCGCAGGAATCGGTTGGATTCTAATCTATATGGAATTTACATGAGAGCTAGTTTTGGCGGGAACGCGGAAAAATCATGTCGCTGTTGCATTGATTATTTTGTAACTCTTGTGTGCTGAATTACGTGTATGAGTGTAGGCAAGTGCTATAATGTGGTGTATCGTGTTGTTACCAAAACTTTATAGACGCCTCTAGCAAAGTCTCCACTGCTTTACTGAGGTACCTACGACTTGAACTACGTTTGGACTTGACCGCGACTTTATTGGACTATGACGTGACTACGACAGTGACTAATTTGATAAAATACCTATCAAAACTATGTTAATAATCGGCCAAGTAGGTACGAGTCGGACTCGCGCACGGAGGGTTCCGTACTGTATGGGAGACCCTCTTAAATATTTATTTTATTTAATTTTATTATTTATTATTGAAGGGAATATAAAACTAAATATTCTGTGAAAATTTCAAGCATCTACCTGTTACCATTATTAATATAGAGCAAAAAACGTCTAAAAATACAGGTTTGTTGTATGGGAGCCCCCCTTAAATACTAATATTATTCTCTTTTTAGTATTTGTTGCTATAGCGGGAACAGAAATTCATCATCTGTGAAAATTTCAGCTGCCTAGCTATCATGGTTCATGAGATACAGCCCGGTGACAGACAGACAGACAGACGGACAGACAGACTGACGGACAGACGGACAGACGGACATCGAAGTCTTAGTAATAGGGTCCCGTTTTTCCTTTTGGGTACGGAACCCTAAAAACTCATACTTGACACTGGCAAATACATAAACCATACGACGCCAAAATATAAAAGAAGAAGAATCTACTACAGAAATCTATGTCCAGCTGCGGACGTCTTATGTTCAAAATGGTGATTATTACGTTGAGCATCAATCTTTTCCATGACATGTGTTTCCGCATTGGCAGCGAGATGACACCCACAAAACGGAAATATCACAGCCATTCGGAAAATAATCACAATAATTTTCTTTCGTCACATCGCAGGTAGCTGTGATATAAGACTGTTATAGAAACTAGTGGCTCGCCCCGGCTTTACATGTGGACAAATAATATTGAAATAATCGGCCAAGTACGAGTCGAACTCGCGCACGGAGGGTTCCGTATTGTATGGGAGTCCCCCTTAAATATTTATTTTATTTTAATTTTATTATTAATATTGAAGTGAATATACAACTAAATATTCTGTGAACATTTCAAGTATCTACCTGTTACCATTATTATTATAGAGCGAAAAACGACTAAAAAATCAGGTTTGTTGTATGGGACCCCTCCTTAGTTATTAGTTTTATTTTGATTTTTGTATTTGCTGTTATAACGGCATCAAAAATACGTCATCTGTGAAAATTTCAGCTTTCTAGCTATAATGGTTCATGAGATACAGCTTGGAGACAGACAGACGGACAGCGGAGTCTTAGTAATAGGGTCCCGTTTTTACCCTTTGGGTACGGAACCCTAAAAAGACGTGGTGGTAAAATATAGTCTGAGTCTATACCAATGAGCTCTTTGGATTTTATGTACGTAATTTCACATCACTGGCTTTTCAGTGAAGGAAAACATCGTGAGGCAACCTGCGTACGTCCTTATAAAAAAATCGATGGCGTATGAATCTACCAACCCGCACTGGGCCAGCTTGGTGGATATGGTTCAATCAGCTTTTGTGGGTAAGCCTACGACCTGCAGTGGGCTATTTAAAAAGCAAATAGAGTACAGAGCCTTTAGTCCAGGTTTTGCGTAGTTTCCTTAAACTTTTGCGCTCGCGTGTGGCTCCATACATTTCGGTTAGTTCTTCCTCGTTTCCGCCAGGGGCGCTGTACAAAAATGTATAGAGCCAAACGGAAACTGCTATAGTTTCAATTTACGTGTAAACCTGGACTAACCTTTCAGTACAGTAAAGAATGTTGTATGCCCACATGTAAAGCCCACTGCCAACTGGAAAATTGTCGATACGTCTCTGCCAGTGTTGCATGTCGACACCAATCAAATTGGAGCCGACATCCAACAATGCCACAGACGGCTCGACAATATATTTTACCTACAGTTACTGGTTACAGTCAGGCCGACTGACGCCAACCAGCATCAATAGTAATAATATTGGATCCGATCACTTTACTCACGATCTAATTTGGTGGTTAGCTTTATCCAAATCGAAATTTGCATGAGAGTTTTATCCGATCAGTTCAAATGACCGTGTGTACTCCAACAAAAAAAGATACGCCGTTAATAACCCCTTCATTTTTCTTGAAAAATTACTTCATACACAAACATACAAAATAACTTCTCTATAGATACATTTAGAGAAGATGAACCAAAATGGCGATGGCCAGGTCAAAAGGTAACGACGCCAGTGACATACATGCGAGTCATCGTAGCATTGTATATACATACTCACTATTCTACTTTTATTTACATAACCTTATTAGTGGAATTGGTTATTTCATTATACTAATATGATTTTGCTCAAAAACTATTGCAATTTTAAGTATTCAAGTAACACTTAAATTTGAGTAGGTAGGTATTTATTACATAGAAGTAGTGTATTCTAGACTAATTGATTGCAATGACTTGTTGGATATTTAGGTTTTTTTTACTAGCTACTAAAATGTAACAACCGACTTTAGTAAAGAAGTTTATCCAATCCAAAACCATCAGTTACTTTGTCTTACTTTTTTGTGGTCGGAGATTCTTTGTAAGAATTTTTTACCTTTTAGGAATCCCATGCTCTTCTAAACCTTAGAACATCTTCGGAGTTACAAAATCCAATGGTTATATAGTTTATAAATAGAAGGCTTAGGTATTTGTCAGATCCTTAAGCAAATAGTATTTTGAAGAAAAAAAACAAATTTTACATGTTAAAGATCATGTGTAAGTTTTTTTACAAATCTATTTACATTTACTTTTTATTAAACAACGACAAAAATTAAAAATTGACTAGAACGAGTGTGTGACGTCACAATGGTACATGTTACCACTGTAAAGTGTAACATTGCCACGTCACACGCTCGTTAGAGTCTATTTTTAATGTAATATAACTTTTTGAATACCTACAAGGAAAAATAAAATAATAAAAATAGTTTTGTAGGGAAACTTATAAATGATCTATTATAAAAAAATCTAAACACCAATTAAAGATTCAAGCACTAACTAGTGAATGATGCATAAGAAATCCTCCGCACATAATAATCTACTATTACATCGGCGACATACAGACAGACATACAAATCACACACAACACACCTTACAGCATATAAAGGGAATTTCTCCATTTCACCGCACACCTCTATAGAATACTGAATTAGATAAAGGCGATCGCTAACGAGCGTTTCACTACTATAGACTAGTGTCATCACGTCAAGAAACCAAAAATTCGAAGAGAAATTGATACTGAGCAACAAAAATGTGCCAGTGTACAAATAATATAATAATTTTGAAAAGACGCCAGTATTTACGTTTCAGACCCACCGTACCCCTAGCCATATCACTGGTGGTACGGTGGGACTTTCAAAGCTAAACGGTACCACCGAATAATCGTGATGTACAACACATCGAAATCAATGGATTACAACTGTAATGGTTAGGTAGGTTACCATATTTCTTGAATAAAAGTTTAACAATTTTTAAAAGTTAATTATAGCAATGTAAAAAAAAATATTAAATACGCACGAAGCTTCTACAGTCCATAACCTACAGATAGTCAAATACTCAGCGAAAACCATGCGGAAACAAATGACTTTATAATTTTTAAACGGATTATCAAAGGACGGTTAAGGTACTAAACTTTTAGTTACTTCTGTAAACAAAACATTACTTAATAAGCTGCTAATACTTCATAATAAGCAATCATACCATCTACAGGTTCTTGAAAGTCTAAAAATAATCTAAATTATCATATTTGAAGCGTATATATTTTATTTATTTTATAAATGATAGATTTTCAGAACTTGATTAAACATGGTCGATACCTAATATATTATGTAATCTATATCTACTAATATTAAGAAGTAAAGTTTGTGAGGTTGTAGGGGGTAATCTCTCTGGATCTACTCAACCGATTTTGATAATTCTTTTACCAGCAGAAAGCCACATTATCTGTGAGTATCATAGACTTATAAAGTAAGCGCGGGCGAAGCCGCGGGCAAAGGCTAGTGCATTCATAAAATGTATGAAACTCGTCGCTAGCGGCGTTTCTAGCTGTGCGCGCCAAGTTCGTTTGCGATAACACTTAGTGACTTATTTAAATACAGTTTCTAGGAATATATCGACTTGAAAATAAGCATTGTGTAATGGAAGGAAGTGTTAATTTAATTTACTTTCATGATGGCGTGTTACGCGAGGAGAATGCTTTGTTTGAAGCTTTTAAATTACCTACTTGACGCAATGGCATTAACTAAGTTGCTAATTCTTCTACTGTCTAATTATCAGATGAAACTCCTTGTTTTAACGATTCAGAGTCTGTTTTACAAACAATAGAGTAGTAGAGTATCTCACTTTACTATTGTATTGTATATTTCTATTACTTTTTTTTTTATTTGACATTTTTGACATTAATTTAATTATTGATATTATATTCACATTATTGGAGAATTTATAATTAAACTGATAAAATTGAAATTATTGAATATGACTATTGTAATATAACTGAAAACAATATTGTATGAGCATGTCGGATCCATAAAAAGGCACCGCATCAGTTATGATTCTGCTACAATGTGGTAATGTTTTATACCACTGACTGACCCAACAATGCTTCAGTGTGGCGTGGCGTGGGTTTAGCGGGCGAGGAGATAAAGGCGACGACGTCACGAACAATCAGTTTATTGCACAGAAGATTACGTATGATTACAATTATAGAGAGAACTTTAAGCGAAGGACATGGCGTTCCGCAGCGTAACGCACGCTGCCACCATTCTATCAAGAATCACCAGGCTTGAACCGTTCTAATCTCAGTTTTCCACAACTTCTTCCGAACAAGCTCTATTTACCACTCACTGACATCTGTCTGACATGTCACCTCGCACTTTCCCGCCCATCGGCCGATCATGCGATGTCAGTGTCACTAACCTCCTTAGAATCAATCAGCAGCGTTTGTCACAAGCGTTACCCCAGGAATGTTGCCACTTCCATTCCTAGTCCTTCGAAATTATACTAAGTGGCACTATTTAAAATTAAATTTAAAGCTATTGTCCCTTTAAGCACAATTTAAATTGGTCTATATTATGTTTTGTTACATTTAAAGACCTTTTTATTTATGTATAATCGAATCGAATGTTTTAGTCGACCAATAATTACTACTATTTTGTTGACGTGTGAAAACTGTATGAATAAATGAATATGAATATTGAACAACTGTTATCATTAATTAATTATTATTTTAGAGTTATTTCTCAGGTAATCCCATGGTAAAAGTTGTTCATAAGGATGAGTTTAGATGTTCATAAAGTCCTGCAAAGCAACATTCTGTGTAAAAAGGTATTCCAATATCGATAATTATTTTTCGCAAAAACATGGTAATACCGCCTTCCATCGTGTATAAAATTGGAATTTTTCGCCCGAATTATTGTTATTTTTCAAAAAAAAAATCAGTTAAGCCGATATCTGTAAAATTTAAATAAGACCATCGCCTTGGAGGTATACACTTTCGAACTAACAAAGAATTTTTCGATTCGATTCACAATTGCAAAATTATCGATGATCATACACAAAAAAATACATACACATAGAACCTCCTCCTTTTTGGAAGTCGGTTAAAAGGTTATTCCAATATAGAAAATGTAAGAAATTATGCTATATGCTATGCTGAGCAATCATGTCATCTAAACACATACTTCTTCATCTACAGTCAGTTGCCTTAGCACAAAGGCAATAGGTAGGTATCTGTGGGTAAAACGGTCTCCAGATAATAATCATATATTCTCATATATCTAAAATTCTATAGTAAATGTATGAAGATTGTTAAGGAATTTATAGATGCTTTGAAAATGCTCTAAATTACACTAATTTAAAAAAAAATTAATTGTCGTAGATTTTTTCTTTCCATGCTACATTTGTACCTGTACCTGCCTTTTTAATAGTCCACTGCAGGACGTAGGCCTACCCACAAAAGGTGATTGGGCCATATCCACCACGCTGGCCCAGTGCGGGTTGGTGGATTCACATACGCCATCGAATTTCTTCTACGGACCTATGCAGGTTGCCTCACGATGTTTTCCTTCACCAAAAAGCACGTGGTGTGAAATTCCGTACTTAATTTCCAAGGAATTCATTGGTACGGGACCGGGATTTGAACCCACGGCCTCACGATTGTAAGGCGGGAGTCATTACCACTAGAGCACCACGGCTACTTACTATGCTACATTTACGAATTACAAAATTACAAGCTTTAAATAAAAATATTTTATAACAAGTCCTTTAAAACCCTACACACTTTAGTTCCCTAAACAGTCCTTTTTTATTAACACAAAATAATTTATCAGGAAATTTTTAATATTTTTATTTACCGCAGGATCGCGCTGGATGCAAGCCGCTTCCAACCGGTCTTATTGGAGATCCATAGGGGAGGCCTATGTCCAGCAGTGGACTTCTTATGGCTGATGGATGGATGGATGAATTTATCAGGGTCATTATTTCAAGCGCGTACTTAGTCGTAATTTATTCAACATATTCATAAATCTGTTCCAGTTCCGATGCGTATCATAAAACTATAAATGCGCAGGCTTAAAAAACTAATTAAGCTGTGAGAGCTGTAATTAAATGTGTAAAAGTATGTCGGGGCAGCGAGCCATGGGCGACGCACAATGTCGCGGTGACGGAGCGGTTTATACTCTTTTTATGGCAGATAATGTTGGTTTTATTTTTAGGGGTCTGTATCGAGCCAGTATCTGTAGAGCAAATAATCGGCCAAGTACGAGTCGGACTCACGCACGGAGGGTTCCGTACTGTATGGGAGCCCCCCTTAAATATTTATTTATTTCAATTTTATTATTTATTATTGAAGTGAATAAAAAATTAAATGTTCTGTGAAAATTTCAAGCATCTACTCGTACCTGTTACCATTATTAATATAGAGCGAAAAACGTCTAAAAATTCAGGTTTGTTGTATGGGAACCTCCCGTAAATATTTATTTTATTTTGTTTTTAGTATTTGTTGTTATAGCAGCAACAGAAATACATCATCTGTGAAAATTTCAGCTGCGTAGCTATCATGGTTCATGAGATACAGCCCGGTGACAGACAGACGGACAGACGGACATCGAAGTCTTGGTAATAGGGTCCCGTTTTTCCCTTTGGGTACGGAACTCTAAAAAAGTGTGCAAGTAAAACTTTGACCAAGCGTAGTGGACAGGGTTTTTAGTCAGTCGTGAGGCGATTGCAAGCCGACCACAACGCCGCGCTATGCCAAAGTTCTCGGTTGCGAGCACTAATTAGGTGACATAACGTCGAGATTTCAGAAAAATGATCATTGGGGATTATTTATTGTATACTAAGTAGGTATGTATTACGGCGCTCGGACATTTTTTTACTACTTTCACATAGGAACTGTGGCTCTGTAGATATTAGCTCGAAGGGGGTGGGTCTGTGACCAAAACCAAACCAAAAGTGACCAAAAACATGCCCCTAGAGTCCATAAGCCCACTGCAGAAATTTCTACAAAACATAATTGCTTATTTTATTATTTTTACCGGTTTCTCTATACATAAAAATAGAGAGACAAGCCGAAAGGGTTACCCAATTTAAGCCATCATTCTGACCAACTTTTACTATGAGGCCGACCCCGAAATTGCGATCAAAACAGCTGTTACATACAAAAAGTTCATAAATCCGCGACAAATTGTATGAAATAGCTGATTTTTTTGCATGAGTTATCATTCTTATCTCTAACATTTAAGACTGTTTTTTTAAATTAAATATATATTTGTTTCATCGATAATTTCGCCAATTGTGAACCGAATAAAAAATTTTTTTTTGTTTGAAAGGGTCTATTCCCAAGGCGCAGCTGATTTAAAATTAAATGGGACCACATGTATATTTTAAATCAGCTGAGCCGTTTTTCAAATATCAACAATAATGTAAACAATTCGAGCGAAATATTCGAAGTTTGGTACACGATGGATGGCGGTTGCCATTTTTTGTGAAAAATAATTATCTTAACCGTTTACTTATCTCTTTCAGGCTTTCAGGCGCTTAAAATCTCAGAAACTAGGATTTGGCTACTCTTCCGACCTTTACGAACTTACTCTTTAAATCTATATATGAAAAAAAAATACATGACAATTAATTAACATTAATTACATACGGAATCCTTGACACGCGAGCTCGGCCCGCATTTGTTTGGTTTCTAAGCCCAGTGGCGCGTATCGATGCCGTTAACCGGCATTCAATATCATTCGTATTGAAAAAATGATTTAATCGATACTCGATTGTAGCCGATACTCGATTACAGCCAATTGTTTATTGCAGCATCTTCTGATTCGATTTTCCTTTTCGACCGAAAAGGAGGTTCTGCTTTATTTTCATTGATTGATTATTTATAAGAGTACCTAGTAGCGACCCGCCCCGGCTTCGCACATGTTTATTATACATATAAACCTTCCTCTTGAATCACTCTATCTATTTAAAAAAACCGCATCATAATCCGTTCTGTAGTTTTAAAGATATAAGCATACATGGGGACATGGGGACAGCGGAAGCGACTTTGTTTTATACTATGTAGTGATATTATTTTTTGAGAATTCGTATGACATTAGAAAGTACTTACGTCATCTTAAACAAAAACTGCAGTTATTTCTTTTGGAGGCCTTGATCCAAAAGGAGAGCCACGTCATTTTTTATCTAGAAACCCATTAGATATTTGTGCTAGAAACAAAACTTTCAGGAGATTAACTCGAACGTAAGTATACGGAACTTTGACAGATTGTATAGAATAGAGAATCCGTAAAGTTACGTATTCGAGTACGTCCTAGCAGTCTCCATGCGAGTTCCGTATCTATACGTACAAAACTCAATAATAAAGCCCCAGAATAATTAACTGTTTTTTACTCATTTCACCAGAAAATCTGTCATCCGAATTTGTTGTTTTTAATTAAATTCAATTTGACTGATTTCCAATCGCAGTATCTAAATAAAAAAGTCACGTATAAAGTTACCTAACGGTTTTTGTCTCGCATACTTAACAGCTGAATAAATTACTGCATTACTTACTCATTATTAATTTTAGAGTTGCCCCGAGTGGTGCACGTACGATAAATTAGATATGGATTAGCATAAAAATGTCATTCGATTATATGTTACATGACCGAGGAACCTGCAGTATCGGGTAGCATTTATTATTACTATTATGTTATAACTAGTCTGCTTTTAGCTGTTATATAGAATAAACTAAATATAGTTTGGTGAGAATTTTTATTAATACACCTTTTAAAATGAAAAGTTGTTGTTATGTGCCCTCGGCATAGTTATAGACATAGATAAATAATAGTCATAGTCATAGTCATAGTCATTTATTCGTAATAATAATATTACATGTCACAAAATAATTGAATAATTGTAAAATGAAATTAAATAATTAAACAAAAATAATAATAAATATGTACCTACTTACAAAACATGTAAGAGAACCACAATTATACAATTTTAATTTTAATAAATTGATCGAAACTGTAGAATGCCTCTTCCACAAGCCATTTCTTTAATTTATGTTTAAATGATTCCCTAGAAGGAGCGTCCCTGATGTCTAGTGGCAGCCGGTTATAAACTTCGGGAGCGGTGACATGCACCAGTTTAGCCGTCCCAGTGAGCCGGTGAGGCACGGCGCACAGGCGGTGCGCGTGTCGCGGCGGAAGCGCGCCGCGTGGACGCTAGTCTCCAATGTGCGAGTACTCCTCGAGGTGGTCTCTGGCGTACATCGCCGCCTGGAGACACACGAGGCTCGGCACAGTCAGTATCCCCATGGACCGGAAATACGGGAGCGCAGATGTATCCTGTGTTACTCGCACTATCGCTCGCACGGCTCGTTTCTGCATTCTGAAGACGCGCTCCCAATCGGCAGCGCGCCCCCAGAGCTCGATGCCGTATTGAAGTTGCGAGTGGACAGAAGCGAAATAGCATTGCCGGACCATGGAGTACGATAAAATTGCCGATATCCGCCATAGAGCAAAACACGCCGCACCTATCTTCCCACACAGTTTTTCGATGTGATCTTCCCACGTCAGAGTTTGGTCCAGTCTAAATCCTAAGAAAGATGTCGATTTAACTTGGTCCATTTCAACATTACCAATTTTGACCTTAAGCGGTCTGTACGAACGGCCGGCTAAGTTGAAATGAACAAAGTGGGTCTTCCCAGTGTTCAACATTAGACCGTTAACTTCGAACCAAGTGTTAAGATCACTCGCCACTCCATTTAACTTCCGCTCCAGTAGATCCACAGTTGGAGCAGTGACTATTGCAGCGACATCATCTGCATACATCAGAACGTGCGCATCACGAATGTTATCCGGCAGGTCATTGAGGAGGATGGAAAACATGATGTTGGATAGCGAAGAGCCCTGCGCCACACCGATAACTGTCTCCAGCGGCTGGGATTTAGCCTTACCACCGTCCCCGACGACCATCTGGCATCGACCGGTCGTGAAGTCTGTAAGCATACTCAGTTCGGAGCCAACGACTCCATGATGATTCATTTTAGCGGCAATGACATCGTGGTCCGCCACGTCGAAAGCTCTAGAGAGGTCACAGAATATAACCGCGACCTGAATAGAGCGCTCACGAGCCTCAAAAATCCGTCTCACGACCTCTCTCGTCATTGCCGTGGTGGACCTTCCACTCCGGTACGCATACTGTCTATCGCTCAAAGCTTCAGAATCAATAATAGTTTATATACCTAATCATCGTTAAGAATAAATTATGAAAACCCATGATGTTTAAGGAGGAGGTACAATAATGTAAACAATTAGAGCGAAATATTCGAATTTTGCACACGATGGAAGGCAGTTTTGCTATTTTTGCGAAAAATAATTATTCTAACAATAACTTCATTAACTTCAGGCAAAATTTATATGCAACAGCTGATTTTTTTTTCCAATTTATTAAGTTTCATGGTTCCATAGTAACCTACCTAATTTTCCCCTAGTATGTAGAGTCATAGAATAATTAGAGTCTTTTACACGTTCCATATATAGAGTTAACCTAATTTTTATACCTAAGTTTTGTACTGCATATTTTAGCTCATTTCAAAATAAAATTGTTGTTAACGATAACTCTTTAAACGCATAAAAAGGGTAGGTAGGTACTGTAAATAAAGCAAGGATTCAAAACAGCAGCTTGTATAAGCATCTACACTTTTGTTGTCAAAATAAACCTGTTAAACATTTTGAAACGAACTGACATCGTATTATTACAAACTAAAATTAAACTACAGCATATTTTTGCATGCTTCGACTATTTTTCGCCGCACTTAATCGCTGCAAACTCGACAATGTTACTGACGTGCCTCATCCCTATCACGCTTCGGGGTATAATTCGATATTTAAAACGAGACTACAAAACGCTCCACATTTAGCAAATTACTATAATCACAACACCGTCTCGTGTGCAACTGACCTTATTCCTGTCAGCTGTTTGACACGCCTTTGACTTTCGAACGACGGGCTCGGTAGTCTGTACACCGCTTAATTTAGTTGATGTTCTCTTGAGAAAATGGTAGTCTTCGATACTCGATATTATGGAGGTAGGAGTAAAATACCTGTAATATAAATTTAAAATGCATGACTGCTATTACTACTTCATGACAATATAATTAAATATCCTGGCTACCTCTTAAGTAGGTACATGATTTTTTATTACATGGGCTACTAAAAGAGAGATGTATTTTTAGTATACATTCGGATTTTCCTTTTTTCGATCTCAATAAGTGCAGCTCAAATCGAGTTTGACCTTTTTAAATATTTTAAACTCTTACACAGGTTTTTACTTTAAATTTCAGTGATTAACGTAATATGAATTTTTTAGGTATGCAACATTTATGCAACTTATCCAAATAATTACACGTTTTAGTCGATTACAACAATTAAACGATTAAAATTTAAATCTATTGATAATGTAGGTAGATAAAAATCACATTGACCACAATTCTATATTCTGCCTATAGTTTGTCGAGATTAGAAATAAAAAATACCTATAAGATAAATAACTAAATCCAGATTGTTAGCTTTAATGTTCTACTCTTTAAAAAATATATCACACATTTTACGCAATCATTCATTAGCTACAAAAAATTAATGTTGCCCGCTTAAAATCATTAAGCCTAATCAAAGATGGCGGCCAGCTGTCAGAGCGACTTTTTCTATTTTATGGCCACTGGCGTTACGCAATGCAGCCATAATTACTGGATAAAAATAATAAACAGGATAGGCCGGATTACATCTAACAGGGTTGAGGACCTAGGTTACATCATGGGTGCCCATGGATAGTAGAAAGAGAGGGAATCGGGCATAAAGTCTATGACCTGAGGGATTAGTGTGAGATCATTTTTAAAAGAAACATTTGTTTTGAAAAGAAACACTAAATTAGTTCTTATGGTTTGTAGGTTGTGTACAGTTTTATACAGAGCCCAGAGGAAACTAGGAAGAACTATCAGAATGTATGGAGCTACAGGAAAATAATAGTAGTAAGTATCTTATATAATTTGCTATACATTCTACAACCACATGCTAAGGCCTCTGATGCCGAGGTTTTTTTTCGAAAATTATGGCGTCTCCGCGCTCCGTCCTAAACAAATTAAAAGCTAAAGTGACGTTAAAATTTGAATTGAACTACTATTCAAAAACAACAAACTATACTTTTAAGTTACTTTTATTCATATTCATTTATTCATACATAATTCATTTATTCATACAGTTTAGTACACGTCAATAAAATAGTAGTAATTATTGGTCGACTAAAACATTCGATTCGATTATACAAAAATAAAAAGGTCTGTATATGTAACAAAACATATTATAAAGACTAATTTAAATTGTGCTCATACTCGTACATTACTACAATATTGTATGTGTAATATTTATAGATTTATGTACGTTTTTCCAGTGTTGTCCGATCTACTCTAGATAATTAATACATCCATGTGGGAGGGAGCCCAGGAAAGAGGTTTCCGTCTCGTTTTATTAATTGACAATGAGTCAACCGGTGATTTTCCTTTTTTTTTCAATGGGAAACCCAAAGAGGATATCTGCGATAATAATAATGTTTACTGCTGATGGGGACAGTAAAATTAAACGTCGAATTAAGATCTTCATTTATATTACTCGGTCCTTCACTGGCTTACTAACAAGGTTTCCCTGAACTAAAAAATAACACACGAATTTTACATTAAAGAATGGCGGCGCCACCAGTGCAGTGCAATCGAAGTATGATCGCATCAAATTTTATTTGCTAAGTTTGTTTGGCCCCATAGTAAAAGTTGTTCGTGATGTTATTGGTACCTGTTGTGTAGTCAGTATTACTTGACCTATCGTAAGCACGTTGAAAAAAAGCTATCGACCGAACTGAACGAAATTTGTCGAATAACAATTAAGATTAGTCATCTTCTTCTTTTCTGTCATAGGACGTGCACTGCTGCGCATAGGCCTCCTAGATCTCCAATAAGACAGGCGGCTTGCGTCCAGCGCAATCCCGCGGACTAATGTCTATTGTCCACCTAAATTGTCCACCTTATGATGACTTCATTTCGACAGCAGGATCGCGCTGGATGATAGACACATCCTATGCTGCGCTTGACAGTAGCGAGACCTAGGTTGTGATCATCATTTTCTTTTTAAGAGTGCCTTTATTAACTACAACAAAATACAATAGGTACCATACGCTAAAACTACCTACACTAATACTACCTATACATAAAAAGCATTGGATCGTCCACAGACCCTTGAAGGTCTAAAGATAATACTACCAGTTGGCAGCGTGCCCAGCACGCTGGCTGCGTTGCCACGCTGAATGGCAATGCTTATGCGTTGAGTCAAATAAACGCCAGCATTTTGGTCACGCGTCGCGTTCACCAGACGCCCAGAAAGACTTTTGAAAATAATATGAGCTCCCGGCCCCCACGGACCCAAAGTCTCAACTCCACATACACATACACATTTTCTTGAATCCTTACAATGTAGGTAATTCAACGCCTGAATAGCTAGGTATTCGGTTACCGATACGGCATTGTTTTGACGACTGGAAAACAATCTGATATCTACATTTCCACTACTTGGACGTTTTAGCAGTAAAAAGTATTGTTATATAGGTACTAAAAGTTAAAATACCTACGTATTTTATCTTTTACTAAGACTTATGAATTTGATGATAAGAATTAGTTAAAATTCCAAGGAACTCCCTGTGAACCTACACATCATGCTTGTTGGGAGAATATCCTCAACAAGCTGTTAATAAACTATGACCTGTATGTTTCCACACTTATGACCTTTTTAGTCAAATAGCACAAAAATAAGTCTAAAAACTAGTCAATCCAGAGCGCGTCGAGAAGCGTAGGAGAACACGCGCCATGAAATCGTGATATAATTGATGTAGGTATATCACGACATTTAGATATCACCACATTACACATAGTATAAAACAAAGTCGCTTTCGCTGTCCCCATGTCCCCATGTATGCTTATATCTTTAAAACTACATAACGGATTTTGATGCTGTTTTTTTTAATAGATAGAGTGATTCAATAGGAAGGCTAACATGAATAATAAACCTGTGCGAAGCCGGGGCGGGTCGCTAGTTTAATATATGACCGCATATCTACTTAACATCGGGCTTTTGCCACCGCCAATATCGCAGCCGTACTCGAACCGAGTGGGCTCGCGCGTGGTGATGGCAAAAGGCCTGACGGCATGACGCTGGTCCCATGGAAGTGTGGACGGCCCTTAGTATGGGACGCAACTTGTGTCGATACTTTGGCACCGTCACATCTTTCTGAGACTCAGAGTAGGGCTGGAGCTGCGGCCAATTCGGCGGAGCAGCACAAGCGGCGCAAATATGCTAACCTCGGTAGTGGTTACATATTTGAGCCATTTGGAGTTGAGACATTGGGTCCGTGGGGGCCGGGAGCTCATATCATTTTCAAAAGTCTTTCTGGGCGTCTGGTGACCGCGACGCGTGACCAAAATGCTGGTGTTTATTTGGCTCAACGCATAAGCATTACCATTCAGCGTGGCAATGCAGCCAGCATGCTGGGCACGCTGCCAACTGGCAGTGGGCTTGAGCATTTGGATTATCTTTAGACCTTCAAAGGTCTGAGGGTGATCCAATGCTTTTTGTGTAATAGTAGTGTAGTTAATAAAGGCACTTTTGCCAGTTAAAAAAAAACTTAACATCAGGCAGTGTGTAAGTAGTTAACGCAAACCTATACGAATTTAAGAAAATATTAATTACGGTTCAACCCCGGTCTCGTACTAAAGAATGAATGCTACTTATTGTGAAAGCAAAGCAGTACCTTAATGATATCCAACGTGGCAATGAAACAAATGTTTTGGAAACTATTGCCATTAGAAGCTTTTAGATTAATAAAATTAGTATTTTATTTGTGTAATCAGCACTTCAATAGCTAGGTTTACACGTCTTAGATTTTACAGTTTTTTATATGACCTTAAAGCTAGAAACCTCTAAAAAAATCATATATTTACGCAAAACTTTGGCTGATAAATATATAGAAATGAAAAACTTTTCTGAATAAAATAAGACGTATAATAGAGAAGTGCTAAGCCTTCATGCAGAGACTGGATCTAGGATGAAGTACGATTTTCTGGAATGTATGTTTAATTATTATGGATTTAAAGACCCTTTTAACAAACTACGTTAAGCACATACATTTTTTTCCAGCTAAACTTTATTATGAATGAAATGAAATGATAAATAAATTACAAATCTAATACAATGCTAAAAGTTTTAGGTCAGGGTTATAGTCATAAAAAACATTTTCTCAGGTTTTATAATTCTAGAGTTGATCCCATAGTAAAATGACGTCATTAGTAGTAAGGCATAGTGCCCATTCCAGGCTATTAATAAATCAACATGAATCATGAATTCAGCTGTAAGATATAGGGCTTCCCTATACTTAGATTTCCAAAAAGATTGGTTCAGAGCGGCTTGCATGCAGTGCGTTCCTGTGGTATTGATGAAATGATGTTCACTTTGCTGGACATGCTACGCTGTGGTTGTCGGTGTGTATTAAAAAATCAGAAACAAAAATATTATTTACTTTATTTCCCTTCCCACCGGCGCGGCTGGCATACAAATGCGGCTGCGATTACGTTCGTTGCATCAAGGGACCCAAGGGCACTAAACTATCGGCGGCACGTGACTCGCCTGCACTATTGACTGGCGTACACTACGATGTTTATTTATTTCATATTTATTCATATAAAGTCCACGTTAATCTCAGATTTGTTTATTAGCGTACTTAGAGGATTCTGAATCGACCAGTGTTTGCGCGTTTTCAGGAGAACATCGTGAAAAATCGCGGTACATTTTGATAAAATATTGAACGTTCCGGGAGAGAACTCTTTTCACCCCTTAAATTCCAACAAAATGTTTTTGGTGTCAATCGCTCAAGTAAGAAATATTTCACTTAAATTACCGTTTTAATCTAGTTACTACAGAACCCTATTATTTTTTACTAGGTACCTACCTACAATAACCTTTTTACCTAGGAAAATTAGCTCTGAATAAACTCTTTAAAATTATTGACAACTAAACTGTCATTAAGTAAATGACAAAATGACAATGGCGGCTACTCATGCTAAAGTGCAATGTAATTATAATAAACTTTTGATTTTTATTTATTTTCTACCAATGTTTCGACTGAGCGCTCTACGGAAAACTTCCACAAAGGAATTCATTGAAATACTAGACTTCCTAACGTTTGAAAGTAACCAGTTATATGAGAAAATAACAGACAATCTCATGGTGATACTGAGGACGCAGTTTTGCAGGCCCAGGAGTGGTGATAAATTTTTAGTATGAACTTTACATTATTACAAGATAACTTTAAAATTATTGTTGTGAAGAAACAACTCAAGCTTTAACTTAAGTAAATCGTCTGTAGTAAACATCAAAATAACAAAATGGCTGATGATAATCCAGAAGGTACTGCTCCTACAACGGATGGGGGTGATGGAGGAGAACCGAAAGTAAGTGAAGAATCTAAGATGGCTGAAGAAAGAGTGGAAATTGGTGAAGGTGAACCATCCCTCGATAAAGGTGAACATGCAGTTGAAAGAGAAATCCCGACAATCAAGGTAGATCACGCTGCAGATGAGAAAGAACAACCTACAGTTGAAAGGCAGCACTCTAAAGCTGAAGAAGAGACGGAAAAAGTTGAAGGAGAACAAGAAAAAGTAGGTGAACACGGAGAATCTAGAGATGGGGAAGAACCTATTGAACCAGGAACTGAAAAAACCGGTGAAAGTTTAGAAGGGGAAGCCTTGGAAGGTGAACAAATGAAAGCTGAAGCAAGTGAAGTGCAAGAAGAACAAACGACGACAGGAGGAGGGCAGTCAACGGCTAGTGAACCTGAAATGATAGAAGAAGAACAAATCCCTGAAGAGGAACCCCCAGATCCTACGGCACCGTTAGATTTATCCGACTCAAAAGAAGCACTAAAATTACCATTTGAACTAAGTGAAGCACAGTTGATTGTAGTAGAATCACTCTGGGAAACCTACCAAAATCATACTCCAGCGTACTCAGAAATAGACGGTTTCATCACTCCAAAGGAATTAGTTTACATGTTAAAAGCTCTTTTTTTAATGACATACACACCGGAACAGATGGTAGAATTGATACAATTTTGCGTGAGACCTCCACATCCGCAAGGTCATATAAATTGGGAGCAATTTCTGCGCATTGTAACTATGAGGCAAAGGGACTTCATAATTGAAGAGCAAATACGGAAATCGCTGGAAAATTTTGACCCTCAACACACAGGTTTAGTAGATAGGGAACTTATAAGAGACCTCTTACTCAACTATGGTTACAAAATGGCTTCTAAAATGGTGGATGGTTTCATAAAAGAAGTAGATATCACTGGCGATGGTGAACTCAATATCGAAGATATTGTGAGCACCATGTGCATTGACCTGAACCAGGAAGATTTACAAATGCTCAGAGATGCTATTAATCCACCTAAAGTTATACCTGATTTGGAAGAAATAGAGAAAGATATTGAGAAAGCCGAAGACGTGACTAGATATTGACACGATACATTTAACGGCGAATTTTATGTTTTCTTGAAAATGAATTCAGCACTCTTATAAATTACATAAGTGGTGGTCAAAAATATTTTTACTTTAAATCATTCTACGTAAAAAAATTAAAGTTAAAAATAAAACGGCGTTATTTTTAATTAATACTGCGTCAGCCGCGTGCCACTAAGAAAAATGTTATAAGCCCGAGGGTTCCTTAAAGGATATATGTCCTCCTGTGACCAAGCAAAGTATTTTTTGTTTTTCGGGTAGGACATCTCAATTAAGCTTACTACACATAATTATATTCGGATCGGCACATTCGGTTCGCCAAGATTTGCCGAACGGCAAAGCCGACCCGAAACAGCTACTTACACTTCGGCTTAAATCACTTGATAGTGCCGACTTGCGGCCGCTCGGCCTAGCAAAAACCATTCGGCATTTGTCGAACCCATCGACTTAGCATTTTTTCTTCTCTTCTATATTGATCGTCGAACCGAATGATTCACCTACACATATTCGACTTGCGCGCGCCAGCTTAGTCCATTTGTACCAATTCTACATCGGACCTCAAGACCTTAGCCGAGTTTGAGCCCCTCTGGTAATTGTGATTATGTTTCTGTTGTGGAAATAAACTATTTTGTATATCCGACTTTGCTGCCTGGTAGTGCCGATCGTACCGAACCGAATATGTATGTAGCAACCCTCATACATGCAAGTATCATTGTTGACCTAAATGAAATGAAGAAACAATGTCCTAGCGGCGTCCATATGCAGTCCAATGGCAAATAAACTAGCCCTGTGGGATCCACGCTCGCGCGGCCTGCATGACAATGTGTCGTTTGCAGGCGATGGGTGGTAATGCAATCATATAGATTGCATCAAATACTTGGACGTGTCTGTTCTAAGGTCACAGATACAGTAGTATAGTTATTTTTAATGCGAATAAGTCCGCTCTAGACCACCGACTCGCTTAATGGTAAGCGAAGTTGTGGTCGCAGATAAAGCAGACTTAAAAGATTCACCCTGACATTGAAAAGCTTCAAATTATTTCTCTCAAACATCACCTTGGCATTTTTGATGCTCTCAGAAAACAGGACAGTCGGAACGTTCACGCACGTTGCAGACTGTCCCATTACTTGGCCGAATCAAAAATGTTGAATCTAATCGTAGAAACGATTATACTTAACATTTTTGATTACTATATGTACTTATCAAAATAAGATCGGCAGTAATAAGTTTAGTTAATTAAGGTATTAAGGTAAATAGTATGAATCCCAACCTATATTTATTTGTAGGTACATGACTACCTAAGAGCTGGTCCCATACTAAAATGTCTTCATAGTAATATGCATTATACATCTCTGAATGTAATTGCACATTGCAATGCAATAGCCCGTAGAGAATCACTTTGAATTAAGTAAATATTTATAAAAAAAATATCCTCTTAAAGCGTACGCCAGCGTGGTGGATTGCCCAATTGCCCTTCGTGGTTAGGCCTGTGTTCAGTAGCGACCTAGGTCAGGTATTGTTGCCACGTAGCCATAAAATTGCCGCAAAATGGTGTCAGGATGCCGCTATGCAATCATGTATGCATATAACTTGGTCCGCTGCCTTTGCAAATATTGCACCACTTATGGCCGGTCTACCGCAGCAGAACATTACTTATTTGCATGCTATTTGCAAGAAATTGAAATATTTCTCAAGTAGGTATATTGTAATCCTAAATATAATATTTTTAATGAATATAGAAGTCATTGAAGTCGAAAGTGTTCGACCAGTGAGTGTTGCCAGTGATTACTTATGGCACTGAAACGTGGTCTCTATCTATGGGCCTTATTAATAAGCTCCAAGTAGTACAACGAGCCATGGAGAGGGCTATGCTCGGAGTCTCTCTGCGAGATCAAATCAGGAATGAGGAGATACGTAGAAGAACCAAAGTTTCCGACATAGCCCAGCGGATTGGCAAGTTGAAGTGGCAATGGGCAGGGCATATAGCGCGGAGGACTGATGACCGATGGGGTCGAAAAGTTCTCGAGTGGAGACCACGTACCGGCAAGCGCAGCGTACGATGTCCACCCACAAGGTGGACGGATGACCTCATTGAGAACGCAGGATCGCGCTGGATGCAAGCCGCTACGAACCGGTCTTATTGGAGACCTTTAGGGGAGGCCTATGTCCAGCAGTGGAAGTCCTATGGCTGAGGGATGGATGAATATAGAATCTTCTTGGTGACTGTGATTTTACCTACAAGCTGCGCAAAGCCCAATTCTGACACAGCTGGAGAGGATTGGGCTTCACGCAGTTCAATTCGGCTTTTAAAACGTCTTAAAGTCACACGTTCTTTATACCTGTAATTGTAATGATGCTAAGCTAATCCATTTGAACTAAGTATCGTCTTTACAGCCATAAGACGTCTACTGCTAAGCATAGGTCTCTTCTATAGAACTCCAATAAGATCGATTATAATAATTAACTTTCTAAAAAAATGGCTAAATCGCCTTCCATCGTGTACAAAATTCGAATATTTCGCTCGAATTATTTACATTATTGTTGATTTTTCAAAAACGGCTCAGCCGATTTCTGTAAAATTTAAATGGGACCACCTCGGGAGTATGCCTTTTCAAACTGAAAAAGATTTTTAGCTTCGGTTTACAATTGGCAAAATTATCGATGAACATACAAAAAAAACGAACATAGAACCTCCTCATTTTTGGAAGTCGGTTAAAAAGTGACTTGCATCCAGCGCGATCCTGGGGTCCTAATGAAGTCATCCGTTTTCTCTGTCATTACGACCAAATTTTACTGACCAACCCAGAACGCAAATAAAATCAATCATTTTGTCAATGATCTTTTTGTCCGGAATTGTAATTTTTTTTTCGCAATTTTGGGTCTTACAATAAAAGTTGGTTGTAATGATGAGTACAATGATATCCTAGGTACAAGAAGGATCTAGAAATTACGACCAGGGGCCTTATTGTGTAAGCGCTCTGACGTTCGGCATCGCATTTTCTCCTGCTCGCGCCAGTTTCACGCCACGAGAGCGAGCGGGCGAAAAAGCGATGCCGAACGTCAGAGCGCTTACACAATAAGAGCTTAGTACCTATTCGTATTAATTATTATGGCGCACGGTACGATATAATTATGTATTGGTTTCCAAACAAAATGTATAGTCATGATCCATCTAAGGGTACCGTTATAGCTCTACTCAAATTACACTCATATTTTTAATGACTGTACCTTATTATCATCTCCTTATAAGACATGCCTTAGGGCTCTATAAGACGGTTATACACCCACATGCATGTTCTACATCATAATCATTCATTATTATCGTCTTAGCCGATCAAAAAAGAACTTACGGAATATTGATAATTATTTATCGCCAAAAATAGCATAACCAACTTCAATCGTGTACAGAATTTGAATTGTTCGCACGATGTAGTACTTTTTTACACTATTCATGATTTTCTAAAAACGACTGGGTCGATCTCGATATAATTTAAAGAGAGCTTTGAAGTACGTACGTTCTACCAAACAAAAAAATAATCATTAAAATCAGTTCATCATTGGCGGAGAAATCGCGTAACATACATACAAAAATAATCGGCCAAGTGCGAGTCGGACTCGCGCACGGAGGGTTCCGTACTGTATGGGAGCCCCCCGTAAATATATATTTTTTTTTAAACTTTATTATTTATTATTGAAGTGAATATAAAACTAAATATTCTTTGAAAATTTCAAGCATCTACCTGTTACCATTATTAATATAGAGCGAAAAACGTCTAAAAATCAGGTTTGTTGTATGGGAGCCCCCTTAAATATTTATTTTATTCTCTTTTTAGTATTTGTTGTTATAGCGGCAACAGAAATACATCATCTGTGAAAATTTCAGCTGCCTAGCTATCATGGTTCATTTGATACAGCCCGGTGACAGACAGACAGATGGACAGACGGACATCGAAGTCTTAGTAATAGGCTCCCGTTTTTCCCTTTGGGTACGGAGCCCTAAAAACAATCCCTAGTCTTAGCACAGAGTCTTAGAATAGGTTAAAAGGTAAGTAAGTTCGTGTAGGCCGGATAGGTTGACCCTGGTGTCAGTTTTTAAGCCTAAAGTTTAATTTTTTCTAGTAAAACAACATTCGACGGATCACTTAGCGTGGATTGGTATGGTTAGATGCGAATCATACATTAAATAGTCCCTCTCTCCAGAAATTAAGCCAGCCTCTGTCCTCTGGAGTTCCGTTGCTCCCAAATTGCCCCACTTTCTGCTCATTCTCACTTTTCTTGCCTATCTTTACGTTGAAGTCCTCCATGACAACAGAAAAGTGGTTCTCAGACATATTTTTACAAGCTTTTAGTACTTGTGATGGATGTACCTATGTATGTGAGTACGGGTGGAATCTTGCAAGTTAAATTTGACCAACTTCCCGGATTCCGATTGAGCTGAAATTTTGCACGCATATGTATATCGCGTGACAATGCAATAATATGGTATCATAGAGTTGATTTGATGATGAAGTCGGAAGGTGGCCATGGCCATAGGAACTCCTGCACTAAACAAGATAGACCCGTCGTGTTTGGGCTCGTTTTACTTGTCTTGGCTAGCACTGTGCTGCTACATGATATCCAGGATCACAAAAACTCGTATTTTTAGTAGTTATATTTTTAAAATAATTTATCTTGCCTATCTTTACGTTGAAGTCCCCCATTACAACAGTAAAGTGGGTCTCAGACATATTTTAATGTACTGTACCAGCCTTTACTAGTCCACTTCAGAACGTAGGCCTACCCACGAAGGGCGATTGGGCCATATCCACCACGCTGGCCCAGTGCGGGTTGGTGGATTCACATACGCCATCAAATTTCTTCTACGGACGTATGCAGGTTGTCTCACGATGTTTTCCTTCACCGAACAGCCAGTGGTGTGAAATTCCGTACATAAATTCCAAGGAATTCATTGGTACGGGACTGGTATTTGAACCCACGACCTCACGATTGTAAGGCGGGTGTCATTGCCACTAGACCACCACGGCTTTTTCCATTAGACCCTCAAAGCTTCTTTATTTTAGACATATTTTGTCATGTTGTACTAGATTTTGCCCGCGGCTTCGCCCGCATGATATTTCGAGGCCCTACTTTACCACCCATAATAAAGGAGGTGGAAAATAAAAAACAAAAAAAAAACGATTTGACATTTGTTTGATTTGACAGTTCTATTTTGACATTTCTTGGAACGCACGCTACAATGGCTCCACAAACTAAGGGATATAGCTCGCAGATGGCAGAATTTGTCCTACTTACCTAACACTTATTGTTATAATATGGAAAATTTACGCAATATCATTATAATTTATAGCCTATGTGTTATTCTGATGTATAAGCTATAATTGCAAAGTGTCATCTCAATCCGTTCAGTAGTTTTTGCGTGAAAGAGTAACAAACATACATACATCCATCCATCCATCCATCCTTACAAACTTTCATGTTTATAATATAAGTTGTATTAGGTACTGGACTAGAATTGTAACGTTGTTTCTCGATTGTTGCAGGGGTCGGACCCCCGCGTGGCGACGTGCCGCGGGCGGCTGCAGACGCGGCGGTGTCAGCTCAACCAGGAGATCAACAAGGAGCTGCGCCTGCGAGCCGGCGCTGAAAATCTCTTCAAGGTGAGACTTCTTATTAAATTAAGTAAGTTCGTATAGGCCGGCGTTGCTAAGGTGACGCGTTCTTGAGCTTCTCTCGTTTTTGACAGCTTTGAGCTATTAAAACTGTCAGAAAAGCGAGAGGGGTTCGGGAGCGTATCACTTCGGTGACGAGATCGGTTGACAGAATTGCCCCGCTGGTCTCAGAGTTTTAGGCCGCCTGAAGACCTCTGACTTGGCTAAACGGTTAAAACAACCGATACCTACAATTTAACGTGTCATCCGAGCCACGGTAGTGCTCAGTTGGAAAATGCCACCCGCGGTCACCCATCCAAATACTGGCCGTGCGGAACGTTGCTTAATTTCGGTGATCGCTGACAAATACCTAATCAAACTACGCTACGAGCGCCACAGACTTCTTATTGTCATGTATAATTTTCCCATGTGGCCCGGCGCCGGGCCAAGTCACCGGGCCAGATGGGATACACTTAATAATAATAATAAGCCTGTTTATTTCCAAAATTTTAAACTAAATTACATTACTTCTTTGAGGACAAATAACACTGATTACTGGTACAAAAGTACGTAAGTTAGTATAGGCCGGGTGGCTAGCCCTGGTGTCAGAGTTTTAAGGCCGCCAGAAGGCCTCCTAACTGGTACTTATACATTAGAATCACAACAGGTTTTTTTGTTCTGATCTTGGAACCTCTTCTAGGGCACAGGCCTCCGTCTCTCGATCTTTTGCTTTGTCCATCCAGTCGTTTCCCGCTATGCTCGTTATGTCATCAATCCATCTTTTCATTGAAAAATGAAAAGATATTATGTCAAGTGTTTGTGTGCGTGTGTGTGTGTGTCTGTGTGTGTAAGCTGTGTGTAAGATGTCCCCTAATTTACTTATTAAAAAAATCGGAAACAACAAGCTTGTCGCATCGAAACTGTAGGTAGAGTCTAGCACAGACATTAAGTAACGTATTTGGCCATTTTCTACAGGTTCCATTTCAGCTAAAAATGTTGCTGGAACTCCACGACCTACCCTTCTGCCATTCAGAGCAGCTCAAGTAATTTTTAGGGTTCCGTACCCAAAGGGTAAAAACGGGACCGTATTATTAAGACTCCGCTGTCCGTCTCTCTGTCTGTCTGTCACCAGGCTGTATCTCATGAACCGTTATAGTTAGAAAGCTGAAATTTTCAAAGATGATGTATTTATGTTGCCACAATAACAACAAATACTAAAAACAGAAAAAAATATATAAGGGGTGCTCCCTTACAACAAACCTGATTTTTTAGCTGTTTTTCGCTCCATATAATAACAGTAACAGGTAAATGCTTGAAGATTCACAGAAAATTTAGTTAAATATTCACTTCAAAAATAAATAATAAAATAAAATTAATATTTAAAGGGAGCTCCCATACTTGAAACATGTTTTTTTTTTTGCTCTATATTAATAACGGCTACAGGAAGATGCTTGAAATATTCACAGAATATTATGTTGTTAATGAACAGTTGATTTAAAATGCATATGGTACGGAACCCTTCGTGCGCGAATCCGGCTCGCTCTTGACCGATTATTTTTAAATGGCAAGTGCTAATACTAAATCCAATACTACTTACCTAAACCCATCACAAAGTTGTTCATAACGATGTAATCTTAATCATTCTCTTCAGGCTTATTACAGGCAAAGAAGATAATTATAATGATATTGTATGTATTTGTGTATTTGTACTTGATTAGGATAATATTTAGACTAGTATTTAACTCATATTTAAATAATACGTCTCATAGTATTAATTAAATTTAAATAAATAATATTAGAAAGTTTAAGTAAATTGACATAACTTGTCGTCAATATAGGAGAAGACGCTGGTTCCCGTAGTACAGCCCCTGGCTAGTTCGGGAATCAGAGGCTTCATTACTTTACCTGTACCTTATTTTATGTCAATAAAAATTTTTGTTTGTTTGTTTGTTTGTACAGGGCTTTTTGGTATGGCAGCAGAAAACACTGTAGGTATAAATGGATGTCCAAGTGCGAACATCCTACGACTCAAAACGATTATGACGGATCAAGATTCCATCAGTTTCTAGAAAAGGAATGAAAGATGAAAGGAGATAGGAAATCGCCCTTTCACTTTCCAGAATTCCTATCGCTATGTTACATCGTATAATGCAGTTTATAGAATTATCGCAAGGTGGTCTAATGATGTCGCCGAGCGCATGCCATCTCGTAATATATTGCACGACTATGAGTAGCTCTTGAGTACGAGTAGGTATCGGTAATAGTGACAAGAAAAGTGTCTCACCTTAGATGAATTATGGGTCTCACTCTGGAAGCTGTGCAATATCCAATCAGCACGCAGCTCTATGTGAGTTTCAGTCAGGATTGGATATTGCGCAACTTGTTGCTAGCTTCATATCCGTCGACCTGTATGAATCATACAGATCGACGGATATTAGGGGACATCTTACACACGGTCTCTGACCCCAAACTAAGCAAAGATTGTGATATGGCTGCCAGAGACTAATATACTACATATACTTATTTAAAATACATACTTATATGTAGGTAGATAGTACCTAAATAACATCCAGACACAGAGCAAACACCTATGTTAATCACACAAATGCTTGCCCTGGGTGGGAATCGAACCCGCGCCTCTTTGACCCAGAAGTCAGGGTCACTAACCACTGAGCCACAGAGGGAGTCAATTCTATCGTAAAGGCCGGTTTAATTCAAGATCAATGATTATTTTTCGCAAAAATGGCACAAGCCTAATTAAATCGTGTACATAATTCGAATAGTTCGCTCGAATCGATGTTAATTATTCAAAAACGGCTCAGCCGATTTCGATAAAAATTAAACGGATCTACATCGGAAGTATAGTCTTTCGAATCAAAAAAGTATATTTTAATTCGGTTTACAATTGGCAAAAATATCGATGAACATACAAAAAAAACATACAGACGAACATAGAACTTCCTCATTTTTTGAAGTCGGTTAAAGAAGCCAGTTGGTACAGAGTACTCTATATACATTTTGTTACGTTATGCTACTCTTATAGAGTTCTTAAAATTTATGCTAGGCATATTGGAAAGCTTGGGCCATAAAACGGTCAACTTAGACCGTTGTAACAAGCACCTACTCGATAATATTTTCATTGCCTAGTTAGTCATATCTAAAATAACATGTAGAGCTAAGGAGGTATATACCTACCTCTTGGAGCATAACATCGTAACGTAATGCTAAACAGTTGCATCAGATGGCTAGGTACGAATGAAGCGTTCTGTCTCCGCCTAAGTCAGATGTGTTCAAATCAATGTTTGTTCGGGTCGCTTTGTAATTTGTGTGGTGTTAAAAGTTACAATTAGCTGCAAGTTGTTTGCTGCGGGTAGCTCTCTTAGACGGTTCCGAAACTTCCTGCCCAGTGCCACTAAAGTAACGCTTGCACAATCTCTTCTTCTTTCGATTTTAGATTACGCTGACACCGGCTTTTTAGATCTCACTGAAGTCCAGCGTGATAAACTTGAGCGTCTCCATAAATACTGACTTAGGTACTTCGAGCAAATATCTATAGAGTCAAAATCGTGCAAAAAAAGTGTCCGAGCCAAAACTCTGCCCAAGCTACGTAGTGGGCAGGCTTTTTAGTTAGTCGTAAGGCGATTGCAAGTCGACTTCAACGCCGTGCGATGCCAAAGGGCTCGGTTACAAGCACAAATATTTTTACTACTTTCATTTAGGGACTATGGCTCTGTAGATATTTGCTCGAAGCTTAGGTATAAATCTTCGCAACCCAAATATAAATTTAGGTTGCGAACACATGACCACGTATCTCATTTTCACACTGCTTAGTGCTCAAGTGACTTTCCGTTAGTGGGCATAGTAGAGCGTTTCGTGTTGTTTTCCGAGCCTGATTCGTTCCTATATAGCACGGCCATGTTATGGTACATTATAGTGGACAGATGCCTTTATACGACCGGACTCGATAATTTTCATTATAATATTAGATACATAAATCGCGCGCAATAGGCTATTTGACAACATTTAAAGTATACTATTAATTGTGGTAATCCTTCAAGATAATAGAAAAAAAAAGAAATAATAAAAAAAAAAAATAGCCTGAAAGAGACATATTTCACTTGATTTAAACTAAAATACGTCTAATTTTCGCAAATCGCACAAAATAAAATACGATAATTTTTTGATATTTTACCTGTGACGTGAACGCTCTAAGAAGGGAGGCAACTCTGTGACGTCACATGATCACTAAACAAGAATTTCTCGATTGACTGTTGTTTGTGTTTTGTGCTTTCGGAGTACTCGTATTATTGGATCTGTAAGTTACTTTTAAAGTATTTTTTGTCAGGTTTTAGATGTAAACTAGCGTATTTACTAGCTTAGTATTAACTAACGTTATTTACTAGTGTGTGACGTCAAAGAACAGCGCCATTACTGAATGTCGTTTATGGCGGGATCTTGAATATATATTTTAAACACTGATTTTCATTGTTAATACAGTAGATCTCTCGGAAATATAAATGCAGTGTGCTTATTATGCTTATTACAGGCTACACCCTGCGGGGTCGCAGTGGCGAGATAGGTATTGGGAGAAAATAATAAAACTTTTTGAACCATTGACACGACGAAGAAGAAGTGTGATTATTATGTACTAAAGAATAATTTAAAACGATTTCAGAAACAAGTCATAGCCTAAATAGCCTATTCGGAAATAGGTACTCTCGGAATTCATTTGCGGCCCGGTAGAAGAAACGATTGACGTGCCACACATTTACACCTTGTATGTATTATAGTAGGTACATTCAACAATATTGTCCACCCACTGAGTGGGTGCTAACTCCTTACGTGACTTCCTCCATTAGTGACTCGATTAGGTGTTGCAATCTGTAGGTATTGAGCGAGAGGAAGTCTATCGGTGACCTAAAAAGATCTAGTCCTAGATTGATGACATTTTACATCATCATCATTATCTACCGGCTGATCGTTCACATAAACGTTGTCTGGAAGAGATCGCTCTTTTCTGTAAACTGCATTTTAGTACGAGTACTATTTTTATAATGCCATGGCTACATCTGCGCCCTACGGCGAAGTTATCGTCACTGGGGGCTCATTCATCTAATTCAAACGGTAGTAATTGGTTGTTCAGGATTTGAACTACTACCTGAAGCTGGGCACACACGCTGCGATGATCGCATCTATTCATCAGATCAGTCCAGCGAGGTCCTAATATAGTTGCATTGCCGGTAGGTAGTTATTGAGGAATCAAAATGACACCCCTATTTTAATCGAAAAATATTGATTTAACAAAAAAAAATTGGATAAACGTTGAAGAAAATCAAATTTTAAACAGCTTTTGTTCCCATAACTTCTGCTGAAAAATTGAAATAACTCAAGTTATTGAAGAAACAAAATGGTACAACCAACTATTTTAAAAAAATCGATCCTACAAAAAGTTGATGGGAATTAAAGTTGTAGAAAATCAAATTTTAAACAACTTTTGTTCCTATAACATCTGCTGAAAAATTGAAATAACACAAGTTATTGAAGAAATGAAATGGTACTTGAAACTTTAATACCCATTATTTTTTTGTTAAATCAATATTTTTCGAATAAAATAGGGGTGTCATTTTGATTCCTCAATAACTACCTACTGGCAATGCAACTATATTTAGGACCTCGTTGGACTGATCTGATGAATTGCTGGGATCATCGCAGCGTGTGTGCCCAGCTTCAGGTAGTAGTTCAAATCGTGAACAACCAATTACTACCGTTTGAATTAGTTGAATGAGCCCCCGATGACGATAACTTCGCCGTAGGGCGAATGTGTAGCCGGTCCATTAGTAAGTTTGTATAGGCCGGGTGGCTAGCCCCAGTGTCAGAGGGTAACAATCGGACCTATCAAATACGTGTCATCCGAGCAACGGTATTTTAATGATTGTATAGACCATTTTAATGTTAAAATAATATTTTTATAGGATTTTTTAAACTTTGACATTCACATAAACAATATATTTATGGTGTTACATTGTTAATATCTAACCTATTTATGCAATAATTTTGACATGAAATGGCCAAAACCAGGATAGTGGCCACAACCGGTGTATTTACCCACATATTTATTTATAGTCTTACTAGCGACCCGCCCCGACTTCGCACAGGTGTATTATACATATAAACCTTCCTCTTGAATCACTCTATCCATTAAAAAAAACCGCATCAAAATCCGTTGCGTAGTTTTAAAGATTTAAGCATACAGACAAACAAACAGAAAAAATAGCGACTTTATTTTATACTATGTATTGAAGCTTAAGTTTTTTACAATATTTATATTATATAATATAATATTTAAAAAAAAAAAAAAAAAAAAAAAAACTATAAAAAATACCCTATTATTATGTAGGTATTCTAAACCACGGTAGTTGCACTAATCGGTTGATTCCTCAGTGGCTCAGTATAGTGACCGTGACTTCTGGATAAAAGAGACGTGGGTTCGATTCCCACCCAGGGCAAACTTTTATGTGATGACAATAGGTAGGTGTTTCCTCAGTGTCTGGCTGTTATTTAGGTACTATCTATATAAGTATGTATTTAAAAGATGTATATGTAGTATATCAGTTTTTGTGCAGCGAATTTTGTGCAGTGTTTAACATTTTAACTAACTTATAGCGTTGGCGGCGCCACCTGTGATACCCGTATTAGAAGTTCTTATAACTTCAACTGAGTGATAACCTGTCTAATACGGGTATCACAGGTGGCGCCGCCAACGCTATAAGTTGGTTAAAATGATAAAAACTTTACGAAATTCGCTGCACAAAAACTGATATACTACATATACATCTTTTAAATACATAATTATGTAGATAGTACCTAAATAACAGCCAGACACTGAGGAAACACCTACCTATTGAGATCACATAAAAGTTTGCCCTGGGTGGGAATTGAACCCACGTCTCTTTTATCCAGAAGTCACGGTCACTATACTGAGCCACTGAGGTACAGTACAGTACAGTGCTAGCGATTAAAAGTCACAGTAAACCTCCACAATACCAAGCAAGCGCCGTGAAAGGCAAAAGAACTCATTACCACCTTACAGTAGACACCCATGTAACAATGAATCTCACGTGTGCAAGAGACAAAAGCGCCGAATGGTCTCGGTTCTCACAAGGTCAGGGTTCGTAGACCGGGGGCGTCACGGTTCGGCCGCGCTGGCTACTTGTGTTCCACTACATTACTCACACTCGTTATAAGACAGCAGTGGTCTCGAACCACAGAGCAATTCCAACAAGAAATAAAGCGCTGTTGTCGCTTGAGGCAATTCTCAGCCACAAATTTCGCCCTTGTACTCCATTAATGTACCTAATCCTAAGAATGTATTTAATTATTTTTGTTTGGTGTACAATAAAGTATTTAAAAATCCTTACTAATATTATAAATCCGAAAAGTTTGTTGGTTTGTTGGTTTGTTACTCTTTCACGCACCAACGGAGCAACGGATTGACTTGATTTTTGGCATGGACATAGTTTAAAAGGCGGAAGGAGCTTTAGGATACTTTTTATCCCGAAAAATTGCATAGTTCCTGTAGGAAAGGACAAAAACCATCGAAAGCGAAACTGTCGCCACTATCACAAAGACGCTAAGTGATTATAATTCCTCTATGACGCTAATATGGTCCAACGAAACGTCACAGCCAAACGTAATTAGATGACAGGTGACATTCTCTGCAGACTTTTATAAATCACAAGTAGCATGGCAAGGGGACAAATTGTTTTTCCACCATTATATCCCCTTGAAGAGAAAATAAAGTATGGATTGAAAATGACAACTGACATTAAAATTGGATAAAATGTTATTTTCCCTCTGCATGCTACACGTTACTATGACGTTTAATACCAGGCCGTCATTTTGTCTGACATTAAAAATATTTTTAAATCTTCTATCAATAGAGGTTTAACATGTTTCTTTATTCTACCTTTATGGTACAGAATCATCATACTTTAATATTATAAATCCGAAAAGTTTGTTGGTTTGTTCCTCTTTGACGCAGCAACGGAGCAAAAGATTGACCTGATTTTTGGTATGGATACCTATGGTTTAAAAGACAGAAAGTGATAATAGGATACTTTTTTATCTCGAGAAATTTTGTGATTCCCATGGGATAGGACAATAACTGTTTCTCAGCAATGGAGCAACGGATTGACTTGATATTTGGGGTGGGCATATTTTGGACGACGGAAAGTGACATAGGATACTTTTCATCCCGAAAAAATTGTGGTTCCCGTAGGACTTAACAATAATTTTTTCTCAGCAACGGAGCAACTTGCCTTGGCTTATTGCATGAATATAGTTTGAAAGACGAAAAGTGACATAGGCCACTTTTTATCGCAAAAACTTTAACAGTTCCCGTAGGATAGGATAAAAACTAAGTGAGCGGGCTGCGGTAGCAGCCGTCTAAGCGCCAGAAATAACCTGTCATGGCAAGTTTAGGACGTTCCTACATTTTTCGCACTCCTTCGCGGCACTCAACAGCGCTAGCCCAGACTCGGGCTCCATAACGGAGCTTGCGCTCTCGCCATAATGACGGAGTGTTTCGGAGCACAAGACACATCGTCATCCACCACTCGGGACTAACCAGTACTGAACGTCAGACAGCATTGCAACGCCCTGGTCCCAGTGCAGCGGGTCAGTCATAGTAGCCCAGCGCCTGCCTCTTCAACTGCAGAGGGCAGTGAGAACGGCCATCGCTATACCGACACCTCTCTTCCCCTGCAGCCCCACCACGTCTGCCAACACGTTGACGGCCTAGCGGAAGGTAGGGTAGGTGGCGGCACCCACACCACCAGTTCCATATATCCCACCGCGGCCCCTAATCCTCGGCTGTCATATCAGAGTCCAGGAAGCAGCCTTGCTTTATGAAACTAAGAAAGGTTATTCCCAGCAAGTAACTGGAGATAGAGAGACAGAAAAGAAGCCACACCTAGCGCAGCAGGAGGAGCTGGAGTTCATATGCCTGGCAGACGGAGCAGCACTAGAGCAAAATCTTAACCGAGAAATTAACATATTTACAGACGGCAGCAAAATTAAAGGGGAAGTTGGGGCGGCATTATCCATTTGGGATGATGCCGCTGAGATCAGTACCCGCAAGCTGAAATTGGCCGATTGGTGCTCTGTGTACCAGGCCGAGTTATTGGCACTTCTTGAGGCTACCGAAAAAGCAAAAATCTTTTGTGACTCCAGGTCTGCACTGGAAACGGTAGTTGGCGTATCTTCCCTCCATCCCTTAGCAGTAAATTCAAAGCTAACATAAAGTTACAACACCTACAAAATAAAATAGTGAAACTTTATTGGATTAAAGCGCACGCGGGGATGGAGGGAAATGAGAGAGCGGACCAGCTAGCAAAGGAAGCAGCACTGCACTCGAAGTGCAGACCTATTTACGATAACTGCCCCGTTTCATTCGTCAAGCGAGAAATCCGAAAGGACTCTCTTGACGAGTGGAACCGGTGGTATCAGGATGGAGACACAGCGGCGGTAACCAAAACATATTTTCCGGATGCAAGGGCGGCATACAAGATCGTAAGAGAAATAGCACCAGTGGGAATCATAACTCAAGTGCTGACGGGGCATGGTGAGTTTTCCCAATACTTACATCGATTTAAGTTGAGGGTAAGCCCATCGTGCATCTGTGAACCCACAAAAGAGGAGACTCCACTGCACATAATCTTGTAATGCCCAGTTTATGGAAAGCAGAGATTTGATTTAGAACAAAAAATTGGAATTAATCTAACACGTAAAAACCTTAGAAACAATTTTATCGAATTTTTGCACAAATATTTGTAAAAAAGCAATAATTAGGAACAAGTAGGTATAAACTTTGCTGTACCATTGTAATGTTTATTATAACTGCAAACAGCCAAAAACATTGAAATATAGGTATAGTTTTTATTCATTTGTATTAAGACCCCTGATCATGTCAGGGATATTTCGCGATATAATAAAAAAAAAAATCTTCGGATGCAGCGTCGCAAAAGCGGCACTGCAGCCCGCCTAAGTTGCGACATTCCTCATAAGGCATGCAACTTACCGGCCATCCTCTCAGCTGCTTTAGTTAAAAGCGGCTGAACCTCGAGTGCCAGCCTCTAAGCTTCCTTGGGGGAAAAGACCCTAAGAAGAGGGAGACTTCGAGCGCCGCCTTTTCAACTGCCTGAGACCTCCCCCACGACAAGGCGGGAATACACGGGGGGTTTGTATATACACTCCAACCGTAACTTAGCCAATAAAAGCATTCCTCTAAGGTATTTTGATATTTGTCGGTTAGGTTAGGTTTCGCAGCCGACATAAACATACGCCAAAATCAAAATATAACGCGGGCGAAGCCGCGGGTAAAAGCTAGTAATAATATAATTATCTTAGCCTATACTTCGGTTTGGATCTAGAGTGGTCAAGATGCAACCTCGTCCAGTGTTGCATTATTGGGCTGCCCAGATCAATCCTCGAGGCGAACAGTTGCAGGTAGGTGTTGGAGCTGTCGCGCAAGCAGTTCTTCCAATGCAGCTCTTTCTTTCATTTCTCGATCGACCACATTATCCCTCTGGTAACTCTGTGATGACGAAGGTTCCCAACCCGCGGCGGTCAACGATCGGAAAGAAAGGAGCATTCCTTATTGTTCTCAGCTTCCTACCGCTGACTCAGGGATGCACAGATTATATCAACAGATGGATAAGTTTTTCTGTCATCTCAAGGAAAAAATATCGAAGTATCGTTATCATTTCATCAGCACGGGCGGTCTTTGGATCACGCAGATCGCTGTCCAGTTAATTACGGGAAGGATAAGAGGTTTCTTTTTTTAAAGTCTTAAAAAAACCTATATGTATTATAATCTTCGAGCAAATATCTACAGAGCCACAGTCCCTAAGTAAAAGTAATATAAATTATTTGTAGCAAATGATAGCATGACCGACTTCACCCGTGTACAGAATTCGCGAATAATTCGCACGGATCGATGTAGTATTTTTCCCATTATTGTTGATTTATCAAAAATGACTCAGCAGATTTTGATTAAAATTATATGAGACTAATTTCGAAGTATATTCTTTCCAACAAAAAAAGAATTATTTAAATTGGAATACTATGAAAAAAGTTATGCGTGGTTATACATAAAAAAAATGTACGCGTCGAATTGAGTACCTCCTCCGGTTCGTGGGTCAAAAAAATGTCCGAGCGCCTTCATACATACCGACTTAGATATTTACATTTGATTCACAATGACCCGTTTTCTCGAAGGTCGACGTTATGTCACCTATTAGAAAGAAAGAAAGAACGTTTATTTCGTGACATACATGAACAATCACAGCTAATAACAAAAAGAAGAAAAAACGAGCAAACGACAAACATGAGAAACAGTAGTTATGCAGCAAGTGCTCGCGGTATGCCACGAAAACCGATCCCAACTCAGCGTGAAATGCTGATTGAGGACAATCAGTGCTGGTATTCCGCTGAGACCGGTAGGTGACGTCACGTGCAACATAAAAAATTAAAATAAATTTAAACATTAACAACGATTCAGAGTATAAGAGTATAAATACATATGAAAACACACACTGAGTTTTGGCTCGGACACTTTTTTTGCACGATTGTGACTCTCTATAGATATTATGTTATTTAAGTTTGTGCAATAAATGGTAATATATAGGTAGATATTTGCTTGAAGATTACACACTTAAACTTTCGACAAACTTCAGCCCAGTTATAATTGATAAGCAGGGCTATGTCCAGCAGTGAACGCCCTACAGCCAACGGATGATTATGTTGACGTCTCTTGCTCGTGACGTCATTCAATTGTAATGAATACATCTGCATTTATATTTCATCTTCGTAAACACGTAGCCAGTAGAGAGTATAGATTGATTTACGCACATTTTCTAGCAGAATTAACGAGTACTTTCTTCTCCGTGTTTACTGCTGTGCTAGTTAATTCACGTCGTAATGTAATTGAGATAGAGATGCTACATTCTCTAATTGAAACTATTCGGTAAAGAATTAAGACTGCCTCGGTGGCTCAGTGGTTAGTGACCCTAACTTCTGGGTCAAAGAGGCGTGGGTTCGATCCCCACCCAGGGATCAACGTTCAAATCAAAGTATTTATGTGATGAACATAGGTGTTTGCTCTGTGTCTGGGTGTTATTTAGTTACTATCTATAATATATGAATTTAAAAAAAAAGTATATGTAGTAGATCATTCTCTGGTAGCCATATCACAAGCTTTGCTTAGTTTGGGGTCAGAGACCGTGTGTACTGTACCAGCCTTTTTAATAGTCCACTGCAGGACGTAGGCTTACCCAAGAAGGGTGATTGGGCCATATCCACCACGCTGGCCCAGTGCGGGTTGGTGGATTCACATACGCCATCGAATTTCTCCTACGGACGTATGCAGGTTGCCTCACGATGTTTTCCTTCACCGAAAAGCCAGTGGTGTAAAATTCCGTACATAAGTTCCAAAGAAACTCATTGGTACGGGACCGGGATTGAACCCACGACCACAAGAATGATAGGCCAGCGTTACAACCACTAGACCACCAGACCGTGTGTAAGATGTCCCCAAATATTTTTTTATTTAAAACAAAGTAGGTAATGTTCAGATTCAACCAAACGGAACGGAGCGGATTTATTTTTAGTGTAAACTTTATCATAAAGCTTTGTTTTAGTCATGTCAGAGGCCTCCAGGCGGCTTAGTAAATCGCACCCAGCTTATACGAATTTACTTACTACATCTGCATAAATGCTATATTAGTCTATCAAGAAACAAAACACAATTTTAAGCGGGGTAGAGCTTTTGACCGACGAACCACCGGAGGAGGTACGCAATTCGACGCGTATTTTTTTTTGTGTGTAACCACGCATAACTTTTTTTACAGTAGTCCGATTTCAATAATTCTTTTTTTTTTCATAGAGTATACTTCGAAATTGGTCTCATTTAAATTATATCAAAATCGGCTGAGCCATTTTCGATAAATCAACAATAATGTGGAAACTGCTACATCGATCCGTACGAAATATTCGCGAATTCTGTACACGGGTGAAGTCGGTCACGCTGTTTTTTTGCAAAAAATAATCATTGTTTGTTTTATTACTAAGTAAATATATGCTCGATCGCTTATCAATTGAGCAGTAACTGTGAGCAGTAGGCATCAAATAGGTGCAATGGGCAGGGACAAAGGTGAATGTTAATTTACCTCATGATTATGATGATTATAATGCTTAACCATATATAATTGATACTTAATGACGATTATTATGATGATTTACCATTCATAATTCAAACAAAGGGCTACGTCTCACACGGGGTTTCTGAAGGATCATGATGAAGATGAAACAAATGATATGGCGTCTCTGTAATGGTTATACATCTTGTAACCCTAATATATGTATACTGAGAGTTTTATACATACAAGACACTTTTTCATCCTTACCTTACCACTAGTACAGGTCGCGGCATATAACTCTAACGCTGAGCGAAGTGTGGAGGGGATGGCTGCGCATGAGTTTAGTATTGCGGTCAACATGCGCAGCCATCCCCTCCACAGTACCCTCAGCGCTAGACTTACGTGCCGCTACTTGTAGCGGCATAACGTAGGTAGGTAGTTGACAACGCTTTTATTAGAGATCAACGGTTCAGCACAGTATGTCTTCGAATTGGTAACAACAACATTTACAACTGACCGCTGCCGTGGCTCGGATGATACGTTAATTTTTGAGTCGCGGTGGTTTTAATCGACAAGACATGTTAGAAGCCTGCTGGCGGTTGAAAAACTCTGACCCCATAGGTAGCCACCCATACGAACTACTTATCATTTAAACGCCCCTAACAAACTTACCGTTTAAAACCATAAAAAAAACTGCCAAATCGATGTCTCTTATGTGTATGAATGTGAAACCCTTCATGTTTCTTATAATAAATAATAATAAAGCTTTACTAGATTCCACAATATTTAGATTAGATTAGTTGACTTTGATATTTGATAATTAATTATATTACTACTCGTGCGATTTCATCTTCTTTTAATGTGGACCCCCTCAGGGTAACAGCTTCCTGTTTCTTAGTAACATTTTACTTTGTTGGTTCCAGGCGACGTCGAACAGGAAACTGCGCGAGACGGTGGCACTGGAGCTGAGCTTCGTCAACTCCAACCTGCAGCTGCTGAAGGAGCAGCTGGCTGAGCTGAACTCCTCCGTGGAACTGTACCAGAACGACAGGTAAACCGCTCGCTCCCGCATCTCTGAGCCACTCTGAGCTGCTCTGAGCTTCGGGACCTTATTGTGTAAGCGCTCTGACGTTCGGCTTCGCTTTTCCTCCCGCTTGCTCTCGTGGCGTGAGTAACTGGCGCGAGCAGGAGAAAAAGCGAAGCCGAATGTTAGATCACTTAAACAATAAGGCCCCTGTAGCAGCTATGAGTTTTCTAAATGATAGCTTTGTTTTGTAATTACCGCTAGAATTTGCAATTCATCATAGAATTTTTATGTGAATCTAGTAGCTATTGATGCTAAAATGTGTATTCGCATACTAATTGTATTGTCTCGATTAATTTGTCAATAATTTATTGATCTCTGTTGTATTTACGACCCGATTCACCTTGAAAACACAAATGTCAGTAGGTGTGGGGCAAATATTTTGATATGTCGCAAGTTAAATTTAGCGTTCTGTAGTTTCATACTAATAGGAACCCTAGATACATACCTAAGAAATTATAGAACTGAAAGTAAATGCACCGGTTGTAGCCATTGTCCCGTCTTTGAGCATTTGATGTCAGAATGCATAAATAGATTATAAACAATGTAACACCATAAATATTGTTTGTGTGAATATCAATGTCTGAAAATTTCTTCAAAATATTATTTTATGATAAAAATTGTCTACACAATCATTAAAATTCATACTTACCTAGTTGCCAAAAATTACGCTAAGATTAGCTAAGGCTACAACCGGTGCATCTCTGTTCTCTACCTTACTTATATTATAATTGTTTATTGCAACTGTACTGTACTGACCTTTTAATAGTCCACATAGGCTCACCCACGAAGGGACGATTGGAATGTATCAACCACGCTGTCCCAGTGCAGGTTGCTGGATTCACATACGCCATCGAATTTCTTCTATGGACGAATGCATTATTTAGATAAAATATTTGGAAATTGAGAAGTTTTCTTGTGCAATTCATGTATTTTTCAGTCAGTTTTAGCTTCCATAGCTTTATATTTTTTATAGTTTAAGTAGATTAAATGGACCGCGTGTGGCCTTTACAACTGAGCGCTGCCGTCGCTCGGATGGCTCGAGAAATTGTAGGTCTTAGTTGTTTTAACCGTTTAGCCATGTCAGAGGCCTTCAGGCGGCTTAAAAACTCTGACACCAGGGCTATACGAACTTCACTATCATCGTCATCATCACTATCATCACTACATAGAACAAAGTCGCTTCCCGCTGTCTGTCCCCATGTATGCTTATATCTTTAAAACTACGCAACGGATTTTAATGCGGATTTTTTGATGGATGGAGTGGTTCAAGAGGAAGGTTTATATGTTTAATAGACCTGACCGAAGCCGGGGCAGGTCGCTAGTACTTTATTAATTTGTAGACTAAATCTATTAAATTGGTTTTAGTCTATCCGCAGTTACTTCTAGATGAGCTAAGTCAGCTAAGTAAAAGTAGTCAAACATTCATTTTCTTATGTAAGTGAATGGAACACGTCATTCTCAAATATGTGTATCAGGATATTTATCACATTCTATCACATAATATATTAATTTGATTCAAAGAAATGCTCTAGGAAATAATAATGACTCAGATTTTATTATGCAACTACCGGCTTGTAGTTTTGTAGAATGTTTTACCTAAACGAAAACGTTTCCCTAAGTATGTAGAATGCATGAAGGAAGGAAAATCAAATACCACTACTACTACGGGTTGACTGGCAGGTAATAATTTTGTACAAAATGTGTGAGTAGGTATCTATAACAATGTTATTAAGAGGAAAGATTTGATTGTTTGTTTGTTTGCATCGAATAGGCTCCGAAACTGCTGAACCGATTTGAAAAATTCTTTCACTGTTAGAAAGCTACACTATCCCCGATGAACATAGGTTATATTATAATTTCAAAAAAATTAGGGATCCTTACTATTTGGCTATTTCTACCAGTTGTGCCCGGGCGAGGCCGGGACGGACAGCTAGTTAAATATTAAAGTAAATAAATAATACAAATTAAAAATTTAAAAAACCCCCGACACATTGACAACCATTTTGTAGAATTTTGGTTCTTCCATCCCCACTTTAACCCACCATAACTCTTAAACGGCTCAATCGATTTTTATAAAACATAGCTAAGAACACTCTCGATTAAGTCTCCTTTCATCCAAAAAAAACTAAACTGAAATCGGTTCAGTGGTTCGGGCGCTATGATGCCACAGACAGACAGACAGACTGACAGACACACAGACGGACAAACAGACACGTCAAACTTAAAACACCCCTCTTTTGCGTCGGGGGTTAAAAATGTTCCTAAATGGAAATTCGCAAAAAATATTACAAACTTTACTCAAATAACATAAAAATTATTTTGGTACGATTATTTGTCCATTCCTTACAAATACCTACGAGTATATTAATTAGATTGTCCACTCCTTACAAATAGTTTTATTCGATGATAGCTAACTAAAGAAATCCATACAAAATCAAGAAAAAAGATACCGCTGAGACATACCATTACGCTATTAAAGCCTTGTGACAAATAACTCAGGGCTTGCTCGTTTTTGATGCAATAAATTTACATAGGTAATTGTTGTCATCACAGGGAACATGTGAACTGGGCAAGAGGGGCTGTTATAAAACGATTTGGGTTCCGTATTATTAAAGGGCATTATTATTCCGTATTATCAAAGCCATGGTGGTCTAGTGGTAATGACACCGGCCTTACAATCGTGAGGTCGTGGGTTCAAATCCCGGTCTCGTACCAATGAGTTCTTAGGAATTTATGTACGGAATTTCACACCACTGGCTTTTCGGTAAAGGAAAACATCGTGAGGCAACCTGCATACGTCCGTAGAATAAATTCCTTGGCGTATGTGAATCCACCAACCCGCACTGGGCCAGCGTGGTGGATATGGCCCAATCACTCTTCGTGGGTAGGCCTACGTCCTGCAGTGGACTATTAAAAAAAAGGCTGGTACAGTACATTATTAAAGGGTAAAATCGTCGGTGGGTAGGGCCGTTTGCACTTTTTGACGTGATAATCTTATAAATCAATGAACGCCGGCTGCACGTACGAAAAAGCATGATTCATTGTCACGTTCTGCCTGAGCCGAGCGTGCAAGCAAGAGCGCGAAACTAGCGATAGAGAGGCACGATCGACCTAAGCGTTCGGCTTGTTTCAGTTGTTGATTCAACAATGTTTTGTTTTACAGAGGCGCCAGCGTAATTATAATAGCTAAATAGCATAGTCCTGTTTCTTTTTCACTTTAGGCATTCGATGGAGAGAACGCTTTTTACGTTGCTATTAAATTTACGTTGGCGCCTCTGTAATCGGGCTTATTATCACGTAATATTATCGCCCGTAAACCGACTTTAGGTACACACCATTTTTTTCTTCTGTATGTGTATTTTGGGTTCCTACAACAAAATAATTAAAATATAACTACGATAAGGTTTAACTGCTTACTTTTATTTTTTATAGATTTACAATTTGGTCCAGACCTCTTAGATTTATAACAAGATTAAAGGTGTATTGTGTTTATTTTTAAAACACTAGGTGATGAATAGTTAGTTGCAAAAAAACTTCATTGCCTGGAGCATTGCCGTAGGTAGTGTGCATCTGAGCTACACAACATTATCCTACCATCCCCTTTTTAATACAGGACAAGTGGAAAGACGCCACATTACTACCCCTACACTATCAATTTTCCTTCGATACGTACGAAGCGGTTTGACTCAACATTTCTGGTTCATACCGCCAGGGAATGGAACAGTCTTCCTGCTTTCCTGTTTCCTGAGAGATATAATCTAAAGCTTTTCAAGATCAGAGTGAATAGCTATCGTCTAGGTCTGCGTGCTTCATATTTGACCACAACGTCGCTTACCATCAGGCGAGTTGGTGATCAAGCGCGGACTTAATCGCGATAAAAAAAACAGCACCTATTCTTGATCCAGGCCAATATTTACCTCACCCTTCAATTTCTGTACTCTCGTAATAATCTTCAAGTAATTTCGTGGTTCGATAATAACTCTATCAGAGACCACAAACATTACCGACGGTGTATAATGGTTTCTACGTGACGCCACGGAACCCTGGGAGGGTAAAAAAATGCCGACAGGACATCTCAGCCTGACTGTCGACAAAAACTTTAAATGGGGTATAATAAGCATCGATGACATTGACATATAAAGCGACTAGTTAGTATGGAGAGGGCAGAAAAACTTTCCCTTCGAGGCTAGTAATTTTAACCGACTTTCAGAAAGTCCTGAACAAGGGTTCTGTGTTCGGCTTTATTTTCTTATTTTTAATAATTTTACGTTTGACGTAATCACATCTTGCCTGGTATTTTCATTTATTAGCTCTATTGCTGGCCGCACCAACAGCGCAAGCCTAAGGCATGCGACAAGCTATTATTAATATTACGATTTCAAATACATTCAATAAAAAAAAAACGTAATAAAAAATATTAGAACAAGTCAGTGGTAATAAAAATGTCTATTATTAAGTAAGTAATGTAATTGTAACCCTTTCACTCCTCTCTTGCATTCGTGTGATTCGTTTTGTTAGTACTTACTAACAAAACGAGTAGAAATTTACTAAGTAGTCTTGGAAAAATCTTATCTTCTTTGGTTCAGTGCTATTGAAAGCAGTTCCAAAAAATGTAGTAAAATTGTAGCGTTAAAAAAAAATGAGTAGGTAGTGAAATCCCTTCTTTCTCAAAAGTAGTTTGGTTTATGAGGGCTTGAGGTCGATTGTATAAAATTCTTTGTTACTTTGTTGACACAAACAATATTATAAAATTGTCTGTATTACCAGTGCAGTGCCTTCTCTTTGGGCTGAGGCTCGTGTTAACATTTTTTTAGAATCGATCCAAACTTTGTGTCAAGAAATGGAAATAAACGTTATTGTTCAACTGTGTGCTGTGCTTAAAAAAGCGGTCTTATTAACTAGGAATGTATATCAACAGTCGTATTCATGAAGAACGTACAATAGAATTTTACTATAATTATCTACTTACACGTTACCTACTTAGGTATAAGTTATAAAATCATTTTATTAAAAGTATTGACAACATACTTTATTATTAGGTGCTAAGTAGGTACTTTATTATTAGGTAGATATAATATATTCTACCTTTGAGTCGAGATAATTAGTTGCGAATAGTTATTTGTCGTAATACTCCTTCAGATGATACGCTTTGTCTAGTACCCAATTATTAAGAGAAATTTTGTCGAAGCCCCAGAGAAGAGACTGTTACTTGATGAGTAACATTTTATCATTTTTCGTTTCTTAACAGAGATGAAGACCGCCTCTAGATATAAGTACAATACGTCAATGATAGACAGGATTAAAATCATTCAACGAACCATGTCACAGTAAAAGGATATGGAATTTCTGAAAATATTTAACAATTTACTCAAAAGTTACTGCGACAAGGTTTTCAATATGCTAGGGTTACCTGGTCAAAGTACAGAAATGTTGTATGTAGGTACCGACCTTGTCACAGTAAAATAGTTTTTTAATTCATAAACTTTCATAAAACGGTTCTTTTAAATTCGATTGCGACAAGGTACCTACTTAAATATTGATGTGTGTTTTATAGCTCTTATTTACTAGTACTAAATCTAGTTTTTAGCGCTTAGAGTAAGTGGTTACCATTAAAAGGATTATAAGTCTATTATTATGCTATAGTCTTTATAGTAAATTGCAAATTCAATTTTTTCCGCTTAGAAATAAAGTTTAATATATTTTAATTGACGATGTAAATTGTTGGGAGCCTGACTGTCTAAAGAATAAATAACACAAGTAGGTAGGTAGGTATATACCTACTTTAGGATAAGTTTTTATTGTTTCTCGTCCATAGGATGAAGATGGAACTCTATAGACAAGGCTAGAAAATGAATATTACTTAAGTATAGTTCGAATCAATCTTAATGGCGTCTATGAAGCTACAAGCTGCGCAGAACCCTGGAAGAAATCACCATGGGTAATAAGGCCGCCACGTTATAATCATATTTTTTGTCGTATATGTGTAAATAGTGTTTATTTTTAAATTGTAGTTGTAAACAAAGAGTTTTGTCTGTCTGTCTGTCTGACCCTATCCGTCTCCCCCGCTGACTCATAAAACTACTGCACAGCCGATTATAATAAGTAGAGATTTTACTTTGTTTAAAATCTATTCTACAAACAATAAACGATACATAATTAAAATAGCTACAAAAGTTATCCGCTCCAATTCAATTAATCCGTTCTCATATGCAATTAAAATTAAGAAATTCCATGAAAACATTTCCGCCATTGTTGTATTTTCCCGCGCTCCGCCATATTGTATTGCGACCACAGATAATTAACAAGCTAAGAGTGATAGCTCTGTATCAAATGTGGAGCGTTGACTTGTTTTTGTTTATTTATTATTTTCTTTGAAAGTTTCGTGGGATAAATTGACCGCAGCGGAAAGCGCAGCGTAGGATGTTTAATGGTAATTTCATGGTAACTATTTAAAAATATTTCTAAGTCCATTGAAATATTTACTAGTTTGTAACTGGGTAACGAGAAAGGAGAAAATTTTCTTCGTTTGTAACGGGTTACAAAATTGGGTTACAATCGCGGCCGAAAGGGGCTCTCTTGGGAACTGCGGAATCTCCAGGGAACGCACCGGAACTCCCAGCACTTTTGTATTGACGTCCTGCGTTAGTCATACCACCCTTAGTGGGTAGGCCTACGTCCTGCAGTGGACTAAGGGCTGTTACAGTTAGACATAGAGCCACATACGACAATGTGGCCACTCAGCGTTGTCGTCCTCTCGGGCCTGTTTCAGTACATGGCTAAAGCCCCTTCTCCAACCATCCGGGAGCCCATAAGTCCCCTTTTAGTAGGTTCTTACTACAGGCAAGGGATACCGATGCATATTCTATATATAGTCCCGGTATCAAGGTATCAAGGCCAACGCTAATATCACCAAGGAGGTACAGTACACAGTTATTTTACCACCCGACATTTCTATCTGTCTTTTCGCTATCTCTGTCTAGTCATTACACATCATCACGGGTTAGACAGAGACAAATGTCCAAGGTAAAATAACTGTGAACGGACTATATGTCTGTTGGGTTGAACATTTACTTACTAGATTTATTTCTGTCCACAGCACAGAATGCGTGATGCCGATGATCCCACTGGGGCTGAAGGAGACCAAGGAGGTGGACTTCCGTGAGCCTTTCAAAGACTTCATCATGGAGCACTATAGCGAGGACCCGGCGGCCTACGAGGACGCTATCTCCGACTTCATGGATATGAGACAGGTATCCACCTCCTTCTTCTTATTAAACCCTGGTACAGTTGTTCAACTACATGCCTTGGTACACAGGTATATCGCTCCTTCATGTTATACCTACATTCGTACCCTTTTATTGCATGCTTTGGAACAGAGGCCGTCCCACCTCTTTCTTCTTATTATACCCTGATACATTTGTTCAACTTGGCATGCTATTGTGGAATAGGCATGGTGGCTAAAAAAATATAATTAGTTCGGCAGATAGATTGTTAAAAATTTTAGACACGTATTTTTTCTTTTGTCAATTAAACAATAGTTAAGAATAGCCCGTCAAAATACCGCGTGTCGTCACGTGGCATACAAATGTATAGACTTTCGTGAGAGACGTGACGTCACCAACCTCGCTCTCAAACTTTGACAAGGTTTATCTTTGCCGTTCTCAAAGTACAAAGTTCCAAAAGTACTCTTTCAAAGTTTGGTTAGGCGTATTCAAGTATTTTATCATGGAGCACTGCAGCGAGGATTCCATCTCCGATTTCATGGATTTTTATTATATTCTGATACAGTTCTTCTACTGATACGTACACAGGTATGGAGGTTTTTTAGAGGTTTTTTTTTTGTATGCTCGTCAGGGTTTCCTCTGACATAAGCCAGAGACTTTATGATAACAAACATAATTGCATCTGTCTTTCGATTGAATACAATTTACTTTATTTTGAAGACTATTATATACAGATACTAGACGACCCGCCCCGGCTTTGCACAGGTGTATTATACATATAAACCTTCCTCTTGAATCACTCTATCCATTAAAAAAAACCGCATCAAAATCCGTTGCGTAGTTTTAAAGATTTAAGCACACAGACAAACAGACACGACTTTATTTTATACTATGTAAGGATACACTCGCCGAATTTAGTGGATTAAAGGAAAGTGGGAGAATACCATGAGGGTAGAGTGCAGGGTGTTTTTTTTTTGTTTTTCTTGTTCTCATATATTTCTCTTTGTTGAGAGTGTGGTCCACAGTAAGCACCCTTCAATGATAAATAAGTAATCGTTCGACGCTAGGTGACGTACCTGGAAATGACTTATCTGTCAGCACGAAGTCGCACTGGTAAAAGGAAAGTAAAACTTATTTCCATCTTCCCCGGAAAGAGATTAAAGACGAAACCCTCAACGCACAACATAGGTCTATTTGACAGTTTTGACCATCTACAAATAAGTAGGTAGGCAGTGCTGGATTTACGTAAATGCCGTTAGTAGGCTGTTAAATTTTTGCCTAATTCTGCCGCTCCTACATGCGACTACGAAAATGGTAGTCGTAAGAAACATTTAAGACTGATTTCGAGCAGTAAAACGATTCATACGTTGATTTTTTCAGTAGGTTTTTTAAAAATTATGTATGCAAGTTAATCTTTTATTTTAGTCAATATTAAAATAAATGGTCAGAAATCTACCGCCCTAGGCTTCAGCCTACTCAGCCTGCTTGTAAATCCGGCACTGTAGGTAGTTACATCAACGTACCTGCTATCGTTGCTATTCGTAAGGTCGTAAGCATCGTCGTAAGATATCGTGCTACTTAATAATATCGAAATAATATTTTCTGTAGGTAATTTAACGGAGTTTTCAGTGAAATAAACTAATTTGTCGGTTGCAGGCGATGCGCACGCCGGTCCGCTCGACGGCGGGAGTAGCGCTGCTGTTCAAGTACTACAACCAGCTGTACTTCATCGAGCGGCGCTTCTTCCCGCCCGAGCGCTCGCTGCCGGTCTACTTCGAGTGGTTCGACTCACTCACAGGTAACTTGTACTTTATTATACTGTAGCATCCTTTCTAATAGCGTAATTTGACTAGCCTTAACTTAGCCATGTCAGAAGCCTTCAGGCGGCTTAAAATTTGACACCAGGGCTAGCCACCCGGCTTATACAAACTTACTTAGGTACTGTAGCCTTTCTAATCATCTTTTGCTGGACAGGACAGGTCTACCACCACTATTAACTAGGCCATTTAAATCATTCTGAAGTAGTGCAAGTAGGTAGATTCACTCATACAACATTGAATTTCTACAGTTGTGGTTGTTGCGTTCATCAAAAAGTCAGTGTGAAAATCCATATATAAATTTCAAATAACTCATTATTATGGGATCTGAATATTGAACACATCATCTCATTATTGCAAAGCGAGCGTTATTATTTAAACTAGGCTATTACTAAGAAGATACCTAATTAACTGATTAGTTAAGAGTGATATCATAAAAAATAAATTATTCTGTACCTACCTACTTATTCTAATATTCTGTAAAATTATCTTTAAAATTTGCGATTTCTTCTACATTTAGGTTAGAATATGAGGACGGTTCCCTTTACAGGATAACTGTGGAAGCGTCTGTTATCGCATAAAAACCGTCACGTGGTTAAATTCTGGTCAAAAATGTGCCATAATATGGCTTTAACCTTGATAGGCATTCTAAAAGACAATAGGAATTGAAATGACTACATTTTTTTTTCAGGCGTCCCGTCGTGCCAGCGAACGGTGGCTTTCGAGAAAGCTTGTGTCCTGTTCAACATGGCTGGCATCTACACTCAGATCGGCGCCAAGCAGGTAAATCTAAAACCCAAAATGAAATAATAGTTGGTAGCAGTCTGATCAATCACCGATTGTTGTAACTTCTTAACCACGTTTAAGGCCTTCAGGAGACCATTGACAAAAGAGCATACAAAAAAGAATGCTGCCAGTACAAACAGAGGTTTCACAGAGGAAGACTCATTTCATAATAGCATGTAGTAGCATAATACACAACTATGTCGCACTAACGTTATGTCGAACTACATTCGCACTAAAGTGACGTCGAGCTTCAGTGTGTTTCTCAAGCGTTCCAAACTATGGCGAGTCGCAGTACAGTTTTGTCGCACAAGCCTTATTCGCACAACCAAATGTCGAGCTCACATAGTTCACTCGGAGTTTTTGAATAAAATCATTTGAGACGCGTTTGAACTGCAATTAGGCAGCTATCTACAGAGGGTAGCGTATGGCTTCCCTGCCCAGTTTGACGGACAGGATTGCTCTCAGAAAAACTCTCTCTTAGTCACTATGCAAGTGTGCAATGGTATACCGATGCCGGTCTTTCCACTATGGAGGTTTCAACGCAAGATATTACTGAAACCATGAATTGGATCCCCCTGTCATAGGCAAACTACCCTCTATACGAAGTGACCTACGTATTTTCTGTGTGTTTGTCCAGGAGCGCACGACGTGTTCGGGTCTGGACGGGGCAGTAGACGCGCTGCTCCGCGCGGCTGGCACGTTGCGCTACATCCACGAGAACTTCACCAACGCGCCGTCAGTGGACCTGGCGGCCGATACGCTGCTCGTACTGCCCGCGCTCATGACGGTCAGTAGTCAGTAACGTCAGTATAGACCGAATCATACAAGCTGTGCGAAATCAAATCAACGCGCAGCTTCATCGTCAAGTGCGCGTCAGCCAGGATTGGATATTGCGCAGCTTGTAGCTAACTTCACGTCAAGCAACTTGTATGATTCGGCTTGTAGCTGTATATATCCTCCTTAACTGCGCTACGTATAGGATAACTTCACAAACGCGCCGTCAGTGGACCTGGCGGCTGACACGCTGCTCGTACTACCCGCGCTTATGACGGTCAGTAACATCAGTAGACAGCTACTGATCATCACAATATATACAGATATATTGTCCTTATCTGCGCTACATACACGAGAATTTCACCAACGCGCTATCAGTGGACCTAGTGGCTGACACTCGTATTGCTTGTACTGTCGATATTATGACGGTCAGCAAACAGTAGCTGTAACCGTACCTTCTTGACTCTTTAACTATGGTCAATAGCGTTGTACCGACTCTTGATTGATGCAATAAAACCTACTCTAACTGCTTGCCATACTACAAGAACTTCACCGATAAAACATTTGACCATTAGGAGACTGAAGACTCATCAGCTCGTTTATTAAGAAATATGCTTTGTGTTCCAGGCGCAAGCCCGCGAGTGCCTGTTCGAGAAGCTGCAGCTGCAGGCGCGCGAGGCGTGCGGCGGCGGCGACCTCCGGCGCGATACTGACATGTGCCTCGACCTGGCGCAGGAGGCCGCGCACCTCGCCTCCACCTACCGCCAGCTCTACGACAAGGTACCTCGCCTCCTGGACTATATACTGACATGTGCCTCGACCTGGCGCAGGAGGCCGCGCACCTCGCCTCCACCTACCGCCAACTCTACGACAAGGTACCTCGCCTCCTGGACTATATACTGACATGTGCCTCGACCTGGCGCAGGAGGCCGCGCACCTCGCCTCCACCTACCGCCAGCTCTACGACAAGGTACCTCGCCTCCTGGACTATATACTGACATGTGCCTCGACCTGGCGCAGGAGGCCGCGTACCTCGCCTCCACCTACCGCCAGCTCTACGACAAGGTACCTCGCCTCCTGGACTATATACTGACATGTGCCTCGACCTGGCGCAAGAGGCCGCGCACCTCGCCTCCACCTACCGCCAGCTCTACGACAAGGTACCTCGCCTCCTGGACTATATACTGACATGTGCCTCGACCTGGCGCAGGAGGCCGCGCACCTCGCCTCCACCTACCGCCAGCTCTACGACAAGGTACCTCGCCTCCTGGACTATATACTGACATGTGCCTCGACCTGGCGCAAGAGGCCGCGCACCTCGCCTCCACCTACCGCCAGCTCTACGACAAGGTACCTCGCCTCCTGGACTATATACTGACATGTGCCTCGACCTGGCGCAGGAGGCCGCGCACCTCGCCTCCACCTACCGCCAGCTCTACGACAAGGTACCTCGCCTCCTGGACTATATACTGACATGTGCCTCGACCTGGCGCAAGAGGCCGCGCAGGAGGCCGCGCACCTCGCCTCCACCTATCGCCAGCTCTACGACAAGGTACCGCCGTCTCCTGGACTAATACTGATCTATACTGACGGCGCGATACTGACATGTACCTCCACCTACCGCCAGCTCTACGACAAGGTACCGCCGTCTCCTGGACTAATACTGATCTATACTGACGGCGCGATACTGACATGTACCTCCACCTACCGCCAGCTCTACGACAAGGTACCGCCGTCTCCTCGACTACATATACATACTCATCTATACTGACGGCGCTACGGCACGACACTGACATGTAACTGACACTGACCCACACAACCCTAAGACGGGCTATTCATGCGCTCTACTGACGCAAACTGAGAACTTTGCGACAAGGTAGTCAACCCCGTGACCACGATCGATGCAACGCGGTCGAATCGTCGGGACAATGAGGTACCTATTTATTTATCTCGTAATTTTAGTGCGCGATTAGTCCCGTAGTGTATATAATAATGTGTTCAAATCGCGAAAGTTTAAAAACAACACAAGGTACCTAGTTAAGTTTGTGGGCGTAAAACTACCACGAATTATGATCTAATGTCTGTTTGTTTCCTTTTAGATGCAGACTGAAGGAGTTTTCAACTACGTGCCATACTCGTGGGTCTCGCTGGTCCACGTCAAGACTGAATTCTATAAAGGTACGGAACCAATCAATAATAAACTACTTTATTTATGAGATGTTGTCAAATCAATAAGCCTAGGTATGTATAGGTACACCTCTCAGCTTTTAACGGAGGTGATGCTGATCTGGCCATAGAATACAGAATACAGAAATTTTTATTTGCAACAAAAATAAGAGGTACCTCTTATTTTGCATAAACAACGACAAAATCCTTACTAATATTATAAATCCGAAAAGTTTGTTGGTTTGTTGGTTTGTTACTCTTTCACGCACCAACGGAGCAACGGATTGACTTGATTTTTGGCATGGACATAGTTTAAAAGGTGGAAGGAGCTTTAGGATACTTTTTATCCCGAAAAATTGCATAGTTCCTGTAGGACGGGACAAAAACCATCGAAAGCGAAACTGTCGCCACTATCACAAAGACGCTAAGTGATTAATTCCTCTATGACGCTAATATGGACTAACGAAACGTCACAGCCAAACGTAATTAGATGACAGGTGACATTGTCTGCAGACTTTTTTTAAATCACAAGTAGCATGGCAAGGGGACAAATTGTTTTTCCACCATTATATCCCCTTGAAGAGGAAATAAAGTATGGATTGAAAATGACAACTGACATTAAAATTGGATAAAATGTTTTTTTCCCTCTGCATGCTACATGTTACTGTGACGTTTTATACCAGGCCGTCTTTTTGTCTGACATTAAAAATATTTTTAAATCTTCTACCTTTAGAGGTTTAACATGTTTCTTTATTCTACCTTTATGGTGCAGAATCATCATACTTTAATATTATCAATCCGAAAAGTTTGTTGGTTTGTTCCTCTTTGACGCAGCAACGGAGCAAAAGATTGACCTGATTTTTGGTATGGATACCTATGGTTTATAAGACAGAATGTGATAATAGGATACTTTTTTATCTCGAGAAAATTCGTGATTCCCATGGGATAGGACAATAACTGTTTCTCAGCAATGGAGCAACGGATTGACTTGATATTTGGGGTGGACATAGTTTGGAAGACAGAAAGTGACATAGGATACTTTCCATCCCGAAAAATATGTGGTTCCCGTAGGACTTAACAATAAATTTTTCTCAGCAACGGAGCAACTTGCCTTGGCTTATTGCATGAATATAGTTTGAAAGGCGAAAAGTGACATGGGCCACTTTTTATCCCAAAAACTTTAACAGTTCCCGTAGGATAGGATAAATACTAAGTGAGCGGGCCGCGGTAGCAGCCGTCTAAGCGCCAGAAATAACCTGTCATGGCAAGTTTAGGACGTTCCTACATTTTTCGCACTCCTTCGCGGCACTCAACAGCGCTGGCCCAGACTCGGGCTCCATAACGGAGCTTGCGCTCTCGCCATAATGACGGAGTGTTTCGGAGCACAAGACACATCGTCAACCACCACTCGGGACTAACCAGTACTGAACGTCAGACAGCATTCCAACGCCCTGGTCCCAGTGCAGCGGGTCAGTCATAGTAGCCCAGCGCCTGCCTCTTCAACTGCAGAGGGCAGTGAGAACGGCCATCGCGATACCGACACCTCTCTTCCCCTGCAGCCCCACTGCGTCTGCCAACACGTTGACGGCCTAGCGGAAGGTAGGGTAGGTGGCGGCACCCACACCACCAGTTCCATATATCCCACCGCGGCCCCTAATCCTCGGCTGTCATATCAGAGTCCAGGAAGCAGCCTGGCTTTATGAAACTAAGAAAGGTTATTCCCAGCAAGTAACTGGAGATAGAGAGACAGAAAAGAAGTCACACCCAGCGCAGCAGGAGGAGCTGGAGTTCATATGCCTGGCAGACGGAGCAGCACTAGAGCAAAATCTTAACCGAGAAATTAACATACTTATTTACAGACGGCAGCAAAATGAAAGGGAAAGTTGGGGCGGCATTATTCATTTGGGATGATGCCGCTGAGATCAGTACCCGCAAGCTGAAATTGGCCGATTGGTGCTCCGTGTATCAGGCCGAGTTATTGGCACTTCTTGAGGCTATCGAAAAAGCAAAAATCTTTTGTGACTCCAGGTCTGCACTGGAAACGGTAGTTGGCGTATCTTCCCTCCATCCCTTAGCAGTAAATTCAAAGCTAACATAAAGTTACTACACGCACAAAATAAAATAGTGAAACTTTATTGGATTAAAGCGCACGCGGGTATGGAGGGAAATGAGAGAGCGGACCAGCTAGCAACGGAAGCAGCACTGCACTCGAAGTGCAGACCTATTTACGATAACTGCCCCGTTTCATTCGTCAAGCGAGAAATCCGAAAGGACTCTCTTGACGAGTGGAACCGGCGGTATCAGGATGGACACACAGCGGCGGTAACCAAAACATATTTTCCGGATGCAAGGGCGGCATACAAGATCGTAAGAGAAATAGCACCAGTGGGAATCATAACTCAAGTGCTGACGGGGCATGGTGAGTTTTTCCAATACTTACATCGATTTAAGTTGAGGGAAAGCCCATCGTGCATCTGTGAACCCACAAAAGAGGAGACGCCACTGCACATAATCTTGGAATGTCCAGTTAATGGAAAGCAGATATTTGATTTAGAACAAAAAATTGGAATTAATCTAACACGTAAAAACCTTAGAAACAATTTTATCGAATTTTTCACAAATATTTGTAAAAAAGCAATAATTAGGAACAAGTAGGTATAAACTTTGCTGTACCATTGTAATGTTTATTATAACTGCAAACAGCCAAAAACATTGAAATATAGGTATAGTTTTTATTCATTTGTAATTAAGACCCCTGATCATGTCAGGGATATTTCGCGATATAATAAAAAAAAATCCTCGGATGCAGCGTCGCAAGAGCGGCACTGCAGCCCGCCTAAGTTGCGTTGCGACACTCCTCATAAGGCATGCAACCTACCGGCCATCCTCTCAGCTGCTTTAGTTAAAAGCGGCTGAACCTCGAGTGCCAGCCTCTAAGCTTCCTTGGGGGAAAAGAACCAAAGAAGAGGGAGACTTCGAGCGCCGCCTTTTCAGCTGCCTCAGACCTCCCCCGCCACGACAAGGCGGGAATACACGGGGGGGTGTATATACACTCCAACCGTAACTTAACCAACAAAAGCATTCCTCTAAGGTATTTTGATATTTGTCGGTTAGGTTAGGTTTCGCAGCCGACATAAACAAAATATAACGCGGGCGATGCCGCGGGTAAAAGCTAGTAAATGATAAAACACAAAAAAAACAACAGTGCCCAAAATACAGGTTTTGTCTAGTTTGTAATCCGATGTATTATCGGAGGTTTAGCTGATTGAAAAATTGCTGAAAAGTTGTAGTTAGTCGTCTTTAAGACCCAGTAATATTAATTTTTATGTGTGTACAGCGCTGGCGCATCAATACTGCGCACTAGCATTACTCCACGCGTCTGACGCGGCGCGCACGAGAGAACGGCTCGCCACACTCTACGCCGCTGATGATTCCACAGACGCAGGTAAATACTCTCAGTGATGATACCCACAGATAAAAAAGTAAGTACTTAAATAAGTGCGTATAGGCCGGGTGGTTATCCTTGGTGTCAGAGTTTTTAGTCCGTCTGAAGGCCTCTGACATGGCTAAACGGTTAAAACAACCGGCACCTACAATTTAACGTGTCATCCGAGCTACGAATGATCTGTCACAACACGACGTGTGCTGTTTGAAGGTGAACGACAATCGCATATTATGGCTTCGAAATAATGTCAGAGCAGGACCAAAATTTCATGTGAGCTACATAATATTGTGCGAGACCCTCTGGTAACACCAAAAGATGGATTTTTTTTCGCTGTTTGTTCCAGAATGACTATTTTTGTTATGAGAAGGAAGGGAAAAAAAGAATCTCACTTAGCGCGAGCATACCGAGCGCAAACATTTTTCGATGGGTCATACGATAAAGGGAAAACATTACTAAACTTGTCCTACCTTCAAGGTACAGGGTCTTTAGGGCCACGAGACCATAGGCCGTTACGTTAGTAACTATTTATTAATCTGTGGCCGTAGGTAACACATGTCGCAACGTCTAGCGCCGCTAGTATTTCGAAAAACAGAATCCATGGTCTACGAAGTAAGGCCATCGCTGTTTCATTAAAAAATCAACATCTATTCCTTTATTTAATCACAGGTAATTTACCTATTTCCTTTTACACAGGTAAAGAGGAAGACGCCGACCTGGTAGCGCTGGGCCGAGCCCACATCAACGAGGCCATCGCCCTGTACGAAGAGGCGCTGAGGCTACAGCGGATGTGCAGGTTAATATGCCTCCACTTGTCTGTGCTTATCTACTTGTTTGTTTTTAGAACATTTTCTGTACTACTGTACTGCACCAGCCTTTTTAATAGTCCACTGCTGAAGGTTTACCCTCGAATCTTGATTGGACCATATCAAACACGCTGCTCAGTGCAGGTTGGTGGATATGCATACGCCATCAAATTTCTTCTACGGACGAACAGAGGTTGCCTCAATATGTTATCCTTCGCCGAAAAGCCAGTGGTGTGAAAATCACTACATGAGTTCCAAATAACTTTTAAAATAACCTAATAAGGCGGGTGTAATACCACTGGTCCACCACGACTAACTGCAACTCTCTAATGATCTATTTTGAAATGTTTCGTTTGTATTGTTTCAGAGAGTTGCGCGATAAAGAGGCGTTATCGCTAGTGGTGCGCGCGGGGCTGGAGCGCTCCGTGCGCGAGCGTGGTCCGCCGCCGCCCGACGACTTCACGGAGCCGCTGGAGGCGCCCACCATACTGCGTAAGTTTACATACAATACATCACGCGCTAAAGTTATGCGAGATAAAGAAGCGCTTTCGCTAGTAGTACGCGCAAGAATTATATTGTCATGCCTAATGTATGCTCTTCGCCAAATAGATAATACCGATGAGCTAGACAGGTGTTACATTGACAAAATTATTTTAAATAGGCCGATCAGGCTTTTTCCACCACTCTAGCCTAATTGCGGCTTGGTAGATTCACATTTGCCATCGATTTCTTATGTTTTCAAATGTTTCCTTAAGTCGAAATTAAGCCATTGGTGTAACAATTACATACCTTACATTCTACTGTCTACAGAAATCAAAATATAAAATTGTTAGCTTCACCCTTATCACGAACATCTCTTTTTGTATGGAACTTATAGTAGAGTATCCCACTGGATCTAAATAAATTTTCCTTATTTACAGCATCGTCCAAATTCCAACTAGCCCTAACACCACCAGACTTCGCCCAGCACCGAGTAGAAGATCTGTTCAAATCCCTCGGTCCCATCGCCATCTTCTCAGCCAAGCGCCACTGGAGCGCCCCTCGACTAGTCCAACTCCAAAAACACAGAGAAGGCTCCAGAAGACTGCGCAACGGCAAGCACGAAGAAGAAGAACGAAGCCTTAAACACAGACACAGCGAGAAACGAGACAGATCCGAAGACAACTCCACCTACTACAGCCAAATAATCAGAAGCGACGAGAAGTACTCCGAAGATTTTGAGAAGAAACTGCACAGGGTGACGAAAACCAATGGGGTTTATATCAACAGTTATAACAACAACTACGACTATCATCCAAAGGTTCTGGATTACGATTATAGAAGCAAATCTTCTGCGGAGAACGGAGAGTATATGAATGGGAGGTTGAAGAATGGCAGGGAGAAGAGGAAAGAGCCTCTGAGGAGGGTCGCGAGTGAATATAATGTGGCGAATGGGAAGGACGAGGAGGGATTTGGGTTCTCGGTGAGAGGAGACGCGCCGGTGGTGATAGCGGGGGTGGAACCCAACTCTTTGGCTGATGTAAGTACCAATTGCACATGTCTAGCATTTGTACACCATGAAATGTGATTTCTTACACCAATTAACTAACATTGAACCAAGTACTTAAACCTGGTACATTGCAAACGTAACGTAAGAGTAAGAACTCTTATTTCTGGGGTCAAATTTAGATAGTAAAATCATTGTGGCATGACATAAAACTCTGAATATCTATTTGTAACAAAGAAAAGCAGAACTAGATTTGTAAATACCTTTACGATTGGCTTGACGCCGTCACGTCGTGTCACCGTATTATGAGTTGGGAGACCCCGCTTCATTCCATCGCAATACGCTTCCCGTGAATGCGTGAATCATATTATTTAGCCATTTATTTAGCGTAGGTACTATTTTGGGGTTAAGTAAACCTTTTTGACCGGGTACTAAGATTGCGGTCGCCAATCACGAGATTACGTTCAACAGCATAAGATCATACCCCAGTGCCGGATTATCCCTAAGGCAAAAAAAATGGACAAGTGCTGTAATAGGGGCCCGAGAATTGCACTGCCAAGGAGACCCTAATAGGGTAAATCCGGCACTGTTAAACCCCTTACCAAAAGTAGATTATGAGACAGATCAGATCATCATCCTGATGATGTAAAAATTGGACAAGTGCCCGAGAATTGTTCTGCCTAATAGGGTAAATCCGGCTCTGATAAACCCCCTAGCAAAAGTAGATTATGAGACAGATCAGATCATCATCCTGATGATGTAAAAATTGGACAAGTGCCCGAGAATTGTACTGCCTAATAGGGTAAATCCGGCACTGATAAACCCCCTAGCAAAAGTAGATTATGAGACAGATCAGATCATCATCCTGATGATGTAAAAATTGGACAAGTGCCCGAGAATTGTACTGCCTAATAGGGTAAATCCGGCACTGATAAACCCCCTAGCAAAAGTAGATTATGAGACAGATCAGTCATTCCTATCCTGATGATGATAAAAACATTGGTTACAGATCGGCGGCATGCGAGAGGGCGACTTCATAATCTCGATCGGGTCGGCGGACGTGAAGTGGAGCTCGCACGAGGAGGTGGTGCGCCTCATCCAGCTCGCGCGCGACTCGCTCACGCTGCGGGTCGCCACGCCCATGGACAAGCACAGCCACAAGGTACGGCACATAACTGCTAGCTGCGATACGTAGCCGCTAAGTACGCCACATAGACGCTAGGTGCGAAACATAGACGCTAGATGCGACACATAGACGCTAGGTGCGTAACATAGACGCTAGATGCGACACATAGACGCTAGGTGCGACACATAGACGCTAGATGCGACACATAGACGCTAGGTGCGTAACATAGACGCTAGATGCGACACATAGACGCTAGGTGCGAAACATAGACGCTAGATGCGACACATAGACGCTAGGTGCGTAACATAGACGCTAGATGCGACACATAGACGCTAGGTGCGACACATAGACGCTAGATGCGACACATAGACGCTAGGTGCGAAACATAGACGCTAGATGCGACACATAGACGCTAGGTGCGAAACATAGACGCTAAGTGCGCCACATAGACGCTAGGTGCGAAACATAGACGCTAGGTGCGACACATAGACGCTAGGTGCGACACATAGACGCTAGATGCAACACGTGCACGTTCATTTATTTTGGATACTTAACAGGTTTAGCAACTACACATAAGTAGGTACCTATCGCAGACTGTAGCACTGCGGGTAAATAAAAACGTTTTTTAGGATTGCCAGCGTTGAACGTGACTTTTTTGTTACCCAGGGCGGATACTCTTCCATCCCGGGGGGGGTGGTTATGTGGGAATTTCGCCGAGTGGTCGGTGTATCTACAGAGGAGAGAAATAAATGTGTAACATCTAAAAATCCTGGAACTTTTCTGTCTATGCTCGTCGCACGACGACGATTATGCACTCTTTGGCGCCCTCGGAAAGTGACTTAACATGATCAATTTGTTTTCTTTGCAGTCATCACCCGAGAGCCCGCGGCAGTCCAACTCCAACCAAGGCTCAGTGTCGGCTGCCTCCACCGCGTCCAGTGGCTCCACGGCCGTCACCGCCAGGTTAGAACTCCCCCGTTAAAGCTTACTGGACAGAACATTCAAAAGTCCGGAGAAAAGGCTTGAATGCTTCGTGCAAACAAAGACGAAACCCTGCCCAACCGTAGTGGGCAGGCTTTTAGTTTAGTCGTCAGGCGATTGCAAGCCGACTACAACGCCAAAGTGCTCGGTTATAAGCACTAATTAGGTGACATAACGTCGAGATTCGAGAAAACGGGTCATTTAGAATTAGAATTTTTTATTGACCTTATAACTACGTATGTTACATTAGGTACGTCAAATTTACAAACAAAAGAAAATCATAATTATATAAATCTTATCAGTCTGAAAAAATAACAATGTCAATGTTAAATATAAAGTTAACTAAAAAAATAAAAGTTTAACCTATGGACAAGAAAAAAAATGTCAACGTCAATTAATAATAAAAACGATCAGTCAAATTTAAATGAAAAAATGTACATAGAATAATAAAAAAAAATGTCCAGTACAAATCAGTCAAGTTTGAAATGTCAATTATTTTTTTGAATTATTTAATGTAATAAAATTTTGAACTTTTCCCCAATTAGCAATCCTACAGCTGAAATGATGATAAACACCTACTGTGTTCCGGTTGGTGGGCCATTCACCAGCCATTGGACGTCCACAGCTGGACACAGGCATCCTCTATGGATCTCCGATATGATCGGTTGGAAGCGGCTTGCATCCAACTCGATCCTACGGTATTGATGAGGTCATCTGTCCAGCTCGTACTCATGCTGGTACGTGATGATGAGAAAAGTAGTAAGCGATAAAACAGACAACATGAAATTTATGATAACAATGTCTAGTGTTATAATTTAACATTTTGTCAAGTATAGAAATAGTACCTAAATTTAAATATATTTTCCAGATCTTCCGCCAGGCGCGCCCCCTCGTGGAATCCATTCCGAAGACACACTACGAGAGAGAACAGCTCTCACCGCTCACACACCAGCAACGTTATCTTCAGATAAATTCGATACAGCGCCATCTCTTGATCAATACCACGAACTAGTATTAAAAATTTAGTCGCTGGTTTCCACTAGTTAAAAAAATACATTTTTTAAGACAGTGCTGGAAGCGCTACCTAATATCTTCTCCAAAATAGGGTTTTGTTAAAACATTTAGTAGCCCCGAGTTCATCAACGCTTGTTTAAGTTAAACGTGTGATAACTGTATTTAACCAACGGTTTTGCTTACAGAACAGCAACATTTCGTTAAAAAGCTGTTTAAGATTTAACCAACGGTTGATAAATTAAACATCTGTTGGTGAACTATGGTCCAAAACCTGAGTTTAATCGTTGTTTAAATACAGTAATCTCACGTTAAGCGTTGGTGAACTTGGGTCTTAGGGTGTATTTTTAAATAGACGGATTGATTATCATTTCTAGGACATCATTGTACTAAGCAATATAACCAAAAAATCAATCAAGAAATGGCAAAAAAAACTGCAGTCACATATATTTTGTCAAATTTTGGACATTTTATATGGGACAGGTGATATTTTTACGAGATTTACAATAAAAGTTAGTCATGATGACGATGAGTACAATGATAGAATTTGTGCAAAAAGATAACCGTCGTGGCGTTACGGTGAACTAACAATAAGATTTTAATCAGCAGCCAAGGTACCGACTACTTGGTAGACGCGAGTCTACTGATGAAAACCGAATTGGTGTCTACCAAGCATCAAACACTTTTAGTTGTACTAACAATGACAGACCAGTGTTGTCAACGTAACAAAATCAGTAAAATGGCACACGGGCGACCTCACCTACGACGCTTCTCTTTTTGCACAAACTCTATCCCGGAAAAAGTCCGTGGTCTAAAGCAACACCCGAAACGGAAAAGAGTTCACAGAGCAACATCTTCATTAAAGCGACATCTATATTTATAAGTCGGTTATTGGTGGTGAAAGTCTAATCATATTTTATTCTTTAAGGAAATGTTACACACCGAATTCTAGCTCGCTCGCACAATTTCGCATCAATAAAGATAAAAAAGCCCAACCTGTGAATTTTCAAAACTTATATGTAGCATTAGATTATCGTAGAATACAAACGTTTTAAAGTATTTTTCGTGTTAATCTCTTTATTTAGCGGATAAAATCGAAAAAACTGATCTTTTTTCGTTTTCTTCCGTTAAATCAAAAGATGTCAGAAATCTTTTGATACATTATACGTGTTATCTATATAGATAAAAATGAATGGTGGTTGTTAGTCTCGCTAAAACTCAAAAACGGCTGAACCGATTTGGCTAATTTTGAACTTGAAATATTTGTGGCAGTAAAGGGAAGATTTAAACGATGAGAAAATTAAGAAAATCTTGCGAGAAAAATAATAAAAACATTTATTTATTTTCCCATACAAAATGTTCCTGCATGTAAAAGTTGTCATTGACAGTTGACAGTTGAAGTTGAAGTTCACCGGAGCAACTAGTGATTAATAAATGCTACATCGAGTTTTTTAGGAATTCAATGCGTATGTAACAAGCTTGTAAAAGTGCGAGTGAGACAGGTGTGGCCGGTTGAAAGGCCGTTAAGTCGTAGTTTATGTATCAGCGCCATCTGTCGGTTAGTGCTCGTAAACATTTTAGTCACAACTTTGGGCTGTATTTTTGCATGTAAATGTTAAAATTATTAAGGAATGTAAAGAATCGTTCAATTATTGTGATTCAAACGAATTAAGCAAATACGTGGTTATTCAGATCGGGTGTACTAATCCGAAAGGGGGTAATTTACACATTCATTAAAAACAACTTTTACTATGGGGCCGACTTCGAATTCGAAGATAAAATTAGCTGATTTATACATTTAAAAAACATATTTAATTACATATCTCGTGTTTTATTGCGCGATAAGTCCCTTTATCGATTATTTACCTAACAAAGTTTTGGTATTTTATTTTAAGTGTGTAATTATTGATTAAGGGGATTTGTAGACCTGCAGTCCAAAAACCCCCTGCGGCTTTGCGGAAGGGGATTTGTAGACAAAATGTCAAAAATCCCCTTCCGCCAAACCATAGGGGATTTATGGACAAAAATTCCACAAATCCCCTGCACAGGAGAACATCTAAGGGGATTTGTGGAATAAGCCCCTGAATGGCTCCTGAATTCATACCCTTTCGACTATGTAAACCCTTTCCGAAAAACCTCGTATAAAATATGAATATATAGGTGTAGACAACTATTATTATAATAGATTATAATAATTTCAAGATTATGTACCGCCTTTTTATTAATACTATAATTATGTCAATGTTTTCTTAACTACTGTTTCTGGTATGTTGTGTGTACTTTAATATTAGTACTAAGAAAATTTATTTCGCTATTGCATCTTCTAATCATACAGAGTACATACTCTAATAATCTATTTAAGATAAAAGTTTAGATTTCAATTTTTTTATAAAAGTGGCATTAAAATTACTACCCTTAACCTAAATATATACTTAGGTTGTGGAACCCTAAAGGCACGGCAAAAAATATATTGTAATATTTATTTTTCTATATTTCAAATAATATATCACGTATTTATATACGAATGTAAAACACATAATTTACAGAAAAAAACAAACTTACGCTCCCATCATTAATATGACTGTTTTTATCATTTAAATACTATTTTGGAAATAATTGTTTTTAATACTTCACTAAACAAAAAAAAACATTGCGATTTTATTAAAAATTATATGTTAAAATCATTATTTTAATATATACCTAACTATAAAAAATAATGAGAAAATAAGATACAAAATAAATTTGTATATTTATATCGACTCGACAAAAATATAAAAATCAAGCCATCAGGAAGATTTTGCCGTGCCTATCTTGGCTATGACGTTCCAAAGTTAAACATATTATGATATTTCTTTTTTTTTTCATTTACTGGTTTTTTCATACTTTTTTAAAGATTATTTTGCCTAACTTTATTTAAATCATTTTGTTTTTTAAATAAGCCTTTTTTCAATGCTTTCCTTTTGTGATAACATTTCAAAAATTGACGCGCTCGCAGGATTTGAACCTGCATCCTTCTGGGATTCCGGCCCAGATGCTTTGTCCAATTAAGCTAGAACGCTGTACTACGAACCCGCCAAATTAGTGAAGTGTTTATCATTTTACTTACAACTTCTACAATGTTTCCTTTTGTTTTTATCAAATAATATTTTATCTATACTTTTTAAGTTATTAAAACTTATTTAATATATTCTTTTTAATAATATTCATTACTAAACTGTCACATCTTTATTTTCAAAGACGTGAGCAGTTGCTAGTTTTTTTTATTTTCAAATTGATATAAATAATTCAATATGGCTATATTTTTAATCATCATCATTTTTTGAAAAAATATATACAACTATATCATATTCGTGTATTATTGGACATCAAAGATCTTATATTTGTCTGGATCAAGTTTGATAAAATATATTTTTTAACATCTACTTGTTTTTATGTATTACGTTTGTATAAATGTTTAATAATTGTTTAATTTTAACAAGTTTTTTAACGTTTTGGTTGTGATCGATTAGAAATATATTGAACATATTCGTTAATATAACATTGATCGCACCCAAAAATATATTGTTAATAATATAAATTATGCTATAGAGTAACAAAAATAATAATTGTAACATACATATTTTAGTTACATGATATAAAGTATATCTAACGAATTTTAATATTTATAAGATATTATTATCTATCATATATCCAATTAACTATAAGACCAATTTAAATGTATAAAGTTAAGGTAAACTGATTAATATATTAAATGTATAAAATTGTTGTTGGTTTTATGAGAACATTATGTAATAAAATGTGTACTTAAACAAAGTTTTGTTTTATTTCAATTACAACATGTAATGTTTAGTTATTTTTGACAGAATTTTTTTTAAGCCAGAAGCCGAAATTTTCGAAATGTCAACTGTTGCAGCTCGATGGAAAGTTTTAGATATACTTATCACGATTAACTAGTTCGTGATCTAGATGTTTTACGTGATATAGATAGATCACAATGTGCAGATATAATTTAGTATACTACTCTGTCAAGAAAGTACCGGGAATCGATCAATAATACACAATGTATGAGGTATTTGTCCAAAATTTTTTTATCGCCTTCAAAATATGCTTTATATAATTACCACTTCGTGGCACCCGTTTTCATTCGACAGAGGACATAAAGGAGAATTCGCGGCGAGGACTCGACTCAATTCCGGAAAAAGCGTTTAATTTTTTTTTCATGATTGGATTATTCGTTGGCGTAAATATATCGTTTCCGAAAGAGCATATTTTGGAGGCGATAAAATAATTTTGGACAAATAACTCATATTTTGTGTATTATTGATCGATTCCCCGTACTTTCTTGACAGAGTAGTATAAGCTGTTGTTATTTGTTAATAAATCAGATAGAGAGATACATTCACAGAGAGACTGTCTTATTGTAATTCCTTTGCCACCTCGGCAAATCAACCCTGTGTGGGTTACACACTTTAACAAACTTTACTTTGGTTAATACACTTATGAAGAAAGTAAATCTTTATACGGATTTACTTTTTAGAGTATTAACCACGCGGTTTATGTCTAATGACACAAATTGCCTTACCACAAAAGTTTTACCCACGCTTTAGACATGTTTAATAGCACACATTTCACGGTTAAACAGTGTTTAAATATTTTGTGGTAAGGCGGTAAAAGTTCGTTGCTGACCTATTAATAGGTACATTATACAAAAATGTATAAAATTTGAAGACGAGAATGGTATTTTAAATCTGCCTTTAAAACATTCAATATTAAGGATCCAATGAAAACCTAGATAAAAAGAAAACAACCAAATTTAACATTTTTTATTATTAAATGTAAAAATAACTACATATCACATTTCCTACACTAATAACTAAACAAGTAAAGCGATAGTCGTACTATCAGAATTTTAAACTAAATATTTGTTAAAGGACGTTTTACTAACTATATGTGTACTTATAACACTTTTTGGACTTTGGTATTGTACAAATTGTTTTTATTTTCATTCGAGCTAACAATTATTTAACTCTAACTCAAATTAAAATGATAATAAATTGTTTTTAATACAGATAAATTTATAATTACCTACTTAAATATTATGTGCATTGCGCAATAACTCCTGTAATTTAAGAACAACATGCTTAAAAATAAAAATAACATTTACATTAGATCTCTGGTCTATCCAGATTTTATAACAACTATTAACAACACCACAAAAAGGAAAATAATTCTAATTATTTTACAACAAACACAACAATAAAAATATTACAACATCATTGGTCTTTTAACTATGTAAATAAAATCAATATAAATACTGACACCAGGGCTAGGCAGGCGGCCTATACGAATTGACTTCGTAATATTAAGCTTCTGCACCAAAATTAGTTCAAATCATTACTTTTCTCAAAAAAAATCGCAACACCGATTTTCACCGTCTACAGAATTCGAATAGTTAACACGAATCAATGTGACATCCATGTTCATTATTGTTAATTTATCAAAAACGGCTCAGCGCATTTCGATAATTAAAATGGGACAACCTCGGGAGTGTACTCTTTCAAACTAAAAATATTTTTTTAAATATGTTCACAATTGGCGAAAATATCGACGAACATACTCAAAAAGAAATACATAAAGACAAACATAGTGCCTCCTCCTTTTTGGAAGTCGGTAAAAACACTTACGAAGAACAAAATTGCTCTTCATCCTAAGCTTTTTTTATACTTAAATTAATGATATTTGTCATTATCAAGGTCTTAGTACCCTATCATACGCGTATCTTGACTCGCTCTAAGCAACGTTTTTTTAGGGTTCCGTACCCAAAGGGAAAAACGGGATCCTATTACTAAGACTTTGAAGACCGTCTGTCTGTCCGTCTGTCACCGGGCTGTATCTCATGAACCATGATAGCTAGGCAGCTGAAATTTTCACAGATGATGTATTTCTGTTGCCGTTAAAACAACAAATACTAAAAAGAAAATAAAATAAATATTTAAGGGGGGCTACCATACAACAAACCTGATTTTTATACGTTTTTCGCTCTATATTAATAATGGTAACAGGTAGACATCTATACATCTATACCAATATTATAAAGAGGAAAGATTTGATTGTTTGTTTGTATCGAATAGGCTCCGAAACTACTGAACTGATTTGAAAAATTATTTCACTGTTGGAAAGCTACGCTTTCCCCGTGGACAAAGGCTATATTTTCAAAAAAAATAGGGATTCTTACTATTTGGTTTCTTTAGCCAATTGTACCCAGGCAAAGCCGGGTCGGGCAGCTAGTCTTATAATAAACATTGATATTGATTAGACTACGTGTCGAGATACTGCTCCATGATCCGTTTGACGTCGTCATAAACACCGAAGAACACAAAACCTCCCAACATGAAGGCAGTCATACGTGGCGTCACGCCCGCGAACAGACCCCGAAAACCTGAAATAATATTAGAAAATATTTAAATAAAAAACAGCGGCCAAGTGCGAGTTGGACTCGCGCACGAAGGGTTCCGTACCGTGTTGGAGCCCCATTTATCTTGCCATTATTAATAGCGAGCAAAAAAACTCCTAAAAATCACGTTTGTATGGGAGACCCCCTTAATTATTGATTTTATTCTGTTTTTAGTATTTGTTGTTATAGCGACAACAGAAATACATCACCTGTGAAAATTTCAGCTTTCTAGCTATAACGCTTCATGAGATACAGCCTGGTGACAGACAGCCAGAGTCTTAGTAGTAGGGTCCCGTTTTTACCGTTTGGGTACGGAACCCTAAAAATAAATAAGAGCTTAAATATACATAGGTTTCAGTTTTATACAAATATCAGGGTTGATTGATTAGGATTCACTGGGTAACGCATTAATATTTTGCAGGGATGGGAGATCTCCATGTCGTTTTGTTGTTACTAGTATAAAAAAGAAGTTTTTATTTATTAGTATGATGTCAGATAATAAACCAAAACTACTGTTTACCTTAGATACCTCTTCCAGCATGATCCTAGTTTCGGCTAGATCTAGATGTGTAGTTAACCCTAGGGAATAAAGCGTAATTTTACCTGACTGGAGGTATATGGTGGCCAATATCGGGAGTATCTTGAGTTTCCTGGTGACCTCTTCCAGCATGGTCCTAGTTTTGGTTAGACCTAGATGTGTAATGAACCCTAGGGAATAAAGCGTAATTTTACCTGACTGGAGGTATATGGTGGCCAATATCGGGCGTATCCTGAGTTTCCTGGTGACCGTGTACTCTTCAGCCAGCATGATCCTAGTTTTGGCCAGGTCTAGAGGCGTAGTGACCGCGGCGGCGAAACCTCCCGCTATCGAACCACAGATGGCGCTCTGCAATAAAAATAAAATACATTAAAAGCTAAGCAAAAAGAGTAGATTTTAAGTCTGTCGCTAGTGGTACACTTATTTATAATCGCTATAAACCAACAAGCCAAGTTTAGAACTCTCAAATTGTATTTTATTTATAGTTAAATTTATAAAATATGAAAATAATACTGAATTATAGTACGAAATGTACCCAAACTTATTAGTCTCAAAATGTTCGCACGTCTTTTGGTGCACATATCGAAAGTCCCCCGAGAGTGCTACTACGAGTTGTAGTAAATCTGTGACCACGGCTAATAGGAACCCGCGGTATAATGTTACTGACTCGAGCTACGGTCAATAGGAACCCGCGGTATAATGTTACTGACTCGAGCCACGGTCAATAGGAACCCGCGGTATAATGTTACTAACTCTAGCTACGGTCGATAGGAACCCGCGGTATAATGTTACCGACTCGAGCCACGGTCAATAGGAACCCGCGGTTTAATGTTACTGACTCGAGCCACGATCAAAAGGAACCCGCGGTATAATGTTACCGACTCGGGACACGGTCGATACGAACCCACGGTATAATGTTACTGACTCCAGCCACGGTCGATAGGAACCCGCGGTATAATGTTACTGACTCGAGCCACGGTCGATAGGAACCCGCGGTATAATGTTACTGACTCGAGCCACGATCAAAAGGAACCCGCGGTATAATGTGGACTCGGGACACGGTCGATACGAACCCACGGTATAATGTTACTGACTCCAGCCACGGTCGATAGGAACCCGCGGTATAATGTTACTGACTCGAGCCCCGGTCGATAGGAACCCGAGGTATAATGTTACTATGTCTAGTATGAGTGTATAACTCACGTGAAAACTAGTGATGTTTCCGTCGTTGTGACTTCTGATGGTAGATTTAAGGAGCTCCCAGACTGGTAGTTCTATGAAACTGAAGGGCAGGTCGCGCGCCACGGTCGATAAGAACCCACGGTACAGTCCCTTACGAAACCCTTCTGCTTTGTACGCCTGCAATCCAAAAATCATTAAATTAAATTGAATGAAATTATTTTGTTGAGACAATAACGAGATTACACCACACTAACATTTTTCTCACAAACTTATCTATTACTCTAATTGAGGCACAGTGCGTGAGATAGTTGCTTTTTAGGGTTCCGTACCCGAAGGGTAAAAACGGGACCCTATTACTAAGACTTCGATGTCCGTCTGTCTGTCTGTCTGTCTGTCACCGGGCTGTATCTAATAAACCATGATAGCTAGGCAGCTGAAATTTTCACAGATTATGTATTTCTGTTGCCGCTATAACAACAAATACTAAAAACCGAATAAAATAAATATTTAAGGGGGGCTCCCATACAAAAAACGTGATTTTTAGGAGATTTTGCTCGCTATTAATAACGGCAAGAGGAAAGGGGCTCCCATATGGTACGGAACCCTTCGTGCGCGAGTCCGACCCGCACTTGGCCGATTTTATTTTAAATTAAATTAGGGTTTAGTGTGCCGCGATTTACAAATTATGACTTAGTACGAGTATTTCAGCTGTACCTACCACATTCGTAATATACTAAATAATTATTTATTTATATTAATAATTACGAATTAATGAATACAGCCGCAATGTTGTGTTATTCAGACTATATTGTGTGATAAATTAATAAAAGCCATTTTGATTTGCAAATCGAAAAAAATATTAAAGAAATGTTGAATGACGCACATAACCATTTGCATTATGTCCAAATACACATCTTATATTCATATTTATTAGTACCTATCTTAAAAAGATCAAATGCTTGCAATAATAATGTTTTATCAACATAATGTTTTAACAATGTTAAAATTTAAGAATGAAGTCCAAATTTTTGATCACTGTTTTTGAATAATTTAAAAAAATATATATTTATCATCAAAACAATTACAGAATACATACGTTACAAACTCAACAAAGACCAAAAAATTTGTATACAACAATGTTATTGTAGAGTTTGAATTTCAGAGGCCGAATCATACAACATGGCGGGTGAGATGTTATAGCTACAAGCTGCGCATAGCCCAATCCTGACTGAAGCTCACTCAACAGCTGCAACATTGGCAGGGGCGTAGCTACCGCCGTATCTGCCGTATCAATTATACGGGGCCCCCGGGCCGCAGGGCCCCCGGCGTGCGTAAGCAAAAATCAATGAAATTAGAAAAACTAAAGCCATGATCAGCTATAAATGAATAAACATTTTGGAAAAAGTGACAGACAGATAATTATGATGAATAAATATTTCTTTTAATTTGATGCAATAAAATTTTTCTTTTGTGAGATTTTTTTATAAGGGCCCCCAAAAACAATTTTATACGGGGCCCCGCCAAGGCACGCTACGCCACTGAACATTGGGCTATCCGCAGCTTGTAGCTAACAACACAGCGACCAAGTTGTATGATTCGGCCTATACCAGTGATCTATTGGAGAAGCCTATGCCCATCAGGGAACTTCCTATGGCCGAAAGGATAAAGTCAAATGTAAGGCAGTCAGTGAGAGGAAAGCCTCGACGTACCTCGGCTAATATTTTGTTATATGTTACTAGTGATCTATTAGGCCTATGTCCAGCAGTGGACTTCCTAAAGCTGACGACCGCGACGTATTTGAATGTTAGGCAGTCTTTCTACGTACTTCGGCCAATATTTTGATGCTTTGTTACCAATGATCTTTTGGGGAGGCCTATATCAAGCAGTGGACTTCCTAAATCTGACGACGACGATGAATTCTAATGTTAGGCAGTCAGTGAGACGGGAGTTTTTTTTAATGCAGAATAAGGGTACATTTCGCCACCAACTCGCCTGATGGAATGCGAAGTTAACGATAATAAACGATAATAATAAATAAATACTTTATTGAATTCAGTACACAACACATACAGAAATTAATATATGGTAAATTAATAAGATAAAGCTATGTGTACATACAAGATAAATACTTAAATTAAATGTGAGTTAGTACCCAGACAAGAAAATCTGAATCCTGGGCACTAACGTCTTCCAACGCGTCAAAAACTACGTGTACAAAATGCTAATTTATAAAAGTTAACATTTCATCTAATAATACAAAATTTTGAAATAATCTTTTTTAGTCTAATCGAAAACACTTATCTTATAAATACTAATACTAATTGATGAATAATATAAATACAAAGGGAATATCCCAAATACGGTAACAATAAAATCCTACTATGAATCACACGTCAATACGCCGGTCATTTGAGTAAACCTTTTTATTATACTACAAGTTGTAACCGAAGATGGAGTATGTAGACCTAGAAGATACCTATTCACTCTTGACTTGAAGATATCCAGATTGCAATTGTCAGGAAACTGACGAAGGCATTCAAATCCCTGGCGGTCCGCATTATGAAGGAAGAAGCGAATCGCTTGGTACGAGCAGGTGGTACGTCGACTACGAATATGTAGGGATAGTATTTATGCTACTTTCGGCTTGTTCTGTTCTTAAAAAGAGATGAAGGAATCTGAAGGAATTTGGCGGGAGCGCGGAAAATTCATGTCGCCGCATTATTTTGTAAAACATAACTTTCGTTGATTATGAGATGAATTACGTGCATGAGTGTAGGCAATGTAGTGTACCGTGTTGTTACCAAAACTCCATAGACGGCTCTAGTAAAGTCCACTGCTTTACAGAAGTATGACTTGGACTATCATTGGACTTGACCGCGACTTTTTTGAACTGTGACGTGACTACGACTGTGACTATTTTGATAAAATATCAAAAATGTTAAAAACTTATACTTAACACTGGCAAATGCATAAACCATGCAACGCCAAAATATAAAAGAAGAAGAAGAAGACGGAAGCCTCTAGAGTACGTTTCAGAACAGAAGTCCCACGCTCCCACAGCAAGAAATGAAACTAATTTTAACAGATCGGCCAGGCGACGCGTCTGAGGGACTTCTTTCTTAAAAATAACTCTAGTACTTACCTATATCTGTCTGAGTAAAACTAGAGATCCTAGGTACCATGAAAGGAGTTCCCCGAAATAAGTGAAACTAATTTTAACGGATCTGCCATGCGATTGTGGCGACGTGTCTGTGGGACTTCTTTCGTGAAACGCACTCCTACGTACCTCGGCCAATATTTTGATGCTACTCTTCTTGTGAGTGCCGACGTACGTCTGCTTGCGTTGCTTTGCGATCTCTGTCGGGACTCGAATCACGCATGCGAGCTGAAACAATGTAAATACTTGACTTGTAAAATAATTTTATCAATAAATATGACTATGACTACACAGTCAAAGGCCGAATTACACAACTTAGCGGTTGTGATGTTAGCTACAACACGGTAATGATATATAACAGTACTTCGTCTTCATACAAACGGTCGGAACGCGAATCATGCCTACGCGCCGGGGCACAAAAACAATAAGCTGTTATCTATCTCGTACGTAACTATTATCCGATTTGAGTGACTTTTTTAGGGTTCCGTACCCAAAGGGAAAAACGGGACCCTATTACTAAGACTTCGATGTCCGTCTGTCTGTCTGTCTGTCAACGGGTTGTAACTCATGAACCATGGTAGCTAAGCAGCTGAAATTGATGTATTTCGGTTGACGCTATAACAACAAATACTAAAAACAAAATAAAATAAATATTTAAGGGGGGCTCCCATACAACAAACCTGAATTTTTAGACGTTTTTCGCTCTATATTAATAATTGTACCAGGTAGATGCTTGAAATTTTCACAGAATATTTGGTTTTATATTCCCTTCAATAATAAATTACTGGATAAGAATGTGAATATTACGAACTTTTTTATCTGGAAATCGCGTACTACAGCGCGACATGTGGCATCGCTAGTTTCTTCGTGGTTTCATACGATAAGAAGAACAACGCTGATTGCTACTATCAGAAAATAACTCTATAACTATAGATTTTTTTTTCTCAACCTATGCTGTCCCACTTCTGGGCAAAGGTCTCCCCCATTTCCACCATTTATCGCGTTCTGTAGCCAAATCCCGCCAACCTTCTCAGAAATTGTCAAGATCGTCACGCCAGCGTCTTTTAGGCCCTCCCTGCTTTCGTCTGCCTTACGGTACCCACTGTGTGACGATCCTGGCCCATCTCTCAGGGTGCATACGAACCACATGACCCGACTAATCCCATTTTAGTTAGCAGGTTTTTGGCCTACGTCAACTACACCTGTGATGGAACGCAGTGTTGTGTTTCGAACTCTGTCCGAAACTGTCTGTTTGTCTGTCCTGAACTATAGATATAATGTTTAAAATACGCACCACTTCTCCGACGCACAGCCGCACCCATATGGACTAGCGGCGCGTACTGCGATGCGACATGAGGCATCGCTAGTTTCTTCGTAGACTTAAACGATACGAATAACAACACTACCGTAGGCATCTAGGCATACTTATAATTATAGAACTCTATAACTATTGGTATAAGGTGTATAATACCCACCACTTCTCCGACGCTAGCCGCACCCATATGGACTAGCGGCGCGTACTGCGGTGCAACATGGGGCATCCCTAGTTTCCGCAGTTTTATATGATACGAATAACAATGCTGCCTAAGGCATACTTTTAAAAATAAATTCTAAAGCTATTGCTATAAGGTTTATAATACCCACCACTTCTCCGACGCTAGCCGCACCCATAATACCCATATGGACTAGCGGCGCGTACTGCGGTGCGACATGTGGCATCGCTAGTTTCTTCGTGGTTTCATACGATACGAAGAACAACACTACCGTAGGCATATTTATAAGAATAGAACTCTATATCTATTTATATTAAGGTTTATAATACCCACCACTTCTTCGACGCTAGCCGCACCCATATGGACTAGCGGCGCGTACTGCGGTGCGACATGTGGCATCGCTAGTTTCTTCGCAGTTTCATATGATACGAATAACAATGCTGCCTAAGGCATACTTTTAAAAATAAAACTCTAAAGCTATTGACATAAGGTTTAAAATACCCACCACTTCTTCGACGCTAGCCGCACCCATATGGACTAGCGGCACGTACTGCGGTGCGACATGTGGCATCGCTAGTTTCTTCGCAGTTTCATATGATACGAATAACAATGCTGCCTAAGGCATACTTTTAAAAATAAAACTCTAAAGCTATTGACATAAGGTTTATAATACCCACCACTTCTTCGACGCTAGTCGCACCCATATGGACTAGCGGCACGTCCTGCGGTGCGACATGTGGCATCGCTAGTTTCTTCGTGGTTTCATACGATACGAAGAACAACACTACCGTAGGCATATTTATAAGAATAGAACTCTATATCTATTTATATTAAGGTTTATAATACCCACCACTTCTCCGACGCTAGCTGCACCCATATGGACTAGCGGCGCGTACTGCGGTGCGACATGTGGCATCGCTAGTTTCTTCGTGGTCTCATATGACACGAAGAATAGTGCTGTCGTGGGCATGGAGCTTGTGGCTACTGTGAGAAGACCTGCAATAAAATAAATCATATTAGTTAATTTGTAGGTCCCAATTATTTTAACTACTAAGCTTTATAAACCGGTTTAGGTGAGAAATGCCCAAATAGTCCGGGAATGCCCAATTCTAAGAATGCCCATTTCTGTAAATGGCTAATTCTAGGAATGACTAATTTTTAAAATGGCAAAATAAATTAGCTAGCGGCTAGCCACCCGGCCAATACCAACTTACTTACTCTATCATATTAGCAAGCGTTCATAGTCTGAACTAACCCTTTCAGTTTTTAATCTAAAAAGGTGCAAAAGCAAGCAAATGCAGAATTGTGCAGAATTATGACAGCCATTTACGTTTATTTTTTGCGTCTAAAGTGTGCTATATTTCCTAGTTAGGCCATTGCTTCTTAAGAATTGGTAAACATGTGTAAATTCAAACAAACGTCCTTACATAGTATAAAATAAAGTCGCTATTTTCGTTTGTTTGTTTGTTTGTTTGTCTGTATGCTTAAATCTTTAAAACTACGCAACGGATTTTGATGCGGTTTTTTTTAGTAGATAGAGTGATTCAAGAGGAAGGTTTATATGTATAAAAATTCCCGATATTCCCACGGGAACGGGCACAACGCGGGTAAAACCGCGGGGCGCTGCTAGTTGAATATAATAAGCAAAATGAAAACAACTAGTAATAATATTTGGAAAGCAACCTGAAACAATACTAAAATTGTGAACGATGCTAAAATCCTTTATTTTAAGGATACAAAAGGCCCAATTATGAAGGCGCCATCGTAATTATAATAGCAATTTAGAATATTCCTGTTTCTTTTTCACTGTAAGCATTCGATAGAGATAACAGTTTTTACATTGCTATTAAATTTACGATGGCGTCTTTATAATTGGGCCTTAAAACAAGGTTAAAATAAAAAAAAAACAATAATGCTGTTTGCCATAAATGTGCAAATAAATATTTTCATTTATTTGTAACAAAATAGGTGAATAATAACTATTTTCTCTGTCAGCAAAAAAAATATTTAAAAAAAAAATGCAAGTGGTGTCCCTCCGCGAGGAAGAAGTGAAACTGCGACGCAACAGTTCTTTTATACCACGTCCATGGTAGCGTAAAAGGTTTAACGCAACCTTGTTGGAAGTCGCATTAGAAGTTTCACTTCAAAAAAGCTCTACACACACTAAGCCCGATTACAGAGGCGCCAGCGTAAATTTAATAGCAACGTAAAAAGCGTTCTCTCTATCGAATTCCTAAAGTGAAAAAGAAACAGAACTATGCTATTTAGCTAATATAATTACGATGGCGCCTCTGTAATCGGGCTTACAGAGCGACCAATTACAGTCTATATCAACATGCACGTCCCCCACCACCAAAATACCTCCGTAAACCCTTTTAAAGCCTCCCGCCTTCCGAAACCCCATTCCACTTTGCAACCTCGTCTTGACAGTGTCCGCTGGGTACAACAAAGTCGTAGCAACCACACCAGCGATAGCACCAGCCTAGAATTATATTTAGAAAATTGTGTAAAATGATGTAAATTATACCTCGGTAGACTCCTCGGAAGCCCCCGGCCTTGTGAAAGCCTTGGGCAGATTGTAGCCGGGTTTTGAGGGTGTCTAGCGGGTATAAGGTCACATCGACCGATACGCCGGCTATTGCTCCCGCCTAGAATGGAGAGGGACTTGATTAATAAATAAATAAAAATGCAAGTGGAGTCCCTCCGCGCGGAAGAAGTGAAACTTCGACGCAACAGTGCTTTCATACCCCCTCCATGGTAGCGTTAAACGTTTAAAACAACCTAGTTGGAAATCGCATTAAGTTTCACTTCAATAAATATGTTAGGACTTCTTACAAACGATAAATACATATTTATTATAGATGGTATTATCCACAGAGCAAACAACTACGTTCAACACAAAAATGCTTTCCCCGGATGGGAATCGAACCCACGCATCCTTAGGGCCACTGAGGCAGACAGATTATTTGGTTGGTATAGGCAGTGTTACCAACCTAGACCTAGAATAAAACTGTAAAAAAAGCCTTCAAAGAGCTGTAGAAAAATGCAAGTTCCAACTTAAAAACTGAATCTACACTTACATCTACAGTAAATAGATTGTTTTTCCATTTTGAGGCCTAAACAGAAAACTATAAAGATAATGAGCAATCTGAGCATTAGCGTAATAATTTAACAATTAATAGGTTTTTTTTTTTTTTAAATTTTTGTTTGTTTTGCTTTTGATGTTAAGTATTATTTTTGTATTTCGAATTTGTAATTATGTTTTTTTTTTTCTAATTGATGTTTTTCGTTCAGTTATTTTTGCAAGTTGTCTTCGCCTGTAATTACTGTGACATTTGACTCTGTTTGTTTACTATGTTAAAGTATTATTTTCTGTGAATTTGTTGATGTACATAGTGTAGGCGGACTAAATAAATAAAATAAATAAATAAAATAAAATGAATAAACTGTAGATCTACTGTTAAAAATTTAGAATAAGCTAAGCTAGGTATAGGACTAATCAAATTCTTGACATATGAGGGGATCAAAATTGGTCAGATCCGTTTTTCACTTTTTTTCATTAACGGACCAAAACTGTTTTTGCATTGTGGTAGCACCATTGACCACCATTTTTTGGTAATTAAGATGAGAATTTTAAAAAGCACTTCGTAATAAAAACTCCTTGCCCCATACATTTGATTATCAAGTGCTCATTTGACCGTTTTTAGGGTTCCGTACCCAAAGGGTAAAAATGGGAACCTATTACTAAGACTCCGCTGTCCGTCTGTTTGTTCGTCTGTCACCAGGATGTATCTCATGAACCGTTATAGCTAGAAAGCTGAAATTTTCACAGATGATGTATTACTGTTGCAATAACAACAAATACTAAAAACAGAATAAAATTAATATTTAAGGGGGGCTCCCACACAACAAACCTGATTTTTCAGCCTTTTTCGCTCGATATTTATAATGGTAACAGGTAGATGGTTGAAATTTTCACAGAATATTAAGTTGTATATTAACTTCAATAATAAATATAAAATTTAAAATAAAATAAATATTTTAGGGCGGGCTCCCATACAGTACGGAACCCTCCGTGCGCGAGTCCGATTTGTACTTGGCCGATTATTGATACCAAAGCCGCATTCTGTGGCGAATTTTTATACACTTAACATGGATCTAACTGCTTCTGAAAATAAAGAAACTACTAAATTCAATAACGTGCTGCATGGGGCGTTTTGTACATTTGGCTTCGCTTTTTCTCCTGTTCGCGCCAGTTACTCACGCCACGAGAGCAAGCGGGTTGGAAAGCGAAGCCGAACGTCAGAGCGCCTACACAGTAAGGCCCCAAGACTTATCGCCCCTAAATCGAATAAGAATGAGAGCAAACATCATTTGAACAAAGTGACCCTATGAGGGGTAACATATTTTTTGTATGTTACCCCTCATAGGGTCACTTTAACATTCTTTTTTCAATAAAAATTTAAAAATGTTTTACTGAAAATGTTTAAAAGTATTTAATTCGTTACATTAAATCAATTAATATTTATTTAAGTTAATTTATTCATATGATGGTGTGTTTTTCATCTGAAAGATGCATTATTTATCAGCTTAGACTGACATTGAGAAGTAATTTCACACATACAAATGTTCCAGGTAATTAACCACAAGGGCAGACTTCAGGTGTTTATCTGATTCTGATATTGCAATGGGTAGTTCTGATGCGACAGTTGGTGCTTATGCTTACGAGTATTCTATAGAGCTAGGCTACAGATCCTATACTGATGTCCCCACCAGGGCGTAGCTACCGCCGTATCTGCCGTATCAATTAACGTGTCCAAGTGTTCCCATATGTCTTCCTACGGAAATAAATGTTTTTGACTATTGCCTAATTATTCGGGGCCCCCTAAGTGCACAAGCAAAAATTAATAAAACGTTCCCAATTTTTTATTTATTTCAGAAATGACAAAAAAAAAGCAATTCATAGGGGCCTCAAATAAAATTATATACGGGGGCCCCCAAGGCACACTACGCCACTGGTCCCCATATGGGGTGTTTTGTGCATTCTTAATTTATTCAATGTGGGGCCAATAAGTCCTGCACTGACATGGGGTTTTCTGTGCATTTCTCCTTCCAGCAGCTACTCAAGCCAGCCCAGCTCTTTAAATGGAATAACGGAGTGTAGCTCTGAGCCATGCCAGGCTCTGTCTTTTTGTTTTATGTGACCAAAATGAACTCTAATATGGTTAAACTACTTTGGATTCAAATCGTCGGATAACAATGTTTAAAATACAGTCTAAACAATTTTAGTCTTAATACAAATAAGTTACAAGATTTCACAAAATAAAGAACAAGAAATAAATAACTTCGAAACTGTATCAGAAATAATCTGTCATTATAATAACAAATTACCCTTTGGACCCAGCCCCACTGCTGGCGGCACCCTAGATTTAGAATTTTGTTGTTTTAACTGTGACCTCCTTTAGTGCAATTACAAGAAATTAAAATGTTTTACCAATATCACTATAACAGGTAATATTGCATCATCTAGGTACTGTTTAAGATCAACAAATACGTTTTCAAGATATATTTTTAAGCTATAATGTATGGTAATGTGTAGATATGACAATAGTGCATTTACATTAATTATGTATGTGGAATTGCACCGCTGATAAAACCTACTGATAGCAACATAACCTCACTTCATTACAACTGATAAATAAGAAAAATTCTGACAAAACTCACCCCTAACGGAGGCAGATAAGCGTACTTCAGGGACTTCGTCTTGTCTGCAGCACTCGCCATGGTGATTTGATGATGTTTTCATTCAAGTTTTCGAGTTTAAATATATATTTACAAGAACGTAACAAATCAACGTGAATATACGAATTAAACAGACCACTAAAAGTACTAGTCAATTATCTTAGGAAACAATAAACGGCCGCGGCTTTGGTAAGAGAAATTAATTGAAATAATTACATAATTATTTCACAAAAATCGCGGAAAGAAAACACGACCAACATCTGTGTTAGCATTGTTAGCAAAAGAGAAAATGACAATTTTGACTAATGAATGACAGTTAGCCAGGAGGAAGTCCGAATTGTACTATTAGCGCCAGGAACATTTATCACAATACAAAATGCCCTCCGCTCCGTGCGGAAGAATGGGAAGAAAGAAGTGAAACTTCGACGCAACAGTGCTTTCATACCCCCTCCATGGTGGCGTTAAACGTTAAACGCAACCTTGTTAGAAGTCGTTTTAGAAGTTTCACTTCTTTCACCAACACGAAGGACATGGATTTTCTGGTTAAATCAGAAAGTTCTTATTATCATTAATGGCGTAAACATCGTTATTGGTGTAATTCGGACTACGCTCACAGTTCCGTGAACAGCTGATTTTGACGTTTGTAATGCTATGGCTACATCAGCGCCCTACGGCGAAGTTATCGTCACTGGGGGCTCATTCATCTAATTCAAACGGTAGTAATTGATTGTTCACGGTAGCAATTGAAGCTGCGATGATCGCATCTATTCATCAGATCAGTCCAGCGAGGTCCTAATATAGTTGCATTGCCGGTAGGTTGTTATTAAGGAATCAAAATGACACCCCTATTTTAATCGAATAATATTGATATTTACACAAACAATTTGAAACAATATTGGTAGAGTCTGTCTAATAAAAGTTGATACTTACCTACTGAAAAAGCGCGGCAAATTTTTCAGATTTCTATTCTATTTCCCTAAAATTGTAACGAACATTGGAAGGAACATTTATATCGGCAACATTCCTTTTTAATCGTTATTTAGTTATTTCATTTTTTAATAAATAGGTATTATTATCATCCATTCAGACATTCAGCCAAAATTTAAATAATTTTGGCTGAATGTCTGTGGCTCTATGAAAATATAAAAGCAGAATTATGTACCCCCCTCTTACATAACAATATCAATCTTTCAGTACCTATTTAGAAAAGTCCGGCTGAAACCTTGTACTCGTAGACGACGACCTTGATGATGCCTATTAGATCGATGAAACCTTCTTTACAAAAACTTGTTTTACTTTGAAACTCACTTTGGAAAGTTACTGGTTGCCAAGTAACGAATTGAAGGAGTTTCCGATATCTTTTTGATATTTTGTCCACCATAAATTGTGTCTATCTTCGTAGTTAATTCTGTAAATGTAAATAATGCCAAAAGTGTGGAAAACCGCCCACGACGGAGTCCCGTACCATAAAATAACAACAGGAGATGAACCTGGGTGTTATCAGCTCCACAGGTATGATTAAGGTCATAGAAATCCCCTTCGTGCCCACCAAGATCGCATTACAAGACCTATTGGAAAGGACTTAATAGTCCACTGCTCAGCCGAACATAGGCCTACCCAATCTTATCACGAAGGGTGATGGTGATTAAGATCGTGAAGTATGATAGGTAGGTATATAGGACTATAACCGCACAGTAAAATAATGGAGCTGCAACGTGTAGAGTACGGAATCCTATGTCTATCACTCAGACCAAATAAAAAAATCAAGCCAGAACCAAAGAATATATAATAATACTACCCAGAACGTCGCGAACAGACACCGGCCGGTTTTTTATACTTACATATTGTGGTGAGTGCGTCGGTGTTGCGTCGCCATAGTTCGACTGATGGGCCAAGGCGTAGTTTCGAAGTACCTACGTGTTTGTGTGTGTAATTGTGTCTGTACAATGCGAGGCGTAGTGTTGCCGGCTTCACTTGTTTTTTGTTTTTGGTTTTTTTTTTTAAATTTAAATTAATGATCCAGACTCCAGGTTCTGTGCCCTTTGTTAACTAAGTTACAATGTTACAATTGAAAGAATGCGACTGTACAATAGAGAAGGGTTAGTTTAAATCTTAGTCTAAGTTAGTAGTTTCAGTGCTCTGCGTGAATGCCGCGAGCAAACCGGCGACCCGCATGCAGCACCCGATCACGAGTGTGACGCATGTGCCACCCATCGCTCTCCTCGACCATATTTGAGGGAGGAGAACGACCCGACACACGACGCCGCCGCAAGAAGGAGCCTTCGATGGCGAGCATGAATGCTCAGGGCATGCACGCAATGCTAATTTCTAAATAATTCACATAGTTTCTTAATTTTACACACTTATTTTGATTTATTTTGTGAAAGCGATCACCGGCGGAGTCCGAGGCTACGTTTCCGTGTGTTGCTCGGTGTTATCTACTCTACTTGTGATCGCTCCCATGTCCTACCTATTACAACTCTATTGCCTCCTCCCGGCCCAGAGCCTCTATCACCGCCGCGTTCCGATCTCTGATGGCCATCTGCAGGTTATACTCCTTGATAGCCCTCAATGACGCAGACGACGCACGCCGCTCGAATCGACTGATGGCATCATTTTCGATGTCGTCGGCGTAGTAGGTGAAAGTTCCAGTGTGCCGCGATAATGCAACGACAGCGTGTGAGACGCTCTTGTGTAGCTTCATTCTAGGCTTTGTTTTGATGGCGATTACCGACTCGTACGTCAGTCCCTGAGCTTCGTGGATGGTAAGGGTGCGTGATCCTGGACCTTCTCCATAACCCTGGCTTATGAGGGTCTCCTTTTCTTCCTGCGTATGCACTAAGAAAAGGGTGTTGGAGAGGGTTTTGGATATTTGAGCCCCTTTGAACCTTTTCTGCTCAAGAGACCTAGTACGGGGAACTGAGGAATATATACCTGAGTATATTTCCCTCAACGCATACGCGACATCCATTGGGTTCCTATGTGTGCAAAGCAACTCCTGGGTGACATTTGCAACCAGCGTTGGACAATGGTACCTCATCTCGAAGAGATTTTCTCTGTCGATATAAGGCAGCTGATTGACGTCCCCAATGAGGACAAGTTGTTTGTTCATAACATTGTCTTAATTTTATTATTTGGTCTGAGGGGTAGACGAGCGCGTCCCGTTTACTGACGTCTCACCGTTAGATGTAAGTCTCTCATGATAATTCCTATTTGGGAAGGCCTATATCGAGCAGTGGACGTCAGTAATATTAGCAGTAGCAGATAGTAGCGTATTGTGTACGCGTTCTGACGTTCGGCTTCGCTTTTTCTCCTGCTCGCGTCAGTTACTCGCGCCACGAGAGTGAGCGGAAGGAAAAGCGAAACGCATAGACAATACGGGGGTGAGTGGAAGTGGCTTGCATTACAGTTCCAGCGGTAGTGATCAGACCGGTCTGTCTTCATTATCGGCGGGCGTCCTTTACGCTTTCCGGTACACAGTCTCCATTCAAGAACATTACGTTCCAGGCCGTCAGAATGCCGCTGCAAGTTTCCCATCACAAACGCTCCTATCCACAAGTGCCAAGGCCCCAAGATCAAGTACACCAAGGTACCTCAGAATGGCGGGTGGCGGAAACTGGTCATCCCGAAGCCTGTACCTAACTTCTACCCGGCTGTCATGCAGAAAAAGGAGTATGACAGACTGCAAGCACAGGCTAAGGTAAAAGCAACTTCTAAAGTGGTTTCTTAGTCGTTCAATCAATCCATGAAGGTCGGCTCATGAACTTCGAGCAAATAACTATCTATAGAGTCACTATCGTTCAAAAAAAGTGTCCAAGCCCAAAACTCTGCCCAAGCTACATAGTGGGCAGGCTTTTTAGTTAGTCGTAAGTCGTAAGGCGATTGCAAGCCAACTACAACGACGCACGATGCCAAAGAGCTCGGTTACAAAGTTACAAGCACTAATTATGTGAGTAACGTCGTGATTCAAGAAAACGGGTAGTTGTGAATTATTTAATGTAAATATCTAAGTCGGTATGTGTGACGGCGCTCGAACATTTTTTACTACTTTCACTTAGGGACTGTGGCTCTGTAGATACTTGCTCGAAGCTCACGAAGGAGTATATTAACTGCAGACGCAGCCTAGGGAAAACTCCCCTAGGTGTGTCAGAATGACGGGTGGCGACAACTGGTGATACCCAAGCACAACTTCTACCCAAGTATGCAGAAGAAGAAGTACGAGAGATTACGGGGACATGTGCCTGCAAGTTGGTCCTTCGAGCCGGACCACGTTTTGTACACCTCACAGAACTGAAGTCAGAACAGAAGATCTTTCTCTATTCTATGGTACACCTGTATCCCATACTTTTACTTTTCTATGGCAAAAGGTTAAAACCATTTTATCAGCTTTTAAAGTCAGTTGTCAATGTCATTTCATACTTTGTTCCCACTCCCAGGGGATAAATAGGTGAAAAGACAATTTGTCGTTTTGCCATGCTGGAGATGCACTGCAATTTAAGTCTTATAGTTGTCATATATCGACGTAAGATGATGATGATGCCTTCCACGCCGATTTTGGCTACGGCGACCATTTTCCGACATAAGACACTGCCAAATTAGCAATAGGCTGCAGTATGAGTAGTGAGAGTGAACAGTGAAAGCACTAGTGATTGCGGCACTACTCACTTGACTAATATATATAACTGAATAAAAATATAGGCAAATAGGTATTGTCATACCATCAAGGCAAGTAAACTTCCTCTTTGCGAGTCGATGTAGCGTGCTAAAAATTATATTCCGGCTTTTGACAAGAAATTAGCCATTTAGGTGCTGGTGCTGCAGGTTTTAGGGCATGCTGCGCGGTTGGTCAGATGAGCCATAGTCTGAGGCATTTGATCTCGGAGCTATCTATGTGTCCCCATTTTATTGATTGATCCCCAGATTGTTTCGGCTTCGGCCCACTTGGGAACAGAGGCGGTTAATATGAGGAGACTCTTTGTAGCCAGGTGGGAGTTCTTTAGCTGCTTTAATGTAAGTTTGGGGGTGGGTCGTACAGTTGGCAAGTAAACTTAATTATAACTTACCATAATTCATGGGTGCCGCCAGAATCATTCCCATCTGCATCTCAGTCTGTCAGCCCCTTGTACCCTCCTCCCGGCGCCCATACCATAATCTCTTGTATCACGTTCTCTAGATCGTGACCCAAGAAGAGCAGCTCCAAGCGATGCGCGACCAAGAGGCAGCCATCCAGCAAGCCGCCAAGGAGTCAGAAGCTCGCAAGGAAGAGCTGAAGAGGAAGCTGCAGCGTCAGCCCGGGGCCGAGGCAGCGGCCGGCACCGCGGACCCTGAGCTGGAGGGACCAGATCAAGCTGCCCATACTATGAGCAGAGCCGAAAGTATGTTTCACACATATTGTATGGAAGAGCTTTTAGACTTCGTGGTTCGTCCATGTCGATCGAGATGATGATGATAGGATAACATCTCGCAAAGGAGTACTCCACCGGGCGAGGTGTTGTGCCCGGGGATAGCTATCCGACAGTGTATTTTTGGGTCTTGATATGGTTCGGCCGCCGCTGTAAATTTCGTTTGCGCGATGCAGCCCTCGGCTTGTGATTGGCTGACGTTAGTTCCTCGAGGCGCGCGTGTATTGGCGCCACATGTAGCGAAGTTAATCGCTACAAGTTGAAGAAGAAGCTGCAGCGTCAAAACTAGCCTAGCGTTGCTTTGCTTGCCACCAGATAATTGCATTGGTAGAGTTTTTTGCCGGACACGTTCATCTTAACTCTGGTGTTTCTGCAGCCTAAAGGTAAGAAGGAAGAATGAGAAAGTTAAAAAGGTACCGGATATAGTGTAAGCTATAAGACTGGAGAGTGAAAGTTTGACGTTCACAACTAGCCTATTGTCGTAAGCAAGGGTCTTCTTCTTCAGCTCTTATAGAACTAGCCTAGTCGTAAGCGAGGATATTGAAGAGCTGAAGAGGAAGCTACAGAGTTAGCCCGAGGCCGATGCGTGGGGGCCGGCACCGCGGACCCTAAGCTGCCCGGGAAGCATGGCAAATGGACAAATTGTCTATCGACCATTATATCCCCTCGAAAAGGAAATAAAGTATGGATTGACAATAATAACTGACATTAAGAGTGGATAAAATGGATTTCTCCTTTTGCCGTGCTACCCGTACAGGAGGAGTTAGGTTAGTTCTATGAGAGCTGATGACTAGGTGAGGTTAGTTCTGAGCTGAAGAGGAAACTGCAGCGTCAGCCCGGGACCGAGGCAGCGGCCGGCGCCACGAACCCTGAGCTCGAGGGGTTCAAGCTCAAGCTGCCCGGCCCCTACCATGAGCAGGGCTGAGAGTATGTTTCACTCATATTGGTGACTCATAGTGATGGTGAAGAACGTGCGAGGTGATGAGCTGTGCTTGGATGCATGGCGAAAACGCCGAGCTGGCCCAGCCTTTTGAATAGTCTACTGCAGGACATAGGCCTGCCCACGAAGAGTGATTGTGCCATATACAGGGTTATTTATATACATATACAGAATTAATAAAAGTCGTAGATCAAAAGTTGTTAGTTTTGATGTACAGAATAAGCCCCTAAAAGGGTGCTAATTGATTAGAAATAACCCTGTATACCACACTGGTTCTGTGTGGGTGAATTCACATAGGCCATCGAATTTGTAGGGCGGGCGTTACGACCGCTAGACCACCACTGATCAAGTAAACCTTATGAATCTTATAATAAATTGAGCCCCTTTCTAACTAATCTAGTAGCTATAAGATACCTTCAAAAATACATACCTATTGTATAAAATATTGCACGCCGGAAAAGGGTAAGACTGTGGATACTTAACTTACAATTTTTTAACAATTTATGTACCAGTTTTATAGCAGTAAACGATTATTCTGATTCTGAATCTTTATTGTTGTTTATCAGTAATGCGCGCGGACACCATGCAGGGCCCGCGGTTGTGTAACCGCATCATCCTAGCGTCCAAGTGCCACGCCATCCGAGACGCGCAGATCAACGAGAAGGAACTCATCAAGAAGGAGCTGGATGAGGAGGAGCGACGGTGAGTGTACCATATTTACAGATACAAGTAGGCCCAAGCTACGCCCATGGCAGAGATCTTCTACGATAACATGGCCCGCCCCCTTCTTCTTTTACGTTTTGGCGTCGCATTGTTGTGCATTTGCCAGTGTCAAGTATAGAGTTTAATAATATTATGTCAAAATAGTCAGTCGTAGTGACGTCATAGTCCAATAAAGTCACGGTCAAGTCCAAACATAGTCCAAGTCATACCTCAGTAAGGCAATGGTGACTTCACTGGAGGCGTCTATGGAATTTTGGTAACAACACGGAACCACATGTTACGTCACATTATATCAGTTGCCTACACTCATGCACGTAAATCAGCTCATAATCAACGAAACACCACAATTTTTCACTAATTATGATAAAAACACAAGTTTAAAGTAATACAATGCGGCGACATGATTTTTCTGCGTTCCCGCCAAAAGGATATACGTAGGATGTCCGTAGTAGACATTATAATTAAGACTGCAGGAAGGCGATAGATGCAAATCGCTTCCAATTGGGTTTATAGGAAATATATAGGGCCTATGTTATGCAGGGGATGTCCTACGGCTAATGGTTACCTAACAATGTGTCAAACTGTGGAATAAATGGACTTAATGACTTTCAGGCTGGACGCCATGATGGAGGAGAATCGTCAGATGGCCGTGAAGCGCTGTAACGACGAGGAGGAGCGAACGCACCGGCTCCGGCTCCACAACCTGGCTGCTTTGAAGGAGCAAATACACGCGCATGAAACTGCTAAGGTAATCTCCTAGTCATGATGGAAGAGAACCGTCAGATGGCCATGAAGCGGTGCCACGATGAGACTCCGGCTCCACAACCTGGCAGCGCTGAAGGAACAAATACATGCTCATGAAACTGCTAAGGTAATCTCCTAGTCATGATGGAAGAGAACCGTAAGATGGCCATGAAGCGGTGCCACGATGAGACTCCGGCTCCACAACCTGGCAGCGCTGAAGGAACAAATACATGCTCATGAAACTGCTAAGGTAATCTAGTCATGATGGAAGAGAACCGTCAGATGGCCATGAAGCGGTGCCACGATGAGACTCCGGCTCCACAACCTGGCAGCGCTGAAGGAACAAATACATGCTCATGAAACTGCTAAGGTAATCTCCTAGTCATGATGGAAGAGAACCGTCAGATGGCCATGAAGCGGTGCCACGATGAGACTCCGGCTCCACAACCTAGCAGCTTTGAAGGAGCAAATACACGCACATTAAACTGCTAAGGTAATTCTACTAGTCATGATGGAAGAGAACCGTCAGATGGCCATGAAGCGGTGCCACGAGACTCCGGCTCCACAACCTAGCAGCTTTGAAGGAGCAAATACACGCACATTAAACTGCTAAGGTAATTCTACTAGTCATGATGGAAGAGAACCGTCAGATGGCCATGAAGCGGTGCCACGATGAGACTCCGGCTCCACAACCTGGCTGCTTTGAAGGAGCAAATACATGCTCATGAAACTGCTAAGGTAATCTTTTAATCATACCTTAATTGATTCAAGATTAGCAGTATAGGCCGAAGTCAGGTCACTTAACTAAGTCAGGAAGTACAGGAAAGCCTTATCCTTTCCCTGGCCGTACGTATCACAAACGTCAATTCCAACCGCTTCGCTTGTAGGACTGTAGGGTCTTTCTATTTGTCCTGTAGTAAAAAGGGCACGGTAGTACCTCCATGCGAAATAATATTTCTTTGTATACAGATAATGGAAGCGGAGCGTATAGAAGAGGAGAGTATCCGCGTGAATCAGGCCAACATCGCCACGCAGATCGAGGAGGCTCGGAAGCTGAAGAAGAAGCACAGCCGACAGGCCAAGCTCAAGGAGATACTCGACCAGGGTCAGTCACTGCAACCCTTAGTTAATAGATCCAGAGAACTAGGCCAACATCGCCACGCAGATCGAAGAGGCGCGGAAACTGAAGGAGAAGCAGAGCCCACAGACCAAACTCAAAGAAAGAGTGACCGCCCTTGATACTCGACCAAGTAACTCTTAGTTAATAAACAATGGAAGCGGAGCGCATAGAAGAGGAGAGTATCGATGTGAATAGAGCTAACATCGCTAAACATCAGGGAACTACAAGGGGCAACATTGAACACTGATATTTACCAGCAGTGTGTTTCATGTACTGTTAGGACCTTAGGGCACCTGAGCAACTTGGACAACGGCCCAAGTCGAAGTTCGCACGCTTTTTGTTGCCAAAAGGACGACTCTCCTCATTCCTGGCTGGGTCTATTGACTATATAGCATTGCTAATGTTTTCTGGGCTTCCAACTTTTCAGGCAACGCTGACCTGTTATACTACAAACAGCTGCAGATGGAAGAGGACCGCATCATGGATCTGCGCATCGCCAACTTCCTCAAAGCTAAGCAGGAGCGAGAGGCCAAGAGCAGGGCTGAAGCGGAGGCCGTTAAGGCTGCCAAGCAGAAAGGGATCGACCATATTGCCAAGGCCCAAAAGGTGGGTTTTGCTTGCTTCGTGATATTAACTTCGTCAAGCTATTGACCTCTAGCGACTAAGTTCGCTACATGTGGCGCCATCACACGCGCGCCTCGAGGAACTAACGTCAGCCAATCATAAGCCGAGGACTGAATCGCGCAAAGGAAATTTCCAGCGGGGCGGCCGAACCATATCAAGACTTAATGTTACACGGTCGGATAGCTATCCCCAGGCACAACACCTCGCCCGGTGGAGTACTCCTTTGCGAGATGTTATTCTATCATCATCATCTCGATACGGACCATTTCGCCAAGACTCAGAAATATGAGTTTTGCTTGCTCAATAGTCATAACTTCCTTACACCAACGATGATACCGTCAAAGCTAAGAATGTATGCTTACTACATGTTCATAATTTTTTCTCTACCAGCAAAGAGTCGTACCAAGGCCGCTAAACACAAGAGAATTGCCAAGAACCAAAAAGTGGGTTTTGCTTTCGATGTTTTTCTTTGTCAAAAAGTATGAAAATTCATGCATCATTTCCAAAAGTTTCGGGGATTTGAACCAACTACTTTATGATTCCAAGGCTAGTACTCCCACGACATCTATGGTTCTTTCCAGGCGGAACAAGAGCTGAAAGAAGAGCTGGAGCGCATCAGGAACCTGAAGATACAGGAAGATGTGGAAAGGGACTACCGCCGCAGGGAACGAGCCAACGCTATCAAAAGGAACAAGGATCTAAAGGAGCTGCACGAAGCCAGAGAACAACAGGTAATAAAAACTACTTTGCCCACCACACAAAAAATGAAATAATACATTATAATATCTTCTATTTTGTCCACCTTAGTGCTTAGTGACCAATTTTTCGGGTCGGATGTCGGAGTTGACTAAAATTTGTATGTACTTAGGTACATTTATACATGGGTGGTACAATTTTGCTCTCAAGTTACAAAAATATTGAACTGTAAATTGATTTCCAGATCCAAGACATCCACCGACTGATCGCGCGAGAGATATGCAAGGACGAGCAGAGTTTCAACAACGCCGCGCGACAAAACGAAGAGTTCATGGCGAAACAAAAAGAGGTATTGATTTTCTTTTTATCGCGTATAAGTCGGCGCTTGACCACCAACTCGCCTGATGGTAAGCGACGTGGTCGAGGATGAAGCATGCAGACCTAATATACCTATTCAGTCTGACCTTGAAAAGCTTTAGATTATATCTCTTAGGAAACAGGAATGCAGGAAGACTGTTCCATTCCCTGGCGGTGCGAAACTTGGACATAATGATCAAGTATAAATATATCTGTCTATTCAGCCTGTTCCACCCACTGCTGAGTATAGGCCTCCTATCTTTCTCGTCATTCTTTCCGCTCCTGTGCTAGCCTCATCGATTGCTTCCCGTCTTCGTCCTTCAAGTATAATGTTTAGACTCCGTATAAAAGAGATAAGCAAATAAGACATAACTTTCCGGAACCTTTTTTTGTCTGTCAAAGTACAGAACAAATGATTGTAAAATGTTTCCTTTCAGCTGGACGACAAACGTAAAGCTCGTATCGAGAAACATCGCCAAGAGATCATGAAACAGATTAACGACAAGGAACGTGCCAGGTAAACTTAGGGAACTGGCCCATAGTACGTGACCTATTTTTTACAATCAATATTATAAAATAAAACAATCTTATAACTAGTCCGTGAGCTAGATAATCAAAAAATATTCAACACGTATTTTTTCTTTTGTCTATTGTTATCATTCGTTTTTAGGGTTCCGTACCCAAAGGGTAAAAACGGGACCCTAAGACTCCGCTGTCCGTCTGTCTCCAGGCTGTATCTCATGAACCGCTATAGCTAGAAAGCTGAAATTTGAAATTTCAGATGATGTACTTCTGTTGCCGCTATAACAACAAATACTAAAAATAGAATACAAATAATATTTGAAGGGGGCTCCCATATAACAAATCTAAATTTTTAGCCGTTTTTCGCTCGATATCAATAATGGTAACAGGTAGATGCTTGAAATATTCACATAATATTTAGCTGCATGCTTACTTTAATAATAAATAATTAAATAAAAATAAATATTTAAGGGAGGGGCTCCCTTACAGTACGGAACCCTCCGTGCGCGAGTCCAACTCGTACTGGGCCGATTATTTGTTTTGCCTCCCTACATTGCAATTTTAAAGACAAAACATGGACTAACCACTCAGTCTCAGTAACTAGGCGTCTGATGTTTTAGACAGGAGCTCCGTGAGAAGATTCACAACGAGGGCGTCGCGTTACGCATGGAGCAGGAACAACAGGACAAATATGAGAGGAAGGTCATCAAACAGAAGGTACGCGGTAGCAGACAGTTCTTTTAAACTTTTGTTACGTTGTCATCATCACCATCATTATATCAGCTATATGACGTCATAAGCCCTATAATATATCTGCAATAAAACCGGTTACCTTGTATTTAAAATAAAAAACAATAATTTAAGAGTCAAGTCAAGTTTTAACGTATAACTAGCGACCCGCCACGGCTTCGCACAGGTGTATTATACATATAAACATTCCTCTTAAATTACTATATCTATTAAAAAAACCGCATCAAAATCCATTGCGTAGTTTTAAAGATATAAGCATACATAGGGAGAGACAGCGGGAAGTGACTTTATTTTATACTATGTAGTGATGATAAAGCGTAGGTAGTTGTTAGATTAAACATAGGTCAATAATTGCAAATACACATATTAAACGCAACTAATGCATTATAATTAAATAGAAAACTCGTTGCCCATTATGTTATAATATACCTAGCAGCTAAGAAAATCAAGTTCAGATAGCACATAATTAACAGTGGCATCGACAACATTATTTTTTTTATTTTTGTTGGTCACATATCGCTCGCGGCTACGGTGCATTAACCCTAAGAGCGCTTGTTCACCGGCGTTTTTTTCACCGACAACGGACCGTCAAATGCCAAATGCCTACATTTTCGCCGGATGGATGTCCGGTACGTCAACACATCGAGGGTATTCTGGGAGAACCAGATAAGTAGCGATTTTGTTATTTTGAGAAAAATAGATTTAAAGTTTTGGACGATCATTATGTCAATGACGAAGCATAATTACTTTTTTTTTTACTATTAGTACATAGATACATTATCTAAAACTGTCTTGATACAATAATTTATGCAGTAATTGTCATAAAAAGTTTAAAAAAGGCGAATGTTGGCGTGAAGGTATTGCAGTTATTTTGTTTTACCTGAAATACGTAACTAAGCTGTAAATCTCTTAAACACATGTTAATCTTTACCTACTATACTAGGAACAGTTCACTGTCCCATATTAAATAAGTTGATGTTAAAATAAATTGAAATAATATTCCACTTAAGGCGGTAGAATATGTTTTTTCTCAGTTATCTGTTTCTACCTGTAAATGTTGTGGGAATTACTGCAGTAAAGAAACAAATACGCGATATTTATTTTATTTATTGTAAGGTTTCTTAACTTTAAACAGTTCAATTCTGTAGAGAAATAGCACTTGAAAATATTATGCAGAAAAAAAATACGAATATAGGAATTAAGGAGTTTCCTCGCACGACATCAGCTCATTCTCCTCTTCAGCCTCGACAGGAACACTAACCGTCTTTAGATTTTTATACCAAGGCTCCAATTCTTCTGGTATTATGTTTTTTTAACCAAATTTAGTAAATCCTGTTTTTTTGCTTCGGATATAGGTAATGATTCTTTATACATTTTTTTTAACTCAGTTGGAAATTCATTTTGTTCCTTTCTTCTTGTTCGTATAGCTCTAGTTTTTCCTTCTTTACCGGTAACGTCAATGTAATTAAAAGTCTCACTCCTGTCATAATTGAAGTAAATTCTTTTCTCCTTCTTTACAAACCTTAGTCGCTTGATTTTAAGCCACTGTACTTTATTTCCTTCCTGGTCCTTATCTTTGTTATGAATAATCTTAGAAGCCAGATCTTTTAGATCATAAAACTCATGGTATTTAAACTCTTTTGTTTTGTATGGCTCCTTGACTATCTTCTGTTGAACAGTATGTATTTTCCTACGCCTTGCACGTTTGCACATTGAAATCCAGTCTTGCATTGAATACTGATGTTTCTTTCTTTTGTGATTCAATAGCACTGTGCATAGAATCGGCCTCCATGTATGTATGTCCTGATTCTAAAAATTTTTGCTCCATAATCTGTAAGTGTTCAATATTCTGAACAGCCCACAAAAGAATTGCTGCCACATATTGGTTTCTATTTTGACCTGAGCAAGTGTCAGAAAAAAGGCTTATTTCAGCTACATTTGCTGGAATACATTTAGTTAAATAATGTAATAAAATCGTTCCAATTTCACAGCTACCTTTTTTGTCGTTCAGTTCGGACCAGAGAAAACAGTATGTATTATTGGGCAGACTTGCTTCATAAACAGTGAGATTAAACACGCACAGTTTTAGAGAATAATACAACAGGCTTACTTTGCGCTGAGGGATCTGAAGTACAGCCTGCAGATCAAATGAAACTGAAAGAAACTTAGGATCTTTGTTAGCTCTTTCTTTGTCTTTTTCCTTTTCCGCATTACAAATATTTTTCCTCTGTAAATGCTCTTTATAATTTTCTTCTAATAATTCTTTTTTTATCTTCGTCAGCCTTTTCATAATTTGTACAAATTGTACATTGATCTTTTTTCGGCACAAAGAAACTAAAATTGTATTCCGTAGCAAATACTCTTCGATAAGTGAGCTCTTCTGCTGCTTCTTGATTTTTTTCTTCACACAACTCTTTGTACAATATGTACATTTTTCTTATATTAAGATCTGCGCTCAAATACTTTCTGTTAGTATCTTTCCTTGTATAGTGAGATTCCATACATGGGAATGATTCTATGTGGCGACGTATTCCTTCCAAGATCTCTGGTTTAGTTTTGTTAGCCGGCTCGTGTTTTCCTCTACTGTCAATTGCACCAAAAGCACCAATACTATTTCGTTTCTTTACAGCTTCAAACCTTTTCTCCACCTTTTCATAGGTTTAACTTTTTTCCACATATTAATTAAAATTTCCTGTAATATTGAATTAGCAATCTCTGACGACTCTTTTTGTTTTTTATTTTCTTCCTGTAGTAATTGAATATAATTTTTGTCTAACGAACCATTGACTCCATCATTATTTGGCTGTAAACTCCTAGTAAATCTTGAAGAGTAATTAAGACGACACTAAACACTAAACAAAAACATGAGCAAGCAAAACATACTAAGTAAGCCTAAACTCTGGAGAAGATGATCAAATTGCAATACTTGTAGCAAGCAAAACCAAACAAAATCGCTTATTCTGTTCTGCCTGTCGATAAAACAAAAAACACAGTTCGTTTTACTAATGAGAATCAAATAAGATTAGTTTCTAATAGTTATTCTTTTTTACCTGTTAATACAAAACCCAAATATCTATAAGTGCTTTTGTGAGTAAAGAAAATAAATTGTTGTATTACGTTTTCACTGTAAGAAACTTTTCATTTATCTTTTAAAGCCCAGAGCCCATATCACCTTTTGCTTTTAAATTTATAGACAAAAAATGCTAGTTATTTTCTTTATCAGAGGAAAAAAACCGTTGTTAAAGCTTCGGCAGCTATATGGTTTTACCAGATAAAAAATGCGACGAAAACTAAGTATCCTATGTTTATAGCTAATTTTTTAATTTTTTTGCATTTATTTGGTTCTGCCAGAATACCCTCGACATGTTCATTATAAACCATACACCACCGCGAATGCAGTGAAAAAAACGGCCCGTTGTCCGGCAAAACAAATTACCATGAACAAGCGCTGTAAAGGGTGACAACCGCTTACAAAATATTTTCACAGGTGGCCGCGATGAGACAGCAGAAAGTTGCAGAGAAATATGTGAAAGAAGTGGAACAAACTCTCGGAAAACATGGATACACATAGAAATTTGGAAGAATTTCCAAAACAAATGCTTAACCGAATTTGATGAGATTTGCACGCACGAACTTTTCGAGTGTATCGTAGAAAATGAAACACTCTTGTTTCACTGTTTGAAATGAGTAATGTTTCGTATTTTTAGACTTGACTGTTTATGATAATTTTTTGGTATAATTATGTCGAATCATACAACTAGGCGGCTGTGATGTTAGCTACAAGCTGCGGATAACCCAATCGCGCAGCTATAAAGTAAGCTTCAGTCAGAATTGGCCTATCCGCAGCTTGGAGCTAACATCACACCCGCCAAGTTGTATTATTCGACCTCTACGCGTATCATTATTCGAAGTGTATGTATGAGTGTATTCAAATTGTGTGTTCACCAAACAAATATAGCTCTTGCTTATAAAGGCAATAAGTATGTTTATTGCACGGATATTTTGAATTGTAAAGTGAGTACAGCTTTAGATTTAGATGTAAAAAATGTGTTCGATATTTTTGTGACCTTTGATGGTTCGAAATAAAAAATATTTTCATCGACTATTATTATTTATTTCAAAATAAAATTAGCTCTTTCTCACATTATCAACAAATCAGCCATAACATCAATAATTAATTTAATGTGTTAGTGTATTTTGAATTTTAATTATAGCGATCCGGAAATATACCGCCTCGTGTGAGTCCCAACATTATTTGCAAAAATATATTTTTTTTAAAACAATATTATGAACTACACACAAGTCTAATAGGAATAAATTCTCTGTAGTAAGTGAAAGACATAATGCGAAGTCAAGAATTAAGCAGACTAACAGTATGAGTTCCGTCTTCGCACAGGGACAAAAACGTTTTAAACATATTGCAGACATTACTTGTCAACATTGTGTGAGGGCGTACATCTTTACAGGATGGCCGAGTGTATCTAATGACTGCTGATACTGACAATTTAGAAATTGAAACTTCCACTAAAATTACTTACATACCTGAATTGTGTAATTTTTATTGGTCATGTTACTTTTGTCATATTATTTATAACGAATTTGCCAAAACGTAACAAGAATAATTATTATATCCTAAACTAAACCTTACAGTCAGCCATACTGCAAAGGTGTAAGTCCTCATACACAAATTCTTCCATAAATGAATTGTAGGAAACTTCTCAAAATCGAAGTCTATTGCGTAGTTGAAAACAATAAGACATACCAATGGACGCTATCGTTTATTAAATACTGATTTAAGATAAGCATGTTTGTCGCCACGCACAAATTAGGTATATTTTTTTATTTCACATAATGTGGACCGCTTTTTTGTCGACTACGGACACGTCCGCAAGAACTTGTCAAGTATAAATTACCTTTGTCGTCAAAAGGACTAAAGAACTAAGCAAGCTAGAGCAATCCTGCTTCACTGAAAACCATTTTGTGTAATAATTATTTACACTAGCACATTAGACACTAGTACACAACGATTCACACATTTATATGTATTCAGTCACACCTTATAACATAGATATTTTATAGGAATATAAGGCAGAATCATACAAGTCGGCGGATGTGAAGTTAGCTACAAACTGCGGAATATCCATTCCTAACTGAAGATCACATTAAGCTGCGCGGGTTTCACGCAGCTTGTAGCTAAATTGACATCCGCCGACTTATATGATTCGGCCTATACTACTTATTTCAATAAATAAAACGTTTGAGGGTTAGTGTTCTCTCGCTTGCACAACTATGAGTGCGAGCAAGAGGAGAAGAACTTTCAGATGGTTTCTATATTGAAACGAGTTATGCAAAACATTTGTTCCCGCCAGTTCAAGTTCATCAGTTTAGTATAATGAACTACTGGAACGTTAACTATTCCATCAAAGAAAATATATTTATCAATTTTCTATACAAAAATGTACTTTAAATCCACATTAAACATACATAAAATTCAGTTTTTCATAAGAAAAACTTAATTTAAAAAATCATTTTGAGTCATAAACTATTCTAATCAGTCATAGTTCAAACTCACAATATTTCACTCATTTGAAAAAAAAATGCCTTCAGTGACTAATTGAAGTGATACAGCTCGCGCCAAATAACTAAAGCCAATGGCGCATTCTGCGCATCTGTACTACAATGCGAGCTTAGAGCGACGTGCGCAGTGTTGTTGCTATACAGGGTTATCCAGAACTTGTGTGCTAAGCAGAAAGGAGGTAATTCAGACCATCAGTATGTGAATTTCATAATTTATGAACAACTTTTACTATGATGTCAATCCACAATTTTAAAAAATCAGCCGTTTCATACATCAAACCACAACTTTTTAATTATCAGCTGTTTCATACCTACATTTTGCTGATTCAGAGTTGCAATTTTCAATGGAACAACAGATTTTGTTTTATCAAATTCCGGGTTGGCCCATAGTAAAAGTTGTTCAAAATGTCTTAATCACCACCTGGCTTAGTACAGGAAAAGCAGATAGCCCTGTATTGTACATTAAAAAAAATAATTAACCTTACATCGTCTGATACCTAAAAAACGTCTTTTGCGTAAGTTTTACTAATGTAGCGCGACCTGTAGAACACTACAAACAAAAATAAAATAAAAAGATCGTGATACCGTAAAACAGGGCTATCTGCTTACCCTGTACTAAGCAAAAAGGGGTTGATGAAAATCATCATTATGAACAACTTTTACTATTGGGCCTACCCGGAATAAGCGAAAAAAAAACTGTTCCATATAAAATTCAAACTCGATTGACAAAATGTATACTTACAATAGCTGATTTGATGCCTGCTTTAGAGACGTAACTGAATTGTGATGCTATTACCTATTTAGATAGTAAATTTATCATTGGATAGAATTAGATTATTAATATGACATTATTAATGTTAATTGACATGATGAATTGATGTTATTTTTATGATTATGTATTAATGATAAAAAAATGAAATGAAATTTTGCTTCTCGAATTGCGAGTTACCCCCATAGTAAAAGTTCGAAGTCATACATCTTTATTGCGAATATGGGTAATACAAATGGTAAGATAACAATCAACCGCAATATTCTACTTGTTGTTCATTATAACGGTCTAAATCACCTCCTGTCGGCTTAAGTCATAAGTCATTTATTGGTAAAATGTCAATTTACACGTCAAATAATATACATTCTTACACACTTAGTACACCAGTTATGGATAACCCTATACAAATGCATCATAGTTTACGTCACTTAAAACACAACTCTGGTACAAAAGACATGAGAGATATTTGACTAATATTTATTAAATTAGTTGTACTTGTTAATGTTTTTCTCTCCGAGACGCACCACTTTGTCCAGATTGTCCTTCAGAGTTTTGAGCTGCGACAGAACTGTCTTGTCCATCAGTGAGAAAGGAATGTACGCCTGAAACGAAATGTGAACTGTGTTACAAAGGAATAGGGATTGTATTTGAATGTTAATTGAAAGATAGATATTCTTTATTGTTAACACAAAGAACACAAGTAACAAAGATAACAAAAACACTATAACTATAGCGTGTAACAAGAGGCGGCCTTATCGCTAAAAGCAATCTCTGCAAGGCAACCTTTGGATGGAATAGGAATATAGAACAAGTAAAGACGAGGGTGTGCGTTAACAAAAATAGTACGTACTTATTAATTGGTAGGTCGTGGGGTCCAATCTCGGTCCCGTACAAGTAGCGGCATATAAGTCTAGCGCTGAGCGAAGTGTGGAGGGGATGGCTGCGCATATTGACCGCCATACTAAACTCATGCGCAGCCATCCCGTCCATACTTCGCTCAGCGCTTGACTTACGAGGGTGATCCAAAAGTAATGATAATCAATAACAAACACAATTAATAAAATAAAAAAATAAATTTATTTCTCAACATAGTCTCCTAGCAAGTCTATACATTTAGTCCATCTCTTTTCTAAACCTAAAATTCCCTTAGAAAAAAAATCTTTATCTTGACTCTCAAAAAAGTCCTCAACCGCGGCCATCACGTCGCTATCATCGTCAAATTTCTTGCCTCGGAGATGTTCCTTGAGTCGTGGAAAGAGATAAAAGTCACTGGGGGCTAGATCTGGTGAATAGGGGGGGTGATCCACCAGCTCAAAGCCCGCTTCCTGAATGGCAGCCATGGCAATTGCAGCTTTGTGAACCGGTGCGTTGTCTTGATGGAACAGCACTCCAGCCCGCAGTTTGCCTCGCCTTTTCTCCTTAATAGCCTCCCGCAATCTTCTTATTTGTTCTGCATAGTAGGAGCCTGTAATAGTGGCCTCCTTTTCCAAGTAGTCCACCATGATTATTCCTTCAGCGTCCCAAAAAACAGACGCCATAACCTTCCCTGCTGAGCTTGACACTTTGAATTTCTTCGGCGTCGGTTCATCGGATCGTTTCCATGTCATCGATTGTTGTTTTGCTTCAGGATCAAAATGGTGGATCCAGGTCTCGTCCATGGTCACAAAACGTGACAAAAAATTATCCTTGTCTGCCTGGAAATTTTCGAGATTTGCTCTTGACATGTCGACTCGTTTCTTCTTTTGCTCGTCGTTTAACATTTTCGGTACCCAACGCGCGGAGACCTTTCTCATATGCAATTCGTTCGCAAGGATTCTTTGAATGCTGCCATATGAGATCCCTGTGACCTCAGCTACATGCCTGATAGTCACTCTTCGATCTTCCAATACAACTTCTTCAACTTTTTTCACATTTTCTTCAGTGAGGGACGTCGATGGGCGTCCTTCGCGGTGTTCGTCTTCCGTCGATGTTCTTCCCAGCTTAAACTCCTTAGCCCAGCGTGCAACTGTGGAATATGGAGGAGAAGAGTCCCCTAATGTTTCCACCAAGTCGCTATGTATGTCTTTGGTAGACATTTTTTTCAAGCAGAGGTATTTAATGACAGCTCTGATTTCGTGTTTTTCCATTTTGATGTTCACTCCTTGACAGCCCGTATTCAAATGAATGTAGCTCCCGGGAATCGTGGCCTATTTATATGTTTTTTTTTCCTGAACTAGTTGGTAATTGAGCAAGTGACTGATATTTTTTTTGTATTTTTGTGTGCAGTAGAAATAACTGATTATCATTACTTTTGGATCACCCCTCGTATATGCCCTGTACCAACGAGTTCTTTGTAATTATTTATGTACGGATTTTCACACCACTGGCTTTTCGGTGAAGGAAAACATCGTGAGGCAACCTGCATACGTCCGTAGAAGAAATTCGATGGCGTATGTGAATCCACCAACCCGCGCTGGGCCAGCTTGGTGGATATGGCCCAATCACTCTTCGTGGGTAGGCCTACGTCCTGCAGTTAATTGGTGGCACAGAAATATGGTCTCTTACTATGGAATAAGGCCCATAATAAGAAATATGGTCTCTTACTATGGAGTAAGCTCCACAACGAGCTATGGAGAGGGCTATGCTCGGAGTTTCTCTGCGAGATCGAATCATAAATAAGGAGTTCTGTAGAAGAACCAAATTTACCAACAAAGCCCAGCGGATTGGCAAGTTGAAATGGCAGTGGTCAGGACACATAGCACGGATGATTGATGACCGATGGGGTCGAAAAGTTCTCGAGTGGAGACCACGTACCGGCAAGCGCAGCGTAGGACGTCCACCTACAAGGTGGATGGATGAGTACTTACTAAGACAGCAGGATCACGCTGGATGCAAGCCGCTACCAACCAGTCTTATTTGAGATCTAAAGGGGAAGCCTATGTCCTTCTGATGAAGTTACCTGAGACTGTCGCAGCTGTTTGGGCTGCAGCGAGAGCATGGTCCCGTCTTGTAGCTTGATGTACTGTTGGACACAGGCCTACTACACACTGCTTTGGAGGTTGAAGTTACCTGAGATTGTCGCAGCTGTTTGGGCTCTAGTCAGAGCATGGTCCAGTCTTGTAGCTTGATGTACTGTTGGACACAGGCCTACTACACACGGCTTAGGAGGATGGTGTTACCTAAGATTGTCGCAAGTGTTTTGGCTGCAGGGAGAGCATGGTCCCGTCTTGTAGCTTGATGTTATTAGCTACTGTTGGACACAAGCCTACCACACACGGCTAAGAGGATGGTGTTACCTGAGATTGTCGCAGGTGTTTGGGCTGCAGGGAGAGCATGGTCCCGTCTTGTAGCTTGATGTTATTAGCTACTGTTGGACACAGGCCTACCACACACGGCTGAGAGGATGGTGTTACCTGAGATTGTCGCAGGTGTTTGGGCTGCAGGGAGAGCATGGTCCCGTCTTGTAGCTTGATGTTATTAGCTACTGTTGGACACAGGCCTACCACACACGGCTGAGAGGATGGTGTTACCTGAGATTGTCGCAGGTGTTTGGGCTGCAGGGAGAGCATGGTCCCGTCTTGTAGCTTGATGTTATTAGCTACTGTTGGACACAGGCCTACCACACACGGCTGAGAGGATGGTGTTACCTGAGATTGTCGCAGGTGTTTGGGCTGCAGGGAGAGCATGGTCCCGTCTTGTAGCTTGATGTTATTAGCTACTGTTGGACACAGGCCTACCACACACGGCTGAGAGGATGGTGTTACCTGAGATTGTCGCAGGTGTTTGGGCTGCAGGGAGAGCATGGTCCCGTCTTGTAGCTTGATGTTATTAGCTACTGTTGGACACAGGCCTACCACACACGGCTGAGAGGATGATGTTACCTGAGATTGTCGCAGGTGTTTGGGCTGCAGGGAGAGCATGGTCCCGTCTTGTAGCTTAATGTTGCAGTTAGCCAGCTCATCCTGCTGCATGCTGGAAATTTTAATAAGCAAGATTAGTTTAACATTTTACACAGAAAATAGAAGGAAACCACAGAAATAAATGCTTGATTGCCTCGGTGCTCAGTAGGAAGTGACCCTGACTTTTGGATCGAATAAGCGTGGGTTCGATCCCCACCCAGGGCATGCATTTATGTAATGAACATAGGTGTTTGCTCTGTGTCTGGGTGTTATTTAGGTACTATCTATCTTAGTATGTATTTAAAATATGTAAATGTGGTATATAAGTTTCTAACAGCCATATCACAAACTTTTCTTAGTTTGGGGCCACAGACCGTGTGTTAAATGCCCCTTAATATTTTTATTTTATTTATTTATAACAAATACTGCTATTATTATAGGCTCAGCCTAATGCAATAGCGTATGTCACTCTTATATTTTAGTGCATCTATGTCTTATAGGATTACAAAATATAATTTATATAATATAAAAATTAAATAATAAATAAACACTTGGGAGCTGTGGTATAGGTATATGACATTATTTGCCCTAGAATACGTCATCGGTATCCCCTGCCTGTAGTAAGAGCCTACTAAAAGGGGACCCCTGGGCTCGTGGGTGGACAGAGTTGGGGCTCTGGTCATCCACTCAAACGGGCCCGAGGAGGACGGCAGCATGTGTGGCAACGCTGTCGTAAAGGACGGTACAAGCCTGGTTTTATCACCAGGCGAGTAGTCGTGTAAAGTGCTGAGAGCACCGGTGTGTTCCTTTGGAGATCCCGGAGCTCCCAAGAAGACACAAAGGCTGGCCACCGAGGGGGTTTTAGTGGGTACAATCCCACATAACCCGACTGCACCCCAAAGTGGTCGGGCGTCTTTAGAAGATAATTTACCACTCGTTAAAAAAAGGTAACTATATGACATTATAATGTGTATGTACTGACTTGTTGAAGGTAGGCACCATGACGGGCGAGCCTGACATGGAGACCACCATCTCGCCGACCCGCGGCTGCCGAAGCACCGTCAGCGGCGTGTGGGGCGCCACCTGGACGACATTACAACAATTAGCGCAAAGAGAACTCGCAGCAAATTTCCGCACTTTTCGAAAGTTCCCCTCGAAAAAAAAATCGCCAACACAAAAAAATTAAAATACATAGAAACCGTATATCAAGATTCGTTGTAAAATGTCTACGACCTCTTAGTCTTGGGCGGCTTGAACTCCTCGCTTCACTCAGGGCTCTAAATAAAATTTACTTTAAAGAGTCTCTCGCAACGCTCAGGGTTCAAAATATCGCCCGCAACACAAGACAGTACTTTGTCCCCATGTCGTATTATCTACTATTATTTCAAATTATATGGCCCGGGTTTTTGACGACTTTAGACGACGTTGGCACCCCTAAATTCTGGTCAAGCATAAGTGACTTTGACGTTCAAGAGGTTAAAAATGATGATAATTAAAGATCTTGCAAAGTGGGCTCAGCCACACAGTAAACCAAAAAAGCTTTAAAATATGGTAATCAAATTTACAGAGAATACAACGGCATTTAATGCTTAATTAAAATGGAATTTCGTTTGATTTTTGTTCAAGGCCGCCATCACACCGCTTTATTTTACAACCAATGTCAAAAGATAATAAAGTCATAAGAGTTCAGTTTTTTTAACGCAAATAAGTCCGCGCTTGACCACCAACTCGCCTGATGGTAAGCGACGTTGTGGACGAAGCACGCAGACCTAGATACCTTTTCACTCTGACCTTGAAAAGCAAATAATAGGAAATTCATTTACCAAAACAAATAAATTAAATACTGTACCAGGCTATAAAGCAAGCGACTACGAAAAGCGACGAAAAGAACTCTTTTCGACGTGTGAAAAAGTGACAGTTATATACTTTGCCATAACGCTGTCTCTCGGTCGATATATTTTTGTATTATCTCTTTTACTCACCTTAGGGGTAATAATGGGGTACACATTAGAAGAATTCTTGTTCATGGCGGGCGTGCGGTAGACGGAGCGCGAGCGGCGGCGCGGGCCCGGCTTGCTGGCCGTGGTGGGCGCGCGCCGGCCTTGCGCGCCGGGGTCTGCAGACCGGGACCGGCGCCCCGTCGACCGGGACGTCGACACCGGGATTCCTATGATACGTGGATAACATCATAAGCTGCCTAGTCTTTATAGATAGACATATAATACACAGGGTTATTTCTAGCCAATTAGCATCCTTTTAGGGGCTAATTATGTACATCAAAACTAACAACATTTGTTCTGTGACTTTAATCAAAACTAAAAAAAAAAAAAAAACTGCTGTTCCATACATTTTGTCGAGGGTGAATGTTGTTTTTCTATGGAACAACAACTTTAGATAGATGAGATGCCCTGTATATAGATAGATGAGCCAAAGATTTCTATGACATGCGAATAGGTCGTGAAGTAGTGTCGACACCGTACCTTACCACCTACCTTAAGTAGGTAGACAATTGAGCATAAGCTGCCTTTGAATATAGCCCATTTGAGCGCAAGATCCCTATACCATGCAAACGGTATATAAAAGGCGGAATAGAGGTTTTTTGGCGGGAACGTGGAAAAATTAGTAAAAAGTTGTGGTACTTCATTGATTATGAGCTGATTTATGTGCATGAGTGTAGGCAAGTGATATAATGTGACGTATCATGTTGTTCCGTGTTGTTACCAAAACACCAAAGACGCCTCTAGTAAAGTCTCCACTGCTTTACTGAGGTATGACTTGGACTATGTTTGGACTTGACTGCGACTTTATTGGACTATGACGTGACTACGACTGACTATTATGATATAATATCAAAATTTATTTAAAACACTCGACACTGGCAAATGCACAATAATGCGACGCCAAAACATAAAAGATGAAGAAGAAGGCGGAATAGCTCTTACGAGAGCCGACTAGGTAGGTAGTTGGGTAGGTTAGCAGATGGTCGAGTGGGTAGGTAGTGATAAGTGAGAGGTTAGGTAGCTAGGTAGTTGAGTAGGCAGTTAGTTGGGTATGCAGTTAGGAAGGTAGAGAACATAGAAGCGTTCTAGTTCATTGCGCCGTGCGTCCCGGGGTCCGCGGACCGGGACCGGCGCCCCGGGATACCTATAGTAGGTAGGTAGGCTTTAGGATTAGAGACCAAGCGAATGGAGCGTGGTGTCTACACCGCGATAGCTGTACTTTGGCATCAAGACTTGAGAAAATTATTTTTCGCAAAAAATAGCATGACCGACTTCACCCGTGTACAGAATTCGCGAATATTTCGCACGGATCGATGTTACATTCTTCACATTATTGTTGATTTATCAAAAATGGCTCAGCCGATTGCAATAAAAAGTTCCTGGGAAGTATACTCTTTCCAATGAAAAAAGAATTATTGAAATCGGACATCTACGAAAAATGTTATGCGTGGTTATACATAAAAAAATAACGCGTCGTATTGAGTACCTCCTCCGGTTTGGTTCGTGGGTCAAAAAATACTATCTCGTGCGAAAGGGTTGTGGTGTCGGCTTATAATATTTAGAGCGCAAGATCCTTATTGATCTAAAAATCCATGCGAATAGGCTGTAGCGTCGACTAGTATTATGCTGCCTAGTTGTTGTAGTAGGTGGACAATAAGCCCGATTACAGAGGCGCCAGCGTAACTATATTAGCTAAATACCATAGTTCTGTTTCTTTTTCACTTTAGGCATTTGATAGAGAGAACACTTATTACGTTGCTATTTCATTTACGCTGGCGCCTCTGTAATCGGGCTTATTTTATGCGTAAGATTCCTTGTGGAATGGTTGGAAAACAGAAAAGCGCTTTTGAACTGACGAGGTTGAGCGTTTAGGTAGATAAGCAGATGGTTGAGTGGGTAGGTTGTTGGATGGGCAGATAATTAGGTAGGTATTTCTAAAAGTGAGAGATTGGGTAGGTAAGCAGGCAAATAGGTTTCAAAGAAATCATAGACCGGGATTTGAACACATAATTTCACGACTATAGCCGGGGTGACACAACAGCTCTCCCAACCGAACCGATTAAATCAAATGGTTTTGCTAAAAGCTAAATAATTATAGTAGTTTGAATAATTATACATACAGATCTTTATGAGTGTATCGATGTGAACAATGAAATGAAATCAAGATACACGCTACCAAGCTTAGGAGGCTTTTATACCACAAATCGCGATTCAAAGTACTCATGGCTCAACGTGGCGCTTGACCACCAACTCTCTCGTTAACGACGCTCACCATTAGGCGAGTTGGTGGTCAAGCGCGGACTTATTCTTTATCTTCAATCACAACGGTATAGGCTGAATCATACAAGTCGGCGGATGTGAAGTTGGCTTTAGGTCGAATCAAACAAGTCGGCGGGCGTGAAGTTAGCTACAACCCAATCAACGCAGCTTTATGTCAGCTTCAGTCAGGATTGGATATTGCGCAGCTTGTAGCTAACTTTACATCCGTCAACTTGTATGATTCGGCCTATACAAGTATACACGCTGCGCAATATCCAATCCTGACTGAAGCTCACACCACATAAAGCTGCGCGTTGATTGGATACTGTGCAACTTGTAGCTAACTTCACATCCGCCGACTTGTGTGATTCGGCCTATAACTTACCGTTTGGGTTGAAGATAAAGCATACAGACTTAGACGATGCGTATTCAGTACTTCTCTCTGACTTTGAAAAGCTTCAAATTATATCTCTTCCAAAAAATTAATTTGAAGCGCGATGTTCAGGAGCCTTTGATCCGCGATAAGAAGTATCGAGCCAGTATAAAGAAGCGGTACTCACCTGGTTTCTTCCTGGTCCTCTCTCCGGAGCCCTGAGTGGAGTTCTCGGTGAGGTAGCCTGCCCCCAGAAAGCTCCCGGTTAGTTGAAACATGAGGTTAGGTGAACAAGTAGACTACGATGATGAAGAGTGGTCTATCTTACTAGGACATCATGATGCAACCTATTTCATGTACAGAATAGAAGACTGAGGCAGTTGTAGGGTCGATGATAGACATGATGGGTTAGCATATTGTTCGGCAGGATTTGTCGAACAGCATAGCCGACTCTAAACATCTACTACACTGGTTCGGTCTGAAATCCTTTTGTGTCGGGCGGCCGGTCTAGCGAAAGCCGTTCGGCATGTTCGGCATTTGCCGAACCGATTGACTATCTACACATGAGTCTTTGCCGCCCGGCAGTGCTGATGAATATGTATGTATAGGCCTTAAAAAGAAGCTAAAAGACTGGCTACTAAGTTTGTCTTATGTCCAAACAGAAAACCTTATAAATTGCTTGTATGGAGAATAGCATTCAAACAAGACGATACCGAACAGCTTCTGATTGTTTATTATTTCTTTAACAATCCAAAATTCATATGTAAAAATAAAATACAGTTAATTTATATATTTTTGTAAGTTATACTCTCAAATCATTTCGAATTCTGACAACCTTGCACTCGAGCCCCAAGCCTTGAGCTTAATTTGGGGCTCACAGTTCTTTAATTTGGAAATGCATTTTTAATATAAGGCAATGCTGTTTTGTATCAGACATTATCGAAATTAACTGTAATAATTTGTTTCTCGCTTTATGTCCTACAATAGCTATGTATTTTTTCTTTTGGTTAATAAACTTTAATTTACTTTATCTACACTAATGTTGTAACATTCTACTTATGTTTCCAATACTTGACTTATAATGACTACTGTTATAGCGCAGACAACAAAACACCCAATTTAAGCAATTTCACATGATGTTATAATTTCCACACCGATATCGTAAAATCTCATTATAACATCGCGCACTCGCTCCTGATTGGCCCTGCGCGCGCAGCTGCGCTCTCATGGCGTCCATTTTGAAATAAAAAAATGGCGGACTTCAATTTTTTGAAAAAGTCGTCATGGGTATCGTTTTCGAGGTTTTTGGGGGAGTAGATTTCGAAAATGGCGTCCATTTTGAAATTAAAGATGGCGGACGAAACTTTTTTGAAAAAGTATCGTCATGGGTATCGTTTTCGAGGTTTTTGGGGGAGTAGATTTCGAAAATGGCGTCCGATTTGAAATTAAAGATGGCGGACGTCAGTTTTCGAGGTTTTTGGTTAGATTTTAATGGCGCCAAGTTCAGTGACAATACACGTACGCGTGAATTTAATGTTTCGCAATATGTTTTTTTTTTATTTATTTTTTATTAGTGAAGATAAAGTAGTGTATGCAACTGCATATAACACGGGTATTAAAACACTCGTTACTAATGAAACTCGCTGCGCTCGTTTCATAAACTCACACTCGTGTTTTAATACCCTTCATTACATGACAGTTGCATAAACTACTATTACTTTATAGGCCGCACCACACAAATCGCGGATATGACAGAAGTTCACATAAAGCCGCTCGTTGATTGGCTATAATTGCGCAGCTTGTGGCTAACTTCACATCCGCCAACTTGTGTGGCGCGGCCTATAGCAACCCCGATTTGCGCAGCTTGTAGCTAACTTCATAGATGCCATTAAGTTTGATTCGGCCTACGCGGTTTTATAGGTGGTTGTGCCATCGTGATGTCCTATAGTTCGGCCGTTCAGAGAATGCGTTCCTGACACGTCATCTTGAAAAAATGTTTTTGGCCGATATCTCGGAAACTATGTACTCAAGGGCAAAAAACATTAAGATTATTATTGTAGAAAATAAAAATTCGCATCTTTTGTTTCCAGTAAACTTTTTTGTAAAACTTACCGTTTACGATTTATGGACCATTTAATGTTTTAAGGTCCATTTCATTAAATTTATGGATCATTAATGTTTTAAGGTTCATTTAATGAAATTTCATTAAATTTATGGACCATTTAATGTTTTAAGGTCCATTTAATGAAATTTCATTAAATGGGCCATAAATCGTAAACGGTAAGTTTTACAAAAAAGATGCGAAATTTTATTTTCTACAATAATGATCTTAATGTTTTTTGCCCTTAAGTACATAGTTTCCGAGATATCGGCCAAAAACATTTTTTCAAGACGACGTGTCAGGAACGCATTCTCTGAACGGCCGAACTATGTAAAATAGAGACTGAAGAATACACTGAGAAAACTAATATACAAATGCCTATAATAAAGATTACAACTAAATATGTAGACAACGGACAAATTCTAGAATATCATTAAGCTTGTTATTATTTAAGAACTATTACTATGGGACCAACCTTGAAATACGGAAAAAAACCAACTGTTTCCAACAAGCAAAGATATACTGTTATGTAATAATTGATGATAATGTTGAGTACAATGGCATCCTAAAATAGGTAAGCCTGTTGTTCAGATACACGTCCCATATAGGTGGGCCCACATTTCAAATGGAGGTATAGGCTGAATCAGACATCGTGGCGGCTGTTATGTTAGCTTCAAGCTGCGGATAACCCAATCCCGACTGCAGCACATTTAAAAGCTGAAAATTGGGTTTCGCTCAGCTTGTATCTAACTTCACAGCCGACAACAAGTTTGATTCGGCCTATAGATAGGACACAGTACATTGTATGTCAGTAGCAACAAATACTTTCTTTATGAATTACTAGCGACCCGCCCCGGCTCGCACAGGTGTATTATACTTAAAAACATTTCTCTTGATTCACTCTTAACTGTTTAAAAAAACCGCATCAAAATCCGTTGTATAGTTTTAAAGATATAAGCATACATGGGGATAGACAGAAGGGAAGCGACTTTGTTTTATACTATGTAGTGATAGTAATAAGGTAGGTACATTATATTATCTGTAAGGAAATACACTACATTGATCTACTATAGGCCGACCGCATAACTCGCGTATCGCCTGCGCGGAAGAAGGGGGGCGGGGCAAAAAGTAAAAGCAGAGTTCTGCTCCGCGTACCCCTCTCACCCACCCGGTAACTTCCCCCGCCCCTTCTTCCGCGCAGGCGATAGCGGTCGGCCTATAGTCTATTTAGTCTAAAGTCAACTATACTATGCAATGCAATTTTATGTAATATACACAAGCGTATTATATACTAAAACTAATATAAAACTAGCACCAATCAGCCAAGTTCTAACTAAGCTAAACTAATATACCTATATACTGGGAAAATACATATTCACACCTATACGTGCGGTACAGTGAGATTCCGCTAGGAGTTTTTTAACAAACATAGCTTCCATCCGTCCACCAGCCATAGGACGTCCACTGCTGGACATAGGCCTCCCTTATTGATCTCCAAAAGGACCTTTTGGTACAGGCAAAATCACAGAACTTGGTAGCTGGGATGTAAGCAACATCACACACGCCAAGACGTGTGATTCGGCCTATGGCAGCTTGCATCCAGCACGATCCTGCAGTCTTAATGAGCTGATACTAAACGCCACACAAGTCGGCAGATGAGAAGTTAGCCGCAGATGACACTTCGCCGTGATTCGCTAATTATTGCACATGTGTGCACAATGCGTAGGGAGCGCGCGGGAGGGATGAGGTTGGCGGGCGGGTGTGCCCAGGAGCGAGTCTCTCTGGCTCCAGCGCATACCTATACGTTTGCGTTCTGCGCATAACTTCCCATCCGCCGATTTGTGTGGCGCTTAGTACACATGGCTTAATATTGCATATTTTCACTAAAATATGCGGTATTGAATTGATATGGTGGTGTATCAGTTTTTTCCATGAGATCTTTATTGGATATTTTTATTTATTTGTTTATAGGTAAGCAGTGTATACCAATGTGCCAATATAAGGCAGAGTTGAATAAAATTAGTATTTATCTGTCAAGGAATTTTTTTCCTTCTTTATCCAAAGGTCCAGTCTGATCTTGGATGTGTTTAAAATCAATGTGTTCATTGTTTTTTTGCAACATGGGTCAGTAGCCAAGACTATGAGTAAAGTTGGTCTAGAATCTAGAATTAAACCTAATAGAGAAGTACTGCAGAATGTCTTACCATCGTCATGTGAAGCAGGTCGACTCGGAGGCTGCATGGCAGAAGATATCGGTTCCTTCAGATCCATCTCGGATTTCTGCAGTCAAAAGGATTGGGTCAAATATTTTACCTCACATGCACACACACTGCAAATGATCATAATAATTTATTTCATAAATCTAGACACGCGGAAGCGTGTCCAGCCAAGTCAAAAAAAAGGAACTGGCGACGCGACGTGTGTAATATTACACGAACCATTTCGAGCCACTTTCGACCCCTTCTTAACTCGGAATTTAACCTATATATATGAAATTTAGCATATTTACTAAAGTTCTTTAGCTTATCTACAATACAAAATTTCATTAACTTTGCTCTGACGGTTAATAAAATATTAACATTTAAAAACCGGGGTTTCATTGACTGATTCACTCACTGACTCACTGACTTATAGATCAAAAACCTAACCCACTTCCAGATGACCCAGAAACTTGATATTTGGCATCAAGGTAGACTATCAGGCATATACAAAGGAAAAAATCTAAAACTTTGAACTTTTACCCCCCCAACCCTATATAATAGGGGATGAAAGCTTGTATGAGACTTCCAAACATTTTCATGCTATAAGTCTAAAAATTGATATAAAGACTCCCTGTTAGAAATAATAAAACACATATTTCAGGATTCTTAATAAACCACCCCCCAAACCCTAAAACCGGGGGATGAAAGTTTGTATGACACTATTGCAAAGTTTGATGCTAGATGTCCAAAAATTGATAAAGGGACTCTTTATTACAAATATAATCAAACACGTATTTGAAGATTTTTAGTAAATCTCCCCCTAACCTTTAAAACTAGGGGTTAAAAGTTGGTATGAGACTTCCGCAAGTTTTGAAGCTCGAGATGTGAAAATCGATAAAATTACTCCTTGTTGTTGGCGAAACAGCCAAGCCGCATATAATGACTAAGCTCTAGAGTTTGTGGAGTAAGGGCTTGTAGAGTAGGCGTGTAGAGTTAGAAGCTTGGCTTTACGACTTTTACAACTTTTTGATAGTGGGAACTGTGACTTGGCTTCATTTCACATGAAAATGTTTTTGTTGGATGCTATTTACACATCATATCAGGTTAATCAATAGTTAAATCAATATATACAATGTAATAGCAATGTCAAATAAAATATTCCATAGGCCCTATTATAAAGGCGCCAGCGTAAATTTAATAGCAACGTAATAAGTGTTCTGTCTATCGAATGCCTAAAGTGAAAAAGAAACAGAACTATGCTATTTAGCTATTATAATTACGATGTCGCCTCTGTAATAGGCCTTCATGCCTTATAAATAGATGAAAGCTGGCTGCATGCATGAAAAAACATGACTCATTGTCACGTTCCGCCTGAGCTGAGCGTACAAACAAGAGTGCGGTACAAGCGATCGAGAGGCACGATCAGCCTAAGCATTTGGCTTGCAATGGATAAGACAATATCATGTAAAATTATCGTCCATAAACCAACTTTACAAATAATCCATTGTTTTTATTAACGTGTAACAGTTGCAGATTAGATATTTTTTAAGGTAAGGGACTAGTATATAATCCCTATGAGGTAGTCGGGTGGCTAGCCCTGGTGTCAGTTTTTAAGCCACCTGAAGGATTTTGACATGGCTAAACGGATAAAACAACCGGGGCCTACAATTTAACGTGTCATCCGAGCCACAGTAGCTCTCAGTTGTAAATACCACCTGCGGTCACCCATTTGAAGACTCCATCCATCCATTAGCCATAGGACATCCACTGCTGGACATAGGCCTCCCCTATGGATCTCCAATAAGACCGGTTGGTAGCGGCTTGCATCCAGCGTGATCCTGCGGTCTTAATGAGGTCATCCTACGCTGCGCTTGCTGGTACGTAGTCTGTACTCGAGAACTTTTCGACCCCATCGGTCATCAGTCCTCCGCGCTATGTATTTATGTCATTTGAAAATTGACCGTGCTGAATGTTGCAGTTTCAATCTCCATAGAGGCCCAATCATACAAATTTGCAGATGCGATGTGAGCTACGAGCTAACCCTATTCTCACAGCAGTTAAGTGGTTTCAACCAGGATTGGGCTATCCGCAGTTCGTAGCCAACATCACAGCTGCCAAGTTGTATGATTCAGCCTATGCTGAATGTGTCTTACCAACTGGCCGATAGTTTTTTGCAAGTATTCCTCTGGGATTGTTCTGAGTTGGATTTTCATTGACATTTTAATCGACTCTATTTCCAGCTCCACCAATTCATCAATTTTACTTTTTTGGCAGTTCACTGAAAGAAACCAAATTAAATTGTTTTGAAAATTGTATTGTAGAGAGTTGAAAAAGTGGTTAGCGAGCAATAGTTTTTATTCATTGAAAAAGTTTTTAGACAACGCATTTTCCCGCCTACATATTTATCATAAGAAATATTAAAAATGTTTGTTTTTTTTTGTAGTTTTGGAAATTGTCATTGTATTGTTAATTGTGGAATTGAACAAATGTGTATATTTGCATTAAGTTCCATGTATTAGGTTGTTATTGACAGTTAATGTTATATTTAAGACCTTTATTGTTACCCATTAACTTGCACATAAAGAATTGAATTGAGAAATTCTTAAGTAAATGTGAGTTACAATGTGTACTTTTTGTTGCTGAATGATGAATTCATTCATGGAAAGATATTTGTAAAAATAACACTTTTCGGCATTCACTATTAAACCAAGCAAGTATTTTCGCGGTTTCAGAAATACCTAAGCGGACATCAAAAGTTGTATACAGTGGAACACTTGGATTAGTCTTGTTTGTTAATTTTTGGGTAACATTTTGTATCACTCGTGTCCAACTTTTTTTGATTTCGATAGTCACCACCTATGTTTTAATCGTTTTAGAATCCATGGATTTAGGTATGAGAAACCGCAAATTACCCAAACTGTCTAACTTCTTCAAAGTATCGTCATCTTCAAGCTTTTTCTCTTGTTTGCGTACAGGCCTTTTAGTGCGTGGCATTGTTAAATCTTAGTTCTTATTGACTAATTATAACACACGGCGAACTCTATAGCGTAATAATAATGATAATTTACTGATTTAACATTGATTAAATAGAAAAATTAAAATTGCACAAAACACAAAACAACGGTTCGATTTCAAACGTTTTTTTTTTAAGTGTTGCCATTCCGATTACCCCAGAATTTCTGGGGAATCGGGTTTTTGTACGTCGATCATGGGCTTTAGCTTTCTGGCCCAGAACTTTAAAACTCGGTTAAGTTTTGTAACTCGGCTTTAAAACCGCGGTCTTAAGGTCTTAGCGTTTCATTTGACACTTTTCTCTTTTGAAGTTTACTGCTTCTTTTAAAATAGCCGTGTTCAGTACTAAAGTGTGCGTGAATAGATACATCATTCTTTCATTAGTTAAAATTATCAATTGTACGCAACGTTTTAGTACTGGACAAGGCTATTCTTAAAGAAATGGTAAAGTGCAAAAGAAGAAAACGTCAAATTGAACGTTATTATAACGTTTTTGAATTATTAAAACACTCTACATTGACTGTGGAAGTTGCGAGTGATCCATACAAGTTCCGTATACGTCCAAGCCGTGCGAAGTTCAAAAATAGGTCCCCAGGAACGTTTTATCTCCGGACTAGAAACGCACTACGATTCGCATTCACTACATTCTGTCAGCTTTACGTGAGGTGCCGGGAAGGAGGTTTTTTTTTAACGCGCAAATAAGTCTGCGTTTGACCACCAACTCGCCTGTTGGTAATCGACGTTGTGGTCGAAGATGAAGCACGCAGACCTAGAAGATACCTATTCACTCTGACCTTGAAAAGCTTTAGATTATATTTCTTTTAGGAAACAGGAAAGCAGGAAGACTGTTCCATTCCCTGGCGGTACGAATCAGAAATGTTGAGTCAAACCGCTTCGTACGTATCGAATTTTCACTGAACTTTTCATACATAAAATATGGAAATTAAGTCGAAATGTTTACGGGTATTTATGGAGCGGAGTGAGCGAGAACAATGCAGCCCAGTTTCTAATAATCCATTTTTGCCTTAATTGCTTACACGCTTAAGTCTTAAATAGTGCAATAAAATGTCTGGTGTCTCGTTCACATGTAGGTACAATTTTTCTTATACTTATGACAGAAGGGTACGCGCCCTGAATTCTTCTCCAGTAGCTAAATCCTCCAAGGTCGCGGCTCGTCAAAAATGTTGAAGTTTTTTTTGGCTCGTCACGCAGTGCTACTAACACTGCGACTATTTCTGTGTTCTACGACTATCGGGTGGTAATTAAGGGTACATTATTGGGACAAGCTCAAATAATTTCTATAGTCTGTTGGTTCTACTATCAATTCGTAGATTAAATTGGTAAGCGATAACCGAGTCTTTTATTCTACCCAACTCTTAATCCATATTTACGGCGGTTTCTCTAATTTTATTGATTTCGTTGTACGCTATAGCAAGATAGCATACATTTTGCAAACTTCGAATATGACAACATTTTGCAATTTGTAGCTAGCCTTTAAAACCGCGGTTTTATTTTGTACGTCGATCAGGGACTAAAAACAGGCATGCAGAACTCAGTATCCAGTTGGCAAAATAGTGTACAAAAATTATAGTTATGACATTAATGACATTTTCTGTAAAAGGAACCAGAAAAGAGAAATGTAATCATTTTATGTCTTTACACAGAATACAATATATTTGCAGTAATTCTTTCGGACAAAGAGTAAAAATATTATTTTAATATTGAATGCACAATTACCATTTTATAAATATTATAAATAAAGTATAATAAATTAAATTCACATGATTTGAACTTCGTATAGTACATTGTTTATGATGAACCAATTATGGCGGACGTGCTCGTATTTGGTTTTATAATCGCGTTTTTAGTGATAAATGTGCAATGTGGTATGTAATGTTGTAATTTATTATTACGTTTTTATGCGCTATGGAACTTTTGTAATTAAATTAACCCATTTTAATGCGATAGAAATTGGTACACTCATCATCATACAACATAATTTTGCCTGTTGTTTTTTTGTTTATATCTCGATTCTGAGTGTATATTATGCTATAGTTTTGTTCTTTCAAGATACAGAAGTTATTATTCTTGACTGAGGTTCAAAAACTGAATATTTTACGATGCTCAGATACGTATTTCACTTAACATTCTTGCTCCAAATGACAACAAATCTGCAAGTTTTTTGATCTTAGTGGGCTGAACAAAGATAATTGCATTTTCTTATTCTATACGATGAATAAATAACATTTCTATTCTAAGTAAGTAAAATTGGGATATCTAATATTTCATCAAGAAAATCATTCATATTCATTCATAACAATTTATTTTTATTCTCTACTACTAGCTTCTAGCATGGCCTGGATTAAAAAAAAGCCAAAAAAAAGAAGTGTGATTTACCCTTCGAGCAAATATCTATAGAGTCACTATCGTGCAAATAAAATGTCCGAGGCAAAACTCAGTCCAAGCTATGTAGTGGGCAGGCTTTTTAGTTATTCGTAAGCCGATTGGGCTATAAGAATAAGAAAATGTTTATTGTAAAGCCGTGTAAAAAGATGTTACATAAAAATTGTTTCAACAGCCTGCCCATTTCGAGCGTACAATAGTGATTTATAAATAATTAGTAATAGGTAGTTCTATATTAACAAAAATAATAGATATATTTGTTAAGTACAGATACAGATTAGGTTTTATTATAGGTACAGATTGTTAAGTACTATATATGACTTATACCTATTATCATTAACAATTTCAACATAAAAGTGCTAGTCAATTACAGTAAGTAAATTATATTTGCTTATTTTGTGGTCTTCGAAAAATTCTTTTGTGCTATAAAAAACTCGGTGTACATTATGACAGTTGACAAAAAGGGGGAAGGGGGGGGGTGGGGGGTGTTGAAACCCCCCCCTTTCGGAGATATGAATTTTTTAATTCATTATTTTACATTGGCAAAAACACATTTGTACCATTGCTAAAAGGGTTTAGGAGGGGGTGGGGGAAGGTGCATTATGCCCAAGAGGGGGGGGGTGTACGGAAGACCCTAGAGTCGTAGCCACAAGACTACGTGGGGTCGGGGTGCCACGATTCAGATTTGTGACTCATTTCGAACCTAAATTATCCGCGTCGGATCTGTGACTAGTAAAATATAAATTTTAAATATTTTATCTCCGAATGGGTCTTCCGTACCCCCCCTCTCTGGGAAAACCGTACCCCCGTTCCGTACCCCCCCTCTCTCCGAAAGGGGGGAGGGGTTTCAACACCCCCTACCCCCAGGCGGTGCTTATCCCCCTTTTTGTCAACTGTCATAATGTACACCTGAGCCGCCGATTGCAAGTCGACTACAACGCCGCGCGATGCTAAAGTGGTCGGTTACAAGCACTAATTAGGTGGCATAACGTCGAGATTTGAAAAAACGGGCCATTGTGAATTATTTAATGTAAATATCTAAGTCGGTATGTATGAGGGCGCTCGGACATTTTTTACTACTTTCACTTAGGGACTGTGGCTCTTTAGATATTTGCTCAAAGGATTCTACACATTTACTTCAAAGTGTAAAACAGTCGTGATAATTTTGCAGCAGGTATACCAGGCCTGGACTCCTCAGATGAGGATGCCCTGCCGGAATCATCAGGGCCCCCGGAACAGCTGCTTGAGGACCGGGAGTCAATTGATAAGCTGATGGTCAGCACACCCAGGTAAGAATTACATTAAAGTTTATTGCTTGAACTTTGTAAAGAATAGTTTTTATATAGATGAATTATAATAATGACCAATTTTTAATATGGAACCAATCCAGAAATCCTGGTAATAATGTATAAAAATAGGTTGTGATTTTTAAATTAGCATTATTTATACTAATTTGATTTGTATTTTATGCTATCCACAAAAGGAGAGATAAATTCCAAAAACGGTAAGTTAACCTGCTTATTTAAGTATAAAAAATTAGTTATAGTCAAACCGCTAAACTCAGACATCGCCTGCGCGGGTACAAGGGCGCGGGGGTAGACGACAAAGGGGGACTGAGACAGGTGCGGGCGCCGGGGACCCGCTGCCCGCGCCTGTCTCAGTCCCCTGTGTCGTCTCCCCCGGTGCCCCTGTACCGCGCAGGCGATGTCTGAGTTTAACGGTTTGACTATAATAGATTTTCCTGTAGGCCTAGAGCTTATTCTGATTCAGTGTGGGGGTGATAAGTCCTGCACTGACGTCCCGCATGGGGTGTTTTGTGCATTTCCCCCTCCAGCATCTACCCGAGCCAACCCAGCTCCTTAATGTACTGGAGCGTGGCTCTAGGTCGCTGGCATAATAACAGCTCCAGTGGCTTGGATGGTAAATACATAAATAAATAAATTTCTTTATTTGTTCCAACATCAAATGAAATTTATGGTACTATTAACTACTAACAAACAGTGGGCCTTATAAAAATCAAAACATGATGGTGATGTGGATGACAAAGCTGATGATAATGCAGTATTGTCATGCAATCGATTGGCGTAGAGCTCTTCTGAACAACCTGTACTGTGGCAGTATGGTGGATACGGCCTAATTGTAATTCAGAGGTAGGTCTATGTACATCTATGGAGTATTAAAAGGGCTGATATAGTACAGTTCACAATCATTGCAACACATTCATTTGTACAGTGTAAATACATAAATACATATTATAGTGGTTAAGGTAACATGTTTTGCCTAAAGGGTATGAATACAGGTGGCGCCGCCAACGCTATAAGTTGGTGGTAATGATAAGCGCTTGCGTAGGCGGGCTAGCTCAGTTGGTTAGAGCGTCGGGCTAGTGATCCGAAGGGGCAGGTTCAAGTTCGCTTCAGATTTTTGAAATCCTTATCACAAAGATAACTCTTCGGGGTATGAAATCTGTTTAAATCGGAATGATTAATTTCGATTTTTAAGTTGTTAATTACTAAAATATCTTCAGTTGTTTCATAAAACAATTCCTATCATTTGATATTTTTACAACAATCGTTAATTCCAGATTCAAATGCCACCAATACGAGCCGGGCTACAACGAGGAGTCTCCGACGACGTGCGACAATGCTCTCGCTTGCTACAAGTCTTCCGTGCGAACGGCGGACGGCGAGATACAGCACACGCGCGGCTGCTCCACACAGACTGATCACTATCACTTCACCTGTAGACATCACTCGCCCAAGTATGTGTTTACTGTATACTGTACTGGTGCCGACGACGTGCGACAATGCTCTCGCTTGCTACAAGTCTTCCGTGCGAACGGCGGACGGCGAGATACAGCACACGCGCGGCTGCTCCACACAGACTGATCACTATCACTTCACTTGTAGACATCACTCGCCCAAGTATGTGTTTACTGTATACTGTACTGGTGCCGACGACTTGCGACAATGCGCTAGCTTGCTACAAGTCTTCCGTGCGAACGGCGGACGGAGAGATACAGCACACGCGCGGCTGCTCCACACAGACTGATCACTATCACTTCACTTGTAGACATCACTCGCCCAAGTATGTGTTTACTGTATACTGTACTGGCGCCGACGACTTGCGACAATGCGCTAGCTTGCTACAAGTCTTCCGTGCGAACGGCGGACGGCGAGATACATCACACGCGCGGCTGCTCCACACAGACTGATCACTATCACTTCACTTGTAGACATCACTCGCCCAAGTATGTGTTTACTGTATACTGTACTGGTGCCGACGACTTGCGACAATGCGCTAGCTTGCTACAAGTCTTCCGTGCGAACAGCGGACGGCGAGATACATCACACGCGCGGCTGCTCCACACAGACTGATCACTATCACTTCACTTGTAGACATCACTCGCCCAAGTATGTGTTTACTGTATACTGTACTGGTGCCGACGACTTGCGACAATGCGCTAGCTTGCTACAAGTCTTCCGTGCGAACGGCGGACGGAGAGATACAGCACACGCGCGGCTGCTCCACACAGACTGATCACTATCACTTCACTTGTAGACATCACTCGCCCAAGTATGTGTTTACTGTATACTGTACTGGTGCCGACGACTTGCGACAATGCGCTAGCTTGCTACAAGTCTTCCGTGCGAACGGCGGACGGAGAGATACAGCACACGCGCGGCTGCTCCACACAGACTGATCACTATCACTTCACTTGTAGACATCACTCGCCCAAGTATGTGTTTACTGTATACTGTACTGGTGCCGACGACTTGCGACAATGCGCTAGCTTGCTACAAGTCTTCCGTGCGAACGGCGGACGGAGAGATACAGCACACGCGCGGCTGCTCCACACAGACTGATCACTATCACTTCACTTGTAGACATCACTCGCCCAAGTATGTGTTTACTGTATACTGTACTGGCGCCGACGACTTGCGACAATGCACTAGCTTGCTACAAGTCTTCCGTGCGAACGGCGGACGGCGAGATACATCACACGCGCGGCTGCTCCACACAGACTGATCACTATCACTTCACTTGTAGACATCACTCGCCCAAGTATGTGTTTACTGTATACTGTACTGGTGCCGACGACTTGCGACAATGCGCTAGCTTGCTACAAGTCTTCCGTGCGAACGGCGGACGGAGAGATACAGCACAAGCGCGGCTGCTCCACACAGACTGATCACTATCACTTCACTTGTAGACATCACTCGCCCAAGTATGTGTTTACTGTATACTGTACTGGTGCCGACGACTTGCGACAATGCGCTAGCTTGCTACAAGTCTTCCGTGCGAACGGCGGACGGCGAGATACATCACACGCGCGGCTGCTCCACACAGACTGATCACTATCACTTCACTTGTAGACATCACTCGCCCAAGTATGTGTTTACTGTATACTGTACTGGTGCCGACGACTTGCGACAATGCGCTAGCTTGCTACAAGTCTTCCGTGCGAACGGCGGACGGAGAGATACAGCACACGCGCGGCTGCTCCACACAGACTGATCACTATCACTTCACTTGTAGACATCACTCGCCCAAGTATGTGTTTACTGTATACTGTACTGGTGCCGACGACTTGCGACAATGCGCTAGCTTGCTACAAGTCTTCCGTGCGAACGGCGGAACGGCGGACGGAGAGATACAGCACACGCGCGGCTGCTCCACACAGACTGATCACTATCACTTCACTTGTAGACATCACTCGCCCAAGTATGTGTTTACTGTATACTGTACTGGTGCCGACGACTTGCGACAATGCGCTAGCTTGCTACAAGTCTTCCGTGCGAACGGCGGACGGAGAGATACAGCACACGCGCGGCTGCTCCACACAGACTGATCACTATCACTTCACATGTAGACATCACTCGCCCAAGTATGTGTTTACTGTATACTGTACTGGTGCCGACGACTTGCGACAATGCGCTAGCTTGCTACAAGTCTTCCGTGCGAACGGCGGACGGCGAGATACAGCACACGCGCGGCTGCTCCACACAGACTGATCACTATCACTTCACTTGTAGACATCACTCGCCCAAGTATGTGTTTACTGTATACTGTACTGGTGCCGACGACGTGCGACAATGCGCTAGCTTGATACAAGTCTTCCGTGCGAACGGCGGACGGCGAGATACATCACACGCGCGGCTGCTCCACACAGACTGATCACTATCACTTCACTTGTAGACATCACTCGCCCAAGTATGTGTTTACTGTATACTGTACTGGTGCCGACGACGTGCGACAATGCGCTAGCTTGCTACAAGTCTTCCGTGCGAACGGCGGACGGAGAGATACAGCACACGCGCGGCTGCTCCACACAGACTGATCACTATCACTTCACTTGTAGACATCACTCGCCCAAGTATGTGTTTACTGTATACTGTACTGGTGCCGACGACTTGCGACAATGCGCTAGCTTGCTACAAGTCTTCCGTGCGAACGGCGGACGGAGAGATACAGCACACGCGCGGCTGCTCCACACAGACTGATCACTATCACTTCACTTGTAGACATCACTCGCCCAAGTACGAATATAGTGTTTATTTTTACATAGGGCTATAGTTCAAAAAACATTAACATTAATAATAATCCTAATCTTTTTTGCCCTTAAGTAATAGTTTCCGAGATATCGGCCAAAAACATTTTTTCAAGATGACGTGTCAGGAACGCATTCTCTGAACGGCCGAACTATAGTGCCCTTATTAACTACCACTAAATACAAGACTTACACAATCTAAAACTACTTAAACTACTACTATATAACAAGCAATCGGATCATCCACAGATCCTTGAAAGTCTAAAGATAATCCAAATGCTCAAGCCCAGTGTCAGTTGGCAGCGTGCCCAGCATGCTGACAGCATTGCCACGCTGAATGGCAATGCTTATACGTTGAGCCAAATAAACACCAGCATTTTGGTCACGCGTCGCGTCCACCAGACGCTCAGGGTTTATTGATCAAGCGAACTAAGTGAGAGAGATCTCCGTTTTAACACGACGATTTTGCTTTTGTCTGTCCAGACTCCAGATGTTGGTTTTCGTCTATAGGACGCATTGTTCAACGAATCTCGACGAAACTTGGTACACAGAATCTATAATTTTATTATGTTATTGTTTTTTTTGTCGTCAGCATTTCTATAATATATGGCAAGATTGTTTAGTATTTAAATCCTAACAAGATTTGAAAGTATGAATCAAATCGGTCAAGAGCGAGTTTTGATAAAGGCTTTTGAAGATTCATTTAAAGACACAGAGCTGTTACAACTAGAGAGATAGCGCTGTTGTCGCTTGAGACAATTCTCAACCGCAAAAATGTATGGACAATCACTATCACTATACTTCCGCCAAATTCGATGTGAAATGTTTACCAACAAAGCGTTGCCTAGCAACCACTGACAGCAGGGGTAGAGAACTTTTTTTTCTAATGCTCAATTGCTCACGCTTCTGCCCGTGGCTTCACTCGCTTTATTGTAAGTTTATAATGAGAGAGGGATCTAAAGATGAGAGAGGGATCTAAAGGCTCGTACACAGGAGCGCCATTTATGGACCCATAAATCGTAAACGGTAAGTTTTACAAAAAAATTTAATGGAAACAAAAGATGCGAAAATATATCAAAGCATTTTTTTCTTTCTTTTCTCGATCGACCACAGTATCCCTCTAATTTCTTTGTGGTTTATTGTAAGATTATTTAATCAACCATTCACAGCTTTTTTGTAATGTAAACATCGTTGAAGACAAAATAAAAAATATCGTTTTTATATATATTATGATTAATTACATATTTATTTTTAGTCTTAAATTGTAAGTTTTTTACTATATTTAAATAAATAAAAAAACCTAATCTTGTTTTGTAATAATTGGTCCTACAAGCTCATAGTAAACTAGGCACTGAAATGTATATGATGGCTTTGATTCAATTTCATTGAACCCGATTTATTCATCCTATTTTGATCAGAGTAGTTGCTTTATCTATTACGAATATCTACTGACGATTGACGATGTGAATTATTTAGAAATTAGCGTTGCGTGCATGCCCTTAGCATTCATGCTCGCCATCGAAGGCTCCTTCTTGCGGCGGCGTCGTGTGTCGGGTCGTTCTCCTCCCTCAAATATGGTCGAGGAGAGCGATGGCTGGCACATGCGTCACACTCGTGATCGGGTGCTGCATGCGGGTCGCCGGTTTGCTCGCGGCATTCACGCAATGCACTCAAACTACTAACTTAGACTAAGATTTAAACTAACTTATCTCTATTGTACAGTCGCATTCTCTCAATTGTAACTTAGTTAACAAAGGGCACAGACCCTGGAGTCTCATCCATCCATCCATCAGCCATAAGAAGTCCACTGCTGGACATAGGCCTCCCCTATGGATCTCCAATAAGACCGGTTGGAAGCGGCTTGCATCCAGCGCGATCCTGCGGTCTTAATGAGGTCATCCGTCCACCTTGTGGGTGGACGTCCTATGCTGCGCTTGCCGGTACGTGGTCTCCACTCGAGAACTTTTCGACCCCATCGGTCATCAGTCCTCCGCGCTACCTGGAGTCACAATCATTAATTTAAATTAAAAAAAAATACTGAAGGGTTCGTTTTTGTCCGCAGCAAACGTAATGCAGGCCAGGCCCTAGTGTCATGCTGCACGGGCCACATGTGCAACTCGGGCGAGTTTCCCCCGCTGGCCTCGGAGTCAGTGCGGGTGCCGCGCGCCTGGCACACCGCCGCCATCGTCGCCGGCGCCGCGGTCGCGACGGCAACACTCGCGGCCGGGATCGTGTTCATATTGCGACGGACTCATAGGTGAGTAGTCTATAGCGGGGCAATTCTATTAATCGATCTCGTTACTGGGGTGACACGTTTTTGGAACTTCAATTCAATTCAATTATTTATTGCAACATATGTAATTTTTACATGCGGTTCTTAGATTACATGTTATAGTAATGTCAAATACATATGACCCTTCTCTCGGTTTTGATAGCTTTGAGCTGTCAAAGCTGTCGGAAAAAACGAAAGAGGTTCAGGACTGTGTCACCTCAGTAACAAAATCCGCAGGAGGCCCTGAACTCGACGTCATACCGGCAATGCTGAAACATCTTCCAGAATTTCCGGTATGACATTGAGTTCTGGGACATCCTGTATTATATTGCTTTGTCCTACTCCATCCATCAGCCATAAGAAGTCCACTGCTGGACATAGGCCTCCCCTATGGATCTCCAATAAGACCAGTTGGAAGCGGCTTGCATCCATCCATTGTCCTACTACTAGGCCGAAACGTATACAATTATACATGTATTAACCCAAAAGATCACTGTACTCATCATCCTACTAACATTATAAACGCGAAAGTTTGTATGTATGGATGTTTGTTGCTCTTTCGCGTAAAAACTACTGAACGGATTGAGATGAAACTTTGCAATAATAATGCTCATAATACATCAGAATAACACATAAGCTATTATCTATTAAGATATTGCGTGAAACGAAGTTCGCCGGGTCAGCTAAAACAACTTTTGCGAAACCGTAATTAAAGCTACAATACAATAAAGTAAAGGCTCGTTTTACTTGTCTTGGTTAGCACTCTGCTGCTACATGTTATCCAGGAGCTCAAAAGCTTGCAATTAAAAGGTTACATTATTTTTTTTTTTTAAATAATCGGCCAAGTACGAATCGGACTCGCGCACGGAGGGTTCCGTTTATTTTATTTTATTATTGAAGGGAATATAAAACTAAATATTATGTGAAGATTTTAAGCATCTACCTGGTACCATTATTAATATAGAGCGAAAAACGTCCAAAAATTCAGGTTTGTTGTATGGGAGCCCTTCTTAAATAATTATTTTATTTTGTTTTTAGTATTTGTTGTTATAGCGGCAACAGAAATACATCATCTGTGAAAATTTCAGCTGCCTAACTATCATGGTTCATGAGATACAGCCCGGTGACAGACAGACAGACTGACATTGAAAGTCTTAGTAATAGGGTCCCGTTTTTCCCTTTTGGGTACGGAACCCTAAAAAATTAATTTCTAAAAAGATATATTAATTTCAGGTTGCGCGTCTCGCGAGCGGCTCTACGCAAGTTGGGCGCAGACTCCAACTACTTCAACTCGAATATGTACAGCCCCCACATCACCAGCGCTTATTATGAAGGCAAGTACAATTCATTTCATTACTAGCGACCCGCCCCGGCTTCGCACAGGTGTATTATACATATAAACCTTCCTCTTGAAACTCTATCTATTAAAAATAATCGGCCAAGTACGAGTCGCACTCGCGCACGGAGGGTTCCGTACTGTATGGGAGCGCCCCTTAAATATTTATTTTATTTTTATTATTTATTATTGAAGTGAATATACAATTCAATATTCTGTAAAAATTTCAAGCATCTACCTGTTACCATTATTGATATAGAGCGAAAAACGGCTAATAACATTATAAATTAAAAATTTAAAAAACCCCCGACACAAAAATATTTGACAACAAACTTTCAATTGACAACCATTTTGGGCACATTTGTAGAATTTTGGTTCTTCCATCCCCACTTTAACCAACCATAACTCTTAAACGGCTCAATCGATTTTTAAAAAACATAGCTAAGAACACTCTCGATTAAGTCTCCTTTCATCCAAAAAAAACTAAACTGAAATCGGTTCAGTGGTTCGGGCGCTATGATGCCACAGACAGACAGACAAAGTGTTCTTTTATTTGAAAATTTTAATTGAAATGCTGCCGCATGAAAAGGCTCTTAATCACTACATTAATTATCTGTTAATTTATTTTAGTAATTACTCAAATATTAGTCATTTGATACATAGCGTCATATTAAATAATTACAAGTCAAATCAATCACTACATAGTATAAAACAAAGTCGCTTCCCGCTGTCTGTCCCCATGTATGCTTATATATTTTAAACTACGCAACGGATTTTAAAACGGTTTCTTTTAATAGACAGAGTGATTCAAGAGGAAGGTTTATATTGTGTACAATACATCTGTGCGAAGCCGGGGCGGGTCGCTAATACTTAATAATAATGTGATCAAATCGCGAAAGTTTAAATTTTATAGTGCATCCCACACTAGGTTTATCTTAAAGAGTTAATTTTTATGATAAACATTTCAAAAATTCGTCGCGGATGCAGGACTCGAACCTTGCGTCTTCGGATCACTAGCCCGACGCTCTGACCACTGAGCTAATCCGCAGTACTGACTCCGCGCCGAATTTTGTGAAGTCTTTATCATTTTAACCAACTTATAGCGTTGGCGGCGCCAACTGTAATACCCGTGTTAGACAGGTTATCACTCAATTGAAGTTATAAGAACTTCTGAATATTGACGAAAGATGGTGCACTGCTAAACCAATGAAATGATTTTAATTTAATAGTGCATCCCACACTAGGTTGATCTCAAAGAGTTACTTTTTTATGATAAACATTTAAAAAATCAATAACCATTTTGTTTGTAGGCATGGAAGGATCGCAGACGGGTGGTGGGGGCGTAGTCGCAGTCGCTGCGGGAGACTCCACGCTACGAGAGTATTTGGAGAGTGACGCCAGTTCTGGCTCTGGGTCCGGTTTGCCGCTTATGGTCCAACGCACGTTAGCGCGACAAGTAGCGCTCATCGACACTGTTGGCAAGGTAAGTTAACTTACATCTTCTTCTTTTCATCCATGGGACGTCCACTGCTGGACTTAGGCCTCCCCTAACGATCTCCAATAAGACCGGTTGGTAGCGGCTTGCATCCAGCGCGATCCTGCGGTCTTGATGAGGTCATCCATCCACCTTGTGGCTGGACGTCCTACGCTGCGCTTGCCGGTACGTGGTCTCCACTCGAGAACTTTTCGACCCCATCGGCCGTCAGTCCTACGTACTATGTGCCCTGCCCATTGCCATTTCAACTTGCCAATCCGTTGGGCTATGTCGGTAACTTTGGTTCTTCTACGGATCTCCTCATTTCTGATTCGATCTCGCAGAGAGACTCTGAGCATAGCCCTCCCCATAGCTCGTTGGGCTACTTGGAGCTTACTAATAAGGCCCATAGTGAGAGACCACGTTTCAGTGCCATAAGTCATCACTGGCAACACACACTGGTCGAAAACTTTCGACTTGAAGCACTGAGGTATATCGGACGAGAAGACGTTACGCAATTTTCCGAACGCTGCCCGTGTAGATGTTCGTGTGTTTTTTGTTTTTTAGTATGTTCATCGATAATTTCTCCAATTGTGAACCGAATTGAAAAAAATATTTTTTAATTCGAAAGGGTATACTCCCGAGGTGGTCCCATTTAAATTTTACACAAATCGACTGAGCCGTTTTGGAAAAAACCAACAATAATGTAAGCAATTTGAGCGAAATATTCGAATTTTGTACACGGTGGAAGGCGTTTTTGCATTTGTTTTTGCGAAAAATAATTATAATTTGTGAAATTCGTAATTTTATTTCAGGGTCGTTACGGGGAAGTGTGGCGCGGCTCGTGGTACGGCGAATCCGTCGCCGTCAAAATATTCTTCTCTCGCGACGAAGCCTCGTGGCGGAGGGAGACGGAGATATATAGCACCGTCCTGCTCCGGCACGACAACATACTCGCCTATATAGGCAGCGATATGACGAGTAGAGGCAGCTGTACACAGGTATGTGTAATATACAGTTACATAATTATATTAGCATTCTTTTAGGGGCTTATTCTGTACATCAAAACTAACATCTTTTGTTCTACGACTTTTATTAATTCTCAAAAAAACTGTTGTTCCATAGAAATATATCGTTCACCCTCGACAAAATGTATGGAACAGCTGTTTTTTTGACAAAAGTCGTAGAACACAAGTTGTTAGTTTTGATGTACAGAATAAGCCCCTAAAAGGATGCTAATTGATTAGGAATAACCCTGTACAATAATTATTTCGTTGAGATATATAGCACCGTCCTGCTGACCCGCAGGACAGCATACTCTCGTATACAGGCAGCGATATGACGAGTAGAGGCAGCTGTACACAGGTATTTAATTCAATAAGCTATTTGACCACTTTTTGGAAATCGTTTTAAATTATTCGTTAGTACATAATAAGCACACCACATTTATATTTCCGAGAGATCTACTGTGTTTACATGATAATCAGTGTTAAAGAATAGATATTCAAGATCCCGCCAAAAACGACATTCTGTAATGGCGCTGGTCTGTGACGTCACACACTAGAAAATAACGTTAGTTAATACTAGTAAATACGCTCACGTCCAAAATATGACAAAAGATACTTTAGTAACTTACAGATCCAATAATATTACTCCGAAAACCCAAAACACAAATTACACAAACAACAGTCGATCGAGAAATTTTCGCTTTCTATCTAGCATGTGACGTCAAAAGAGTTGCCGCCCATCTTAGAGCGTTTTCATCACAGATAAAATATATTAAAAAAAATCGTATTTTAATTCGTGCAATATGCGAAAATTTAACATATTTTAGTTTAAATAAAGAGAAATATGTCTTTTTCAAGCTATTAGCTGTAAGGATTGCCACAATTAATGGTATATTTTCAATGTTGTCAAATAGCCTATTCAATTTATTTACAGTATAATATAGGTATAGGCCGCGCCACACAAGTTGGCGGATGTGAAGTCAGCTACAAGCTGCCCAATATCTATTCCTGACTGAAGCTCACATAAAGCCGCACGTTGATTGGCTATTGCGCAGCTTGTAGCTAACTCCACAGCCGTCAGCTTGTGTGGCGCGGCCTATATGTACAAGACAAGGCTTTGGCAAAGTGTAGGGACTTTCAATGTTGAATATACTCATTGTCATAAACAACTTTATTATGGGGCCACCGGCAAAATCAGCTGTTTCTATATTATACCCGTGGTAATAGCCGTGGTGGTCTAGAGGTAGTGACACCCGCCGTACAATCTTTAGGTCGTGGGTTCAAATCCCGGTCCCGTACCAATGAGTTCTTTAGAATTTATGTACGGAATTTCACACCACTGGCTTTTCGGTGAAGGAAAACATCGTGAGGCAACCTGCATATGTTCGTAGAAGAAATTCGATGGCGTATGTGAATCCAGCAACCCGCACTGGGTCAGCGTGGTGGCCCAATCACACTTCGTGGCTAGGCCTACGTCCTGCAGTGGACTATTAAAAAGGGCTGGTACAGTACAGTACAGTACTATATTATACAGCTGTTTTTGTCGAGGATCAATGAACTTTTTATAAAAACCAGCTGACTTTCGCGTTTTCGCTATAGGGCCTGTAGTAGAAGCAAAGAATATATAATAATACTACGTATAGAACGACCACTCGTTACCCCCCACCCGTTTGAGTCTTCCTCACTTCCACCCCGCGTTTCACGGACGAGGCTTGTACACCGCGTGTGGGCTGCACTGGCCGGTGGATTTTCTAATAAAAACTACCTAGACTGTGACAATAGGGAAGATTTATATTGTGTATGGTTGAATATCAATGATACGTAACATAACAAGAAATTTTAATGTTTCCCTAAGGATAACTAAAAGAAACTTATTTTACATTATTCGGTAACTTCCTCTTGATGTTTTCTTTCAAATGAATTACATCGGTTAATTTTTGCTAAAATACTTCCAAATTAAGTAGTTAATATACTTTTTTAAGCACTAAATTCATTTTTGCAAATTGAATACGCAACTGTCTCGCTCACGCAGCACGTCGTTACGTCGTGATGATCGCTGACAGCCATAGACGTTCCGCACACAGATGCGCGTGTAGCGACCGTGCGTATGTGTGTTGTCTGAGAGTAAGTACTGTGTAGGTGTGCGTAAGACAGCAGATTTTGTATGAAAAATCGCGGAGTGTCCGGGCTGTGGTAGAAGTTAACATTAACAATATTCTGTATATAGCTACTTAATAATTTTTACATAAAATCTATATTGTGTATACCACCTATATTGAAGAAATTAAATTGATTACATCACATTACTATTTCAATCGTTGTCCTATTCATTCGCCTAATATTGTTTGTCCTAAAGTTGTTCTGCATATATATATTTAGCCCGATTACAGAGGCGCCATCGTAATTATATTAGCTAAATAGCATAGTTCTGTTTCTTTTTCACTTAAGGCATTCGATAGAGAGAACGCTTTTTACGTTGCTATTAAATTTACGCTGGCGCCTCTGTAATCAGGCTTATAGTCGTAATATTAGATGCGCATAATTTTTCATAGTCATACTTGTATGTTGTCATATCAGAATTCTAGGGCAAAGTCATACATTAGGTCCGACGACGAGCGAAGCGAGGAGTAGGGAAAGGTTACTTGCGATCACAATGCTAGAATTCAGTAGTCTAAATTTACTATTAGGTCATTTTTTGTACGAAACCATACAAAAACATGGTTTTCGTATGTTATTATTATAAATTTTATGACAATACAAGGATTAGTGATATTAGGGATACTGACTATTAGGAGCAACGAATATTAGGATGTAAATTTATATGATTTTCAATATTATTGCTAAACAAATTATGCGAATCAATAGGGAACCTTTCAATCTATCGATCTGATCGAGGTTTTTAATTTTATTATATTTTACCTGTTTGAATTTGTATTGTTTCCAGTTATGGCTGATCACGCAGTTCCACCCATTGGGTTCCCTATACGAGCACCTGATGACGACCACGTTATCACGCACACAGATGATGGCCATCTGTCTGTCTGCACTCAACGGACTACTGCATTTGCACACCGAAATACATGGGACACAGGTATTATTGTTACAATAGTGATGTCAGCTACAAGCTGCGGACCCACTCCTCGCGCGCCAAGTTGTCTGATTCGGCCTATAACTTACATGAAAAATAGAATCGAATCGAGATCTTCTATAGATATACAAGTTGAATTTACTTACAGTCTTATACGTAAAGAGAAGTGAGAGGTGACATTTTTTTCGCGATTTCTGCATAGTACATTTTTTTTTATAAAATTTACGTTCCGAGATAAAAACTCTTTTCAGCCATGAAATTGTAACAAAATGTTATGTTTTCGGTGTCAATATTGCACGTCTTGTTATTTGGGTTCCGTACCCAAAGGGAAAAACGGGACCCTATTACTAAGACTTCGATGTCCGTCTGTCTGTCTGTCCGTCTGTCACCGGGGCTGTATCTCATGAACCATGGTAGCTAGGCAGCTGAAATTTTCACAGATGATGTATTTCTGTTGTCGCTATAGCAACAAATACTAAAAAGAAAATAAAATAAATATTTAAGCGGGGCTCCCATACAACAAACCTGAATTTTTAGACGTTTTTCACTCTATATTAATAATGGTAACAGGTAGATGCTTGAAATTTTCACAGAATATTTAGTTTTATATTCACTTCAATAATAAATAATAAAATAAAAATAAAATAAATATTTAAGGGCGACTCCAATACAGTACGGAACCCTACGTGCGCGAGTCAGACTCGTACTTGGCCGATTATTTCAGAAAAGTTTTTAGTTCCTGTATACTTTTCAGCCAAAGTTTTGCGTAAAAATATGACTATTTAGAGGCTTATACCTTAAATTCATTTAAAAAACTGTAATAACTAAGACGTATAAACCTAGCTAGCTATTGAAGTGCTGATTACATAAACAAAAACACAAATCGGATAAAATTTAGAGTAACCGTACTGCACCAGCCTTTTTTTAATAGTCCACTGCAGGACGTAGGCCTACCCACGAAGGGTGATAGGGCCATATCACCACGCTGGCCCAGTTCGGGTTGGTGGATTCACATACGGTATGGAATTTCTTCCTTGGACATTATGCAGGTTGTCTCACGATGTTTTCCTTCACCGAAAAGCCAGTGGTGTGAAATTTCGTACATAAGTTCCAAGGAATTCATTGGTACGGGACCGGGATTGAACCCACGACCTCATGATTGTAAGGCGGGTGTCATTACCACTAGACCACCACGGCTCGTAGAGTTCATGTAGGGTTTGATAAATAGATAACAGCTTATTGTTACAGTATACAAGTTGGCACCGCACACTCGTCTTAATGTATCTACTTATTTTCTTACATATCATTTTCTTCTCAGGGAAAGCCAGCCATAGCGCATCGCGACATAAAGTCCAAGAACATCCTAGTAAAGTCCGACGGCACGTGCTGTATTGCGGACTTGGGACTTTGCGTGACGCGACGACACGTGGCCACCAGACAGCACCACAACCCTAGGCAGGGCACCAAGCGGTATATGTCGCCTGAGATGCTGGACCAAAGGTATGTTTAACATGGCGACGTAATGACACGTGGCGACGTGACGGCACGTGATGACACGTGGCCACCAGACAGCACCACAACCCTAGGCAGGGCACCAAGCGGTATATGTCGCCTGAGATGTTGAACCAAAGGTATGTTTAACATGGCGACGTAATGACACGTGGCGACGTGACGGCACGTGATGACACGTGGCCACCAGACAGCACCACAACCCTAGGCAGGGCACCAAGCGGTATATGTCGCCTGAGATGTTGGACCAAAGGTATGTTTAACATGGCGAAGTAATGACACGTGGCGACGCGACGGCACGTGATGACACGTGGCCACCAGACAGCACCACAACCCTAGGCAGGGCACCAAGCGGTATATGTCGCCTGAGATGTTGGACCAAAGGTATGTTTAACATGGCGAAGTAATGACACGTGGCGACGTGACGGCACGTGATGACACGTGGCCACCAGACAGCACCACAACCCTAGGCAGGGCACCAAGCGGTATATGTCGCCTGAGATGCTGGACCAAAGGTATGTTTAACATGGCGACGTAATGACACGTGGCGACGTGACGGCACGTGATGACACGTGGTCACCAGACAGCACCACAACCCTAGGCAGGGCACCAAGCGGTATATGTCGCCTGAGATGCTGGACCAAAGGTATGTTTAACATGGCGACGTAATGACACGTGGCGACGTGACGGCACGTGATGACACGGGGCCACCAGACAACACCACAATCCTAGGCTGGGCAGGGACCAAAGGGTAGATTTTATTATTAACATCCTCATCGATATTATAAATTCAAAATTGCGTTAGTTGGTTTGTTAACTGTTTATTTTACGCAGCAACAGAGGCAGTGACCGTTTTTTTTTTTTGCATCTATATAGTTTATAGATCGGAGTGTCGTCGATTAGTTATGTAATTCGATTAAATATCCCGGAAAAAATAAGTTCTTATGGGATAGTACGAAAACCACAAAATCACCCTTGCAAGCGAGTAGCAGTACAAAGTCAAAGGACATTATTTGATTTGCAGTATAAACCTGGACTGCTTCGAGTCGTACCTGCGATGCGACATCTACGCCTTTGGCCTGGTGTTATGGGAGGTGTCCCGCCGCACGTGGCCTCTCGCGCGCGAGGCGAGGCCGCCCTTCTACGAGCTGGCGCACAATGACCCCAGCTTCGATGATATGAGGAAGATTGTGTGTGTTGATGCTGCCAGACCTGAGCCTAATGACGACCCTCATCCGGTGAGTAGATGATATAATGCTGCTATAGGTACTAGATAACTGAGGGAACCATGTACTTTCTCTGGGATAGCTATACTCCGAGCTAGCGGATAATGACCCGAGTTTCGATGATATGACGAAGATTGTCTGTGTTGACGCTGCCAGACCTGAGCCTAATGACGACCCTCACCTGGTGAGTAGATTATATATTGCTGCTATAGGTACTAGATAACTGAGGGAACCATGTACTTGCTCTGGGATAGCATAACTCCGAGCTAGCGCATACTGGCCCGAGCTTCGATGATATGAGGAAGATTGTGTGTGTTGACGCTGCCAGACCTGAGCCTAATGACGACCCTCACCCGGTGAGTAGATTATATAATGCTGCTATAGGTACTAGATAACTGAGGGAACCATGTACTTGCTCTGGGATAGCATAACTCCGAGCTAGCGCATACTGGCCCGAGCTTCGATGATATGAGGAAGATTGTGTGTGTTGACGCTGCCAGACCTGAGCCTAATGACGACCCTCATCCGGTGAGTAGATGATATAATGCTGCTATAGGTACTAAATAACTGAGGGAATCATGTACTTGCTCTGGGATAGCATAACTCCGAGCTAGCGCATACTGGCCCGAGCTTCGATGATATGAGGAAGATTGTGTGTGTTGACGCTGCCAGACCTGAGCCTAATGACGACCCTCACCTGGTGAGTAGATTATATATTGCTGCTATAGGTACTAGATAACTGAGGGAACCATGTACTTGCTCTGGGATAGCATAACTCCGAGCTAGCGCATACTGGCCCGAGCTTCGATGATATGAGGAAGATTGTGTGTGTTGACGCTGCCAGACCTGAGCCTAATGACGACCCTCACCCGGTGAGTAGATTATATATTGCTGCTATAGGTACTAGATAACTGAGGGAACCATGTACTTGCTCTGGGATAGCATTACTCCAAGCTACCGCATACTGGCCCGAGCTTCGATGATATGAGGAAGATTGTGTGTGTTGATGGTGCCAGACCTGAGCCTAATGATGATCGTCATCCGGTAAGTTGAACTGTATTAAACGCGGTGACTGAGGGAACCGTGTACTTTTTCTGGGATGTCATTTTTACTTCGAGAAAATGTATTTTAACGATGATTGAGATCGGGTGGGTGGAGCACTACTATACTATAAGTCTTTAAATGACGGATATATTCTAGGATATTACAGTTCTTTCGTGTGTACAAAGTAGTATAATTAATATTTTGTGTATCTATTAATGGGCATGGACATTATCCGGTGAGTGGACGATACCCTGTACTGTATAGTTTTAATAGTATGCTTGTTGAACAAAACAGGGGCCAGCGTTCGAAGGGCCATCATCATCATCCATCCATCAGCCAAAGGACGTCCACTGCTGGACATAGGCCTCCCCTATGGATCTCCAATAAGACCGGTTGAAAGCGACTTGCATCCAGCGCGATCCTGCGGTCTTAATGAGGTCATCCGTCCACCTTGTGGGTGGACGTCCTACGCTGCGCTTGCCGGTACGTGGTCTCCACTCGAGAACTTTTCGACTCCATCGGTCATCAGTCCTCCACGCTATGTGCCCTGCCCATTGCCATTTCAACTTGCTAATCCGTTGGGCTATGTCGGTAACTTTGGTTCTTCTTCTCCTGATTTCTGATTCGATCCCGTAGAGAGACTCCGAGCATAGCCCTCTTCATAGCTCGTCTCCATAGTTCGAAGGGCGATTGGGTCATATCCCGTCCGTCACAGTTTCCCACCAGTCTATCACACTATTTTTTTTTCATACAGGTTTGCGTTTGATACATTTTTCACAAGGTGACCCTGGTTTCCCACTTCTTCTTCTTGAGGTGCCAGCTCCTACCGGAGGTCGGCTATCATTAGGGCTATGCGGACTTTGGAAACCGCTGCGCGGAATAGTGATCTTGTGCTCAGATTGAACCACGTACGAAGATTTTTGAGCCACGAAGTTCGTCTTCTTCCGGGTGGTCGTTTTCCCTGGATCTTCCCTTGCATGATTAATTGGAGCAAGCCATATTTGTCATTACGCAATATGTGCCCAAGGTACTGTAGCTTGCGCTTTTTAATTGTGTTCAAAACTTCCACCTTCTTGTTGACCATCTGCAAAACTCTCTCATTCGACACTCTGTCTGTCCATGATATTTTCAAAATTCTTCTGCAAACCCACATTTCAAAAGCTTCCAAACGCTTACTCATAGTCTGGGTTAAGGTCTATGACTCGACACCGTACAAAAGAACCGAAAAAACATAACACCGTGCCAAACGCACTCTCGTAGCTATTCTGAGAGAGCGATTGCAGAGGAGATGACTTATTTTGAAAAATGCGTTCCGCGCTTGCTCTATTCGGCACTTTCAACGCTGTGGTCACATTGGTCATTTACTATACACCCAAGATATTTGTACGAGTGAACCCTTTGCACAATTTGATTTCTGACGACTATATCGGCCGCTGTAAGATGCTGTGACTTGCCTACTATCATAACTTTTGTCTTTTTAAGATTTATGTTGAGGCCGTAACTAGCGCTTATGCTGTCAACACGATTCAGCAAACTTTACAAGTCGTCAAAATTAGATGCCAGTAATATAGTATCATCTGCATATCTTAAATTATTCAGTGCAGTGGTTTCCCACTGGACCATAATTATTACAACGTAGGTAATATTGTTCCAGACGATGGTGGGCATGGCGCAGCTGATGCGCGAGTGCTGGCACCAGAACCCGTCGGTCCGTCTCCCGGCGCTCAGGATCAAGAAGACCCTGCTCAAACTCGCCGCTGCGGACAACTCCATACACCTCAACGAAGACAACGAGGTCTCTGTATGATACCAGCTCGTTATCTGTATGTATAGGATTCTGAGCCATTGTTCACAAACGTATTTAATGTTATACGCTGACTGGTTACTGTATCAGCCATTAATAGATACTGCTGAACGAAGCCCACCGTCAAAGTGCGTTGGTAAATCTACATATATATATGTATACAGGCTCATAGATATTAAACGCAAAACCTTTTACCTTTTTAAACCTTTTTTAATTTTTTTTTTATTATTTATTTTTAATTATCGCCGCGCGTTGACAAACTTTTTGAAAATTGGTTTGTCTAGATGTACTAGACCCGCCCTCAAAAACGTTAAACGGGGAACAAGACGTGAAGTCACGGCTTGAAAAGAGACAAATAGTATATTATTCAAAGAAAAATCTAACCAAGATGATATAATTTGCATCGTTTGATAGCTTGCTTTATGAGCTTTTCAAAAATATTTAGTTAATATTTATTCAACCCTCCATTTTTGACTTGACAACGTCTTATAATTCGATAGAGCACCGGCTGCACGCACGAAAAAACATGACTCATGCGGCGTTACCTCGCTCTGAGGCGTTCCATGTAAGGCTTGAAGTGCAAGCGAGAGCGCGGAACGAGCGAGACAAAGAAGCACAATCGGAAGACGTTGTCACGTTCAACTATCGTCAGGAAACCGACTTTACAGACAACCATTTTTTTTTTAAATGATAAAAATAAATTGTATGGAAATGGAAATACATTTTTTTTTCTGTTTTAGCCATATTAATGTGCTTCTATCGTTCTCTTACTTGCATTATTACCTGATTCATACAAATCTATGTCATAGTTTGCTAAAATTATAAAATTCATAAAAAGTAGATGCCGGTTGCACCAACTATAGCAATATTTAAGAAACATAAAAATGATTTTTATTTTACCTATCTCGAGGTTGCTAAATCAGTGTTGCCAGAAATAATGTACTTATTCTGTCAAAAATATGTATTTATCCTAAGAAATTCAAATTAATTAAAAAAAAAGGCTCGTTTTTGATATAAACTGGTGTTTTATACGTTTGTGAACTTTCCAAGAGTTATATTAATAAATAAAATTAACTAGTAATTACGAATGAATAGATTGTAGTGACTAAAGTGCCGAATAGTGTCATGAATTAGTTCGTAAGTGTATAAATATTGTAAATAATCGTTTATGTGTTAACGTTATCTGTTTGACGTAATCTTATGACCGGAAGTGCTATCGCAGACGGACGTGACGTCACAGCCACTAACACTAAAACGTAAGTTGAGACGTTATTCAAACATTTGAAGAGTAAAGTAATAGAATACTTACTAAATTTTACTCAAATAAAAACTATACTTTTTAAACGATATAAAACGGGACTCACTCACGTGTTCGTATAGTCATAACACGACTATAGTTTCGGTCGCGTTCGGCGACCTTTCTCAAGTTGGCGAGTGCTAGCACGCGGAGCCGTCTCGCAATGCACTGTCGTCAATGACGTCTCCGCGTGCTAGCACTCGCCAACTTGAGAAAGGTCGCCGAACGCGACCGAAACTATAGTCGTGTTATGACTGTACGAACACGTGAGTGAGTCCCGTTTTATATCGTTTAAAAAATGTGAAAACCTCGTAAATTTCCATAGTAAAAACTATACTGATTAAAGGTGTGTGTGATGATTTGGTCTGAACCAATGAATGTTTATGTAAGTCGTTTCTTTAAAGAGGATCGATATTTATGATAGGATGAGAGTGGTTGGTTTTATGAAAGTGGAATGCCAGAGATCAGTTGCAAGATGGAATGTAAGAAATTTGCTGACGAATCAAGCTCACTATATTTCAGATTTCCGAAGTACAATAAAGTCTTTTTTCATGCCTGCCCCGACTGTAAAGACAGTGGACTGTCTTTTTGTTTCAAAAAGGGGATATTGTAATATTATAGATAATTTTCATTTTACATTTTTTTTTAATTACAGCTGTCTTATTCATATTTGGCTATACAGCATACGCGAGAGCGAGTGGAACAAAAAAAACACAATGTCTGTCGCATACGTCAAATTCACCAGTCGGAATGTCAAAATAGTTAAAATTGGGTTCAACTTGGTCCTTTGTCTTTTTCGGAAATTTGAACCCTCTAGTTCCAGTAAGAAGGTTCAAATCTCTGATCATTTTACCTTCCTACTTTTGACCTTTTTGAATTTGGACAGCCGAGATAGCTCAATGCTAGTTTGTGAAACCCTTCGAAATTACGTAAGTTTAACACCTTTTAAATGTCATATTTAAAGTGTATATTTTAAGTTTATATCTCTTGCTATTTTAGTACGGTTTCTATTACTTTAGGTCTAATTCTGTGGTCCAAAAGGTCTAAGTGTCATTGGCGCTTACATTCTTTAGACTTACAACCTTGCACAACCTTTTTTTCGGACAACAAACCAAATGAACCAACAGAGTTAAAAGTCAATGGCTGTACAATAAGCGATCCCGATAGAGTTGCTATAGGTATCGCCACACAAGTTGGCGGACGAGAAGTTAGCCGCAGATGACACTTCGCCGTGATTCGCTAATTATTGCGCATGTGTCTACACAATTGTCATATGCCTACACTAGTGGCGAAGTAGTGAGCACGGGCGTAGCGAGCGCGCGGGAGGTATGAAGTTGGCGGGCGAGTGTGTCCCGGCGCGAGTCTCTGGCTCCCGCGCTTACCTATATTTTGCCTTTTGCGCAGCGTTCTGCGCATAACTTCCCATCCGCCGATTTGTGTGGCGCTTTAGTATACTAAAGTTTTGCAAGAAATGAATAATTTCGAGAAAAAAAGTCATCCGTAAAAGATAAGTAGGTCCGAGGCGTTCGATGTTCAAAAAACGATCCCCTGTACTGTACATTCTAATGTTTATATACGTAAGTGTGCTTTATTATTGTGCCTTAAAATATTATTTTTCACGCTTTAATATAGCTTTAGCGTTATATTTTATATCGATGTACCTACCTGCCTAGTAAGCAGCTAAGTTAGATTCTTATGATTAGTATATATTTTATTTTTGTTCATATGAAACACATGAAAAAGTTAAGCCGGAAGTTCCATGTATGATCAAGATCATTTCATTTCATTTGTGGCCTTCGAGCAAATTTCTATAGAGTCACAATCGTGAAAAAAAAGTGTCCGAGCCAAAACTCTGCCCAAGCTACGTAGTGGGCAGGCTTTTTAGTTAGTCGTAAGGCGATTGCAAGCTGATTACAACGCCGCGCGATGTCAAAATGCTCGGTTACAAGCAATTATTTGGTGACATAACGTCGGGATTCGACAAAACGGGTCATTGTGAATTATTTAATGTAAATATCTAAGTGGGTATGTCTGACGGCGCTCGGACATTTTTTTACTACTTTCACTTAGAGACTGTGGCTCTGTAGATATTTCCTCGAAGTTTGTGGCCAAATCTATTTCAACATTATTTAAATGCCTTTTTTTAGATAAGGTAGGGTAGACGCACCGGTTGTGGCCATCTTAGTATCATTTGTGGCCACCATGAATTTTAAGGATTAATATGACAATTTTATGTTAAAATAAAAAAATTAAGGAAATTTTCAAACTCTTAAATTCTAACAAACAATTTATGGTATTAGATTGTTTACAATTGTCATTTATGCAATAATTTTGGCAAGAAATGGCCACAACCGGGTCAGTGACCACAACCGGTACACCTACTGTACTTTTGCTGTATTTAAAGATTTTTTCGTAAATTGTTCGTAATGTTGGATACCAGGGCCTTTCAGCTTATTACCACCGTTGTATATCACCCTGAATCGGTTAAAATTAAGCAATTTCACTGAATTCGTTGAGCATTGGCCAATTTTGCTAGTTTCATTCTACATATTTATAATAAATAAATAAATAAAAATAAAAAATAAAATGAAAAGCCTTATACTTCCAGCTGTTACACAATTGACAATTAAAAAAATTGCAAAATTAAAAAATAAAGTGGGTCGTGTAACTCAGGAACCCCTCTCAGGTGAAGGCCTCCTCCAAAGATTGCCATAATTCTCTATTTTATGTTACCTGCCTCGGTGGCTCAGTGGTTAGTGACCCTGACTTCTGGGTCAAAGAGGCGTGGGTTCGATCCCCACCCAGGGCAAACATTTGTGTGATGAACGCAGGTGTTTGCTCTGTGTCTGGGTGTTATTTAGGTACTATCTATATATGTATTTAAAATATGTGTATGTAGTATATCAGTCTCTGGCAGCCATATCACAAGCTATGCTTAGTTTGGGGTCAGAGACCGTGTGTAAGATGTCCCCTAATATTTATTTATTATTTATTTTATTTTGGGCTATTTCGTGCCATTTTGATCCCGCGATTCTTTTAACGTCGTCTTCCCATCGTGTGTAGGGTCTTCCTTTGTGGCGCTTACCCGGTGGTCCTTTCCAAGTTGTTACAGTTTTGGTCCATCTGCGGTCTGCCAGGCGCGCTACATGCCCGGCACATTTCCATTTTAGTTTTTGGGCGTGGGATAGAGCATCTATTGCTTTGGTCTTGGATCTTATTTTTGAATGTCTTATCTTTTGTATTTTTTTAATGTTTAACATGCTACATATTTATATCTTTCTGAAATAATACGAATCTTCAAAATATATTGATTTTGATTTTTAAAAGTTCTTTATTGGTCAGAAAAATACCTAGTTACAAAGTACGTACAAACTAGACACAGTCTAAAAATTTGTATGCAACAATAATATACAAATGACTTTATCAGGCTAACAGCGCCTCCGAAAGTCTTTCAAAAACATAGTTTATATTTTAAAGTGTGTTTCAATCTATGAACTAAAAATTACATTTACATAGAAAAGATAAACATACCAAAATATGTACATACAAATAACGAACCTTTTGCACCAGGCTCATTTTTTAAAAGAAAACGCTACATATGGTAACGACGTACATTATGTACAATAAATCCATTTTCATAATAGAAATCTTGTAGACAACATTCGCGAAAAACTGATGGATTAATTATGTAAATTTAATAACGAGGGTAGAATCAAATAAGGATTCCCTTCATAGTCATACTTAAACAATCGAGTGCCTAGGAGTGAGCGAAATGGGTGACATTGCGTCATCAGAGTCGTCGAGCACGTAGTGATGGGGTAAGCGGTATCTTTTGTAAGTATCGATGTAGGGAAGTTGTGATAGTCGAGTTTTGCCAATAAGAGATATTAAACGGTTAGTATGATTTTTGTTAGTAAATTTGTAGAATTTGATTGTTTGTTTTAATATATACTCATTTATTGTAGGGAATTTTATTTTAACGTGTAGTTTTTTTAAGTTTGTTCGAAATTTAGTTTTGTACGCAATTTTTAAGGCTTTGTTTTGCAAACTTTGAAGTTTTCTATAATTTGATTGACATGTTCCGCTCCATACAGGGGCGGCGTAAGTAAAGCAGGGTCTTATCAATGCCGAGTATATTTTAAATTTCGTTTTGGAGCTCAAATTACTCTTCCTATTCATAATTGGGCTTAACGCACCGAACGCTTTAAGACCTTTGAATTTAACCTTTTCAACGTGCGCGGTCCAATTCAGCTTAGTGTCAAGGTGCACACCGAGATATCGAACACATTTTTTCCAAGGTATACTTTGACCATTAATTTTTAATGTACGACTTGGCAGCTTACGTTTACGAGTAAACATAATTGCTTCGGTTTTTGACTCGTTAAGTTTGAGTTTCCATTTTTTGAAATAGTCAGTCAGTAAATCCATAGATAATTGGAGTCTACTTATTATTAGATTTTCATCCTCGGAAGACGTATACGATGCAGTATCGTCAGCAAAACAAGCAAGGCTAGTACGAGGTTGTTTAGGAATATCATTCAAATAAAAAATAAACATGGGGGGTCCTAAAACAGAGCCCTGTGGCACTCCGGCTGGGGGGCAAAATGGTTCAGAAGTAATATTGCCAATATGAACTCTATAATTACGGTTTGGTAAGTAAGACTGTATGATTTTAATTAAGCTTATTGGTGCTTTATCTGATTTTAAGAGTTTGTGAAATAGACCATCGTGCCAAACGGTGTCAAATGCTTTTTCAATGTCCAGTAAAAACATTCCCGTTGACTTCTTCATGTTTAAATTGTGGGAAATGTGTTCAGTGACACGAGCTAGTTGCTGAATGGTTGAGTGAGATTGACGAAAACCAAATTGTTCGTCAATTATATCTCCGCCCAAGCAATTCAACAATCGAGTGTATATAACTCTTTCGAATAATTTTGCAAGTGATGGTAATAAACTGATAGGACGATAGTTGACCGCTTTAGTATGGTCTTTGCCTGGCTTAGGGAGTGCAATTACTTTCGCAGATTTCCAAGCAGTGGGAAAATATTGGAGCACTAAACACGCATTAAAGATTTTCGTCAATAGAATTAAACATTTTTGAGGAAGATTTTTCAGAAGAATGTTATGTATGTTGTCAGGACCAGGTGCTTTACGGTTTCTAAGCTGTCTGATAAGAATAGATATTTCTCTAGGGCGAGTTAGTTGGTCTGGACTTGTTATGGCAATAGTTGAATTTAAAGTTTCGATAGAGGACGCTACGCTCTTTTGGACCTCATCGTCTATCCAATTGGTGGTTAGGGTCATATTAGAGCTAAATGCAGTAGCCAACTCTTCGCATTGAGCAGCTACCGAAGTTGTAAAGCATTCGTCGCTAGTTGCAAGGGGCGGTATATTGTTTGCTTGAACCTTGAGGGACTTAGCCACCCGCCAAAGCTCTGTATGGGCATTGTCGACTTTAGCCATTTTCTTTTCCCAAATTTTATCATTATGTACACGGACTAATTCTTTAATTCTGGATTGTAATTTGTTTATCTCAAATTTAAGGGCTTTACGTTTGTCTAGGTCGAATGTTTTTGTTTCGCGATGTCGGATATTGTTTTTAAGTTTTATTAATTTCTTTATAAATTTTGGTAACGGTTTAGGTTTGAAATCGAATTTAATTTTAGGAATTGAGTGATCTCTTGCAGTTGTAATTGCACTCGTTAAGTTATTGACTTCACGATCAATCTGTGCTGTAGACGTAATGGTCTTACAAGTTAATGAAATATTATCATTCAAGTGAGAACGAAATTTTTTCCAATCAGCTGATATGTAGCAATACTTTTCGAAACTTTGTCGTTCAATAGCACCACATATCGTGAGAAGTACTGGTAGGTGATTGGAAGACAGTGCGGTAATTGTTTGTACACTTTTGATATTATGTATATTAGACGCTACGACAAGATCTGGTGTTGATGGTTTATAGTCGATACAATAGTGCACCAGAGTGGGTTCAGTTGGAGCGTAAATACAGTAATCATGACAAGTCATATGCTTAAAAAGAGCTTTACCGCGATAATTTGTTGTACTAGATTTGCACCAGTATGGATGACGAGCATTAAAGTCACCTAGAAGCAGAACACGTTCGTTGGTATTCAGCAAAACGCTCAAATCATAATCTAAAAGGGGTAAGTTAGGGGATTGATATATAGAAAAAATTTTGACTCTCTTTGAGGAAATGGTAATTTCGATACCAACGGATTCCATATTTTTTAAAACTGGGCTGTTAACTTGTGAATGAGGTATTTCATCTCTTATAAAAATAGCTACCCCTTGGCCACAGTCGTTGTGCCGCTTATCTTGTCTGTAACATTTATACCCTGGAACATGAAGGGGAACCTGTCTACTAATCCTAGTTTCGCAAACTGCTATTATATCTGAAGATAACTCACAAACAGCTAAGTCTACAAGTGTAGACAGTTTTTCGCGAATGCCGTCAGCATTCCAATATACAATTCGTAGCTCAATAGACTTATTATACATATTGACCCAAATGAGTAAGTACAAGAGTGACTTTATCCATCATTGTGGAGCATGTTTTGAATTGATTTTTGATTGTTTTCAATATATTCAATATTTGTAGCATTTCAGAGATAGTTGCGTCATTATCTAAAACGCCATCTAATTTGGTGGTTTCAGGTGGTTTTGGAAGCGATGCGACTTTTGACCAGGAGTTTTCATTTTGCTGCAGTTTGGGCTTCATAAGCTGAGGCTTATGCGCCGGAGGCGCAGATTTTGAATGTGCCTTGGATTGTTGAGGCTTCAGCGATTTCTGCTCCAGACGCTGCAGGTACTCGAGTCGAGCTGGACATTGGCGATAGTTTGCGGGATGATTGTCCTTGCAATTGCAGCACTGCGCAGAACTGGATCTATCCTTCTTCGGGCAATCCTTGGTTGCATGATCTCCAATGCACTTAACACAGCGTTCAGTAAGATTACAATTTCTGGACGCATGTCCAAAGCGTTGGCAACGATAACATTGCGTTCCATAGTTATTGTTGGGTCTATAACGCTCTACTTGGATAGCACAGTTGCAAAGGTATTTAATTTGCCTGAATTTTGTGATGTCACTGCCGGCAGGGAGTTGTACAAGAAGTGGCGAGCACAATCCTTTCTTGTCTGCAGCAGCAGTTTTCAGCTTAGCTCAAAATATATTATGACCAATAGGAATCTCAGATATATGAAAGCGAAATAGATTGTATGTAGCTAAAATTTACCTACTTATGCTATAGGCCCAATTATGAAGACGCTGTCGTAAATTTTATAGCTAATTAGCATATTTCTGTTTCCGTTTCACTTTAGGCATTAGACAGAGAGAAGTTTTTACGATGCTATTAAATTTACGATGACGTCTTCATAATTGGGTCTTATAAAATTCTAAAAAAAGCCATTTCAATACCAAGGGTGTGAGCATTTTGAGATTGAAAAGCATTTTTTATGAACTACCGCTTGAACCGCTGAATTCTCATATCGACGGGGAAGTGCTAACAACTCCTAACTTACAAAAACCAAATTTTACAGACGACAAAAAAATTAACCTTAATATAGGAGATATTTCTTCAGTGCCTAGGCTACGTCAATTCGGCGAATTACAACATAATATACAGGGTTATTTCTAAAACACAAGCATCCTCTTAGGGGCTTATTCTGTACATCAAAACTATCTTTTGTTCTATGACTTTTATTAATTTTTAAAAAAAATAAGTTGTTGTTCCATAGAAAAATGTCGATCACCCTCGACAAAATGTATGGAACAGCTGTTTTTTTTTTTTTGAGTTTTAACAAAAGTTGTTAGTTTTGATGTACAGAATAAGCCCCTAAGAGGATGCTGGTGTTTTAGAAATAACCCTGTATATACCAGTAGACGCGCAGTTCAATTCTCAATCGAAATGCATTCAGAAGTCGTTTCCGTAAAAAAATTAGTTAGGAGTTGTTAGCACTTCCCCAACGATATGACACCACTATCATATATTCCTTTTTTATGAAATATTGACAGTTATAGTATGCACAAGCACAAATCTCTGTGAGGTTTTTGAAGTTTCGCTATACGTTTGTTTCGTTTTGCCTTCGACACCTAAGTGCCGAGTGGGAGTTTTCAAATCAAATCGAATTACTTTTACGTTGCACACACTCAATCACATTTACACACACGCTTGACTAAGCCAATCACATACGTTGCCGCGCTTGTGTTCGATCGGTTTGGCGCTCGTTACATTACCGTAAATAACACGTACTGTCTATTTCGTTTTCTTTACGTGACACAAGATGGCGCCGTGCCATTTCCATGGAAATCACATCATATGTTTGATCATAGTTAAAAACTCCGACTCGACCCTCTGAAAGATGGATTCTGCATAGCCGCTTGCGAGATCTTCAGAGTTCTCAATAATATTTGCGCGTACAGTATTTGTTATTTACTCACTAGTCTGTAATATGACTGTAACCCCGCAGGGGGTGAAACAGGGTGTTGAAGTTTGTATGGTATAGGCCAAATCATACAAGTTGGCGGAAGTGAAGTTAGCTACAAGCTGCGCAATATCCAATCCTGCCTGAAGCTCACATAAAGCTGCGCTGATTGGGTTTCGCGCAGCTTGTAGCTAACTTCACATCCGACGACTTGTATGATTCGGCCTATAATAGTGTTTGTATAGAAATTATGCTACAGTAGAACTCCAATTATCCGAACTCCGACTATCCGAATCACTTTCAGAAAAAAAATTGTCCAAAAAAAGTCTAAGTGCGCTATTATTCTTCCCCCCGCGAAGCCAGTGTTTGCGCGTTCGCTCACTATTGTCCTTCCCTCCGCGAAGTCAGTGTAGGCACAACACGTGGTATGAGTCCCCACTCCAGTTCCGGCGCATTGCAGTCACGGCGCACCTGTCATTGTAAAAAAAACTCCGATTATCCGAATGGGTCCCGGTCCCCATTAATTCGGATAATTGGAGTTCTACTGTATAACAATCAAGCAAATCGCAACAAATCGAAATTCGACAAAATATTTATAGTTGCCATAATTATTGCATTTAAAATTGTGCCTATTTTGGGTTATAAAAATACTCTAATCGAGAAGTTTTATTGTATGTCCCAAATAAACCCTTGTATGTGATAAGCTATGAGTATTGTGTTCAAATTATTTGTACATATTATTATGTAGAGGTACGTGAATAGATGTAACTAAAATCTTATGAGTTATGAAGAGAATAAACTAATTATTATTTGTCTATTAATTGATTCGTTTTTATTTGAAATCGTTCATTTACGCGCTCGGACCAAATAAAAAAAGACGGAACGTCGTGAACAGACAAGTGAGGCCGGTTTTTTATACATGTGTGAGTGCGTCGGTGTTGCGCCGCCATAGTTCGACAGACGAGCCAAGGCTTTTCGACGAGCAACGAGCTATTTCTTTGTACGTGTAAATGTGTGTGTTGTGTCTGTACACGCGAGGCATAGTTTTGCCGGCCTCACTTGTTTGTTCACTATATTCTGTCTTTGTTTTTTATTTGGTCTTAGTTTACGCGTAAATATTACCTAACGCGTTACCTAATACGTTATACTAGTCTAGTCATTTACTGATGTTCTAGAAACTAGAATTCTCGTCAAAACATAAACAAAGAATATATTATAATGAAAGTATCCTATACTTACACTATAATAGTGAACATGAGGAGACCTATTGCACAGTTACAAATTCATATCGGCGAAAGTTAGTAGGGTTTTGTTTGCGTAGCTTGTATAGGCCGCGCCACACAAGTTGGCGGAAATGAAGTTAGCAACAGATGACACTTCGCCGTGATTCGCTAATTACCGACGCAAGTGGTAAGCACGGGCGTATGGAACGCGCGGGAGGCATGAGGTTGGCGGGTGTGCCCCTGCGCGAGTCTTTTAGGCTCCCGCGCATATCCATATTTTGGTTTTTGCGCAGCGTTCTGCGCATAACTTCCCATTCGCCGACTTATTTGGCGCGGACTATACAAGCTGCGCAATATCCAATCAACGCGCGGCTATTTGTGAGCTTCAGTCAGGATCGGATATTGCGCAGCTTGTAGCAGTTGTAGCTATAACTTCATTTCCACCAACTTGTGTGGCACGGCCTACAGCTAACTTCACAGAGGCCATTAATTTTAATTCGACCTATTCCTGCAGTATAGGTCGAATCACACACCTAGGCGGCTGTGCAGTGATGTTAATTACAAGCTGCGGATAACCCAATCCTGACTGAAGTGCACTTAACATCTGCGCGAGCACCGGGTTACATTGTGGCTAACACCACAGCCGCCAAGTTGTGTGATTCGACCTATTCCTACTGTGCCACGAGAAGCGTGACACTTGCCATCGAGCGAGCAATTTGCTCGTTTTGTTGTAGTAGGTACAGGAAAAAAAGAATTTCACTTTTAATGAAATTTAATGCCATTTAAAGAAATTTCATTAAATGGGCCATACATCACAAACGGTAAGTTTTACAAAAAAGTTTACTGGAAACTAGATGCGAAATTTTATTCCCTACAATAATGATCTTAACGTCATTTTGCCCTTTCAGAGATATCGGCCAAAAAAGGTTTTGTCAAGATGGCGCTTGAAGCTCCACCTGGATCTGTCAGGATTTAGTGATTTTATGCTCAGTGTGATCCTAAACCTTACTAAAAAAAAATTGGATCGGAGTGCAAAGACCAAGAAAGACGTCTATTTTTCTTGTACTATTTTTGTCCAGCTATACAAAATGTAGGTGATTTGAAGAAGGACTTAAAAAATATTAGAAATAAAATAACCAAGTCTTAATTTTAAAACATTTAATTATAAATAATGTAAAAGCATTCGACCGAAATACTTAATATAAATGCACAAATTGGTACTTTATTCTTATATTGCGATTCATGTCTTATCTTTAAAAACAGACTTTGATTTAATACTATTCATTTGATTCATTATAAAAAATATCTTTGCACGTAAAACGTCGTCACTAAAGATGACGGGGCACAGTGCAATTTCGTATATTACAAGGTGTAAACCCAAAACTATACCTGGCAAATATTTTCTTGACTCCATGAAAATTCTCAGTATATCTTTTGTGAACAAAAGAGTTGTTTAATAATTGAAGAAGGTTTACACCATGTATATCGGAAAACAATTTATGTCCTAGAACACATTTTATTTTTCGAAAAGAAAGCCTCAAATTTTGATGTGATGAGATGGCCCCTCCACGAGCACCTAGCAGCTTCCGTCTCGACAGGACGACAAGAAATGATAGGATGAAAATGAATGATGATAAACCTAAACAGGCAAATATGACTGACGATGACAATGAACATGATGACATCAAGAATCAGGTGATCAGATGGCGATGGATGATAATGAAGCGTGAAATGACTTCGTCCTGTCGAAGCAACGAAGCCAGGGTCACGTTTCTCCTAACCTAGAGATCTTAGCACGCGGTACTAGGAGTACATGAAATGTAAGAGGCTTAGTGGTGCTCATCTTGAGCCAACTCCTCGAGATCTTCCTGGTCGAACTCCGTATCATCTTCGGCAACAGCGTCCTGGTACTGCTGGTATTCCGAAACCAGGTCAGAAACGTTGCTCTCGGCCTCTGTGAACTCCATCTCGTCCATGCCCTCGCCCGTGTACCAATGCAAGAAAGCCTTGCGCCTGAACATAGCCGTGAACTGCTCGGATATTCTCTTGAACAGCTCCTGAATGGCCGTCGTGTTTCCAATGAAGGTCGACGACATTTTCAAGCCTTTAGGCGGGATGTCGCAAACGGCAGTCTTCACGTTATTCGGGATCCACTCGACAAAGAAGCTGCTGTTCTTGTTCTGGATGTTCATCATCTGCTCGTCGACCTCCTTCATGGACATACGTCCACGGAAGATGGCGGCCACGGTGAGGTAGCGGCCGTGGCGCGGGTCGCAGGCCGCCATCATGTTCTTAGCGTCGAACATCTGCTGCGTGAGCTCGGGCACGGTGAGCGCGCGGTACTGCTGGCTGCCGCGGGACGTCAGCGGCGCGAAGCCCGGCATGAAGAAGTGCAGGCGCGGGAACGGAACCATGTTGACGGCCAGCTTGCGCAGGTCCGCGTTCAGCTGCCCGGGGAAGCGCAGGCACGTCGTCACGCCCGACATTGTAAGTGATACCAAGTGATTCAGATCGCCGTATGTCGGGTTGGGTACTTTAAGGGTTCTGTAGCAGATGTCGTAGAGAGCTTCGTTGTCTATGCAGTAGGTTTCGTCTGTGTTTTCGAGAAGCTGATGGATCGAGAGGACGGCGTTGTAGGGTTCGACGACGGTATCGGAGACTTTGGGGGAGGGGACGACGGAGTACGTGTTCATGATTCTGTCGGGGTATTCTTCGCGGATTTTGGAGATGAGGAGCGTGCCCATGCCGGAGCCGGTGCCGCCGCCGAGGGAGTGGGTGAGCTGGAAACCCTGGAGGCAGTCGCAGTTCTCGCACTCCTTGCGGACGACGTCGAGGACGGAGTCTACTAGTTCGGCGCCCTCGGTGTAGTGTCCCTTGGCCCAGTTGTTGCCGGCGCCGGACTGGCCGAACACGAAGTTGTCCGGCCGGAACAGCTGGCCGTAGACGCCGGAGCGGACCGCGTCCATGGTGCCGGGCTCGAGGTCGAGCAGGATTGCGCGGGGGACGTACTTCCCCCCGTTCTCCGCCGTCGCAACTGTGGACAAAGAAAATACAAGTTCAGATTTGTCAGTCTTAAGAGCATTCCTGCCGCAGCGTATGGATGTGGTCCATGGTACTTTGTGTACGTTGTTGTGTGTGGTACGTTGTGTTACCGGGGCCAATCGTCGTTTGCAGGAGTGGTGGTTACGAGGTGGATAGATCATATAATCAAGACCGCGGCATCACGTTGGATGCAAGCCGGTTCCAACTGGTCTTATCGGAAATCCATAGGGGAGGCCTATTTCCAGCAGTGGACATCACGTGGTTCTCTTTGTTCAGTTGAGTGAGCTAAAGATCAAAAGGGTAGGAAAAAATTATTGAAAATACTAAATGGTTTCGAAGAAAATATGTCCAAGTCTTTGCTTTACATTTTGGGTACCTACACACACGATATACAGTACTTTTTGCACACGATGGTCGGCATCTCTCGAGTGCCTCTTAGGGCATAGTGCTATCACCTAATTGACTTTAAATTTTTAACCAGCCAGTTTCCTAAATTTCCATAATTATTAGGCTGTTTTTGACCGACGACACGGATGAGGTAGGCACTCAATTCGACGCGTATATAGGTAGGTATATATATATTTTTATATATAACCACGCATAACTTGTAACATAGTAGTTCGATTTCGATAACTCTTTTTTTTATTGGGAAGAGTATACTTCGGAATTGGTCCCATATAAATTTTATCAAAAACGGCTGAGCCATTTTCGATAAATCTAGAATAATGTGAAAAATGGTACAACAATCCGTGCGAACTATTCGCGAATTCTGTACAGTGTACACGGTTGAAGTCAGTCATGTCATTTTTAGGGTTCCGTACCAAAGGGTAAAAACGGGACCCTATTACTATAAGACTTCGATGTCCGTCTGTCTGTCTGTCACCGGGCTGTATTTCATAAACCATGACAGCTCGGCAGCTGAAATTTTCACAGATGATGTATTAATGTTGCCGCTATGACAACAAATACTAAAATCTGAATAAAATAAATATTTAAGGGGTGCTCCCATCCAACAAACGTGATTTTTAGGAGTTTTTTTGCTCGCTATTAACAATAAACGGTACGGAAACCTTCGTGCGCGAGTCCGACTCGCACTTAGCCGATTTTTTTGCAAAAAATAATTATTGAATAGCGTATGGTGCAGCAGCTCGCTATAACTATTTGCATTGAGACAAATACTTGCAATAGAGGAAAAACTCGAAGGCATCTGAGTAAACGACTAGGTATTTCGTGAGAACAGTCATCAACAGGGCGTTGAACTGGTTATCTGTTCCATGAACCTGAGTTCAATGCCGAGTAAGAAGTAAGCAAAATATGCAAGTTATTCATATGTCGGACTTATTTCAAGAAGTAGTCCAAACAAGATAAATACTGCGCTCGATAAACGGTGTTATCCGTGTGTGGGTGTATTTGTAAATATTGTACGTTTCTTTATCGATAAAGACGATGTTGATGTTATGTCTTCCAAAATCACTCGAGTGGATAGTTTTTGATTTAGGTAGTACATTTTTAACCCCCGACGCAAAAGAGGGGTGTTATAAGTTTGACGTGTCTGTTTGTCTGTCTGTCTGTCTGTGGCATCATAGCGCCCGAACCACTGAACCGATTTCAGTTAAGTTTTTTTTGGATGAAAGGAGACTTAATCGAGAGTGTTCTTAGCTATGTTTTATAAAAATCGATTGAGCCGTTTAAGAGTTATGGTGGGTTAAAGTGGGGATGGAAGGACCGAAATTCTACAAATGTGCCCAAAATGGTTGTCAAATGAAAGATAAGATATTTTATCAGTGGTAGGACTCTGTGTAGTCTGTCGGGGGTTTTTAAAATTTTTAATTTAAGTAATTATGTGAATGTTGTATAGCTTGTAGGTAACTGCTCACTTATTTTGTTTGTAATTATTATTGGAGATTCATAGGGGAGCCCTATGTCCAGTAGCGGGCAGTAGTCCTTTGGCTGATGGATGGATGTTGTTCATAATCCTTATTTAGGATCAGAGAGTGGCTTTTCTTTTTTTTGTAAATTAGGTATTGTATAGAATAGAATAGAAACGCTTTATTGTTCACACAATCGACAATATAACAATAAAAGAGTACAATATAATTAAAATAGTGCGACAATCGGCGGCCTTATCGCTTAGAGCGATTTCTTCCAGGCAACCTGATTAAGAGAGGAAAGGATAGATGATTATGATGTCATTTGATGATGATAATCTTTACAAGTTGTAATCCGTAGGACGTCTACTGTAGGATATAGGCTTCTCCAATAGATTTACAATAAAACACTAAGAAGCCCGAACCAAACTTCTCGGCGACGTGAAGTTAGCTACAAGCTACACAACAACTAATCCTAACTGACGCTCACATTAGCTACGAGGATTGTTTTTGCACTTTGTAGTTAACTTCACTTCTTTTATTGGTATACTAAGCCACACACAAATCGGCGGATGGGATTAAGCTTTGCGCAGAACGCTGCGCAAAAGCCGAAATATAGGTATGAGACGCCGGGGTACACCCGCCCGCCGACCTCATTCCTCCCGCGCGCTCCCTACGCCCGTGCTCAACACTTCGCCACTTGTGTCAGCATTGTGCAAACGTGCAATAATTAGCGAATCACGACGAAGTGTCATCTGCGGCTAACTTCTCATCCGCCGATTTGTGTGGCGCTTAGTATAAGTAGGGTACAGCTTAGATATGTCTCATTTTCAAGCTAAAAACATATTTCCAAATAAAGATTTCTTCAGTCATTCGTCAATCTACAAATTACAACCAAGTCAGACACTGATAGACAAGTAAAAGTAAGTTTTTGCCGCCCGTCAGTCCCGGCGTTGGTTTTTGCGTCAAGACATGAATCACTTCGTCTGGAAGTCGGTTTCCTGCGATTGTTCTTTGTGTTTGGATATGGGCAGCAAGATTATAGTCATATTGAATGCGTAAGTGTAATTAAACTGGGTCTCTGGCCGATGGTAACGAATATCAAACGTGTTACGTGACCCTGAAATTCCGTGATGCCTGTAATTGCGTACCTACTTGTGTAAGTAGGCATGCGCTATTATGTTTTCCCTATTGCTGTGTTATTAGCACCAATACCACCGTACCAATTCTACTACGTTGGCTTTATCATCATATTCATCATTTCAGCTGTAGTAGCTACGTCCACTGTAGCGGTTGGATATAGGCCTCCCCAGTAGATCTCTAATAATTGTAATAATAAATAAATAAATAAATACCTATTAGGGGACATCTGACACACGGTCTCTGACCCCAAACTATGCAATGCTTGTGATATGGCTGCCAGAGACTGATGTACTATACATAAACATATTTTTTAAATACATACTTAAATAGACAGTGCCTAAATAACACCCAGACACAGAGCAACCATTTAGGTATGTTCATCACATAAATTCTTGCCCTGGGTGGGGATCGAACCCAGTAATGAAATAAGACCAGACAGAAACGACAATTTCCTGACGGTAGACGTTTTAACCATAATTATGGTTACAATCCGCGCCACACAGGTCGGCGGATGAGAAGTTAGCTAATTAATGCGCATGTGTGCATAATGCCGACGCAAGTGGCATAGTGGCGCACGAGCGTAGGGAGCGCGCGGGAGGCATGAGTTTAGCGGGCGGGTGTGCCTCGGCGTCTCGTCTCTCTGGCTCCGCATAGGTACCTGGGTACCTATATCTTGCCTTTTGCGCAGCGTTCTGTGCCTGACTTCCCGATTGTCGACTTGTGTGGCGCGGATTATACCCAGAAAGGAGGTATAAAACTGACGCTAGCCAAAATCAGCTGAAATCCTGAATAGAGCTTATAAATCCTGATATTTCGAGACAAATCCCTAATAAACTATAAATCTAGTCTCGCCATACCTACCTATCATAATAGCAGTGTCGTACCTGCAGCAGGTAAGATAATCGGCATGTGAGACGATGCAGATTTCATGGCTAACAGTACAACAACTGTTAGACGCAACGGACCGCGGCGGTGGAGTAGCACCGGCCTCAGACACCTACATAACCACTTCGGTGTATGTCGCTTGGTGGTGGGAGAAACCACAGAACAGAACAATTTTAAAATAAAAAATAAATATTAGAGGACATCTTACACACGGTCTCTGACCCCAAACTAAGCAAAGCTTGTGATATGGCTGCCAGAGACTGATATACTACATAGACATATTTTTAAATACATACTTATATAGATGATGCCTAAATAGCACCCAGACACAGAGGCAAACACCTATGTTCATCACATAAATATTTGCCCTGGGTGGGGATCGAACCCACGCCTCTTTGATCCAGAAGTCAGGGTCACTAACCACTGAGCCACCGAGGCAGTCACCAGCTATCCCCGCCGCCCGCACCTGTCACAGTCCCCCTTTGTCGTCTCCCCCGGCGACCCTGTACCGCGCAGTCGATGGCTAAGTTAAGCGGTAGGATTATAGTACTTTTACTGTACTGTACTGTACCAGCCTTTTTAATAGTCCACTGAAGACGTAGACCTACCCACGCAGGGTGATTGGGCCATCACGCTGGCCCAGTGCGGGTTGGTGGATACACATACGCCATCGAATTTCTTTTACGCACGTACGCAGGTCTAAGAGAGGCCTATACCCAGCAGTGGAATAAAGAAGGCTGTGCAGGATGATGATGATGATGACATACGCAGGTTGCCTCACGATGTTTTCCTTCACCGAAAAGCCAGTGGTGTGAAATTCTGTACATAAGTTCCAAAGAAACTCATTGGTACGGGATCGGGCTTTGAACCCACGACCTCACGATTGCAGAGCGGGTGTTACTACTTCTAGACCACCACGGCTTTTGGCTACTTTTACTACTTCACTAAACTTATATTATACTAGCTTTTGCTTGCGACTTGCATGGGAACTTTAATTTTCCGAGATAAAAGTAGCCTATGAATCTCCGACCTTTGAACTGTGACTAACTTATCTATGCCGAAAATCGAGTCTACCGTTAATAAGTTGTCAAGTGCGTGTCAAGACACGCGATAGGCTTCCGTAGGTAGATGATGACAATGATGATAAAAACTGATATTTACGATGTCATTAGATGGTTGAGTGCTAGAGAAACATAATTAGCTAAGAAATATGTTTGTGAGGTCAAGGACCTCTGAGCTATATGTAAGTTTAAGAATTTAGCTTTGCTCAGCACGGGAAGCATGGCAAAGGGACTAATAGTCTTTCCACCATTATATCCCCTCGAAGTGGAAATAAAGTATGGATTGACAATGACATCTGACATTAGGAGTGGATAAAATGGTTTTCTCCCCTTGCCGTGCTACCCGGGCTGCCCGGGTAAGAAAACCACTGTAATAATTTTCAGAGATTTTTTTTTAATATGGTCTAGTTTAATTCTATAAACTCATAAAGTTTGAACATTCTATCTTGAATGGGTTCTTTAGAAATTTTAGAAACCCTATTCATCGATACGCCACACAAAGGGGTAACTACCCTATTCATCGACACGAAGGGGCTGGGTTGAAAAAAATGATCATCCCCACTTTACATGTATGGGACCTACCCCATAAATAAAGTTTTGAAATTTTTAAGTTTTTTAAATTGAGATCTATGTATAATCTATCATATTTTCAAATTTTATCCAATTTGGTTTATAAATGTGCTAGTTAATATAAGGCTTTGTATTATTTCGGACAGACGGACGGACACAACGAAGTTATCAGGGTTCCTCGTTTTACTACGGAACCCTAAGAACCTTAACAACCGACTTCATGAAATCGACCTCAATACCTACGGAACCAAATTGCTTTAGTGAATAGATAGCGATTTTTGTAGTCGCTGCTATTTAACCGACTTCCTTTCATCAGTAATCTAGAAGTTATTGAAGATGCAAGCATCCTCGATATAATTATTATTAGCGGAGAGCTAGAGCTACAAAGAGTAAGGCATTTGAACCTAAAGATCTGTCCACAATTGTCACATTCTGACCCAAATTAACCTAATCACGTCCATAGATTGAGCGGTTCAGATTAAGAGTTCATCCACCTTATAATTCCTTGTAACCCCTTATTTGCGTCAATTGTCGTATACCCGGCGAATTACTATAGTAATTGCTTCAAGCCCTGGATGTAAGAAAAGAGAGGATCCATCGAACTCTGTAAAGTCCGTTTTGGCAGTCTGCCATTTTAGGAAAAAAACTTGCCTAACGTTGGTAGAGTAGCCTAAATAGTAGGGTAGTTTAAAAGACACACTAGTTATATAATCAGCTTTAGTTTTATAACTTGTACTACCCATTGTATGCGGAGCCGACGCCATTTTAGGAAAAATACTGTCTGGAGATCACGTGATTGGCGAATTTAAGTTTTGACCAATATCTGACTTTACGAATCGCGGAAATGGTAGATTAAGCTTTTGACTTGCGCAAGATATGATTATATGGTGACGAATTACGAAAATGGCAAACTAAGCTTATGACACGTTGAGAAATTGACGAATCAAGTATTTGACGACCGTCTGCGTAATCCCTTATAACCCCATATCATATGACTTACATTCATGCGTTTATAATAATGCCGTGGTGGTCTGGTGTTAATGACACTGACCTTACCTTTATCGTGAGGTCGTGGGTTCAAATCCCGGTCCCGTACCAATGAGTTCTTCGGAATTTACGTACGGAATTGTACACCACTGGCTTTTCGGTGAAGGAAAACATCGTGAGGCAACCTGCATATGTTCGTAGAAGAAATTTGATGGCGTATGTGAATCCACCAATCCGCACTGGGCCAGCGTGGTGGATATGGCCCAATCACCTTTCGTGGGTAGACCTACGTCCTGCAGTGCACTGTTAAAAAGGCTGGTACTGTATATAAAAAGTGACTATGGTAATTATTGCTTTGTGCCCTGGATGTAAGAAAGAGAAAGGATCGGCCAAACTCGATAAAATCTACTTTAAAGCTGTCTACCATTATTGGAAAAGACACCAGAGACCAGGGGCCTTAGTAGTAGTTCGTAAAGTAAACACAAAATTATTTGTTGTTTTAGTATGGCTTCTAGTATTTTTTTGCTAGTTCTTACTAGTTTCCGCCAGGGGCGCTTTGCATGAGACTTCACGAAAACTACTGTAGTTTTCGTTTACGAACAATAATTATCATACTCGTACCAACACCACAGACATTTGGTGAGTACAAATGTTGCGAGATTCGAATCTTGACATCTTTTCTTGACGATCTACTGTTTTCTTATTGTTGTGGGCTAAGCCAACACCATTTTAGGGAAACAGTTAGCTTCAAACCCCTTGCCCTTATCTTTTAAATATTACATCCATGGTGGAATAGCTATGGTAATTGCTGAACCATTGTGCTGTTTTCGGGCCGTGTGTCCTTTTCTGGTCTCGATTGTGTTCGTTTTGTTTCATCCATGTTTGTCTTGTCCTTATGAGACTCAAATGAATGCCTTAAATTGTTTTATCAGATCTCAATTTTGTTACGGGGTGATATTTAGAAGACGTCATTGATGTAAACAATGGTTTTAATTTTACATTTAAATAAGCAACTGTACCTACTGCTACTGTTGACCGACTACCGAAAAGTAGGAAGTTCGTATGCCACTCAAATTGTCTGATTATTTTCACAAATTCAGAATTCCACTCTTATTACCACTTACTTCCAGGTCGGCCCTATAGTACTGTACTGTACCAGCCTTTTGAAGTGAAACTTCTAATGCGGCTTCCAACAAGGTTGCGTTAAACGTTTAACGCTGCCATGGAGAGGGTATGAAACCACTGTTGCGTCGAAGTTTCACTTCTTCCGCGCGGAGGGATTCCACTTGCATTTTTTTTATAGTCCACTCGGAATCAAAATATGTATGTGTGAAGAAAAGTATATCAGCTTTTTGACGGTTCGAAAAAAACGGTCGTGAACAGGCACTCTAAAGGCCTCTGTACTGTTATGCCTTTTAATAGTCCACTGCAGGACGTAGGCCTACCCACGAAGGGTGATTGGACCAAATCCACCACGCTGAGTGCGGATTGGTGGATTCACATACGCCAACGAATTTCTTCTCCGGACGTATGCAGGTTGCCTCACGATGTTTTCCTTCACAGAAAAGCCAGTGGTGTGAAATCCCGTACATAAAATCCAAAGAAACTCATTGGTATGGGACCGGGATTTGAACCCACGACCACAAGAATGCATGGCCAGCGTTACAACCACTAGACCATCACGACTTCAACGTACGAGTATTGGCCCCATAGTAAAAGTTGTTTATAATGATGGTCTGAATCACCTCCTTTCGGCTTAGATAATACTACACCAGTTCTAGATAACCCTATACAGGGTTATTTCTAATCAATTAGCATCCTTTTAGGGGCTTATTCTGTACATCAAAACTAACAACTTTCTGCGACTTTTGTCAAAACTCAACAAAAAAAATTGTTGTTCCATAGAAAAATATCGTTCACCCGCGACAAAATGTATGGAACAGCTCATTTTTTTTTGAGTTCTGACAAAAGTCGCAGAACAAATGTTGTTAGTTTTGATGTACAGAATAAGCCCCTAAAAGGATGCTAATATACATATATACCTACCTATATATACATTGTTAGACTTAGCACAAATTAGTAATAAGTAGTTAAGAGTATTGTTCTCTTGCAGCGCCCTAACGAGGTCTATGTTTTGTACTACAATTAGTTCTATAGTTGTTATGTACACTACATTGTGCAAATAAAGAAAGAAAAATAAAGAAATTAGTAAAATAAAATAAATTAATTAATTGATTCGAAATAGCCCTGTATACCTAAGAGGCAAGTAATGGAACGGTGGCTCACAGAAATCTCAATAACCACGTGTATGCGCCGGCGCAGCTTTCGTTCCATTATCTCTAATAGTTGGGTTATCCGGCACTATATCGCTGTAATGGCTAATTGAGACGTCGCGGAGATGCTGGATAACATTCATACTTTTACCGTTTATTTGACGGAATTTTTTTTCTTAGAATAAAAGTCTGCATGGCTAGAAAGCCCGATTACAGAGGCGCTAGCGTAAATTTAATAGCAACGTAAAAAGCGTTCTCTATCGAATGCCTAAAGTGAAAAAGATACAGAACTATGCTATTTAGCTAATATAATAATCGGCCAAGTACGAGTCGGACTCGCGCAAGGAGGGTTCCGTACTGTATGGGCTCCCATACAGTAATATTTATTAAATTAAAATTTTTAATATTTATTTTAATTTATTAATCTAAAACTAAATATTCTGTGAAAATTTCAAGCATCCACCTGTTACCATTATTGATATAGAGCGAAAATCTGAAAAATCACGTTGGTTGTATGGGAGCCCCCTTTAAATATTTATTTAATTCTCTTTTTAGTATTTGTTGTTATAGCGGCAACAGAAATACATCATCTGTGAAAATTTGAGCTGCCTAGCAATCATGGTTAATGAGATACAGCCCGGTGACAGACAGACAGACAGACAGACGGACAGACGGACAAACGGACAGACGGACAGACGGACATCGAAGTCTTAGCAATAGGGTCCCGTTTTTACCCTTTGGGTACGGAACCCTAATTACGATGGCGCCTCTGTTATCGGGCTTATGGACCGGCCACACATTCGCCCTACGGCGAAGTTATCGTCACTGGGGCTCATTCATCTAATTCAAACGGTAGTAATTGGTTGTTCACGATTTGAACTACTACCTGAAGCTGGGCACATACGCTGCGATGATCGCATCTATTCATCAGATCAGTCCAGCGAGGTCCTAATATAGTTACATTGCCGGTAGGTAGTTATTGAGAAATCAAAATGACACCCCTATTTTAATCGAAAAAATTGATTTAACAAAAAAAATATTGGCATCAAAGTTGTAGAAAATCAAATTTTAAACAACTTTTGTTCCTATAACTTCTGCTGAAAAATTGAAATAACACAAGTTATTGAAGAAATGAAATGGCACAACCGGCTATTTGAAATAAATATCGATCCTACAAAAAGTTAATGGGAACTAAAGTTGTAGAAAATCAAATTTCAAACAACTTTTGTTCCCATAACTTCTGCTGGAAAATTGAAATAACACAAGTTATTGAAGAAATGAAATGGCACAACCGGCTATTTGAAATAAATATCGATCCTACAAAAAGTTAATGGGAACTAAAGTTGTAGAAAATCAAATTTCAAACAACTTTTGTTCCCATAACTTCTGCTGGAAAATTGAAATAACACAAGTTATTGAAGAAATGAAATGGCACAACCGGCTATTTGAAAAAAATATCGATCCTACAAAAAGTTAATGGGAACTAAAGTTGTAGAAAATCAAATTTTAAACAACTTTTGTTCCTATAACTTCTGCTGAAAAATTGAAATAACACAAGTTATTGAAGAAACAAAATGGTACAACCAACTATTTAAAAAAAATATCGATCCTTCAAAAAGTTGATGGGAATCAAAGTTGTAGAAAATCAAATTTTAAACAACTTTTATTCCGATAATTTCTGCTGAAGAATTGAAATAACACAAGTTATTGAAGAAACAAAATGGTACAACTAACTATTTAAAAAAAGATCGACCCTACAAAAAGTTGATGGGAACAAAAGTTGTTTGAAATTTGATTTTCTACAACTTTGATTCCCATCAACTTTTTGTAGGATCGATATTTTTTTAAATAGTTGGTTGTACCATTTCATTTCTTCAATAACTTGTGTTATTTCAATTTTTCAGCAGAAGTTATAGGAACAAAAGTTGTTTAAAATTTGATTTTCTACAACTTTGATGCCAATTTTTTTTTGTTAAATCAATATTTTTCGATTAAAATAGGGGTGTCATTTTGATTCCTCAATAACTACCTACTGGCAATGCAACTATATTAGGACCTCGCTGGACTGATCTGATGAATAGATGCGATCATCGCAGCGTGTGTGCCCAGTTTCAGGTAGTAGTTCAAATCGTGAACAACCAATACTACCGTTTGAATTAGATGAATGAGCCCCCAGTGACGAAAACTTCGCCGTAGGGCGATAATGTGGCCACGCCATTAGAGGCGCCTGATAGGTAGTTAATCTAAATATATTTATGGAACTAATTTTCCACTATAAAATTAAAAAATTACCCTAAAGATAGATAGATGCCCTCATTAATAAGCTCATCTACAAGATGCAAGCCGCCTCCAAAGGGTCTTCTTGGAGATCTAAAGAGGAGATTTATGTTCACCTGTATCACGGTAATGATATCATTACCGTGCCTGTACAGGGCGAAATACAAGTCGTCGGATGTGAAATTAGCTATAAGCTGCGCAACAGGCCCAATTGTAAACGCGCCATCGTAATTTTAATAGCAATCTAAAATGTTTCTGTTTCTTTTTAACCCCCGACGCAAAAGAGGGGTGTTATAAGTTTGACGTGTCGGTTTGTCTGTCTGTCTGTCTGTGGCATCATAGCGCCCGAACCACTGAACCGATTTCAGTTTAGTTTTTTTTGGATGAAAGGAGACTTAATCAAGAGTGTTCTTAGCTATGTTTTATAAAAATCGATTGAGTCGTTTAAGAGTTATGGTGGGTTAAAGTGGGGATGGAAGAACCAAAATTCTACAAATGTGCCCAAACTGGTTGTCTATGTGTCGGGGGTTTTTTAAATTTTTAATTTATATTAGTTATTCACTATATGCATTTGACAGAGTAAGATCTCTACAGCAGTCTTGGCGATTTCTCTTGCTGAGAAATCGCCAAGACTGCTGTACTGTAGTGATCGAATATAAAATAATCGGCCAAGTACGAGTCTGACTCGGGCACGGAGGGTTCCGTACTGTATGGGAGCCCCCCTTTAATATTTATTTTATTTTTATTAATTATTACTGAAGTGAATATATAACTAAATATTCTGTGAAAATGTCAAGCATCAACCTGTTACCATTATTGATTTAAACCGAAAAACGGCTAAAAAATCAGGTTTGTTGTATGGGAGTCTCCCTTAATTATAATTGTTATAGCGGCAACAGAAATACATCATCTGTCACAGCGGAGTCTTAGTAACAGGGTCCCGTTTTTACACTTTGGGTACGGACGGAACCCTAAAGAGATACGTACCAGAGGCCTCATTGTAGTATACGGAGATGCGTTCGAGCTGAAGGTCGGAGGTGCCGCAGTACACGCCCTTGGGGTCGATGCCGTGCTCCTCGGATATGACCTCCCAGAACTGGGGACAAAAAGAAACAACTGGTTAGAAAGGTATTTTAAAATACGTTAATTATCCAGAACCTTTTTTCCATTTTTTTTTTTTTCATTCTCTCTCTCATTATTTATTTCACAGTATTTATACACCACCGACCGTATTTCTATTTTTCGTGTCCAGTCCATCCAAAGGTTGCCTGGTAGAAACCGCCAAAGGCGATAAGGCCGCCCTTGTGCAATTTTTTTTTGTGTAGTTTCTGTTGTACCTATATTACTTTAATTTTGGTGTGCAGTAAAGATATATTTTAATTTTAACCTTGCAAAAGGAGGTGATACAGACTATCATTATGAACAACTTTTAGTATGGGATCAACCCAGATAACAAGAAAAAAAACAGCTGTATCATACAATTGCCGATTCTGAGATTTCTGAGTAACAGTGTTGTATGGAAAAGCTGATTTACTTTTCGAATTCCGGGTTCGCCCCATAGAAAAAGTTTTTCTTATTATGACTTTAATCACCCCTTTTGGCTTAGTAGGTACAGGGCAAGCAGATAACCCTGTATACGTAAGAAAATTTAAATAGAATAACCCGCTCCTTATAAATCCTGGTGAAGGCCGATTCCACGGTAATTATATCTGATTACCGTGTCGATTCACACATTTATCAGCGAAACCACAGTTCCGACACAGTACCAGCTGTGAATCGGCCTTCTTTGTTTACCACGGAACCCTAAAAAGTAGCTTCACAGACTTATAGACTTGACTGTTAAATCTGAACAAAGTAATTTAAAAAGATTTACCTACAAAATAGCCACGTAGATTGTCGTAGATGTACCTACGCAAAGTAGGTAAAATAAAGATTTTATCGCGAAGAAAATGCCCTTGTAAATAAGTAGTAGAAATTATTGTACGCATGAAATTGTAGGTAATTCGTAAGCTTTTCGCCTTGAAATAGTTTAAAATGTCGAGGTTTCTAAAGATTCTGTTCTACATAAAAGTAAAAAGTTCATGCGTAAGCCGTTACGTGAGAATTTTGTGGTTAAAAGCTATTCTAAGCTCTTAATTTTGCTATTAAAGTAGATATGACGTAAGTAAATAGATTAGAGAATTAAATTGTCAACCGACATCTTAGTAAAGGGTTCGAATCTAAGGTTCGAATAGACAGATATTATGCATGGATGTTTTACATAAAAAATCCTTGGTATTATGCATGGATGTATTATCATGTATGTTTTCAGGTTGACTGCGTCATGTAACAGGGTCGGCGACATCAAACGCACAGTAGGCTGCAAATGGATGCAATTGGCAAGGACCGTGGGGGTAAATTACAAAAATAAAAGAAGGCTCGTGTGTCCAGCAGAAAGTTATCAAAGGATTTGTTGAAGGACCTACTTTCTTAACACAATTCACAATTTGCGCCATCAAATTAGTTTGAGTTACACTGGTATCAGACTATTCGATAATAATCAAGGCGCTGAACTGTTTCTTAATTCTTATTACACCGCCCTTAGTTGAGGAAAATATTATATGACTTCCCTGAATATTGTGCAGTCTAATATCCGTTTTAGCTGAAGTCAATGGCTAAATACACAAACTGTTCAAAGTCAAAACCAAAAGAAAAAATATAAGGGCTGGGGTCCGGGGTCAATCAGGGTCAACAAACCCTGACTCTTTGTTCAATGTTCAGCTGAATGAACATCTGTTTCTTATCGAACTTGTTTGGACTTGTTAATGTTGCGCAATGTTTACTTATTTTTTTTTACTTAGGTATTTAAAAATAACTTTATGCTTAGATTGTGAGTAATAGTCTTTATGAGGCCTTTTAGGTGCCGTATTTCTATAGTGCCGTTGTGGTTTAGTGGTTGTTACGCTGGCCTGTCATTCTTGAACTACTACGGGACCGGGATTGAACCCACGACGGTTCAATCCCGGTCCCGTACCAATGAGTTTCTTTGGAACTTAGGTACGGAATTTAACACCACTGGCTTTTCGGTGAAGGAAAACATCGTGAGGCAACCTGTATTACGTCCGTAGAAGAAATTCGACGGCGTGTGTAAATCCACCAACCCGCACTGGGCCAGCCTGGTGGATATGGAAAAATCACCCTTCGTGGGTAGGTCTACGTCCTGCAGTGGACTATTATAAAGGCTGGGACAGGCTTTCTAGCGCAATCGATGCAGAAAACGCTTTCGCCATGTAGGTATTCGATCAAGTATAACATCAAGTAGGTACCTAGTTAGTACTAAAGTAAGTAGAAGTAGGTACGTACTTAGGTAGGGAAAGTTGAATTACCTACCTACTTAAGTGATTGAATGTCAAATTCCGTAATTCTCAAAAATAATATTCCCATCCCAAGTTTGAACGGAGACATTTCACTTTCACTATGGGGAGGTTGAATTAACTTGAATTTCAGTTTCTGCGATTCTCAAAAATGATATTCCTATTTTTTAAAGGAGTCATTTTCACCGTAGTGTAGGTCCAGACTTAGTACCAGATCAATATAAGCGTAGAGTATGGTGAACTATTCATCATTCAGTTTCCAAATTAATAAAATATTATTTGTATGATCATGTCCCGTAAACGGTTATGGCCCAAGTTCCACAAGTTTTTACAATAGGTATCTGTTTTACATTTTTTAATTTCTGCACGATGCTGAATCATACAAGTCGGCGGATATGAAGTTAGCTACAAGCTGCGCAATATCCAATCCTGACTGAAGCTCACATAAAGCTGCGCGTTGATTGGGTTTCACGCAGCTTGTAATTGTAACTATAACTTCACATCCCCCAACTTGATGATTCGACGTAAATACATAAGGATAATGTTTCATTTCATTTATTTATCATTAATTACACCTACCATTTCAGTCAAAACCAATGTGATTGTAAGAAAAAAAATCATAAAAATACACATGAGAAAGTTATAAAATAGGTATGTATTATGTTGTATGTATATTATAATAATTTAAATTCAAATTAAAAAACATTTATTTCAGATATAATCAATCCATAACATTATTCAGATTAACAAAACAAATTGAAATTAAAATTATAGTAAATTAAATTAAAATATAATGTATATGTTAACAATGAACACAATATCTTTCGATATTTGAGCATTATTTTGACACCATAGCGTATTAATATCAATGTGTAATACTCTAGTCCCGCCCACATGAAAATCATTTCACGGAAACACTGGAGAGATAAGACAGTTACGATACTAAGTACGAGTACAAGCTATCTGTTCTAGTTTATATCCGTTTGTTTAGTACATAAGCTTACAAAATACTGTACCATAAAAATAATAAGCTTTTTAATCATGAATTTTTAAATTCTTGTTTTGAATAAATATTTAGTGTATTTCCGCTCTGTCGTAGTCATATAAGTTAAGGGTACCTACTATTCAAAATCCAAATTAAATCACAAACAAAATTAGTAATTAATCATCAAACTGTATCATGGTTCGACTATGGTTAGGCTAAGGTTAGGTCAGGCTAGAAAAGTTAGGCTTAGGTATGTTTACAAAATATGAATGAACCTGAAACAAAATTTTTAATTAATCCGTTTAAAATAATAAAAAATAATTAAACCTGTAACATAAATAGTGATTAGTGATCTGTTTAAAAAATGTAGTAAACCTGAAAATAATCATGAATTTTTGAATAGCTTTACGACATGTAAGAATTTTATTTCATTTTTACTATCGTATGGCTAGATCAATCAACCTGATTCTACCGAAATTAATGTCTCTGACCTGGAAATAAGTTTATTTTTTGACCGGAACCACATTACTTTGACCGGAAGTGACCTGGATCGATCAATATCAAGACTGTATGTACTAATCGGTTATTGACCTGCGTTTGACAGACATACGTACTGAATTATAGTAACTGTGCAGGACGCACACCAACTGTGCTGGATTGGAAGGTAGATGATGTTCAAAGAAAGAGTTATTGACCTGTTGATCCTTTATTTCAACTCTGTTACACGTATTACACGCTCTTTACTATTAGTATCACGTCGAAAGTATGTACACTGTATTTTCACTATAAACTGTACAAAGAGTGGACTGTATAAACTATTATTAAATCACTGTTCACTCGTCGAAGTCAAGCCGTAATATCACTGTTCACTGTTGGTTAACTCGGCGAGGTCGAATAATACACTTTCTGTTCACTATTAACTCCACGAGGTCGAATAATGCACTACTGTTAACTGTAAACTCCGTGAAGTCGATCGGTAGTATTTCTGTTTGATGTTAACTCCGCGCTGTCAGAATGTGAACTGAACTATGGGGCAAACCGTGTCCCCTTTTATACTAAACTAAGTACTTATAAAGCTGAAACTTCTAGAGCTTGTCGAAAGTTCTAGAAGTTTCTATTCTTTCTATGAGTCGAAGTATGTACCTAGGTTCCTTCTAGAACATCTTTCCAGAATATTCCACACATAGTTCTATAAAGTTCTAGAAGTTTCCATTCTTTCTATGAGCCATGATTAGGTAGGTAGTATGTAGGTTCCGTCTAGAACTTCTTTCCAGAATATTCTATACATAGTTCTATAAAGTTCTAGAAGTTTCCATTCTTTCTATGAGCCATGAGTAGGTGCCTAAGTATGTAGATAAGTAGGTCCCTTCTAGAACTTCTTTACAGAATGTTCTGTACATAGTATTGAATTGTATTAAACAAAATAGGCAAAAAACTATTGATAACTGATTATGAACTGTAACTATTGTATGCTATATCTATCTATGCTAAATAAGTGACGTCGTCCTGCACATTACTCCCGCCGTGCGACTTAGTCGCATCCTGTACCGGTGCTGGATCGACGTCTTCTATCGGCAAATCGCCATCCTCTTTCGAATCTCTGTAAAACTGTTTCTGTCTGCACTGTCTACTGTCCATAGAAAGTTGTCTTTTCTTTGGACCCCTGTATTGCGAAGTAGTTTAGCATCTGTTAGTCGGAGTAGATCTCCAATTTTTGCTATAGGTCCAGGACTGTACGGCTCCCGCCGGTTTTGAAGTAGAAGAAGATGAAACTTTTTCAGCACTCACTGAAACATGAGTCAGTGGCTGACTATTTGCTGTATCTGTGCCTTGTTTATAAAGAGTCCCTGTCAAGACTTTTTCTATCTTCGTGCATGGCATCACTCGAGTCCCCATTTTCCATCGAGGTACTCGATGCTCAGCAGGCGAAGATGACCTTCGCGGTTCCTTCTGTTTATTCTGTATTTTCTCCTCTGTGGAGCGTTTGAGAAATTTCTCCGTCTTCACCGTTTCGGTATCATGATGAGACTGTTTATCTTCCGTTTTTGTCTTCCTCCATGATGTCTGTTTTGATGCTGTTTCTCCTATGTTTTTTGTCCGTGCTGGATTCTTTTCTGTCTTGCTTCTGTTTTGGTTATTTTGGACTTTGGCTGTGCTGTCGCGAAGTTTATCCCAATTGGAAATTCTGGAAACTTCGGATAACTTCTGTTGCTTTCTGTTGACCACGTGATTCGATCTTTCTTTTTCTGATGACTCTGCTACTGGTGATGACAATTCATTTCTCCAACTATTTTTGTCCTTAGAAAGAATGGCCTTTTCTGTCTTCCAGAAAGGAGCAGCTTTGTATCTACTTTCTGTTACGGCTCTCTGTTCTGGATCTGTAAACTGTTCTTGTAGTTCTGTAAAGTGTGACACAAAGTCCTCGGTGCGGTTGAGAGTTTGCTTGTGACCCCCATGCAATACCCAACCCAATGGGGTTAATGAAGCCACAGGTTGACTCCTATTACCTTTTCGGACCTTTTCTGTATGTAGTAGATGCCAGTTGTCTTGGCCTATCAGTACGAGTGGCTTCGCATATCTGTAGGCGAGGACATCGCTGAGATCTTGCAGATGGTTGCATGCCTCGATCTGTTTTCTATGAATCTTCTGTGATGAGACTTGTAGGTTCTGTACGGTGCGCGCTTGAATTGGCTCCTCGTGATTGTTGAGCCCCTTGAGCATAAGGTTTACTCTCCTCGACTGTGTTTCAATGGTCTTCATATTGTTGATACCTTTGATGCTGAATGGGTCGATTGGTCCTGTTACGCCAATCTTCTTACAGATACTGTTGTCAATAAGTGTAACTGTTGATCCGTCATCCAACAGGGCATATGTGTCAACTACCGCTGTTGGTCCTTTCACTTGGATCGGGATTATTTTTAGGTAGGACTGTGTCTGTGTGCCAGTCCATGCAGAGTTGATAATTTCTGTTGATCCCCTTTCATCACTGTTGACGGTCTGTTCTGTTTCCTTTACGAAATGAAGCAACCGGTTGTGGTAGAACTTGCAATCGTTGATACTACAGGTTTTTGATCGGCAGCTGTGGTTTTTACTTCTATACTGTAGACAGCTGAAGCATAAGTTTCTGTGGTTTGCTATATCCCATCTGGCGTTTACGTCTGCTTTTCTAAATTGTTCGCAGTTCATAGTGCTGTGACTTTCATTGTCACATACTAGACATTTCACTGTAGACTGTTTTTCTGTAACTGTATGCACATTGTACGTGCGTTTGTTCTGTTGACTGGACTGTACGCTCATCTGTTCTGGCTGTGCAAAGGGAGCGCACAGATCAGCTTCTTTTTTCAGGAACCTTTCTAATTTCAGCAGGTCTGGATCTTCTTTTAGTTGCGTCGCTATGAAATCATAATACCTGTAGCGCAGCGTAGGAGTAAACTTTTCCACTATGGTCTTGGCGGCTTCCGGATTATAGAGGTAGTATATGCAATTAAGTGCCCGGAGAGTAGACACAGCGTTGGTAACCCTACTGGAAAATATGCAAATATCTCTGGGTGATTCAGTCAGACGTGGCAGTGTTCTGAGTGTCTCTATTTCTGCCATTGCGATTGCCTCAGGTCTACCAAATCTGGACTCCAAGGTTTTCATGACATCCGATGGGTTAGCGTTTGCAATGAGTAGACCTTCAACGGCTTCCCTGGCTCTTCCTTTTAAGTTCCTCCGTAGACGGTTGAGATTTTCAACATTTGTGAAGGAATTTGCTGTTTCATAGTAGGCGGTACGAAAGCTTAACCAATCCTGATGGTTGCCGTTAAAAATAGGCAAATCGATGTATCTCGGTTGACGAGCTGCATTGACAGCAAGTGTGATTGCTGATGCTAATTGCGAGAAGTCTGGCTGAGGGCAGGCTCCCGCCGGTGTTGGCTGTGCTGGCTGTTGCTGCAGAAATTTACTGTCCTCTATTCTATTTTGTTCTTCATTAAACTGTTCGGGTTCCTGTGATGTTAGCCACGTGTCAACATGTGCTTTTGCTTCTGTTTTAGAGTATTCGGAGACATCTTCTTCGTCATCCGAATCTTCTGTTTCTAGCGCAGCCAGTCGTGCTGCTGCTAGTTCCACCTGTAAACGCGCAAGCTCTTCCTTTGCTTTCGCGATTTTCTGTGCTTTGGTCTGTGATTTTGTCGTTCTGATAGAACCCGCAAGCTTACCACCTGCGTGCGAGGTAGTCTGCTTATTTACGGCAGTAAGACTAGCCTTTTGTGTTCTATTTTCTGTTACACCTTCCGGCCTGGCAATAGGCGGGTCGGGCTGTTGAACGACGTCTATCTGTGATGTACCTGGTCTGTTGACAGGTTTAACTGTTATTTCGGTAGATTCCATCGCAGTAGAGCAAGTGAAAGAAGGCTGTGTAGCAACGGGTACACCTGATGCTGCTGATGATGATGCTGCTTTTATAGCGGCGGTTGTTGTAGTCTCCATACTCATAGTTGTTTGTGCAGTTGTCCCAGTCCACACGCTCGTACTAGTGGTGGTGTTGCCTGATGATGGTGGCTCTTGATATTCTGCGGTGAAGAGACGTCTTTTTCCAATTGAGCGCGTAATCGGCATTGCAATGTGTCAATAACCTTCTGTTGTCGGCGTATACCTTCAAAGATCCGGCTCGAAGGACCATGCGATGTGCAGGACGCACACCAACTGTGCTGGATTGGAAGGTAGATGATGTTCAAAGAAAGAGTTATTGACCTGTTGATCCTTTATTTCAACTCTGTTACACGTATTACACGCTCTTTACTATTAGTATCACGTCGAAAGTATGTACACTGTATTTTCACTATAAACTGTACAAAGAGTGGACTGTATAAACTATTATTAAATCACTGTTCACTCGTCGAAGTCAAGCCGTAATATCACTGTTCACTGTTGGTTAACTCGGCGAGGTCGAATAATACACTTTCTGTTCACTATTAACTCCACGAGGTCGAATAATGCACTACTGTTAACTGTAAACTCCGTGAAGTCGATCGGTAGTATTTCTGTTTGATGTTAACTCCGCGCTGTCAGAATGTGAACTGAACTATGGGGCAAACCGTGTCCCCTTTTATACTAAACTAAGTACTTATAAAGCTGAAACTTCTAGAGCTTGTCGAAAGTTCTAGAAGTTTCTATTCTTTCTATGAGTCGAAGTATGTACCTAGGTTCCTTCTAGAACATCTTTCCAGAATATTCCACACATAGTTCTATAAAGTTCTAGAAGTTTCCATTCTTTCTATGAGCCATGATTAGGTAGGTAGTATGTAGGTTCCGTCTAGAACTTCTTTCCAGAATATTCTATACATAGTTCTATAAAGTTCTAGAAGTTTCCATTCTTTCTATGAGCCATGAGTAGGTGCCTAAGTATGTAGATAAGTAGGTCCCTTCTAGAACTTCTTTACAGAATGTTCTGTACATAGTATTGAATTGTATTAAACAAAATAGGCAAAAAACTATTGATAACTGATTATGAACTGTAACTATTGTATGCTATATCTATCTATGCTAAATAAGTGACGTCGTCCTGCACAGTAACTAGTAATTATAGTACTACCTATACTAGCTACCCGTCCTGGCTTCGCCTGGGTACGATTGACTAAAGAAGACAAATAGTAAGGATCTCTATTTTTTTTGAAAATGTTATAAAGCCTATGTTCACCGGGGATTGCGTATCTTTCCAACAGTGAAATAATGTTTCAAATCGGTTCAGCAATTTCGGAGCCTATTCGATGCAAACAAACAAACAAATCTTTCCTCTATAAACTCTATATAATCTTGTTTCCTATCGATAACACGGAATACACTATTATAAACATATTTATCATTCTTCACGCATGTAGATACCTACATACAAATTAGACGTATTTTTTAACCTCTATAAGAGAGAGTAGCCACTTCCGAAACTGGATAAGTGAGAAACCTGGATAAGTGAAAAACCTCTATAAGCGAGAATGAGATGGCGGTCCCTTCAACTCTCTCTTATCCAGGTTTGACTGTATTTATTTAAACGCCGAAAATGTTTTAGGATTTTATCATTGGGACTTACAAATTCAATGGATTATTTTTCGGAATAGATGTTTTTTCGCGATGTCAGGGTTGGTCCCATGGTAAAAGTTAAACATAATGTTAGGGTACAGAGATATGTATCTTAGAAATAATAAAAATCCGTTCCAAGAAGAAAAAATCGGCCAAGTGCGAGTTGGACTCACGAAGGGTTCCATACCGCGTTGGAGCCCCTTTAGCCCCATTTCTTGTGCTATTTTTAATAGCGAGCAAAAAAACTCCTAAAAATCACCTAACATTACTTATTTTATTCTGTTTTTAATATTTGTTGTTATAGCGGCAACAGAAATACATCTGTGACAGCGATCTAGCTATCATGGCCAGGCTATAAAGCATGTGACCACGAAAAGCGGGGACCCGCCGCTCGCACCTGTCTCTGTCCCTGTCTCGCGAGGTTCTCAGTTAAACGGTCAGACTATAGCCCGGCCGGCATGTGACAGATAGACAGGCGGACATCGGAGTCATAGTAATAGGGTATGGAACCCTAAAAACGCCCTGTATTTTATCGATCAAGTCACCTTTGAAAGAAAAAAAAGTAGCAAAAGCGTAAACCTCAATTCAAAATTGTTTAATTACGATCGGCACACTCCTATACTCCAACCTTATATGTAGGTAACTATGTACTGTTAAAATCGTAGTTTAAAATTCATAACACCCCCTTTTAGCGTTACAGGTTAAAGTATAAGTAAGGTCAAGTTGGGAGCATCAAGTCAATAAATTGTTCAGTTGAATGTGCAGCAACGAAGTGACAATGGCGGCAGATTGGCGCTGATTGGGCCACGATTGGAACCACTTACATACGGGCTCACTTCACTTCTTGTACGATTTGACCGATCGCTTGAGGTCCGATAGTCTTTGCTATTACTAAGACTCCGATGTCCGTCAGTTTGTCTGTCTGTCTGTCTATCACCAGGCTGTATCTCAGGAACCATGAAGCTAGGCAGCTGAAATTTTCACAGATGAAGTATTTCTGTTGCCGCTATAATAACAATTATACTAAAAACAGAATAAAACAAATATTTGAGGGGGCTCCCATACAACAAACGTGAATTTTTAAGAGTTTTTTTGCTCGATATTAATACTGGCAAGAGAAATGGGGTATAAGGGCTCCAACAAGGTAGGTACGGCGGAACCCTTCGTGCGCGAGTTCAACTCGCACTTGGCCGATTTTTTAAGTATTTCAATGTTCACGGTTGCAGTATTTGATAAATGAATCTGTCGGAAATGTTAAGAATAAAGTAAGTACCTATAGTTTAGTTTGTATTTTTCGTCACTTAATTGATATTTAAAAAGTAAGTGAATGCATTGAGCACGAACAGTAACATTTTCAAAGTCCATGACTACTGTCTACCCCATAGTGGTCGATATCAGCCACAAAGGCGAAAAGATGGGAAACCCGACAACCACCCTTCCTGTCGAAGCGGACTCCCGGGAAACAGACTATACGAGTACGTACCTATACCTAGAATACCTAGGTAACTGATGTTCTAGCTTCCTCATCATCATTTCAACTGTAGCATATCCTCTAGTTCTCTGCTGGACATCCTGGCCTCTTCTATAGATGTCCAATAAGAACAAAAGCGGCTTTTCATCACAATCACTACATAGTATGATTATTGTAATTTGCATTACGTTTTAAATGTTGACTTCCGATATTTAAAAAAAAATTTAGAATTTTTGTTAATAGTAAGTACCTAAATTAAAACATTTTCCTTTTTTCTTTTCTCAATATGACGTATGACAATATACGTCAATAAATTATTTAATGTAGAGCCAACTTTATAAGGGGAGCACGGATTTCCGAGACACAAGCTTAAAGCTTAGTTCGGCAATCCATAGCTCATGAATATTGTAGCTAATAAATAAGTTCATTTTAAGTTGTTAATTATGTTAAATTCTATACATTTTAAGTTTATTAGCAAAATTGTAATTAATTATTTTGTGTCAATAAATCATTTATTTATTTATTTATAGTATAAAACAAAGTCGCTTCCCGCTGTCTGTCCCCATGTACCTATGCTTATATCTTTAAAACTACGCGACGGATTTAGATGCGGTTTTTTTTAATAGAGAGTGATTCAAGAGGAAGGTTTATATGTGTAATACACCTGTGCGAAGCCGGGGCGGGTCGCTAGTCTAAAATAATAGGGACATCGCCACGATAGCGCTCAGATATAAATACTACCCCCGGTCACCCATCCGAATAATTACCGTGCTGAACATTTAAGTGCTACATCTCTCTTATTTAGCTGTGTTAAATTAGTTTGTAGAAATCAACAATGTATTATTTTCATGTCCTTCAAACCATTAATCTTTCTTTCTTGAATTAAAATTCTATACCTAAGATAAAATATAAACTAGGTCAATCTAAAGTTCTAAACCAAACCGGAGGAGGTACTCAATTCGACGCGTATTTTTTTTTTAATGTATAACCACGCATTTTTTCGTAGTAGTCCGATTTCAATAATTCTTTTTTTATTGGAAAAACTATACTTCGAAATTGGTCCCATCAAATTTTTATTGAAATCGGCAGAGCTGTTTTTGATAAATCAACAATAATGTGAAAAATGCCACATCGATCCGTGCGAAATATTCGCGAATTCTATAGACGAGTAAAGTCGGTCATGCTATTTTATGCGAAAAATAATTATATTTCGAATCAACAGAATTCCAAGGCAACTTGATGCGTCAACTCATGCAGTGTTTGCAGCCTTATCGATTGGTAGGTAGGTATTATACATAATAAACCTATCTAATGGTTAGGTATAAACAGTTTGCTACTAATTCAATGTTCATTACCGTTCTCTACATTATTTTTATGTCATTGAAAACTTATTTTATGCATCGATTAAAAAATGTATTATTTAGGTTTGACGTGTGTCTATTTAGGTAAAATACTTATAAGGTTTTGTTTTTGCAAAGTGTACCTAAAGAGTCTTGTGTAGTTTGCAAAAACATAACCTTAAATAATTTATTTTTTAATCGATGCATAAAAAAGTTAGTTTTCAGAGAGAGTTTTCTTCTGCGACTTTTGTCAAAACTCAAAAAAAAAATCGTTCCTCCATAGAAAAATATCGTTCACCCGCGACAAAAGGTCGACGAACAGCTGTTTCTTTTTTGAGTTTCGACAAAAGCTGTTAGTTTTGATGTACAGTATAAGCCCCTAAAAGGATGCTAATTTATTAGGAATAACCCTGTAAAACAAATTATAATATTAATGACACACTATTATACCCAATCAAACATGAACCCTACCTACAGAATAGAAATAAATAAATTAGACGAAAATAATCAAAACAAAAACGCCCACGAACAGTAAAAATAACTAAACAGGAAAAGATAAAATAGACACGAGAGAAGTGAAAGTAATTCTGCCTATTCTTATTTAAAAGTGTTCAGATTTTATAATAAAGCCTTCTTTCGGGGTCAGTTAGTATAATCTCACCGAGATAGCGGCATGAAGATTATTGCAATGAATGTAGGACATTTCAAATTATGATCACGTCAAACAAATCTGACAACTGGCAACACCGTTATAAAAAAATAGTAATGTTAGATTTGAAATCAATAAGAATCTCATTACAATGGCAAATGCAACTTCTCTGCGATGCCAGAATTAAAAAAAATATATTTGTTTCGTGTAAGTTTCGTATAATTTTAGACAAAATCTTACAGTCATAGATAGACCAAACGAGTAAAGATGTATTGTAGGTAGTAATGTCACAGAGAAATAGGGAATATGTTAGTCAAACAAAAGAATATATTTATGTGTAAGTACCAAATTCATTGCCGCATAAGATTGTATTGTAAGTACCTAATAGTAGGTATACCTACCTAGTACCAGTAATAGGTACCTATTTTTTTTTTGGAAAGTAGTCATTTCAAAACTAGACTTTGGCCGGTTGCTTTTCTTTAATTAGTAAATTAAATAACCAAAATATGCATAGGTTACGTTGCATCTGCAAAGAAAATGTCTACAACATGAGTCTATTGCATTAACATATAAAATATGTCGGTATATTACATGCAAAGCTGGTTTTCCTGTTATTCAAGTTAATAAGTACAAAACTGTATTCATGGAGATACTAAAATATAAATCTGGACTGGAAATACCACGCACAACCATTTTCCTTTTTGGTCGCGACGCCTGCCATTGCTCTCCACTGCAATTTGAAAATAGAATACTAGGTTTTTTTTGTTGCATCGCGTTCTGGCCGTTGACATCAGACTGCATCTTATTTTCGGCCAGTCTCCGGGAGTGTTGCCATATTCGTCGGACTTTCACCAACGTATAGGTGAAAAATAAAATAAAAATGTAACATGACACTTTATGGTTCGACATAGCTTTCGGCTTAGGGGTTTGTTTGATCATTTTTTTTTGGCATTTTGTGGTTTCGTTAAAGTTTTTACTTGACAGATTTAAGTATCTACACTTTTAATATGAAATCTTTTGGTTATTTTACATTAAAAATTGGAATAAAATACATCACAAGAAACGTAAGTGCCTAACAATTAGACATTTTGGGAAAAGGTGTTTTTATAATCACTACATAGTGTAGAACAAAGTTGCTTGCTGTCTGTCTGTCCCTATGTACCTATGATATCTTTAAAACTACGCAACGGATTTTGATGCGGGTTTTTTTGTTATTAGATAGAGTGATTCAAGAGGAAGGTTTATATGTACAATACACCTGTGCGAAGCCGGGGCTTGCTTGTTAGTTCATATTTAATGCAGTAATAAATAAGATTCAGTCCAAACAGACCGCAAGCGACATTCTTATTACTTACGTATTTAATCGTTCAAAAGCTATATCTACATAATCATTACCATTAGGCATGCTAGTTTTCAGCAATATTAGCTTTCTAAATTACCGTTATATATTATTGCTTTTAATTTAAACTGAATCAAACATCTTGCCGGTTGACATGTTAGCTACAAGTTGCGCTAAACCCAATCCTGACCATCGAGCTATATTACTACGTATACTGGACCCTTCTACGGCCAATACTGGACCGACGAATACAAAGAAATTCGTTGATTTTCCATGTTTTTTAATGTTATGCAAATTTTTCAAACATAATCACAGAGTTCCTATCTGTGAACATAATACTTATAATTTGTTTTGATTAGGTACTACAGAAATTTTTCTGTTTAGTTTTTGGTAACAGTTCTTGTTTTTTTTTTATAATTATAATACCTACCAACTTAAATTCGGTTTAAATACAAATTTGTCATGTTTTGTTTGTTTTTGTTATTATAATTTTACGGTAGTAACAGGAGTATTTTTTTTTACTGTTCTAACAACTTTCAACCGTAGTAGTAAGAAGAGTAATTCGTTTCCCGTTCTTACTACTGGTAGTAAGAATGGTAGTAACACTGGGAACAAACCCTAATTTTACCTACACTTGTTACACACACAATGTCACATCTTCATTTTTAGTCTATGAAAAGTATCGCAACATGGCGTCCACGCGCCATCCGATAGTATTTTGTTTGCATTTAATTGTAAAATGATTATCTAATTACTCACCGATGGAAAGTTATTCCTTTGCACTTCGCCGTATTCTTTGTATTATTCGTGCAATATCTTAACACACACGAGACCATATTCAATAATTTTGAACTTTTTTCGTTTTAAAACAAACTAGACTGATGTACTCAAGAGCTAGCAAGCAACTAATTGATGTGCAGCCATATGGCTGCATTTGGGCGGAACATGGTAGGGATGTGCGTCGTCTTCTCTATACGTAGTAATATTTTCTCAAAGATCCTGACTGTAGTATTATTACCCACGACGGAACGGAGCAGCGGTATATGCGTTTAGGGTGAGAGATGTTTGTGTGTGCGTTTGTGCAAAGTAATGTTCCCACCTATCTTCTAAACTAATGATCCGATTTTGATGCGGTTTTCAATAACGGGTTTGTGTTTGATGAGTTCATGTTCTTAGACAGGTGTCATGGCTGTAACTCACTAGGGGGCGCCACAATATTAGTGCGAAACAATGTTGCAATATAATCAAAACGAAATGTCCGATTACAATTCTGTTTTCAGCAATGTGTACGTGGTAGCTTAATGCAGGTTCCCAAATAATAAAAATTACGTCTTTTATTCTTTTTCAATGAGATTTTTACCGTCGTGGGTTTTTTTCAAAATTTTTAATTTTGCTTAATCTTGTTAAGCTGCGAGGATTGGATTTCGCGCAGCTTCTAGCTAACTTCACAGCTGCCAAGAACTTTGATTTAGGTCTATCCAAAACTGATAGGTTAATATCCTACTAATATTATAAACGCGAAAGTTTGTAAGTACGAGTATGTATGGATGTTTGCTACTACAAACGGCTGAACCGATTTGAATGAAATTCGGTATGAAGGTAGCTTAGACCTTGGACATAGGCTACTTTTTATCTCGGGCTAACGCGAGTAACACCGCGGGGTGCAGCTAGTATATTATACAGGGTTATTCCTAATCTATTAGCATCCTTTTAGGGGCTTATTCTGTACATCAAAACTATTGTTCTGCGACTTTTGTCAAAACTAAAAAAAAAACATTTGTTGTTCCATAGAAAAATACCGTTCACCTGCGACAAAATGTAGGTATGTAACAGCTGATTTTTTTTTGAGTTTCGACAAAAGTCGCCTAGAACTAAAGCTGTTAGTTTTGATGTTCAGAATAAGCCCCTAAAAGGATGCTAATTGATTAGGAATAACCCTGTATATATTATAAATATCAGACACATTCCACGAAATTTATCAAAGCGCCAGTGTTATAAATCCTTGTCCTTTACTCTTAAATAGTTATTGCATAGAAGGCGTCGTGTCCATTACAATAAACAGCGCTTGCATTTATATCATGCGTAGGAGGATATGATATTTCAGCTCTCAACTTTACAGCCTGTAAACTGTGACCATATTAGGAGGGAGCCGTGTCTGACAGACTAAATAAGGTTCAGAGACTCAAGTCTCAACAGGAAGTGGAAAATTGTGTGAAAGAGTAAATGAGTATGAATAAAGTTTGAGTGTTTAAATTGAAATAGATTTAGGAAGAGAACTAAGAACTATTAATTAACCAAGAATAGGCCAATCTATTAAGATCATACAGATCTGAATTGAACATCATCCATGGAAAATGGATGATGTTCAATGACACACTACGGTTAGTGACGTAAAAGTGGTACATAACTAAATCCGTGTATCAAACATCACACATTCTTTCATCAACGTTTTTGGACAGCTTTCGTGTTTTCTTATAACAGTTTATAAACGAGCAGTTTTTTCTCTGGTCGCTGAATCTAGACTTACGTTATTTGACCGTTTTGCAGATAAATAGACAAAATACTGTTATTTATTAGTATTATTAGTTTTACAACTCACGGGTTGCCCCGGATCTTTGAAAGCCATTGGTGAAGCCAAAACCAACACCAAGAGACCCTACAATAATCATTTTAAAAAATACAGTTTTGGGTACCAGTATTATTAGTATTAGATAAGTAGATGTCCTATAAACAACTGTTTCTGATAGGTACTAGAATTCTACTACTTTTTTTTACTATCTATGGACAGGATGCTGCAGTGCGCAGTTTGTAATCTGTCTTCCTAATCTGTCACACTCCCGCCATAAACGGGCTACGGTAGCGCCAGATGTACCGATGACTGACTAAGACCAGCGTTGGGATATTTTTAATTATACCGACGCGATCGAGAGCCACGTTAATGGACACTTTATTAAAACAGCTTGGAGTGTTATTTCTTCCTAGGATATTTCAGGGGAAGGGTGCGTGACGCATAAATCTGGAGCGTTAAAGTTACAGGACTTTAATCCCTTCCTGGTGGCCGTGGTGGTCTAGTGGTTATATCGCTGGCATGTCATTCTCAAGGTCGTGGGTTCAATCCCGGTCCCGTACTGAGTTTCTTTGGAACTTAAGTACGGAATTTCACACCACTGGCTTTTCGGTGAAGGAAAACATCGTGAGGCAACCTGCGTACGTCCGTAGAAGAAATTCGATGGCGTGTGTGAATCCACCAACCCGCACTGGGCCAGCGTGGTGGATATGGCCCAATCACCCTTCGTGGGTAGGACTACGTCCTGCAGTGGACTATTAATAAGGCTGGTACAGTACAGTATAGATTAATCCCTTCCTGTCTGATTCTTACAAACAGGGCTGTAGCATATCTAATACAGGGTTATCTGTTTGCCCTGTCCGAAGGCGAAAGGATGTGATTCAGACTAACTTTGTGAACGACTTTTACTATGGGGCCAACCCGGGAATTCAAAAAATGCTGTTACATAGATGAATTGCAACTCGGAATCGACAAAATGTACCTACGATTTAAGATTATCTGAATTTCAATGCTCAAACTTGTACCGCTCATAGCGTAGTTGGTGTTCGTTAGCGATCATCAAAGTTAAAAGCAACGTTCAGCACGGTCAGTCTTCGGATGGGTGAGGTGACCGCGGGTGGCATTTACATCTGAGCGCTACCGTGGCTCGGACGACAAGTTAAATTGTAGGTGTCGGTTGTATTAACCGTTTAGCCATGTAGTTTTGTAAATGTTCTTATTATTTTTCAACGGAAAGTAGAATATCACAGATGTTTTTATTAGCGATGGACATGAACATTGAATTGTAAGATTGGATATGGCAAACACCCAGTATAATTGTTGGGTTAGTAAACATACATGAGTAAGTATCTGGTCATTTTGATATTTAATTATTTTTGTACATTTTATTTTGTATTTGGCCTCTGCTGTGAAATAAATGAAAACAATACCTATTTTGTAGTGATAACAGTAAATAAAAAAATACCTTGGTTTTACGCACAAAAATTAATTTAGGTATGTTCGAAATATATGACAAAATTAATCGCAAACAAAGCAGGATACTATTACAATAGGTACAGAAAGAACAACATAAAAGAAGCATGCATACATAGAACTATAAAAAATGTTAACTAATTAAGTTTTAAGAAAAACTTATTTGCCAATGGAAATATAACTGTTTAACTAGGTAATAAGGGGTATAATTAATTATGTTAGGTAATGAAGTGTCCTGAAAATTTATAAGTCGCTGAGCATTTTGACTTCTATTTCACTGCAATAAGAGTAATGTCCGTAATGTCGACAAGTTGACGTACTCGTACAGCTAGGGCTGCCAACAGTGCAATACAAGAAACAAGAAATAAAATTAAAAATTCTAAAAAAAAAAATAGACAAACGGTAAATTGTTTCCTATACGTATAAAAAACTGCGGTAGATTAGGTCTGCTGCAGTCGTTAAATTTTTAAAGGGATCAGGTGATCTTTAGGGTTCCGTACCCAAAGGATAAAAACGGGACCTTATTACTAAGACTCCGCTGTCCGTCTGTCTGTCTGTCTGTCCGTCTCCAGGCTGTATCTCATGAACCGTTATAGCTAGAAAGCTGAAATTTTCACAGATGATGTATTTCTGTTGGCGCTATAACAACAAATACTAAAAACAATAAAATTAATAATTAAGGGGGGCTCCCATACAACAAATCTGATTTTTAAGCCGTTTTTCGCTCCATATTAATAATGGTAACAGGTAGATGCTTGAAATTTTCACAGAATATTTATTTGTATATTCACTTGAATAATGAATAATAAAATGAAAATAAAATAAATATTTAATGGCTCCCATACAGTACGGTCCCTCCGTGGGCGAGTCCAACTCGTACTTGGCCGATTATTTTTTATTTCGGGGCTACCATGCCTTGCGTACCTACGTATATAGCTAATGATTTGCTCTAGTGGGGGCAGCTGCCTTATTTTTGCTCACCCAAGAAATCACAATCAGGTATCACAAAACAAATCAGCTGTTCCATACAAAAAGTTCATTGACTTCCGACAATAGGTATGGAACAGCAGATTTTTTCATGTTGTGAGGCTAGCCCCATAGTAAATCTTGTTCATAATGACGAATACTTAATATTAATTTGTTATAAATTATGTTCGTGCTTCGATAAGAAATTTAAAAAGTAAACATACTGGATATGTTTCACGTTAAGTATTTTGTCAATGCAGGGTGTCATTTATTTTTTGACTGACGAACCGGAGGAGGTACTCAATTCGACGCGTATTTTTTTAAATTTATTAACCACGCGTAACATTTTTTCATAGTGGTCCGATTTCAATCATTCTTTTTTTTTTTGAAAAGAGTATACTTCGAAATTGGCCCCATTTAAATTATGTTGAAATCGGCTGAGCCATTTTTGATAAATCAACAATAATGTAAAAAATGCTACATCGATCCGTGCGAAATATTCGCGAATTCTATACACGGGTGAAGTTGGTCATGCTATTTTTTGCAAAAAATAATTATTTACAACATAGAGCTATGTTTTTTAATGCTAAAATAATTTGATAGCCCTGCGTGCGGCGTGCAGAACTAACAGACAGATTAGCAATCAACCACAGTACGAGGTCGTTGAACCTGTCGTCTGGAAGCGAACACGATTAATACCTAACTTAGTTTAGGAAGAAAAAATACTCTTTGTTAGGATACAACGGTGATGATGCCCTGGTAGCACTCGTTTTGACTCGTCAGACGTTTTCCTGTACTTTAATTGCGTTTTAATCATAAGGTTTTAGTTGGTTGGAGAGATAACCTGACTAAAACAATTATTTGGTTTACTGGCAAGTGTCTTTATTGCCAGAAAATTCAGTAAGACTACTTAAGACGCTGCTACATAAAAGCAAATGTATCATCAACAAATGTAAAACCCTGTAAAAGATAATTATCCTTTATCTTCAAGTATCTGATGAAAAAAAAACTTCCAATAAAAAAATTATGATAGTTATTTTATCAAAGTTATTGTTATTAGGTATTTTATCAAATGTATTATTATTATTTTTTTATAACACTCTTTGTGTAGGTACCTAAATTTTGGGAAATGGTTTTAACACTGGCCTCCCTTTCAGGTAACTTGACATAAAGCCCGATTACAGAGGCGCCAGCATAAATTTAATAGCAACGTAAATAGCGTTCTCTCTATCGGATGCCTAAAGTGAAAAAGAAACAGAACTATACTATTTAGCTAATATAATTACGATGGTGCCTCTGTAATCGGGCGAATAGTGTGAGCAGAAGGACCTTGAGTCCAGGATAATTATGACAAAAATTAGAACAATTATTTTATAAGCAAGAAACATAAAGAAGACCTAGGCCACGTACGTAGTATTATTATATCTTCTTTGCCTAGGCTTCCAAAACCTTGCACTTGCGCCATATACCTAACAGCAGAACTCTTCCGTGACTTGCGCCATCCAACATCCAAAAGACAGAAAAAAAAATACACTATATAAATATATACTTAATATCCCCAAAACTCGTAGTCAAAGAAAAAACTATTTCGTGTTACGGAAAGAGAGAATCATCACCTACTTCGAAAATAGAGTGGAAATAACTCCATAAATACTGCAGTCGGTTAGTTTTTCGTTCGAATGCTGACAATGCTGACTCAGAAAACAAATGTCCTGTCACAAGTTAAATTAACCGTCTTCCAGAAACTCCATTAGGGTAGTAACAGATTTGGATACACGCCAAATGATAATTTCAAGGTTTTAGCCTAAAGCTGGAACCTTTCCTATATTTCAGCAAAAACAAAATATGACGAAATCTGATCTTGCTTTTCGAAGCAAGAAGTAAATACTTGAAAAGAGAAAGAATATATAACCTTTTAATTTATTTTATTTTATTTTATAAATATGGTTTTACTTTACGGTAATGAAATATATGTATGTACTTTTCTATTTATTTATTATTTATTTCAAACCTATGCCCCAGATTATTATTTTAAAATAATGGCTTGGCCAAGCCAATCTTTAAGTTTCGTTCATGCGTCTAATGACTAAGTTTTTTTCTGAATTTCCTTGAAATGTTATTAAAACAGATAGGCATTCATTTCGTGAATCAAACTGGGCTAGCATAGGTACTCATAGATAATCTTATAGCTAGAACTATATGCATGAGTAAACCAAAACTATAGGTACTCGTTAACTGTATCACTACTTTTCTTGAATTTATGTAGTCATCTAATCGTTTTGAGTCACTTTACAGTGAGTTGTATTCTGTGTAGTAAATGCTACATATCCTAGTCATAACAAAGATATTATAAAGGACTTTTTATTTAACTTTTTTACACCTACGCTCTTACAACACAGTTAAGGATTGAGGGTTACCATTTTTGGGATTTATGACGGATTTCTGCGTGCGGCGTGCAGAACTAACAGACAGATTAGCAATCAACCACAGTACGAGGTCGTTGAAACTGTCGTTTGGAAGCGAACACGATTAATACCTAACTTAGTTTAGGAAGAAAAAATACTCTTTGTTAGGATACAACGGTGATGATGCCCTGGTAGCACTCGTTTTGACTCGTGAGACGTTGTAGAGAAACTAACCTTTTTGTTAGCTTCTCTACATTCAGACTCTTTCAACGTTAACACTACCAACTTACAATTCTAGTTATGAATTTTTTTTTGTTATTCTTTTTTTTGACAGGATCAGCGATCCTTGTTTGTAAAATTGGGCAGTCTTGAGTGGGAAGTCATCTTGAAGACACCATTTTTTCTATGAAAGATGTAGTGTGTGTGATTTTAGTTTGCGTGGACGAGTCCCGTAGTGTAAACCGCATGAGCGTCGGGTAACAGTCAGGGTGAGAGGCTCCGGTCCCTTTGACTTTGTTTACAGGAGGATCTCTTGTTTTGGGGCCACTGACCCCTTACCCTGGAGCACTGGGCTGGCGCTGTCGACGAACCCTGTCGGCCGGTTTGGGCCGGCGCCTGTCGGCCGGTTTGGGCCGGCGCCTCCACCTCAGTCGACAGATGTCTCCACGCTAGCGCTCACCTAGCGCTACCTTGCTGGCGCCACACTATCGGCGGGTCCAGCTCAGTCTATAGAAAATCCTCGGCCAGCCTCCAGCGTGGTTCTACGAGTGCTACCCTCTCCCTTTTTGGCTAACATTCCAAGGACTCTTTCAAAATTCTCTCTCTCTCTCTCTCTCTCCGCTTCTTGAAGACTTAATAGACTATAAGTGCAGTGTGTGTCTAGTGTAAATAAATGTGTAAATACTAAGGTTAGTTTTCTATTTTAATCTCCTCTCTCCGAACCGTTAGGAATCCTATCCACTAGGCAGGACTCTTTGGTTAGGTTCTCTGAAGTCTCGTAACTTGTGGTGTGGCAACCGGCTCCCCCGCTTGCCACATTACGGGTCCTCTAATCCTCTTTTAACTTGTGGTGCTGCAAACGGCTTCCCCGTTTGTAACATTACAACGTTTTCCTGTACTTTAATTGCGTTTTAATTGGTTGGAGGAATAACTTGACTTAAACAATTATTTTGTTTACTGGCAAGTTTCTTTATTGCTAGAAAATTCAGTAAGACTACTTAAGACGCTGCTACATAAAAAGCAAATGGATCATCTACATTGGATTGGATTTGTCCCGAGATATCAGTATTTTTAGTTGGAAATGCATCACTTTAAATGTAGCGCTCGTAGCGTAGTTTGACTAGGTGATTGTCAGCGATCACCGAAATTAAGCAACGTTCCGCACGGTCAGTACTTAGATGGGTGACCGCGGGTGGCATTTTCTAACTGAGCGCTACCGTGACTCGGATGACACGTTAAATTGTAGGCCCCGGTTGTTTTAACCGTTTAGCCATGTCAGAGGCCTTCAGGCGGCCTAAAAACTCTGACACCAGGGCTAGCCACCCGGCCTATACGAACTTACTTACTTTTTATCACTTTAAATCGTGCATACTGTGATCTAAGGATTATTTTAATTGACGACTGCTGTATACCGATAGGTAAGCGAGCTACACCCTAGACCGCATATCAGCTTAACATCAGGCAGTATGTAGTCAAACGCAAACCTATAAGAAATTTAAAAAAAAACAGTCCAACGGCAGGAACCCCGGTTGCGAAAAATCTCGTTATTTTTCAACGAAAATCTCTACAAGTTTGAATTATCGGCTTGGGACTCCTAACAGCAAGGTTCATGTAGGTACCTACCTACCAATACCAAATCGTAAATGTAAACAGTAGTTTAGATAATATATAATCAAAATACTTTCACTAATATCTAAATATTATGTAATATAAACTACTAGCTGACCCGGCGAACTTCGTTTCACGCAATAAATGATTGATGAATTATAGTCTATGTGTTATTCTGATGTATAATATAAACATGTTATTATTGCAAAGTTTCATCTCAATCCGTTCATTAGTTTTTGCGTGAAAGAGTAACAAGCATAACATCCTTTGGTACATACTCACAAACTTTCGCATTTATAATATTAGTAGGAAGTAGGTTTTTATTTGGTCTGAGGGAAGTAGGGCATTATTTAATAACAGATAGATTGCTAAGTTAGATTCAAGTACGTGTAGGTATTAGCTGTTTAATTTAAAGATTAGGATGGAATAAGGTTACGTCTACCTTCTAATCACAGACAACTTCATTATGGCATGTTATTAATAGATAGCTTTAGATTGAGAGTATATTTTATAATATTTTTACGTACTGTTTTTAATTATAGTTTATCAAAAATAATTACATGATAACGATGTACTTGTATACATTTATGTACTCGACTACCTACAGCTGTAACGAATACCTATTGTGTTATGCAATCAGTATTTGATATATTTTTTTATTTCATAATTATACAGGGTTTTCTAAAACTGGTGTACTAACCCAAAAGGAGGAGATTCAGACCATAACAAAATTATAAACCACTTTAATTAAGAGTCAAACCCAGATTTAGAGGAAAAAAATCAGCTGATTCGTACCTACATTTTGTCGATTTCGGGTTGCAATTTTGAATGGGGACAGACAATTTTTTTTTCTAGTTCCGTGTTAACCCCATATGTATTAAAAATTATTCATTAATTATTGTCTTAATCACCTCTTATCGGCTTAGTACCTACAGGGCAAGCAGATAACCCTGTATTGCATAAGTTTTAGCTTCAGAGCTCCAAGGGGGCCCAATTTTTAAAAATAATATTAAAATCTTCATTATCATTGCACAAACAATGTGTGATTCATGTGAAAATATGTTTTTTTGTGATATTTGAACTATTCCAAATATAATGTTATAGTTGGAAATAATTATGTGTGTGAGAGATTACATATTTCAACACTGTAACATTTATGTTTACCACTCGTAAATTATTATGTAAAAAAATAGATTCGATTATTTACCTAACAAAGTCCTGGTATTTTATTTCAAAAGTGTGTAAATATTGATTAAGGGGATTTATAGACCTTTAGTCCAAAAATCCCCTGCGGCATTGCGGCAGGGGATTTGTGGACAAAAAGTCCAAAAATCCCCTTACGCTAAACCGCAGGGGATTTATGGACAAAAGTTCCACTTATCCCCTGCGCAGGGGATCTTCTAAGGGGATTTGTGGAATAAGCCTTTGATTCTACACAGACTTTTGTTTTCAGTGATTTCTTGTAGGTATTTGGCTGATAAAATGGCGGCAAAATAACTAACCATGAAGGACAGGCCAAGGAACTGCAACAAAAACCTATAAAACACCTACACTTTGCTTTACAATGCAATACAAAATGTCTCTTGAATCTGTATTCAGTATTCAATAGCGTTTACATTTTCATACCAAATAAGTCCAGAACGATTCGCATCGGAAATATAAAGCAGTTTGATTTTACTGCCTTATTTTGTTTTGTCATTTAAAGTGACCAAGTAAAAAAAAAAGAGAACAGCGGGGCAATTCTGACAACCGATTTCGTTACTAAGGTGACACGTTCTTGAACTTGTCTCGTTTTTCTGACAGTTTTGAGCAATCGGAACTGTCAGAAAAACGAGAGAGGTTCAAGAACATATCACTTTCGTAAAGAGATCGGCTAACAGAATTGCCCCGCTCCTAAATGTTTCGCATTGCCAAAAAAAGAAAAAAAAACTTGTCACTGGTTACAGCTTGTACTAAGTACAGGTGCCTCACAGAGATACAGCTCTGTGATCTACCTATTATAGTTTGGTGTCTAATATAAGGGGAAAATCCTAAGGAAAAATCAATGGGTGGCAACATTACTGGTTACAATAAAAAAAGTACCTATTCTGCATGGCGTTTTTATTCCTACCCATGTCGAGAACCTCACATCGTAGATATAAAAAAAAGTATTTATCTATGAGTTTTTGTAAACATAAAACTTAAATTAAAAATTTTAAAAACCCCCGACACAAAAACCTACCTAAAAAAAGTACGAAATGGTTCTTCCATCCCCACTTTAACCCACCATAACTCTTAAACGGCTCAATCGATTTTTATAAAACATAGCTAAGAACACTCTCGATTAAATCTCCTTTCATCCAAAAAAAAACTAAACTGAAATCGGTTCAGTGGTTCGGGCGCTATGATGCCACAGACAGACAGACAGACACACAGACACACAGACAAACAGACACGTCAAACTTATAACACCCCTCTTTTGCGTCGGGGGTTAAAAAATAGAGATGAGTTGAGGACCTTGATGAGGACTCACGAGAGTTTTGCCAATAAAAACAAAATGCACCAAGAAGTATTGAACAAAGGAGATCGGGACCGGTTAGCGTGGGCGCATAGTTACTCCGCTGTTTACACTTTGTTTCGATGTATTACCTCCATATAAAGTAGGCAAAGATGTCTTACAATACACGAGTGGTATAAAGCCGAATCATACAAGTCGACGGATGTGAATTTACCTACAAGCTGCGCAATATCTAATCCTGACTGAAGCTCACACATTAAACTATGACTCAACGATTGGTCGAAATGTTTTTGATAAAGCTTGTACCTACTCGTTGCTAACTTCACAGTCGCCAACTTGTTCTACTCGGTTCACTTGGCATAGAACATGTTTGACTGAAGAACACTTGAACCTAAAAAAGTTTACTTAGCATACGTTAGTTTGTTTCAGCCATAGGACGTTCACTGCTGAACATAGGCGTCCCCTATAGCTCTCCAATAATACCGGTCGGATGGTCCGACTCAACCACACAAGAGAGAGGACTCAACTCTGAAGATACCCACCTCACACAATTACACAAAGCAATACCTTTGCCAATTTTTTTAGTCTTTATGTTTGGAACAGCTGATTTTATTTGCAATTTCTGGGATGGTCTCATAGTAAAATTTGCTCTTAAGTTGTGCGTATATTATAGGTACCAGTAACTCGGTATCTACATTATACTATAGTAGCAAAGAATATATAATAATACTAGTAGTTAAATAACCTACCAATCTTTAGTTTGCACACTTAAAAGGAAAACAATCAACTTGTTCTAGTATGACGTTGGCTCTCATGCAAATTGATGACGTTTGGTTTTACCGACGCAATCCGATAATTGAATAGGTTAGTCTTCATCAAAAAGAAATAAATATGTTTATTTCGTCATCTTTGCCGTCTTTGATAAAAAATAATTCTATCGTAATAGTAGTAGGTACTTAAGGTACCTACTTGAGTGAAGAATACACGTGCGATAGCAAATAAGCAGTAACTTGACATTTTGGCGAAACGTCAAATGACCGCCATGCATTATGCCGCGCCGCGCGCCGGTCAGAACCAGAACATAATAAGACGGTTACAAGACTAGAAAACCATAATAATGATACGACATAATATTGGTATACCTAAGTGTATCAAATCAGTCATCATTCCTAATAGATTTATTTGCTTGAAATGACTGTTAATTTTTGAGAAATAGAAATTGGATATTAGTTTCATGTGTAGATCGTAAACAGACAGGCGAAACAAGCTCATGGAAAAATAACAAAAAATACAAATATTTGTTCATTTAGGTACGGTAGATATCACTTTTTCGTAGCGCAAGAGTAAATTGTAACAAACTTTATGAGAACAACATAAAAATTACAAAATAGGTTAAAGGAAAACACACTTTTATTGACAAAAATATGGCGCAGCGGATCATTGCTAAACCTGCTTCTCGTGGCTACCAAAAACAAACAAAGAACACGATACTAGGTTGACCCAACAACCCATATTCAATCATATTCATGTTTCCAAAACATGAGATCGCTCGTCAAAATAAATTTATTATCAAACATGACTTACAAAGTAGCTTGATGAAGAAAAATATCATAAAACAGTTAAAACACTGCACTGCACGTCTGCCAGTCTCTCAGGTAAACATATGACTGGTGTGTAAACTGTAAACACAGTTGTTCCACTTCCAAGGCAAAATATCGAATTGCTAAAGTATCTATAGGCATTATTTTCCTCCTATACACGTTATTATTCATAATATGTAGTAGGTAGGGAACTTATCGATCAGTGGTAGGAATTTGTGGTTAGAAGGATAAAGTTACAAGGATTTTATGTATGGTGTTGGTTTAATAATCAATTTAATATTTCGAATCCAAGCGTTTCGAATCCTTATTCCTCATACGAACAGCCAGAATGTGGAACGCTTTGCCTGGGTCTGTCTTCCCGCTAAAGTACAACGTGGGTGTCTTCAAATCCCGAGTAAATAGGTATATTTTAGGTAAGCGTGCTACAACCTAAACAGCATATCTGCTTAACATCAGGCAATATGTAGTCAAAGGCAAACCCATACGGAATTAAAAAATAACTAATTATGAAAATGTCACTGAAAGCTGGTCTCTTACTATGGGCTTTATTAATAGATAATAGGCTCAAAGTAGCCCAACGAGCTATGAAGAGGGCTATGCTCGGAGTCTCTCTGCGAGATCGAGACAGAAATGAGGAGATTCGTAGAAGAACCAAAGTTATCAAAACAGATTGGCAAGTTGAAATAGCAGTGGGCAGGGCATATAGCGCGGAGGACTGATGACCGATGAGATCGAAAAGTATTCGAGTGGAAACCACGTAGTATATTCCCACAGAAGTTGAAACAGTCTGAAAAAAATCTGTCAATACAAACTAAGGTGCCTTTGATTATTTAGGTTACCGTTTCCCCAGTTAATAACTAAGGAATAAACCAAGCTAATCAAATTAGCCGTAATGAAGCAATAATACCGCCAAATAAAATGCAGCTCCTTTTATTAACACAAAACAAGTCCGGATATTCGTCAGCTGGTGAGGAGTGAGGACAATGGTCGTCTAACTTGGCGTCTCCCGCCATTAACGCGTCTAATGACATATTCCGCGCATGCGCACTGCCCGCCGAGCGTGAATCACGCTGCGGCGCGAATTTCGAATTTCGAATGAAGTTGTAGATTTGTTTGCACGCTTGTGATGTAGGTATGATTGGCCAGTACTTGATTGAAATTTAAAAAATAACGTTCGTAGATCTTTTCATTGACCGACGAATCGAACCGGAGGAGGTACTCAACGCGACCCTAATTTTTTTATATGTATAACCGCGCATAACCTTTTTTATAGAAGTCCGAATTCAATAATTCTTTTTTATTGGAAAGAGTATACTTCTAAATTGGTCCCATTAAAATGTTATTGAAATCGGCTGAGCCATTTTTGATAAATTAGCAATACCTAATGTGAAAAATGCTACACGATCCGTGCGAAATATTCGCGAATTCTGTAAACGGGTATACACGGTCATGCTATTTTTTGAAAAAAATAATTATATATTTATCATATTATTATTATTACAACTTTTGATTATTGAAATGTCAGATGTTTCATACATTACCCGAGTACAAAAGTACGAAATAGTTAGTCATTTGTTTACATTTCGATACCAGAAGTATCAATTAACGTAAGGGACATTTTGGCGAAAATGAGTTATATATGTCGGAGAGCAGCCCCTTGAGCTGATTTGCTTTATTTAATTACTGGCAATACACAGACAGATAATATTTCGAGATACATTTGACAGATGACTTTTCTGTCAACTTCAATGTAGTATTTTTAGACTTCTATCTACTGGCCACACTTTTCCCTCGCCCTTCTCTCTGTGGTTGTCATCTGTCATCGTGATATACTTGAAAAGAAATTGTAACTAAAAAGGTGTAAAATCATTTAATGTGTAAAATATAGTGTGCAAATAAAACGAATAACAATTAAACAAAAACTTTATATTTCATTTAATCCAAAATATGAAATTCAATGTCGTGCCCACGTCACACTGACGTACACATTGGCGGGAAAAGGCGTGGCTTGAGTCACTTTTGTTTTGACGAAAATACAAGAAGATGTTGAAAAATCATCGGAGTGTTCAATTGTTTGATTCGAAGACAATTACTGTAATTTTTGAAGAATTACTCTGTAAGCAGAATAAAGTTGATATTGGAAATTCGCTGGTGTTCATATTTCAATAACTAGCACTATGATCAAGGAGGTTATCGAGACAATAATACACGTTTGTTGACCCCTCCCGTCATCAGAAGTCGGGATAAAAAGACGCGCTCACAAGTGGAAAATAACAAAAAGGAATGGAAAATCTTATTAAAGTAGCATAACTAAAATGTTTCTCACTTTGGACAATGACTACGAAAGGCTAAACTAATGGCGAAGTACCTTTTCCTTAGTTGAACTCCCGCAATAACAATGTCCGAACAAACAACAACAAGATGCAAGTCCGATGTCACTGATACCAAACAAACATAGACAGCTGACAAAAACTCGCCACTACCTGTCTTGAGATGGACCTAAATGGAGATTGAGTTGGAGCGAGCCTGTAACACATTTGCTATGAAGACTTCTGCAAATTGGAATGGGCGGAGCGGCGCTTGTGCGTTGATAAAGGCCTGCTAAGAATCCTAACATCTTTCGGGTGAGATCTTTTCATGTTGTTAAAACTAAAGCAAAGTTAATGTTCTGACTAGAAATTAATTGCTAATTTTAGGGCATCCGCATTTTCATAACGATCAAGATTTCTCAAACTAGTGCATAACGTACAATCTAAATTCTAAATTATGGTAAATGATTGACGCTATTAATTGATTTCAATGTTTTGTACTACCAAATAAGATACACAAGTTTAAGTAAAGGTTTTTAATTGTGCTATGGTGTGCCACTTGATTATCCGGCCCTCAGTTATACGGATTCTTGATTATCTGGACTACTTCTCATGATCAACAAACTGTAGTGTTCTAGTAGAATACATGCATATACATGTACAATGCTACATAACCCATCTGCCCCAAGCGCTATACTGCCCTAGGTACCCGTATTGCTATTGATGTACTAGGTGCCATGTGTCACCTCATGAACACAAGCGTACTTAAGCGAGCAGTGTTATAAATCAAAGATAAAATAAATATGATTGAGTCCTTAAAAATGACAAGCTTGTAAGTAGCCAAGATAATAAAAGAAACCGCTATTTTCATTAATCCAATTATCTAGATATTCGATTGCCCCAATGCTCCATGACACGAGTTAGTCCAGTTGATCAAGTCTATTACCAAAGTTATCTAAATCAAACCTCACTGATTAGCTGACAAAATGATATTTGTGATATTGTCAAAGTTTAATAACTAGGTACCTTTAAACGATTTAACTAACTTCTAAGATTTTACCATGTTATTTTAAGGTGTTAATAGCATTATTTCATTGAATAGAGTTTAATTTTAAACATTTTATGAAACAATTTTTCAGAATTCTTTAAGATTGAAGAGACAAAAGAACACGCATCCAAATTGAGACTTTTTTGTGAAAATCGGTTTAAAAGCAGCTAGCTCTTATAAACTACTATTCATAATGACAAGCAATTAAGTGTGTGGTTGATGTATTAGTACTATAGAGATTATGAATACTAAAAAGATCTGAGTACCTATTCATATCCGACAAACTATAATATCCTAATATTTGTATTATCATGATATTTTGTAAAGACCATTCAAATTAAATCAGATAATTCATTTGTATTCATTCCATTTTCGAGTACCTATCGGAATCGTGTAGCAAAACTGAATCTTAATTGTATGAGGGAAAAAAAGAGATGCATTAGTTCTACGTTCATACAAATGTTAGAGCAAAAATTAGATGAAAAATAGACAACCGATTTATTTGTGTAATGAAATGGCGGATGCGGGATTTTTAAAATAATTTGTTAATATTGCCTACAAAGGAGATAATGCAAAATGGGCTCAGATTAGGTACAGTAGCTCAAAAAATCCGTTAAACTATGATAAATAAATGCGCAGAGTAAAACAACCGCATCTAATGCTTAATTTATGAGTAATTTCACACTTCCCAATTTGATTTTTGTTCAGCCATTGAATTACTGTCATTTTGTTCACATGTAACCTTAATACCCGAATACACGAAATTACTTTTAATGGACACTGTTATTGTAAAAAAATAACGGGAAAATCATTTTCCGAAAGAAACAAAGCAAATTATGAAATACACTACCCTTTAGTGGCCCAATTTCTATGCATATTTGCAATAACTCCTTTAAGACCAAGTACAAGTAGGTTGTACAACGAAAAACTAACAATTAACATTTATTAGTTTCAAGACCAATGTTGAATACAGTACCTAGTAGTAATCATAAAAATCTATTGATCACGAATACAATTAATCCGTGTCAGACAGACATGAGAAATGCAGGTATTATATTGGTTGGGATATTCTGGTATTACTTAGCGAGTGTGTTGGTGTCACCTGATCTTGTGAAATATTTTCATTAACCCATCCCCCATCCATACAAGCAATTCTGTGCAGACGGTCAGTATTTCATGAAAAAAAAAAAACCTGAAGTACGGTTTTCGACAATAAAAAAAAATTAAAAAAAAAAAAACTTGACATAAAACCAGACCCGATATGACAAGATAATCTCGGTTTATTTGACCAATGATCGAGTTATTATTCTAATATGATCAAGAAAAATAGTCGGTTACTTATGGCCAACGGTTACATTAATTACGCATTTCGTGTTATATTTGCATGAAAAAAAAAAAAAAAAAAAGAAAAGAGATGATCCGTCGCTGGCAAAGTAACGATGCCGTCGCTAGTAAAGTGACGAAGTCAAAACAGACAAAAAAAAAACAAAACACTAATAAACAACCACAATACAAAAAAGAGAGAAAAGAGAAAAACAAAAAAAAAGAGTGAAAAAAAAAAAATAATAAAGTAAAAAGAGGGCGAGTTGTCGCCGCAACTCCACGGAGTTCTGTACGTGGTTAAAAAAAAAAAAAGAAAAAAAGTAAAAAAAAAAAAAAGGGGGCGAGTTGTCGCCGTAACTCCACGGAGTTCTGTAAGTGTTTTAAAAAAGAGAGACAAAAGAGCTCCATTTGTTTGGTTTGAATATCTGTGACGAATTAATTACAAACTGTAAATTTGACACGAAACGTGAAACCTTGGTTATTAATAAAATTGTGAATAATTTTGTTAGTTTACTTGAAATACTGACCTGCCTTTGTACTTATGAAATTGGAAAAAAAAAGAAGTTCCTAGAAAGTCTTGTTTTAAATTACCTGACCATCCTGGTCAGGCATGGCCGAGGAAAATAATATACCTCAAGTAAACTTGTTCCAGGGTGAAAGAATTACGCACGCACATGACTAACTTCAGCTCCGCGGAAGATGAGTATTCAAAACGATTGTATTCTTGAAACTACGCGCGGCAATGTTATACCAGTGGACCAGCGACAGTGCAACTAGCTCGAAATCGTTTGGCAGCCTTTAAGACCCCAGGAATTTGGAGGAAACCGTGGAAAACTTTGGAAAGCTAGCAATCTATGAAACGAACCACACGCGGACGTGTGATGCGCAGGACAGCCGTGTCGGAGAGCAGCCCCTTGAGCTGATTTGCTTTATTTAATTACTGGCAATACACAGACAGATAATATTTCGAGATACATTTGACAGATGACTTTTCTGTCAACTTCAATGTCGTGCCCACGTCACACTGACGTACACATTGGCGGGAAAAGGCGTGGCTTGAGTCACTTTTGTTTTGACGAAAATACAAGAAGATGTTGAAAAATCATCGGAGTGTTCAATTGTTTGATTCGAAGACAATTACTGTAATTTTTGAAGAATTACTCTGTAAGCAGAATAAAGTTGATATTGGAAATTCGCTGGTGTTCATATTTCAATAACTAGCACTATGATCAAGGAGGTTATCGAGACAATAATACACGTTTGTTGACCCCTCCCGTCATATACATCATTGGATTCAGAATTTTCTGCTTTATCGATGGGTATTGTTGAAAAAATTCTAGCGTTAAAAAAAGATCCCTTACAGTAAAAATTTTTGGCTTGCGTAAAACGATTTATGATAAAAAAATGATGTAACAGACATTTACATTTTTTTTTCTCTGAAAAATAAAGTAAGTCATAGTTTTAAATAATTTACCCCCTTACCTTAAGCCTCAAATCAGTCGATTTAAATAACATGATGTCCCTTACTTTAATTAATGATTAGAGTTATATAAATTTCCTGGAACAATCTAAAAATCTAAAAGTTATACAAATTAATTACCTTCTAGCGGGACACACATATATGCCAGTTGACAGCATGCATGCTGTTATTGAGAGAGAAGTAAGAAAACTAATTGTCTGGGCACCTTCACAATGGCCAAGTTTCATAGAGAGTGCTAGAAAACGGCCTCAACCTTATAATGTGAGTGTATTAGAGCATACAGATTTCATTAACTTCCAAAATCTGGCGGATTCTGTATTCACTCAAGCGGCTCTCAAAAATAAAGATCTGCGTATGAAAAACATAAGGGTGTGCACATTTAAAAAAAATGATTTGACGAAAATTGAAGTTAAATATATAATGTTAGATACTGGTGATACTTACGACATAGAAGTCTCCAAAGAATTACGTCCAAAGAATTTTAACGCAAGAGGAAAGGGTAAAGGGATTGGGAAAAGAAGTGCTGTTAGAGGTAAACTTACAAAAAATATAGACAACAAAAATTAATCTGCAGTTGAAAGTACTAGTAATGACATAAGTCAAAGGAACATAGACAATTTGCCATCTCTATATAAAGAGAGGCTACCAATTTCCATTCCAAAATACAATGACCTCAAAAAATTGTGCGACACCGGTATAATACCAAAAAGATTTCATGGTGAATATTTGAACCTTCCGAATAAATCGCCAGTTAAAGATACCCTCAATGAAACTGACGACGATGAAGATGTGATGACAGCTGATGATGATAACTAGATAAAATACCAAATAGAAAAAGTTATTCCAACCATTTCAATTTATCCATTAAAATAGTTTAATTTACTAATAGTTATCATCATAATCTGTGCCCATACCTAATTATTTATTCTTGTTATAATTTATACATATTTCTTATATTAATATTCATATCATTTATATTGTTTTATTCATTCATCTTTCAGACAATTCATATTTGTTGATCTGTCTTCTGTTTCCAGTACATTAATTAAATTACTTAATAAATAAGACTGTTGATTAAGTCTGAGAAAACATTTTTTTTTATTAATTTGGTGATTATAATTATAAAGCTAATTAAACGTTATTAAAAGTACAGAGTTTGTAGGACTGTTATTTAGAACACTGCTACTTTTATAGACTGATTAGTGTGTTGAATTTATAATAATTACGCAGACATAAATAGGTAGGTAGTCGGAAATAAAAAAATAATATTAATAATAAATCGTTTTACTTTTGTATCCCTAAATTTCATTTAAATCTGTGATACCTAAGCTGAAACTAACATTGATCATGCAAAAAACCTATTTCCATGGTGTTAAAATACCATCATTTTAGTACATAATCTATGGTTACATCAAATTGCAACACTGTAAAAGTCCTTTACAATAGAATTACGTATAATTTTCAATTGCTCTTGCTGCTTACACTATGCTTGACGGTTTACACATAAAATATTAGTAACGCAAGGCAATTTTTTTTTTTTTTTTTAATGTAAGGGACATGCTATTTTTTAAACCGCTGGGTATTTCTAAATCTTTCGTTTATAGCATGAAAGAAGAGGAAATTCTAAGAAACTTTGCTCTAGACACAATTAAAATTGGAGCAGACAGAAAAAAGTTTTAGACAGATTTAAAAAAATACAATCATTTTTTGGCTCTCCTGTAAAACCGTGTTTTGTCCCTTACATTAATTGATACTTCTGGTATCGATTTGACAAATCTATCAGTTACCTAATCATGAAATAACGGTTAAAATGAAAAAAATACATAGTTCCTTATCGAATACCTTATCTCTTCCTAGATATAAAATTGTACCTACCTATCTACCTACAATGTTTAGATATTTTTTTTGCACTGACAATACGATCGAAGAATATTTTGATGGACTTGCAACCTCGTTTGTTGTTTGATTAATTAAAAAAACAACGGGGTTTTATTACATTTAGGTATTGCGATTACAACGGTAACCACGATACCTACTTGCCGTAAATAATCGAATCCGCGCGTTCTAAATTTGATATTTGAAATCTCAATCAACCAGTCACTCATTACGGATTGTAATCGCGCACGGATTCCATATTTGAAAGTGTTCTGATAAAATAACGGTCACTAACGGTCAGACGGCCACTTTTCTTCAATAATAGTAATGACAATATAAATTATTATTATTGTACCGTGCTCAGGTAGGTACGTAATTATTGTTCAAATTGCAGACGGTCCGTGTCAAAATCATCCCGATCTGACATTGTTTGAATTCTGCTATTCGTAAAAGTAGCACGAATAAATTTCATACAGTTAACAGATACGGTAAAATTGAATAGTAAGTAATCCTCTTTTGTGCAATTTATGCATACCTACATTTTGTGTTAAAAACAGCTTTCAGAAAAAAATCTATTTTCAAACATTTTGCTACAATACCTACCTATTGATGTAATTTTTCTTTAATCCAGAGCTGAAAAAAAAAAACTTTTCCATCTTAAGTTTGTTATCAAATTAAAAACAAGAGTTTTTGGTAACACTGAGTAACACTGAGGTAACACTGAGAAAATAGAACTGAGAGAATAGTGGTAACACTGAGAAAATAGAACAAGACGCTAGTGTTACCACAGCCTAAACAACATTTCCCCGATGCGTCCATAAAATGATCGAGATAATAAATAAAGTCTATGAAATGGAGTGTTGAGTATTGTTACCGTGAGTAAATTGTTTTACCGTCATTAAGCGAAGTCAGTGAACTTTAACACGTCCGTGGACTCAAATTATCGGAAATAAGGTTACGGGTAACCATTAACTAAAGATACACATACAAGGTGGAGAGCTGATGCCGACATTAATTCAAAACACATAATTATATTTGGCTTTCTGTTAAAGCCATCCGCATAAGTACCTACTTACTTAAAATTTAATAAATCAAGCTATTCACTTAGTCATGTACAATTTTCTAAAATATATTTTTGGTATCTGAACAGCTTGAATCACCCTTCGTGGATAGGCCTACGTCCAACAGAGGACTACTAATGAAATGAAATGAAATGAAATGAAAATGTTTATTGTCCAGACTTACGTCCATGAAAAAGAAATTACAAATTATAATAATTGAAAATAAAATAATAATAATTGAAAATAAAATAATAATAATTGAAAATAAAATTTAAACTATCTATGTAATGGGAGCGTGGTATGCTCTCCAAGTCTTATGTAAGGGACTGGAGTCCCATTCTCGTACCGCTGCCACCAGGGAGTTAAGGGAGCAGCACAGAGCCGTGCGAGTGGCGGCCGAGCGCGCCCGCAGCAGCGCCTGCCAGCCGGGCGCGCGCCCCGCCGCAAACATGCCGCTCGCGCTGCATCACCGCGGCAGCCTGAACATGGCGCGCCACGCGTCATTATACTGAACCCTCATCTCGCTCAGCGCCGCCTTCGTGTGGTTCGTCCACAACTCCACTGTGTACACGCTCGTACAGTAGCTGATAAAGAGCTGTGTTTTTACAGGGTCACTGCATCTGTAGAACCTTCTGGCCAACATGTTGGCGCGCACGGCTATAGCCCGTCTCTGCCTCTCTATGTCGGCGTGATCTGATAAATCGGAGGAGATTATGTGCCCGAGATATTTGACTTGCTCGATTATGTGCCCGAGATATTTGACTTGCTTGATACTAAAAAAAAGGCTGGTACAGTATCTAAACAGCGAACCGAACTGTATCTATAGGTAAATAGCGGGAATATCATTAGCTATTTTGATTAGTCTAATGTCAAAATGACATATATGAGTTCCTAAGAAAGGTGATGCCTAAGTTACTCGTGGGTCAAATTAATGTCGGCGTCAGCTATCCACCCTGTATACAAAAAGATAATAGTCCTATGATTTAAACAAGTGTGACATGTAAGTATTTTTTTACGTTGCGATATGAGATCGAAAAATTTAAATTAATTAATTCATCATATGCAATATTTTGAATTTTTTAGCTAGGTACTTTATGTCCAAAATAGTAACAACTTCTTGACATGCCGGTATCACAAATTAGGGACAGGAAGAATCTACTTTTCGTTTTTTTCTGGCTACACGCGTCCTGCCCATCAAGCCGCAAGATGGGCGGACGGATGAAACTAATCCATCTTTAGCATTTTGAACATTCGTGTTTCATGGAACGGTTCCATAAATATAGTTATCTACTAGGTGTTCCTTTCTGCTTCTATGCTAGATAACAATAAACAAAACTTTTCGAGTGAATTGTAAGAACTTTTGTAACGAACAAACAAAAGTTTTTGAACGAAATATGGTGTGATCCGCAATGAAGCACACTTGAAAGGAAGCGATTTTATTTCGGTTTCGTGAAGATGTCATGTCTGAAATAGCGTGTTCGCCGAAAATACTAAACCTCTTGCTGTTAGAAAGCACGGTCGTTTTGACGTGCTCCAATAAAAAAAGTAAAATATAAAAGCGTGGCGCAGACCGTTACTATTCTTTAGGCATCAGTAAAAAGCTGGCTGAATGGCAAATCGCTGGTTTGCCATAAAAAATTGACAGTTTCAATTTTGGGGGAAAGCGAAAGTAATCTTTCTTGGAAAGAATTTACTTATGAACTTTTTGCTTTTCTTTTTTGTGTATGTCGTCTGTGGTTTGTCTGCAAGTTCAAACCTGTCGCAGATCTGTGATTAGTTTGTTTTTATTAATTTAAAACTAATAACTTTAATATTTGTAAATTAAAACAGTGATTTTATACTTACATAAATCTACTTAAGTGAATTTTTAAGAAATCGAACATTGAAAATAATTTCTTCCAATGCTATTTAAGTTTTTTTGTTTTTCTGTGTTAATGAATTAAAAATGAAATATTTTACATTGTCATCACATTTAAAAACTTACTTTCTACCCATATAGTTGATAGTAGGTAACTTTAAAAATTATTAGGTACCTATTGCATGAACACTAGTTCTAAGTTTATTATATAAGACTCTGCAGTGTAACAACTAGTTAACCATTATATAAACATATTTTATGAAATGATTGTATTTTACTTACTATTGACAAATCACACAATCCCAGGGTCAAATTTAATAATAGTCCTATTCTAAAAATTGTTCATATTGATTAAGTATGAGTACCGTAAACAGGAAAATACTATAGGAATGTACTAATGTATAATAATCTATAAAAATCCCAGGTAAATGAAGTAAAAACTGTACGCCGAGTACCTACTGTATTATATTTACGGGTACATAGGTACCTATAACATTTTCAGTCCCGATTTCAATGCAAGTATTCATTACATTTTTTACGATGACTATAATAATGGTGGACTTACACATTACATTATGTATTACAATAGTTTTACATGCAAATAAAATCTATTTCCAGTACAATTTATTAAATGAGTCAATCGAAAACCAGGAAAATATGTTTTTAGTAACACATTCTGTGATTTACACAGGATGTTCTTTTGAATGATGGGTTTTCAGGATACATTATTCTAAAATTAATAAGTGGAAATGTATTATTTTCATAAAGTTAATTTATGCCTATTGCATTTCATTGTTTTATTATTGTTATTTCATTGCACTTCATTAAAAGATCTTGTACCTATGTGAAATTGAATTATATCGTAGAAAAATATAAAGTGTATTGAAATTCTCGACCATGTATTTGAGCAAATCCCACTCCGTTTTCTTTAACCTATGGATGATTAAAATATTTAAAATAATGTGTATTATTTTTTACTTCAATGCTTATTTTTGTGGCCTTTTAAAATTGGCTATGGAAAGCAAAATATGATTGGAAGTGGGGTCGATTTTTGCCCAGCAATAACACAGCAGAGGTCAAGAAAAAAAAGCTTATTCGTGTAAATGATTACACAAATAAAAAAACTGCGTTCTGTTGTCTTCGCAAATATAACCCTATTTTTAGTTTGACATGTAGATAACATAGATAATGGATGATTTCTCACAAACAACTGATTCACGAAGAATAATACTTTAATCTGATTAGTAATCTGTCCACGTACGTATTCGAGGAATGTATGAGTATAATATTCCGTTTAAAAACAAGTACAAACGATATACGACCTGAATATTACTCTGTGGTCAGCAGATCGGTAGAAATGCATTTTTGTGTCAACATTTTGCAGAGTCATCTAATTGTACTGAGATAATTATACCTAGTTTATATAGTTGTATAAAGTGTAGCTGAAAGATTGTATCTGTAACGCTATATTTTATAGTGAAAAAAATAAATAATAAGCTACTAGTGAACCGCCCTAGCTTTGTATGGAGAAAAAGTATAATGGTTCATAATTTAACTAGCTGCCCGTCTTGGCTTCGTCTGGTTACGGATGAGTTATAGCTATAAACCTTCCAGGAGAAACTGAAGAAATATTCTACAAGATAGTGAAAACCGAATTGCAATCTGTTCTCTAGTTTTTTTTTTTGGAAGATATTATTATTAGCGGATACACAGATAGACACACAAAAAAAACGGTTTTGCTTTATACTATGTTGTGATTATAAACCTTTTGAAAACAATAATAAGATTTTAAAATGACATCAACATGAGCTACTTTTTTTTTAATTTTTAAATATAGCGATTTAGTCTTAGAGATAACATTACGATATGATACCTTTTTGATTAAAAAAGCATTTTGTCTCGTTCTTTACTTAATATATTTTCATTATACCATCTTCCCATACACTAGATCACAATTTTAATCAAAACCATCCATACACCTATGCTGGTTCTTGCAAGCTGTAAACGGTACACTCAGACAGCTTAACTATTTTATTATACGTCAAGATATCAAACCACTCTGCATTTTATGAGAGCAATTAATGCAAAATTAGTTTTACATGAAATAAACACTGAGAAGTTATTAATTTAAAATTGTATTTGAGAACCGTTAGTTGTTATACAGAGAGTCATAAAAAATTTAGATGGAAACAGAATATTTTGATCTCATCAAAAACATAAATGTGAAATGGGAGCCAAAGTGTCGCCACCAAAAGAATTGAGATCTAACACGGGGGCCAAGTGTTCTGTAGAAAATCCTAAAGTTTAAGCTACAAGATCATACCTACAACATTCTAAAAGGATTTACTTATGTATGTAATTCAAGCTTGTGATTTGACTTGGCTAGTTTAAGAATAAGTACAGTGCAAATAAGCATTTGTCTGTACGTGTAAACTGGCCAAATCAAATCTTGAGCTTGAATTACATAAGTAAATTTCTTTTAAATGTTGAAGGTATATTCTTGTAGCTTAAACTTTAGGATTTTCTACAGAACACTTGGCCCCCGTGTTAGATCTCAATTCTTTTGGTGGCGACACTTTGGCTCCCATTTCACATTTATGTTTTTGATGAGATATCATAACTTTTTGTTCAGAAATAATTATTATTGATCATGATTATCATAGTACACTTATCTCTGAAAAAGTTATCTAGTATTTATTATATTACTATCACAAATGGCATGGTTCATCTATCGAAAATCTCAGTGCCTCGTGACGCTACCGCCATTTATTGGAGTATTGGTTAGGTAAATTTTACAGTTACTTTGTTTATAGTACTAATTATCAATAATTTTCAGTTTTTACATTTTTTCCTTTATTTATGCCCGATAGTCTACCTTGGTGCCAAATATCAAGATTCTATGTCATCTAGAAGTGGGTTAGGTTTTTGATCTATAAGTCAGTGAATCAGTGAGTGAATCAGTCAATGAAACACGAGTTTTTAAACGTTAATATATCAATAACTGACTGAGCAAAATTTATAAAATTTTGGATTCTTGATAAGCTAAAAGACTTTAGTAAATGTGCCAAATTTCATGTATGTAGGCTAAATAGTTTTTGAGTTGTGAGGGGGTCAAAAGTAGCTCCAAATGGTTCGTGTAATATTACACACGGCCGCTGCGTCGCCAGTTTTCTGTAGAACACTTTGGCTGGACACGCTGCGGCGTGTCTAGATACCAAATGGTTGGTGTAATATTACACACGGCCGCTGCGTCGCCAGTTTTCTGTAGAACACTTTGGCTGGACACGCTGCGGCGTGTCTAGATACCAAATGGTTGGTGTAATATTACACACGGCCGCTGCGTCGCCAGTTTTCTGTAGAACACTTTGGCTGGACACGCTGCGGCGTGTCTAGATACCAAATGGTTCGTGTAATATTACACACGGCCGCTGCGTCGCCAGTTTTCTGTAGAACACTTTGGCTGGACACGCTGCCGCGTGTCTAGATACCAAATGGTTCGTGTAATATTACACACGGCCGCTGCGTCGCCAGTTTTCTGTAGAACACTTTGGCTGGACACGCTGCCGCGTGTCTAGATAACTACGAGAAATAATAATTCTGTATGTAAGTACCAATTTATTTTAATTTTGTGACTCTTCTGATTATTTTAAAAATTATATTTATAAGAACTAGTATTTTAGTACGTATATATTATTTGGATCATCGACACAAAGAAGAAAGTACGTATAAAATAAATTTTAGTTAAAATATAGTTTAAAATTAGGTAAATACATCATAAAAATATGTTTTGTGAACTCGAATGAACTGATTGTGTGAAACACATATAATAATACATAGATTAATAAGGAAAAATAACACAAAATGTAACAACGTAGATTTTTAGTATCCCTGCTCATAGGAATAGCTACCAAAGCACCTAACAATACGTCAATGCATTAAAAAGTGTATTATGTGATTAAAAATTTGATTTACAGCACAAAAACTCCGTTACCTACTTTGGCCAAATGATCAAGAATCGAGTGCATCACCGTAACATACTGATTCACAGTGAGATGTAACAAAATATATAATAATGTATATAAAAAATCATTGCTGATTCAGCATTCTAATATTTTTACTTGATGTTACTTTTAAATATACTCATTATTGTGAAAAAATGTTAAACCGGATAAGCATGTTAATTCATCAATATTATGTAATATTTTTTGTAATATTAGGTTGTATTAATATCAATAAAGTTATATTTATATACTTGATATTTCTTTTATTTATTTCTTTAGACAATAGACACTAACTCAATTGTAATTATGCATTAATTTTAAATTAGTACTTACCTTAATTAAAATTTATGAACAAAGTAAAGATTTTTATTAAAAGTCTAGGAGGAAAATAACGGATAACATTTTAGTGTTTTTCTGACACGCAACGAAATTTTTTTTCCATTTTAGTGCACCCCGTATACTTGTACTCGTATAATGTGTAGTACAGGGGCTGGGAAGTATTTGGCAATTAGATATAAATTGATCGAAGGATAAAAATGTCATTTTCTTTATACTGTAGACGTAATAACAAATTTTACATTTGATTTTATTAGACAAATCAAAATTAATCTTTCAAAGAAAATACCGTTATTTTCTAAAAGACCGTAAAACTGACAGAAGGTAGTTAATAATAAGATTTAGCAGTTCCAATAATAACTAATATTATGACTGGGAATAACCAAAACCCGAAAATCACCCTTCGCTAGGTATAACAAAGATCAAATTATTATTCTGTAAACACGTTTTATCCCGTGTAAAGTCCTTTTGCCTTGAATTCACAAAAAAATGGCAGATGTCTGTTGTCAAATTGCAGCCGGCCGGTGTTTTCAAAATACGAAATAAAGTACGACTTACAAATGGAAGAACAATCTTTGTTCTTCCTATTTTGAAATAATACGTTTGTAAATTGATTCTAGAAGAGATTGTTCTAATATTATGTAGACATACGGAGAAATAAGGAATCCATTCCGTGAATCAAAATTCAAACGTTTAAAATTCGAAAATGGTACTCACTTTAGCACCAATCTGGTTCCCACACTGTCCGGCTTGAAGATGAACTATTTCCCGCATCTTTCTATTTATTTGTTACTATTTAAATATTAAAATAATTTATCGTGTAGTCCCGTCGTGCGCACCGACGGGCGACAGTAGAGTGAATTGAAATAAAAGGAGGTGAACTGAACGCTCGGCTGATGCTCGCACGGGGTGGCTGGTTCGCCAGTCACTCGCAAACTCCCGAATTTTTGGGAAAAGTTCACGTTATGGTATTTGCTGTCTATACTTATTATTGTAATTGTTGTGGTGTTTATTTTAATATTGAATTGTACAGATTGCTTTTAAGATGATGATATTATGAAACTGATAGAAAATGTAAAACGTCATGAGTACGAACATCGTTATCAACACATTTACGATAGAATAATAATTTGGATCCTCAGTATATTTAGTTACTTATGAGCCAAGTACACATAAAATCAAAAGACCGACCGTGACATTCTTCGACATGCTAAATATTATTCCTAACATCTTAGTGAAGCAATAATGCAATCTCCTCTGGCATACAATTCGTTAAAACAATAATTAATAGCACAATTGATGTTATTTTTCACGCACATAATAATATGTGAAATTACAAACTCATAATAATTATTCGTCCTGCTAAAGAAGCTTAATAAATACAAAAGAATCGAAGGTACGAGTAGTCTCAGATACTTTTTCTGGTACAGGTCGGGGCACATAAGTCTAGCGCTGAGCGAAGTGTGGAGGAAATGACTACGTATGGGTATAGAATGGCGGTTACCATGCACAGGCATCCCCTCCACACTACCCTCAGCGCTAGACTTACATGCAGCTACCTGTACTGTAATAATTTCATTTAACAGCCAAAATTTCTAGGATCGCTTTGTTGTAATCGACAGTATGTAGGTACAAAACATTCTCCCCACCGGGAAATTCTCCCCACATCCTGGCAATCTAACCGCATGATTCACCGCGAACGGACGCGAGTTCAGCCAACGAAACCATAAATTAATACGAGCACTAATTATGTTCTGTCTGAACTTCCATTCTATCTATGACATAGGCTGCTTTCTGTCGTTACAATCGTCGACGACGTTCTTTGACTCTGCTGTAGCTAATCAATGGCAGCGCTACTGTCAAAAAATATATAATAATACTACACTACTGTAAAGCCTGCCTGAAAGGCCTTGTTACTTGTTTCAGGTAATTGGCTTCCATCAAACTCATTTTTAACCCCCGACGCAAAAGAGGGGTGTTATAAGTTTGACGTGTCTATTTGTCTGTCTGTGTGTCTGTCTGTCTGTGTGTCTGTGGCATCATAGCGCCCGAACCACTGAACCGATTTCAGTTTAGTTTTTTTTTGGATGAAAGGAGCCTTAATCATGAGTGTTCTTAGCTATGTTTTATAAAAATCGATTGAGCCGTTTAAGAGTTATGGTGGGTTAAAGTGGGGATGGAAGAACCAAAATTCTACAAATGTGCACAAAAAGGTTGTCAATGTGTCGGGGGTTTTTTAAATTTTAAATTTATGTTTTTAATTAATCATCTATCCGTACACCAATTTTCAGCTTTTAAATGTAGTCGGAAGATACTCATTTATTTTTTAAAAATTCAAACGGGTATCCCCACCAAACGCGAAGCATCCCAGCTGGCTGAATTCAGGGTATTGTTGTACACACAGATCAGGGAACAAAAACCTTGTTCCCTGATCTGTGGTTGTACATCACCACGACAACGTAATACCAAAAATTCAGCTTTTAGAAAGTATAGTTGCATCTTTTGCGCTTACCTCCCGGACTATAACTTTTTAAGTACAACCCGGTCACAATATCTGTGCACCTGACTTCGTGACGTCATATCGAATTATCGGGACGTTTATAGGTACATTACCGGACGTCTAGTATACCGTCCGGACGTAAATTATTATTGGGACGTGTATCGGCAACGAAGAAGTATTATTATATATTCTTTGACGAAGATGCTAACCAAGGAGAATAAGTGGAGAAAGCGCGCGGGGCGGCCACCCTCACCAACGATAGGCGCTTTAGATAATCACCGACGATATTTTCGTCAGTCGAAGTAATTGTGTGCCAATGGCAACACGTCATGCGCTTGCGTTTTAAATACGTAAATACGTTAAAATAATGCCGAATTGTGCCGTAAAATGGTCTGAAAAGAGTTCCAAATCTTCAAGTTACACTAAAGATGGGATTTCATTTCACAGATAAGTGATTTTCTACTCAAATTTATCAATTTAACAATTTTGGCAAAAAATGTTTCGAATATTCAATTAGTCAACCGCACCCGTTGATGTCTTTCATGTTGTCTCTTTCTGATACACTGTAACATTCGTTAGCATTCCGTCTCTTTTGTTCTGATAGTGCTGTGCTGCTGCATCGCATCGATTTACATCGACAACGTTAAAGTCATAATATAATCATTTAAGTAAATATTTGATAACATGAATGTGTTCTATATTTTCAAGAATAGGTAAGTTAGAATATCATAATAATATAAGCATTATTATTTACGACATTTTATTTAAGAGTACTTGTTGTTTGAAATAATTTTCTCTGTTGGTTGGTGTATGTTTTGTAGGCAAACAGACACGTTTTATTTCCATAGACATCTAGGAACCCTTATAATTTCATCATGTCTGTCTGGCTGTTCGTCTGTATGTCACGCCCCAATAACAATGTCAGTTTTTAACCTATTCATATGAAATTTAGTACAAAGATATAATAACGTGAATTTGGAAATGTTAAAAAAAATCAATAGTTTTGTTTTTAGACCCCCTTCCCATATACGTGAAAGGGGGGCACAAAACAATTTTTTGTATTTTTGTTCCGTATTGAGTGGGGTATCGTTAGACAGGTCTAAAGATGTTTCTTTGAAATAGCAGTGAGACATATTTATCGGAACAGATTTACATGTAACAGAAAGTATCTGTTACTCGTATACTATACCTGTTCTTTCAAAGATCTCAAATAACAGGAACAGGCATTTGTATGTTTCTCCTATATAATATTTATTAGAAATATTTATTAAAAACCGTTATACTGTATTTGTCAAGGTGAAATGTTCCTTAAAGCTTTCGTATAAGGTTCAAAACGAATTTCTAAACAAAATGAAGTTGTTTAAGGCAAATACATAATTATGGAACCCCACATTTGAGCGTGTCCGACACACTCTTGGCCGTGTTTTTTAATGTAGTTACTTTGAAATTAATGATGTAATGAATAATCTTTTTTTCTTTTTTTTTTACACTTTACTTGTTTATTTTAAAATTGCACCCGTAACGTACGCAGTGCTTACCAATCCTTAGAAAACTGATAAGTCAAAAATATCGATATCAAAATTTTGCTAGTAACATTTTTGGCACCACTATAAGAACTGTTGTCATTGCGTCATTTTAGCGTCAGCCAATTACAGCCAGCGGAGCTTACCTCTCGCCCCGCTTAAAATCGGTGACCTATTGTTTCAAGAAAAAAGGGGCCCACGCGCTCTCCAATGGTTATCATGCTCCTTGATGCTAACCGTACTGTCGCACCGGGGAGTGCGCGGAGAGGTGACAGGGGAAGCGGGAGGGGCGCCGCATTCCAGCGAGGTGCACAGATATTCTGACCAAGTTAGAAGTAGTAATCCGATTTAGACATTTTTTTTTTGTTGGAAAGAAATTGATCCAATTTAAATTTAATCGAAATCGGCTTTCTGATAATTCAACAATGGAAAATGCTAAATCAATCCGTGCGAAATATTCGCGAATTCTGTACACGGTTGAAGTCGGTCGTGCTATTTTTTGCAAAAAATAATATATTGTCTTGTAAGATTTATTTTATACAAAACTAGCGACCCGCCCTGTCTTCGCACAGGTGTATTTAAAAAAAAACCTTCATCTTGAATCTCTCTATCTATTTAAAAAACCGCATCAAAATCCGTTGCGTAGTTTTAAAGATATAAGCTTACAAGGGGACATGGGGACAGCGGAAGCGACTTTGTTTTATACTATGTAGTGACAGTGATAGCACGGTAATGATCTCTACATTACCGTGGTGATAGTGATAGTGATGAAAGACCACTAACATCATTACCGTGGTGATAGTGATAGTGATGACCACTAACATCATTACCTATTGTATTGTTTGACATTCTTCTACCATTTATGGTATAACGAAATGCAGAATATTTAAATATTACTATTGACATTTAATTGATTTTTTTTTTGTTTGAATTTATTGTTTAACGATTTTTTTATTGGATTTTGTAAAATGCACTTTAATTTTACACATTTTAACAAATCATACTATAGTGTTAGCTGAAATATGTTAGTATGTGTAATGCTAATGACGTAGTGTAACTTGTTGTTATCAATAAAGAGTATGAGTATGAGTATTACTGTGGTGATACTGATAGTGATAGTGATGACCACTAACTGCTTTATATCCGACCACGGCAGAGCAACAGGAAAACGAGCTTATGTCTGTTTTTTAAAACCAATCGTTTTTACAGCAGGCTTACAGTTTTTTTTTTTCGTTTTAGAGACCTCCAGGATTTTTAAAGGTACTGAGAAAAGTTGAGGTCTAACTTTTCGATAAGTGCGAGGAATAAGAATGTTCTTGCTTTTTTTGTAATTAAAAATAAACCCAAATAAACACTATCGGTTCAAAACATTCTAGTTTCGATGTGATACGAATCTGCATCCACTCACTCCACTTGCATGTTTATTTTTATTTTGTAGCCTTTTTGCAGATTTCTTTTTGGTATAGTCCGAGTGTGGTTAGCTACAAGCTGCGCAAAATCCAATCCTGACTGAAGCTTACTGAGGATTGCATTTCGCGCAGCTTGTAGCTAACATCACAGCCGTCAAGAAGGTTGATTCGGCTTATACCAAAAATAAAATGTGCAAAAAAAGCTATAAAATAAAATTAAAAAAATATACCTAATTAAAAAACCCCCGACACAAAAATATTTGGCAACAAACTTTCAATTGACAACCATTTTGGGCACATTTGTAGAATTTTGGTTCTTCCATCCCCACTTTAACCCACCATAACTCTTAAACGGCTCAATCGATTTTTATAAAACATAGCTAAGAACACTCTCGATTAAGTCTCCTTTCATCCAAAAAAAACTAAACTGAAATCGGTTCAGTGGTTCGGGCGCTATGATGCCACAGACAGACAGACAGACACACAGACAAACAGACACGTCAAACTTATAACACCACCCCTCTTTTTCGTCGGGGGTTAAAAATAAAACCAAGTTATCATGGGCCTCAATATCATTTAAGTTAATAGTTTAGCTACATTGTGCATCGATTCATTTTAAACCTAGTTTTTAGGGTTCCGTGCCCAAGGATTAAAAATGGGACCCTATTACCAAGACTCCGATGTCCGTCTTCTCTGTCCGTCACCAGGCTGTATCTCATGAACCGTGATAGCTAGACAGCTGAAATTTTCACAGATGACGAGAGAGATGAAATTTCTATTGCCGCTACAACAACAAATACTAAAAACAGAATAAAATAAATATTTCAGGGGCGCTCCCATAAAGCAAACGTGATTTATACTTCAGGAATTTTTTGCTCGCTATTAATAACGGCAAGATGAATGGGGCTAAGGAGGCTCCAACACGGTACGGAAGTCCGACTCACACTTAGCTGGTTTTTGGTTAATGCATTGTTGTACCTACTGATTGACTACTCACTAGCTCACTACTGTCTTGATTTTTTGATGCTTGCAACTTGTTAATATCTACTACAATATTCATAGCCGTAAAATGAGTTTTCTTAAGCTAACGATAATACAAGAAAAATGAATTTCGCGCAGTCTTATTAATGCGATCGCAATTTTTAAGATTAGATGGAGCGGGTTGCTAGCCATATTTTATCAGGCGCAAATTTATTTCAAGCTAGCTGTTGGCTGATGCCCTTTCTTCTTTGCTTAGCACGTTCGGAAGCCGGTGTGGTCAAGTGGAGATGATTCCCGCGCCATGGGTTTAAATCCCGGTCCCGTACCAATGAGTTCTTTAGAATTTATGTACGGAATTTCACACCACTGGCTTTTCGGTGAAGAAAAACATCGTGAGGCAACCTGCTTAGGTACTTCCGTAGAAGAGATTCGATGGCGTATGTGAATCCACCAACCCTCACTTGGCCAGCGTGGTGGATATGGCCCAATCACCCTTCGTGGGTAGGTCTACGTCCTGCAGTGGATTATTAAAAAAGGCTGGTACAGTACAGTACTTTCGAATCCTTACATGGTATAAAATAAAGTCGCTATTTTTGTCTGTTTGTTTGTCTGTATGCTTAAATCTTTAAAACTACGCAACGGATTTTGATGCGGTTTTTTTGAATGGATAGAGTGATTCAAGAGGAAGGTTTATATGTATAATACATCTGTGCGAAGCCGGGGCGGGTCGTCTAGTTTATAATATTAGGTAGTAGGTAAGTTCGTATAGGCCGGGTGGCTATAGCCTTGGTGTCAGGTTTATAGGTTGCCTGAAGGCCTCTGACATGGCTAAACGGTTAAAACAACCGGGGCCTACAATTTAAAGTGTCATCCGAGCCACGTTACGGTAGCGCTCAGTTGGAAAATGCCACCCGCGGTCACCTAGGAGATTAGTTAATAATACTTAGCTTTTGAAAAGTTTAACAAATATTGTAGATAAGTAAACAAAAATTAGGTATAGGTATGAACCGAATACCAATTTTCGGTCTCACAATTTTTAATTCTTTATCGCCAATGCTAATTTTGTATCAATAGTAGTAAACTGCGATTGGTTCATTGATCTCGGAAGCTATTAGGTATATACCTAAAGTTCATACGTACCAGCTGAACTTTCGTGTAAACAATCACAAATGTTTTGAAAGACGTATTTAGCAGATAGCTCGTATAATAGCGATTTACTGGATACATGTTATCACTACATAGTATAAAACAAAGTCGCTTCCCGCTGTCTGTCCCCATGTATGCTTACGAGTATATATTTAAAACTAAGCAACGGATTTTGATGCGGTGTTTTTTTTAATAGATAGAGTGATTCAAGAGGATGGTTTATGTACAATACACCTGTGCGAAGCCGGAGCGGGTCGCTAGTTTGATGATAATTCGTATCTATTAGCGGGATGTAAATTGTAAAGTAACACAACGGCTTCGCCTATGACATTACTCCTTTAAAGTGGTTTCGCTAGCTCAGCGGGTGAAATTTTTTGATTTTTTTTTTTGGCATTTACAGATAAACCATTCGTTGTAAGTTAAAAAGAACTCATTTAGCGGCTATGTATGTAATTATAGTTTTAACAAGGATATACACCTATAAGAACCAAATGGCCAATTTATGCACAAGCACAAGAGTCCACAGAATAAAAAACTAAGGTGAAAATCAGTGAAATCAATCAAAAGAAACGCATTTATGTGCATAAACTAACAACTAATTTGTTTTTTAGGTGTAGGTATGTATTTCGTAAACATTACCCTATTAATGAGTGCTAAATGAGTTTTCGGAAACTTAAAATGAGTAAATGGCAAAAAACTCAAAGAAAAATTAATTTCAATCTCGCACAAACCGAGACAATACCTCCCTAAAGTAGGTACAATACCTATTACAAAATTGTTATCAGAGACCAGCAGTCATTATAAACTAATTAATTTATTATAATAGGTAAAACCTTTCATATAATGGTTTATAATTAAACTCGCATACGAATTGCATAATAGTCTTTCTTGCTATGCTATGTGCTCTGCCCACTGCCATTTCCACTTGCCACTCATCGAGAAGCGCATGAAACCGCCACATGAAGGCGGCTTAAAAACTCTGACACCAGGGCTAGCCACCAACTTACCTACTCTATACAGGGTTATTTCTAATCAATTGGCATCCTTTTAGGGGCTTATTCTGTATCTACGCATCAAAACTAACAACTTTTGTTCTACTTCTTGTGGTAAATTAGTAAACAATGGAATAGAGTAATTTTTTTTTCAGTACTGCACTGTACCAGCCTTTTTAATAGTCCACTGCAGGACGTAGGCCTACCCACGAAGGGTGATTGGGCCATATCCACCACGCTGGCCCAGTGCGGGTTGGTGGATTCACATACGCCATCGAATTTCTTCTACGGACGTATGCAGGTTGCCTCGCGATGTTTTCCTTCACCGAAAAGCCAGTAGTGGTGTGAAAAATATTTAAAAGGATAGTAAAAAGGATTTTTTCCGTCATCCATCCATCCATCAGCCGTAAGACGTCCACTGCTGGACATAGGCCTCCCCAATGGATTTCCAATAAGGCCGGTTGGAAGCGGCCTGCAACCAGCGCGTTCCTGCGATCTTTATTATATCGTCAGTCCACCTAGTCGGTGGACGTCCTACGCTGCGTTTGCTGGTCCGTGGTGTCCATTCGAGAACTTTACTGCCCCATCGGCCATCCGTTCTCCGAACTATGTGCCCTGCCCATTGCCACTTTAATTTGCTAATCCGCTGGGCTATATCGGTAACTTTGGTTCGTCTGCGGATCTCCTCATTTCTGATTCGATCTCGCAGAGAGACGCCGAGCATAGCCCTCTCCATCGCACGTTGGGCTATCCTGAGCTTATTCACAAGTTTTTTCCGTGATATTGATAAATTGAAAGATACAGCTATGACGTTTTCGACGCCATCTTGCTGTGATCTGTGATATTATTGTCTTACTTTTTAACCGACTTCCAAAAAGGAGGAGGGTCAATGTTCGTCTGTATGTAGGTACATTTTTTTTGTATGTTCATCGATATCTTCGCCAATTTTGAACCAATTCACAAAAATCTTTTTGAAGTGATAACTTCTTGTGTACTTTTTGGGATGGGTAAATATGTTAAACTCGCGTCAGGACACGTAACCTGATCGAAAATTCGTAAGACGGAGGGGGCAAGTTTTCACTTCTGCCGGCACTCCCGGAGTGCCCGTTGTTTTTTGTTTGGTACACCACATTTCAGAGGTAGTCCCATTTAAATTATATCGAGATCGGCTGAGCCGTCTTTGAAAAATCAACTATTTTATAATGTAATAATAATCGGCCAAGTACGAGTCGGACTCGCGCACGGAAAATTCCGTACTGTATGGGAGCCCCCCTTAAATATTTATTTTATTTTGTTTTTAGTATTTGTTGTTATAGCGGCAACAGAAATACATCATCTGTAAAAATTTCAGCTGCCTAGCAATCATGGTTTTGAGATACAGCCCGGTGACAGACAGACAGACAGATGGACAGACTAACAGACGGACGGACGGACAGACGGACATCGAAGTCTTAGTAATAGGGTCCCGTTTTTCCCTTTGGGTACGGAACCTTAAAAATTACTACGATGTGTCTCGGTGTGTCATGTGTGTGATACGTGCGAACTTTTTTGATTATACATAATTATTTAGACCTTCAGAGGTCTGTGGATGATCCAATGTTTTTTTATGTAGTAGTAGTGTAGGTTACTTTTAGCATATAATGCAGTATTGTATTTTTTTGTAGTTAATAAAGAACTTTTTCGAATACACTGTTGAAGTCGGTTGTGCCTTTTTTGGCGAAAAATAATTATGTAAAAGTCGAATCAAACATGTAGGCGGCTGTGATAATAGGTAACTACTAGCTGCGGATCACAGAAGAGAAAAACTGCAGAAAACTCAAACCACTACCACTACCAATAATAATTTTTCGCAAAAAAACCGCCTTCCATCGTGTACAAAATTCGAATGTTTCGCTCGTTTATATTATTGTTGAGTTTTCAAAAACGGCGCAGCCGATTTCTGTAAAGTTTAAATGGGACCACCTCGGGAGTACGAGTACGAGTTTCATACTAAAAAAGAATTTTTAAATTTGGTTCACAGTGGGCAAATTATCAAATTATCAATGAACATACACAAAAAAAAAAGTACGTACAGACGAACATACAACCTCCTCCTTTTTGGAAGAAGGCATTTCTACTCGCATCAATTGAAACGCCTGCCTCACCACACCTAAAAAAAATAGTTAGGTACAATACGCATACCATACTTACAAGTAGCGGCACGTAAGTCTAGCGCTGAGGGTACAGTGGAGGGAATGGCTGCGCATGTTGACCGCGACACTATATTATATCCACACTTCGCTCAGCGCTAGACTTATATGCCGCGACCTGTACCTACTGTATTTCAGTAGTACTATACCAAAATCTAATCAAAAAAAACTGATTGATTACACCATACCTACTTAATCACCTATTTATTTACATATAGGTAAGTACTTGCCCTAGACACACACGTCTCAGTAACCTTCGGTTGACGTGATAATTACAATAATTAATGATTCATTAACTTATCTCAAATGAATTGTAAGTAAATAACTAATATAACTACATTATAGCCATATACATAACTGACCAGCCCGCATTCTAATAAGTTCGACCAAGGAGGTTGCATGCATGTGTGTGACGGTGCCAAAAAAAATAACTTGAATAGTCTAGAGCCAATAGGATATTTCCTAGTGATGTTACTGTATTCTATCGATAAACTCGTTCAGTGACTGTAGTTTCAATTAATTTAAATAAAAATATAGTTTGTGTAATATGGTGTAAAACATTAATAATTTAGTTGTAAAAGACTTTTCAGGAAATAAATTGTGGTAGTTATTCTGAAGTACATACTGGTTAAAAGTAAGTATTATGGTTTTGTGAATTAAATTTAATCGAAGGTACTTACTAATAAGCTCTCGGTTTACCGAAGAGTAATACGGTTTACATATTCAATTTTATGTCTTACAATAATATTTTAAATGAATATATTAAATGAAGTGAAATAATTTTAAGTTGTAAGTACCTACCTTCATTTAAATCACACGTAAAAGTTAGGCTTTCTGTGATATAAACATTAAAGTTTTTTTTCTCTACAGGTGCTAGTAGACGAAAGTCTTACATTATTATTTTTATCAAATAACAACGAAAACGGGTCCCACTAATATGTACCTATAGTGAAAAAAATACTATGAATTTTTGTAACAATTTTTTTAATGTCTATATGTTCATAAAAAAAGAAACAACGGCTTACACCCCGGGTGTGCCGGCAGAAGTGAAAACTTGCTCCCTTCGTTTTACAATTTTTCGATGAGGTCACGTTTCTTGACGCGAGTTAAAAAAGTTTTCACTACAAAAATTAGATTGCACATTATGATAAGATCGATACATAACTTGACATTTTACTTAGATAAAATTATGTTTTCTAGGTGATTTTACTTGAAATGGTCAGCGCCATACATATTATATGTTTGGTCAGTCACATGTACATAAATTGAATAGGTACATAAGTATTATACAAGGTAATCTGCTTGCCCCGTACCTACTAACCCGAAAGACCGTAAGCAGTATGAACAACTTTTACTATGGAGCCAACCTGGAATTCGACAAAAAGTCAGGTGTTTCGTATAAAAATGCAACTTGGAATCAACAAGATGTATGAAACAGTTAATTTTTCTCGAATTCCGAGTTGGTCCCATAGTGAAAATTGTTCGCAATGATGGTCTAAATCACCTTCTTTCGGCTTAGTATACCTACCGCTTTTGATCAACCCTGTGTTGATCAATACAAGGTGTTTCTCTCGAAGACTGACGTATTTTTAGGATAGATACTTAATACTATAATAGATCCAACCGTTTATTTTATTTTTGACAGCACCAATTTCACCAATCGCAGCGCGCCACCATAGCCATAGAACGTAAATTTTTTAAAATTTTTGTTATTTTATGTAATTTATAAAAAAAAAAAAAACTACTGCACTTATGGACTCAATTTGTCAAAGATGATTATTATACGGGATCGAGGAGCAAACTTAGGCAGTTGTCATATTTTTAAAACCTCGCATTTAAAAGTGAACTTTTGCGTAACATGACGCAGTTACGTTCTATTGGTGCTGTCAAAAAGAAAATAAACAAATCTATTATAATGTAATCAATTTCAAATTTTACTATGGGGCCAATCCCGAAATAGTGAAAAATAACAGCTGTTCCATATAGTTACTCGAGAGACGATGATTTTTTTGTATGAGACAGCAGATTTTTTTATTCGCAGTTTCGGAATCACTACATAGTATAAAACGAAGTCCTTCCCGCTGTCTGTCTGTCCCCATGTATGTTTATATCTTTAAAACTACACAACGGATTTTGATGTGGTTTTTTAGATAGAGTAATTCAAGAGGAAGGTTTATGTGTAAAATACACCTGTGCAAAGCCGGGGCGGGTCGCTAGTTAAAAATAAAGTTATGACACTTTGCTGACCACAAGTCGCCGTCCAAAGTAAATTTACAGTGAATTGTTTATAGAGTTTATATAACATTGCTATTTCTATTATTCACAATAGAATAGATCATCTGTTCTATTCACAGGCATACATCTGGTTAAAGAATTTTATTTTCTTAAAAAGAAATTAACAATTTCACTTATGTGAGAACTTAATCACTACAGTACATATCATGTGCTTCAATCAGTCGTAATTTTGAGTTACTTATCGAATTAAATTTAAACAGTTATATATTAAAAGATCTAAAATATTCTTATTAACATTTTTATCAAAATAACATTTTTCAATCACACAAATTAACTTGACTTTTGCATTATCTGTAGTTCTTAATCTAAGATCCACAGTGGCAGAAGCATATAATATGATATCGAAATCAATTTGAAATAGAATAAAATCCTGTAAAACCTCAATACGATCCGTAGATTATCTTATATCCTAATCTGCAGTATTTCGTTGATCACCTAGTTTTTTTCTTCCATCCCCATTGGGGGCATTTGGCTTCGCGCGATCATCTGGTTCTTAATACGTATGTGCATACTGCATAAGTACCGTTTGTCCGCCATTTTGCTTGTCAATTTCGAGAATGATGTTGAGTCTTCATATTGATATTCGGTATAATTTTGGGTTTATCACGAACCCCGTAATCCATGGAAATTGAGATAAGAGCTAGAAACCTTTTGGACTAAAGCTTCTTCTTCTTTTCGAGTCAGCGATTCGATCATAAAATATATACTTATTTGGCTATATGCTGTTCGAGCAGTAGGAGGCCACGGATACTGCAGCGGTGTTGGTCTCGTAGAGATCTTCTTGAGTGCAGGTGTTAGGACACTGTAGGCATTGTAGTAGATGCTCCATGGTCTGCTGAGTGGCGCCACAGTCGTATTCTTCCCTTGGTGGTCCCTTGGACTAAATAAAGTATCTCATCATCATCATCCACAGCCTTATTTATCCCACTGCTGGGCATAGGCCTCTCTCTTACTCTGCCATCTGCCTCGGTCCTGTGCCAATCGTGTCCAGGTTCGACCCGCGACTTCGACTATATCGTCTCGCCATCTTGCAGCCGGACGACCAACGCTCCGCTTATCTTGCCTCGGCCACCATTCTGTGACAGCCTTACTCCACCTGTCGTCTCTTCGCCTCGCTATCTGTCCTACCCAACTCCACTTCAGTTTCATGGTTTTCTCTGATAGGTACTTTATTGGTTCACAGGTACCAATAAAGTACCTATCAGAGATTAATAACGATGATGATTTTGACAGTTAATAGTACATTATGATATAAGTGCGGTAAGCCTCTGCTTCCTTACAGCCCTCGCCTACGGCTCGGGCTGGCAATATCGCCTCGGCTGTAATTTTCAAAGCGCACGTATGTCATACGACGTTTTATAACATATTTGCCAGGAAATTAATAAAACTCTTAATTTCTTAAACGAGTAAATCTTTACTTGTCCACAAATTAGCGATGCGCGCACATCAACGTTTCTTTTTGGGCAAAGGTACAAAAACAGCCAGTATTACTAATAAAGTAAATTCATATTTTTGTGTTTTTGATACAGATAAATGGTTGTAATTTATTGTCAAAATTAATTAAATTAAAGAATTAAATGTTTATTTATTATATTTTATCTCCCAAAGTTAATTTTATTCATAATATATTGACCACTTTTCTGACATAAAAATTCTTTTCTAAGATTTTAAAAAGTATTGTTCACTTGTGTGTTTTACATTACAATAACGCACAAGTGCGTAATGAAATACATTACGATATTGAAATTGGTGTAATTACAGCCACTTTACGAGCAAATATGTTTTAAAATATATTACGAAAGCGCTTTTGTCATTAGCTTGTTGTCGTTATGTAAGTATTTACTTTTCCTCAAAATTTATGTTAGATATTTATGGCTGTGCGTAGCAACTAGCAAAAGTAAAAGAAAAAAGACGTGTGGCACTCGGGGACTGATGCGGTAAAGCTATTGCATAGCATTTTGTATCAACTTATGCAATTATATTTTTTTTTTCAGTTTTCGTAAGTAGAGTCTTACAATACGTCTAATCGCACACAACGCCGTGTCGAAGACTGCCGAACTGAAACGACGTTAGACGATGCACGGCCTTCAAGCCACACCTCCTTGCCCGTCGGAGTGGGGAGCGTGAGGTTTTTTCGTTACGGAATTTCTGGATTCGGTCCCCGCGCTCAAGGCCCGCGATAGAAGCTATGCAATAGCTTAAAAATAACATAAGTAATATTTTATGTACTGGGAAAAAAACATAGGTAGGTACCTAATAGCTTAGACTTATGATTTTATAATTATATCTTTCTTATTAATAAACGCAGAATCACTAAGGAGTAGTTAGTCCATGTTTTGTATTTTACTTTCTTTGACAATTTTCATGCACCTAAAAAAGACCAAACATACTCCTGGATTTTAAAATACGGTATGCTATAATTAAAATATTTATTCGGTACCATTCTTAATAAATAAATGGTATTAAATTATTATTAAAAGTCTAGGAACTTTTTATAGCGATAAATAATTTAAAACTAGAATATTCACCAGTCAGACAAGGTCTGGCTCAGGAATTATTCAAGCTCTTTTTTTGTCGATTTATTCAACAACAAATAAACTATTTTTAAAACCTTGAAACTATGCAATCAGTTATTCGACTGTTGCTGGCTTAGTGAGATATAATATCATGTTTTTATTCACTTTGATTTCTATTTAAAATTGTTTTATTTATTCAGGGTCATAGGTATTTAACGCAAAGTCTTTTAAAGAGCTGGTCTAGTACATCTAGACAAACAACTTTGTTCTAGGACTTTTGGAAAATCACCATGAAAAAAATCAGTTTTTTCATACAAAAAAACTTAAATTTAAAATTTAAAAAACCCCCGACATGGGCACATTTTTAGAATTTTGGTTCTTCCATCCCCACTTTAACCCACCATAACTCTTAAACGGCTCAATCGATTTTTATAAAACATAGCTAAGAACACTCGACTAAGTCTCCTTTCATCCAAAAAAAAACTAAACTGAAATCGGTTCAGTGGTTCGGGCGCTATGATGCCACAGACAGACACACAGACAAACAGACACGTCAAACTTATAACACCCCTCTTTTGCGTCGGGGGTTAAAAAACTTCGTCAACGCGCGGCAAAATACTCGTATATAGAGAAGCGATTTTTTTTTAGAGAAGCGATTTTTTTTTGCGAATTTTCGAAAGTCGTAGTACAAACATTGTTTGTCTAGATGTACTAGACCCGCCCTTAAAAGGTTTTGCGTTTAATACCTATATTTTAACCCCTGTATAAGTTAATTCAGAAAAGTTGGACTTAACCGGTTACCGGTAACCTGTGGCATATCATTACCGTGCCGGTGGTGGTGGAGTTTTTTTTATTTATTTTTGACCCACGAACCACCGGAGGAGGTATTCAATTCGATGCGTATATTTTTTTTTATGTATAACCACGCATAACTTTTTTCGTAGTAGTCCGATTTCAATAATTTCTTTTTTATTGGAAAGAGTATATTTCGAAATTGGTCCCATTTAAATTTTATCGAAATCGGCTGAGCCATTTTTGAAAAATCAACTATAATGTGAAAAATGCTACATCGATCTGTGCGAAATATTCGCGAATTCTGTACACGGGTGAAGTCGGTCATGCTATTTTTTGCAAAGAATAATTTAAATCTTATTTTATTCCAGTTTGTTGTTTGGGACTTTTATATAAAATATATGGCAGTTTCAATGATTCTAGCGTACTAACTACTTAATACTACTCCATATTTCGGATCACTTGAGGCACTAACCAAATCGAATAGCGCTCCGGCAGTGTCAGAACTAGGTTCAGCAATGGTGATGCAGTATTTTCATCCTTCTTGTGGATGGATGCTCCACGCTAGCCACGCTGCGCTTGCCCACACGTGGTGTCTGCTTGAAAACTTTTTAATCCTATAGCTCGTTAGTCCTTCGTGCTATATGCCCTACTCACGGCCATTTAAAATTGCCAATGTGATTGACTATGATCACTCCGTTACAAAGCCTTCTTTGCACAGAAAGATTGAAATTTTTAGTATACTCCGCGCCACACAAGTTGATGGATGTGAAGTTAGCCACTAGCTGCGCAATAGCCAATCAACGTGCGGCTTCCACGTCACGTCTCGTCAGGATTGGATATTGCGCAGCTAGTGGCTAACTTCACATCCATCAACTTGTGTGGCGCGGAGTATAATACGAATTTATTGGAAGTTAGTATCTACAGCCCCCCTTCGTACCACCTTTCGTAGGTAGGCCTACGTCCTGCAGTGGACTATTAAAAAGGCTGGTACAAGTACCTAAAGTTAGATCATTTCTGGTAGTCATGTAAACGTACTAATATACCTAATTTATAAAACTGTATAATTAGTTTTAGTTAAAAAGGTTATCGTGGTCAATGTTTGCATTATCAAAAAACTCATCCTGTATTGTAGAGTATAATGTCCACAATTATTTTTGTTTTATTCAGAAAGGTTATCTCGGTCAGTGTTAGGCAGGCTATCAGGTTCCATTTTCGCAGCTGCGCTATTTTTATGGAAGTACCCTCTTCCGTAATTATAACAAAGATGACCTAAATTTAGCCTTAGTCAAAATATGCAGGTTGCCTATTGCGCTACTGTCACATGGGCGTACGGTAAAAAAAATTATCTACACTAATGTTGTAACATTCTACTTAAGTTTCCAATACTTGACTTATAATGACTACTGTTATAGCGCAGACAACAAAACACTCAATTTAAGCAATTTCACATGATGTTATAATATCCACATCGATATCGTAAAATCTTATTATAACATCGCGCGCTCGCTCCTGATTGGCCCTGCGCGCGCAGCTGCGCTCTCATTGGTTAGATTTTAATGGCGCTAAGTTCACTGTGACAATACACGTACGCGTGAATTTAATGTTTCGCAATATGTTTTTTTTTTATTAGTGAAGATAAAGTAGTGTATGCAACTGCATATAACACACATAAAACACTCGTTACTATTATGAAACTCGCTGCGCTCGTTTCATAAACTCACACTCGTGTTTTAATACCCTTCATTATATGACAGTTGCATAAACTACTATAAAGATTTTGTAGTAACAAAATGTCTAAGCTACATATTAGAATTTCTATATTAGTGTTCCTACATAGCTTAGACCAAAGTTCCTATATTGTTTAGACCAAGGTTATTTTATTGATTGGACTATTTTATAAGTTTTATACCTACATTGCTTAGATTATTAGAATATATATATGAATTCCTAAATTGCTTAGATTATAAGTAACGATAAGATAAGTAATGCAATGATTATGACTGTAATATTATTTTTCTATAAGCAAATAAATAAAAAAAAATTTTTTGACTAATATGTAGGTAGAGTTTATAAAAAGTAGGGCGCGTAGAGTCAGAAGCTCTACCCGAGATCCGTTTTGCCATGTTATCTCTGACCTTAAAGTGGCTGATTCTTTATGAAAACATGCGCGTACCGCGCTATAACGTGCTCTAATTCGTGTGAAAAATTTTTTTTTTTCAAATAACATAACTTTTTAACTGGGTTTTTAATTCATTTTAACGTAATTTTACATTTTATCACACATTTCTCCAAACGAAAATCACGGAAGTAAAAAAATACTGAGGTACCTATCGCGTAAAAAAGCTATGGAGCTATGCTCAATATCTCTCTGTGAGTTCGAATCAGAAATCCTCGAAAAGAAGACCGTAGATGAACCAAAGTTACCGACATAAATAAATAAATAAATATTTGGGGACATCTTACACACGGCCTCTGACCCCAAACTAAGCAAAGCTTGTGATATGGCTGCCAGAGACTGATATACTACTTATACATTTTTATTATTATTTTTAAATACATACTTATATAGATACTAAACATAGGTACTATAGGTAAAAAATAAAATGTGTAGTATATCAGTCTCTGGCACTCAGATCACAAGTTTAGCTTGGTTTGAGTCAGAGACCGTGTGTAAGGTGTCCCCAATTATTTATTTATATATTATTCATTAATTCCAGATGTCGTCCCTTTTGGAAGAGCTGGCAGTGCAGCTGTTCGACGCTGGAGCTGTCCGTCTCGGAGACATCGAGGCGAAGGTCGGCAGGCGCACACCCATCTACTTTGACCTGCGAGTCGTTGTCTCACATCCTAAGATCATGGTTAGTTTTCATCTCCTTACCTCTATCCCAGAGGCGTAAGCATAGATTGAGAACTAAAGTAATAGAAACCGTACTAAAATAGCAAGAGATATACATCACGTTGTCTCATTTTAAATTTGGAATTTAAAAGGTGTTAGAAAAAGATGCACATATACCCGAACTTACGTAATTTCGAAGGGTTTCACAAACTAGCATTAAACTAACTCGGCTGTCCAAATTTAATAAGGTAAAAAGTACTTAGGAAGGTAAAACGATCAGTCCGAGATTTGAACCTTCTGCTGAAACTAGAGGGATCAAATTTCCGATCATAAAAAAGACAAACTGGAACCAAATTTTTAATCATTTTGACATTTTAACTTGTGATTTTGACGTACCTATGCCGACAGACATTGCGTTTTTTATGTTCCACTCATTCTCGCGTATGCTGTATAACCAGATATGAACAAGACAGCTGAAACGTAGTTTTTATTTAAGTTAAATTTAACAATACTTCTATTACTTGTCATTCTTCTGAGGGCGTAAACGGCGTAACTATGCCATCTGAGGCTCATGGCAAATTCTTTGGATGGGGCCCTCAAAGTCAAAATTGTCGCTTTGTAATTTAATTGACCGAAGATCACGTATGTAAGTAGTAACAATGTACTACGTACCTAAAACTCAATAACCAATCTCTACATAAAAAATGAATCGTGGTTGTTAGTCTCGCTAAAACTCGAGAACGGCTGAACTGTTGGTTCAGTTGAACTGTTTGGCTAATGTTGATCTTGAAATATTTGTGGAAGTTAAGGAAATGTTTAAACTGTGAGAAAATTTATAAAAGTTGCGAGAAAATTAACCAAAACATGAATTATATTTTCCCATACAAATGTCGCTGCATGTAAAAGTTGTCATTGACAGTTGACAGGTGGTGAGACGAAGTTCACCGGGTCAGCTAGTATAGTTATAAAAACTAACCTCAGTCATTAAATTTAAAATTGTATACTCGTAGGTATGTATTAATTTGCGCCGAAAGAGCGCATGATACGTCAAGGCAACGCATGCCAAACTGGATCGGCTAGTCTGTTTTTTAATCATTAATTATAATATCTACTTATAAAACCGGCTGCACAAAACAGCCTGATAAAAAAATACCTCTATGCTAACTAAATAGCTCTAGGAGGTTCAAAAAACTTTGTAATCATTTTGAAATATTTGAATTAATTGCATTGTAGTTAGCCTATATACTAATCTGATATTTTATTTTTTGGAAATTTATTAAATTGTAGGTATTGATTGTACAATAAGTATTCGGAGGTTTTAACGATTTTGATGAAATTTGGTACTTATATTTAGATTTTTACGGCTTAGAAAAATTCTAAAACTACATATCCTCAAAGTTATTTTCATGAATTCCTGGTTAGCTCTATAGTAAAAACTTGTAATAGTGAAGTCTACATCACCCCTTTTCAGCTTAGATCCTACACCATTTCTAAATAACCCTATATGACTACAAAATCCATCAAAAACTAAAACTTTAAGATTAAATGGACAAATTACGAAGTAGGTACTTACTCGTGCGCAGTTAGGTACCAGGTTCAATTTTAAACCTTCTCACTTTGAAATCAATGGACAGCTTAGAATGAATTATTAATAGTTTTATTTGGTTACATAAACATCTAATCCGATTTTAATTTATGTATCTTAGTTACTTAACTGATCACGGATGTCTAATATGGTCAACGCGTTATTGTGATAATAATCTAACGCGTGATTGTGATAATACTTAATCTATTCACGTAAAATATAAATGTGAAGGAAACCATAGATAACTATAAAAGTTATTCAAACGGGATTCCAAAGACTATAGGTACTAATAGGTAGGTTACATTTTTAGTATACCTACTATATCTACTTTTTTATTGGGATATAATCCCTGTCCCTACTTCCTACTAATACGTACGAAAGTTTGTGAGTTTGTATGGATGTTTGTTACTCTTTCACGAACAGACGACTAAACCGATCTTGATGAAATTTGGTATGGAGGTAGCTTAGATCTTGGATTAACACATAGGCTACTTTTATCTCGGGCCAACGCGGGTAACACCGCGGGGCGTAGCTAGTAATATTATAAACGTGAATGTAAGTTTGTTTGTTACGCATTCATGCAGCAAGGGAACAACGGATAGACGTTCGGCATGGATATAGTTCAAAGGTAGGAAAGTAACATGAGCTACTTTTTATCCCGAAAAAACAAAAGGTTCCTGTGGGATAGCATAAAAATAAAAAAACGCGGGCGAAGCCACGGGCAAAAGCTAGTACATACATATTTTAATAAATTTCTAATTGCAGCAAATAAAAACTTGGACTTTTGGCAGTAGGTATAATTAAAGGCTATATCTACATAAGTACATAAGATAGTACCTACAGTAGTACAGTAGCCAATATACCTATTACAATAACATTAATAACAACATAACAAAACAATATTGTATAGTGTATACAATATTGTTTTGTGACACTTTTTCATTTTGTACGGATTAGATGTTTTATTTTACCCTTGAACTGCGAGTTGGCCACTAGTTTTGATTGGAATAACCCTGTATCTATCTATCTATTCAGCCTGTTCCACCCACTGCTGAGTAACCCTATATACCTACCTAATACAATTTTAATCGCAGCAAAGGAAAAACCTTGACTTTTACTAGTATCTTAGGCTGTCTGAAATATATTTGTATCTTTAGTTGTTTTATTTTATTTATCAGTGCCATAGAGATTAAACAGGTATAATAAATGTCAAATAAATGCTATAGGTAATTTATAAACATACTTACCCACTTTATATTTTTAAGTAGGAAAATAAGTAGGAGTAACTTATAGGACATAAAGTGATAAATTCAAGGACTTTCCATTTAAATTAATTATTTGATTTATTAATATTTTTTTTTCATTTCAGATGGCAGTAGCGCAGCAATTACTAAAACTAGCAGAGGAAATAAACCACGACCTCATTTGTGGCGTTCCGTACGCTGCCCTCCCGCTAGCAGCGGTAATGTCAGTCAACGCCAACACACCTATGATTATGAGGCGAAAGGAAACCAAACTGTACGCCACCAAAAAACTTCTCGAAGGAATCTACACCAAAAACCAACAGTGCTTAATCGTCGAAGACGTAGTGACATCTGGCGGCAGCCTGCTTGAAGTAGTTGATACATTACGCGGCGAAGGACTGATCGCGTCGCACGCCGTAATAGTTCTCGACCGTGAACAAGGTGGCATTAGTGTGCTAAAAGCAAATGGCGTCGCAGTGAAATCTCTTTTCACTTTGAGCGGGCTAGTGAAAATGTTGAACAAAGCTGGAAAGATAGACGACGAAACTGTAGACGTTATTATTGAGCATATAAAAGAATGCCAGTTTGGAGTAATCGGCATGAAAGATAATTTGGAATAGGTTATGTATGTACGGGTATTATTTTATTATTATGTCCTAGACTAGATAGAATAACTAAGTTTGAAACTATTTTCATATCTTGTGGTTTTAAGCCAAAATGTATGATGAAATGAGATAAATTATATTAATTCAATAAATGTCGATTTTTAGCTAAGTATAATTTGTTGTTGTATTACTGTAGGTCTTAGAATGTTGTCCATAATACTAGGACCGCTACCGTAATTCTAAATTTTTTGAGTGAAGACATTGTATTTTTCACCATATTTAGGGCATAAGGACTACCTACTACATACGAGGTGCGGGTCATATCCTAGAAATGAAGTCATGATACTATCGCAGATCAAATAAAAACTCGTATGCTCTACAATTGAATTTTTTTATCTGCCCCCAATCAGAACACTTTCCTAAGTCCTTTTCAAAATTATTGTAGGTATAGGTACCTAGCATTTTGTTACGTCACAAACAAAAAATCGCGACTAATTTTAATTTGTTGTGCCGAATCATACAACTTGGTTGCTGTGATGTTAGCTACAAGCTGCGGATAACTCGATGGTCGCGCAGCTATGCGAGCTTCAGTCAGGATTCAGGATTGGGATATCCGCAATCTAATAGCCAACATTACAGCCGCGAAATTGAATTGATAGGCCTTTTTACAGATTTTGTTCAAAACTATATCTGATCAATGAGCCATGCTATGAAATAGTTTAATTTTTACAAGATAGAATGATACACAGAACAAAAGAATATCACTCATTGTGGAATTTATAACGCTCTCTTTCACTGAAATCATAGTGTGTATTTTTAGTTTTGATATGCAAACAATACAAATGTTATCCATCGTATCAATATTAGATAACATTTATTGTCGGAAAATATCAGATATGAAACTACATATTCGAAAGTTACCCTGGATCAACTATCTCGCTTTGATAATGATAGGCACCTAATATGTAAATTGTGTAATAAAACAATTGGATAAAATTGTAGTTTTATTTATTCACCAGCCGGAATATAATAATTAAAAACTTGATCGTTTTCGAAAAATTGTACGACATGATCGACTTTTCCGTAAAGTCATGTAAAATCACACTGGTTAAAAACGAAGAATTAAAAATTAAACTTAAGGTTATAAATCAAGTTCAGCCTTATAAAAAAAGATCTTTTCCTTTGTGTGGTAGCGAGCGCCGCGGCGCTGTCGTCCCGAAGGGCTCACGTCGTGGAGGGCCTGTTTACAGCGGTAAACACCCGAGAGCCGCCCTTCGGCCAAGGAAAACCACTGGGAATGTTTGAGGGCACAATCTCCCTAACTAATAAAACGATTCTATCCAGGAGTTAGAAGGGGTACAATAGTAAGCGGAGCCCCGTGAGGCGGGGCAGGGCAGGTCGGGAGGAGGGTGAGGTAGCTGGTCTAGTTGTCTTCGATCTCCTGCTCCTGCTCCTCGTCGAACTCTGCGTCCTCGTCGGCTGTGGCTTCTTGATACTGCTGGTATTCGGAAACCAGATCGTTCATGTTGCTCTCAGCCTCTGTGAACTCCATCTCGTCCATGCCCTCGCCGGTGTACCAATGCAAGAAAGCCTTGCGCCTGAACATAGCGGTGAACTGCTCCGAGATACGCTTGAACAGTTCCTGGATGGCGGTCGAGTTGCCGATGAAAGTAGCGGCCATCTTGAGACCACGAGGAGGGATGTCGCACACGGCGGTCTTCACGTTGTTGGGGATCCATTCGACGAAGTAGGAGGAGTTCTTGTTCTGGATGTTCAGCATCTGCTCGTCGACCTCCTTCATGGACATACGTCCACGGAAGATGGCGGCCACGGTGAGGTAGCGGCCGTGGCGCGGGTCGCAGGCCGCCATCATGTTCTTGGCGTCGAACATCTGCTGCGTGAGCTCGGGCACAGTGAGCGCGCGGTACTGCTGGCTGCCGCGGGACGTCAGCGGCGCGAAGCCCGGCATGAAGAAGTGCAGGCGCGGGAACGGAACCATGTTGACGGCCAGCTTGCGCAGGTCCGCGTTCAGCTGCCCGGGGAAGCGCAGGCACGTCGTCACGCCAGACATGGTCAGCGACACGAGGTGGTTAAGGTCGCCATACGTGGGGGTGGAAAGTTTCAGCGTGCGGAAGCAGATGTCGTACAGGGCCTCGTTGTCGATACAGTATGTCTCGTCCGTGTTCTCTACTAACTGGTGGACTGATAGAGTGGCGTTATAAGGTTCTACTACTGTATCTGACACTTTGGGTGAGGGTACGACCGAGTATGTGTTCATGATTCTGTCGGGGTATTCTTCTCTGATTTTGGAAATGAGGAGTGTGCCCATGCCGGATCCGGTGCCGCCGCCGAGTGAGTGTGTGAGCTGGAAGCCCTGCAAACAGTCGCAGGACTCTGCTTCTTTGCGGACTACGTCTAAGACCGAGTCGACTAGTTCGGCGCCTTCCGTGTAGTGTCCCTTGGCCCAGTTGTTGCCGGCTCCGGATTGTCCGAATACGAAGTTGTCAGGTCGGAAGATCTGTCCGAAAGGTCCCGAGCGGACGGAGTCCATGGTGCCGGGCTCGAGATCGACGAGGATGGCGCGGGGGACGTACTTGCCGCCGGAGGCCTCATTGTAGTATACGTTGATGCGCTCTAGCTGCAAGTCCGAGTCCCCGTGGTAGGCACCGGTGGGGTCGATGCCGTGCTCGTCGGAGATGATCTCCCAGAACTGGAACGAGAAATTACATCATGAATGTTGAGTAAGTCGCGTGTCGCGGCGGTGTTACGGGGCCCGGCAAGCGAGGAGAAATGGATAATAGAGTAGCACCGGGCGGCACGAGCGTGCGTCAGCAGGATGAGTCACGGCGCCATACGCGGGGTTCTCAACACGCGGGCTCCCGCGACGTGCATTAGCATATTCACGAGGCCGCCATTATCGATCTTCCAGCCCACGCCGCATTACGGCTGAATTAAGTAATGTTAAGTTTAATTTCTGCAAAAACTTTAACCGTAAGGCGGCCCCGCCCACTTTCGTGTCTTTATGTAAGATCGCCTTATAAGCGGAGAGCGTTTCGATCGACAAGTCGGGCCATAAATCAAGATCGGTGAGGCCAAGAACACGACGGCAATTTTTAGGTCAGAATAAGCATAAGACGATGTCGAGTCGAGAATAGTCATCCATTTTTCGATTTTATCGCATAAGAGCCTTTTCAAGTAACTTCGTATCGATCGATGGTTGAGTCATTGGCACTGTAAACATCGCTCGATTATAATCGCAGGAAAGAACTAATCTATTCCATTATTCTTAGAACAATCGGTTGTTTATTTGATTTGGAATTATGAGCAACGCCCTTGCCAAATAAGTTGGGTGACGCACCTAGCTTTTTATCGATCTGTTTGCCGAAAGTGTTTGGAAAGTGCTATCTGGGTTTAAAATCTGATAAAAATTATCTCACAATGCATAGAACTTGAAACTGTGTGCAATAAATGGTGTCACTGCACGTCCGCGATAGCTAATCTTTTGCGATAATTTAACCTGTTGTACTGAACTGTTGTCATGTAAACAAATTGGTCAGAATTTTTACCAGCAAATTAAAGAGGAAAAAAATAAATTTATAGTCGCTATTTTTCACGCTTTTTTACATGGATTATTACTTACCCAGACATTATTTATAGCATACGGACTAGCATACGCATCACGACATTATTTCATCGACGTGTCAAAATGACAGTTATGGTGAAGTATATTATTTCTGTCACTTTGTCATACGTCGATAAAGATTATGTCATGGTGCATAAGCAAGGCTAGCAGATTTACTTACTTTCTACCTACCATAGACAAACTTAATAAAATTATTAATTTAGTTAATCAAAGAAGTTACAAGTCTGTAATTTTTATACACTTGTACAAAATAGGGGAGTAATTTTGGGTAATATCTGATTTTTAGTCTATCTATGTTTGTTACAATTTTAATATAACGTTAATAAAGATTGACTAAGTACTTCAACAAACATTTCAATCTTCAAGCGAAAATATAATTATGTCTGCTTACCTACATCATCATATTCAAGAACGTAGGAATTTATACTTAATGCCAGAATGTTTCATTGACAAAACTTCCCAGACACTACGTATTTATGTGCAATTTTCTGTCTAAACTCAAAAATACTCCATGAGAGCAACGTCTATCTGAATCAATAAAATTCTCGTGAAACTGAGAAGTGCAGTGAATGCTGATATCACCCATATATTGGGAGCTGGCAAGGTGCCAGCAACTCTGGAAAACTGCTTCTGTGGGTTATCGTTTTAACAGCTCTATAGTGTGAACTTTCTGAGACAAGTGCTTGGAGAAAGTTGATTGATTTTTGTTTGGAAAAGGTTTTAACAGCTCTAGATCATCGTTTCTCTTTCAAATTCCTTTTTTAAATAGACCACTGATAGAGCTCTATAGATGTGTGTAATTTTTAAGACAGTTTTAGGAGGAGAAAGTTGATATCGATTTTTGTTTAGTAAAGGCCATAACAGATCTGGATTATTTTTCTGTGAAGATGAGAAAAGTTTCTAACTCAGTTTTACCTTGTCTATTTTATTTGGGCTAAAAACACTTTGAACTGTTCCAATTTTCTGAAGTCTACAATGAAAAAAGCTTCAGCTAGGAGATAGATATTTTAAAGCCTCATAAAATATGTATCAAATCTGCTCTGGGGCAGTATAAAAATCACCCTTCATGGCTTATTACAAAAAATTTCAAGTTTGTGTTTCACTACATTTTGGCAGATATGCGGTCTAGGCTGTAGCACACTTTCCTATAAGATAACTTAATCGAGATTTCAAGTCAACAACATTGTATAGGCCGAATCATACAACTTGTAGGATGTGAAGTTAGCTACAAGCTGCGCAATATCCAATCCTGTCTGAAGCTCAAATGAAGCTACGCATTAATTGGATACGCTTAGAGATAGTCTTTCAAATATTAACTGTCAACAAATAAGTTTTTTTTATACCAAAACAAATTTGAGAGTTGCTTTATGTTATTTGAAATGACATCTGAAGTATTATCACAGCTTAGTTGGGCTATGTGCTTTTTTGTGCAAAGAATTTTTTAAAAGATTTACTTATTAACACTTCCTTAAATACTCACATACATTAAGAAAAGGCCCAAAATACCAATTCATGTGAAGTTATACAAGTACAAACTATTTTAAACAAACAAAACTGCATTCTAGACAATATTTCTTCACCACAATCCTATTTTTAACCCCACAAAGATTAACCAATCCAATTTAACGATGGTGGCCCATATCCATCAGCTTCAGACATAAAAGTCATGTCAAAACATAAGACAGTTGAAAACCTGGTTTAATTTTAACTTTGCCGCAGTAAAGTATGCTTTATGACGTGGGCATAACGGCGGAAGCTTAGATCGGTTCGGCGGTGTCAGTTATTTTAGCGATCGCGGAAGAGCGCCGGTCAACGAACCTTGGTTTAGCAATGAGCCTACTTTAGTCTTCCTTCCTGTATTAGTTATCTTTTCGCGTGCTTTTACGGTAAACTTTCGTTTACTAAGGGTTTATTATATTGAGGCTTTTTGGGTAAGCTCCCTTATTTTATGTAAGCCACTACCAACCGGTCTTATTGGAGATCTTTAGGGGAGGCCCAGGTCCAGCAGTGGATGTCCAATGGCTGATGACAAACGATATTTTAAGGCCCAATATTCCGAAAAGGGAGAGTGCTTTTGTTATACTTTTAAAAATTTAATACTAACAATAGGACAAGGATGCCAGAAAGGACACTTTTCAGCTATTTATGCCGAATGTAAGTGGGGTATGTATGGGCGAATCATACAAGTCGGCGGATGTGAAGTTAGCTACAAGCTGCGCAATTTCCAATCCCGACTGAAGCTCACATATAGCTGAGCGTTGATTGGGTTTAGCAACTTCACATCTACAGACTTGTATGATTCAGCCTATACATAGATACTGATTAATGTGATGTTAGCTATAAGCTGCAAATAACCCAATCCGGACTAAAGCTCACATGCCTGGATTATCCACAACATGTAGCTAACATCACAACGGCCAAGTTATGTGATTTGACTATATGAAAGCTCTATTCAAATATCATTACTGAAGTGAATGAAACTGGTAAAATCATTTCACGACCATCCTTCGAAAATTACAGTAATTACTTTTACAGAAAATAACATCTTTCTCAGTTTTTAGGGTTCCATACCCAAAGGGAAAAACAGGACCGTTTTACTTAGACTCCACTGTTTGTCTGTCCATCACCAGGTTGTATTTCATGAACTGTGTTAGATAAGGGCTTCCATCATCGACTTGGCATTTTTTCTGATGGCTCCATACAAGAGATTTGAATCTTTTGTCATTTTTTACAAAATTAATAAAGGAAAGAAGTAGATGCTTCAAATATTAACGGAATATTTAGTTGTATATTCACTTCAACAATAAATAGTTATCATTATCTGATGTTAAGAAATAAACATGCTTATGAGGTCCACACCAAACATAAATTGGAAAAATAGACCCCTTTGTAAGTATTCTACTTACTTTTGTACTTATCTTCATCAAAAAGAAATTTATACTGTTCTCAAGACCAAGATAATGTAAAACAACCAGTGTAGGCACAGGGAGCGATAGCTATTAAAACTTGTAATTGATACCTACCAAGGTACTGGGTCAGATAATGTTGTTTGTTACAAACAAACACCTACGTAAGTACCTAGGTATTGTTATAAATTGACTGTGTATTTTTAATTTTTATGCCACCGAGCCTAAAATTATTTTGTTAAAAAATAGTTTAGTAAACTTAGAACTCATTGGTGAGACTTCTTATAACCTGGGTAGGTTATTCCTATTTTTTCCAAAAATTTTGTTATTTTGGTATAGGTGTTCAAAGTTAGTAGGTAGCTTTAGGTTTTATTAATAAAATTACTTGCTGACAAAAATGAGAGCTATTTTCAAACTAAATAGGTAGGTATTTTTTACTTTGTTACTTTGAATCAAGGGACGGCCAAACTGGCCTATATTTTTAGTTCTAAGGTCTCTAAAATAATCTAAAACCAATAAAAAAATCATTTAACGATTCAGTTACATACGTTCTCCTAATTAATAATTTTGTTTTTTGTATCATCACAAAAAAAAAGCCAGATGCGAACTGGCCAGTAACATTTGGCGGTGGTAGGTACACATACGCCGTACGATAAAAAAAAAACGTTACGAACATAGGCCCTGCGATTGGTCGGTCGTTATCAAGGGACGCCCTTGAATAGATTCAAAACATGCGTGCCCTTTTTCCTGTAACGGCATTCCGATGGCGGGAAGTAACCGGCGGCATATTGAATAAGGATTTGAATAATTTTATCTTTTATCATCATATTTGATAAACGCCGGTACCTACTATAAAATTGATTAGGATCGATAGATTTTATGACAATAGGCACCTAGGTATAGCAGTCAGTGACGTCAATGCTTTCAAACAAAGGTTGAGGTCTGGAAAATAGCATTCAATTTCAGAGAATAAATTTGGGTTAGGTATTCTATCAATTTTCTTATTTTGGAAACGTAATCCGCTGTCGGATAGGAAAAGAACACGTGGAAGTGCAAAGAACTGCGCGTAGAAGCTATTCGTCATCACCGATCGATACTGCTGAAATATGTACGACTCAGGCAAAAATTACGTCTCTACACTCAGAAATACTTTCTTAACATAAAAGTAACACGTTAATGAAGCTATTCAACCAGGTAGAAAAGAAATCTAGGTTGTGGCTACCAAGATATCAGACTCGCCGGCACGAACCGTGACCACACCCTGTCACGTAAATAATGAAAAAGACATCAATTACGCGCAATTTCAACTATTTTTGATGGAGAAAGAAAGGAAATTGAGCTAGTACTACTCCTGCTTGTGAGAACACAGGCGTCACAAAATGCCGGCCGCGTAACAAATTCCAAAATCAAATTGTCGAGAAACAAAGGAACTGCGACTCACCTTGGCACCAATTTGGTTGCCGCACTGTCCAGCTTGAATGTGTACGATTTCCCTCATTTTGTATGTGAACTTAATAAATTACTTAACACTATAAAATTTTTCTCTGCTCCGCACGCACCACGTACTTTCGTGGTTGCTAGAAGAATAATCTCGTTCCGTTTTGCACGATCGACCAAAGCTTTGGAATCGCTAGTGTTGTCCTAAAGTTTGTCCAACTTTTATCGATAAAGTTTGTCGCATTGCGTCATTTATTGCGGTGGACTGAGGGCCTATTTAATTCAATTCTTGTATTTTATTCAGCAAATAGGTGCACAAAAGTACACTTTTATACTTTAGATAGCCTCAATACTACCAAATAAAAGTACCGTGCTGACACATTGCAAACATACGGGGCTACTGGTTTTCAATTAGCATTCTTTTAATTTATAATATAGGTACTCATTGTACTCTACAATATACAGGGTTATTTTTAATCAATTAGCATCCTTTTAGGGGTTTATTCTGTACATTAAAACTAACAACTTTTGTTCTACGACTTTTGTAAAAACTAAAAAAAAAAACAGCTGTTCCATACATTTTGTCGCAGGTGAACGATATTTTTCTATCCCCTAAAGCACACAGCGCCATCTCGCGGAAAGTGAGGAAGTGGCACGGCCCCTCGTCAATTTTTTTGCATTTCCGCCGCGACCTACTAAAATCGCGATTTTTAGAAAAAATGTATAGAGTCGTAATGGAGTAGTAGGAGTAGTAGTACTATTTCTATATTTGCTTGCTACAGATAGGTAGCTAGAAGTAAATAAGTTGATTTGTTAAAACGTAGCACTAAACACAACGACAAACATTTGCAAGATTTTTAGTGTTACTTGAATAGGTGTATAACATATTGTAATCTATTGTTGATAATAATAAATAAAATAAAACTCTAGAATAACTATTATAGAATTTTTTTACCCAGTCATCATGCCTATTTTAAACAAACAAAGGTAATTCAGGTCGAGCGAACGCTTGCGTCGCACTCTCTGTGTCACTTACTCTCATGCATATAACCGCGGTGCGGCACATGGGTTTTGTTCCCAACTTCGGCAAGATTTGTCTTCAAAAATATGATTCATTTTTTATTTTTTTTTATTTAGATAGGTTAAAAGCTACGTACATTATTCATTTCATTACGAACAGTCTCGAACGCAGGCTTGATGCTTTCTATTCATTTTTCATTTTCATTTTTCGACAATGCCTCACGTGACGTGAAGTGAGACAAACTACAAAGAAAGAGAGAGAGATTTCAATGCATCAATGTAATTGTTAAGTGATCAAAACAATACAAAAGTAGTAAAATGACATCGATAAGGAAATATCGATAGTGTCCCAGCTGATTAAATTGTACTTGCTTCCTATTGGCTGAGGCAGCCATATTCGAATTTCAAAGCTGCCAACATAGGAATGTTACTAAATCGTTTGGTTACTCTTTATTCCGCTAGAAAAACCTAAATTAGTAGATATTTAATTACAATAATAATTTATCCAAATATCTGGCGGCTTAAAATCTTCCTGAGAGTCGATCTAATAGTGCTAATAAGCGTATTTTATATAAATTACTCGCGTATCTGTGACAGGTGTCCAAGGCTGTTAGGTTGGTACAAACTTATGCCGGCATGGCGCCGGCCGGCAAAAACGAGGCCAAAAAATGATTCTATTGAATTTAATCAAAGTTTATATTGTAATGTTGCTGAGTGCAATTTATTTATCATCTCAGAAACTGTATAGGTAATTTGCATCTATTGTTAATCGTTATTATTAAAAATATACGGGATTGATATTAAACTTTACTGGTAGGTATAAAAAGTTTATTTTTACAGGGTCGTCGTTAGGGGGCAGAAAGAAAACTGTCTTCATTAGTTCATTGTTCATTCATTCAATGGGGCAGGTAGGTAATGTAGTTTAGTCTATGAAAGAAAAATATTTAGGTATTCGTTGTGAAGGTTTTGTCTTATATTATGTAATAGGCCCAATTATAATATAAATGCGCCAGCGTAAAATTAATAGCAACGTAAAAAGTTATCTCTTTAAGAATGCATAATTATAGTTAAAAAGAAACAGGAATATTTTGTACCAAATAATTGGGCCTGATCATTTCCTTATTTATGTAAGAGTATCAATTTAGGACCACGTAGGTAGGACCACATGTAGGTACAATAGGTAATTAGGTACCTACGAATTATTTTATCAAAATCAGTAGGTATTTAGTATTGTACTGAACTGCTGCTCCTATTGCATATTTTCTCAACCAATGACCAATGTACCTAACAATACACTTGATACAACAATACCTACATGACAAAATGAGCATGGCTGCTATTATAATATAATAATCGATAATGAAGTAATTATACTTATTAATTATTAATTATATGTATTATTAATTATAATATTATGTGCAGTAAAATAATTTGAATTTATGTGATAAATGTATAGAAACGCATTTTATTCTTCATGCGCATTAATTATACATATACTATGCATCAGGCAGCGCATGTCTGATAGTATTCGATCGATACACATGACCCAATAAATACCTAGGAAACCGCAGGAAACATGCTGGATGAAAGCTATTTTTTCTAAACGAATCCTTTTGATGCTCACTACACTTTTATGATTTAGCTGTTGGTCGTATAGATAGATAGATAGATAGATAGATAGGTAATTTATGCAAATATTTTAATGTTTATTTTTTTATTTTCTAAATACTAATACACAAAATAATTATACACATTTTGTTATAGCGATGTTACGTAGGACTAAGTCGGCGACAGTTAACTGTCCTTACTTAGTCCTCAAGTTTAAGTACCTGCTAAAAAAAGTTAATTAGATAATGATGAAAGATAGTTGAAGCCTTTTGTTTAGGTTTGGTCACTATCAAAAAACATACAAATCCTATGATACCTACCATCAGACATATACAAGGCTTCCTATCGTAAGTAAGCTAACCTGCATTTAAGGGACAGATTACCTAGATAGGTAATAGATAAGTTAGTATAATTTAACAATTTATATATTAATCAGCATAATATGATTATAGCTATCTGTAGCCACGACGGCATTAATTTTTAAATTTCATAATGCAATATATTTACTTAGCAATATCTAATACATTGTAAATCATATTCCCTGTGCATGTTTCTAACTTTTATAGTTACCATTAACCCTAAGTTATTGAACGGGGTAGCGCAGAATGACCTAACAGTTGTTACACACCCTAGCTAGACCTAGCTGACAATTTTCATTAACTGTCGCTTAGGCATATTAGCCTTTCATACTTGCCTCGCGCACAGCTCTAAATAGTCTTTATTTCAAGGAAAATAATGACTTTATTTCAAGAATATGAGGTTATCATGCAGATGACCGCCAAGGCGCCAACTCGTACTATCGGCATTAGGCATCCCTAATAGCATAAAAAGAGTACATAATTGATTTCCAATAAAACATTTCGGAAGCGACAATCTCCCCAGCACATGCTTGTGGTCATCATCTATACACCTTTGTATCAGTGGACGTCTTATGCTGCGCTGCACGGGAAGCATGGCAAAGGGACAAATTGTCTTTCCACCATTATATCCCCACGAAGAGGAAATAAAGTATGGATTGACAATGACAACTGACATTGAAAGTAGATAAAATGTTTTTCTCCCTTTGCCGTGCTACCCGGGGTAGCTATAGGTATGATTCCTATTCAAGAACTCTGTTTTCCCGTCGGTTTTCACACTTAGCACATAGAAAAAGCAATGTAAAAATATAATAAAAACTCTAACATCCTTAGCACTACCGGAGCCACATGTAGGGCTGCCAACTATACTGTTTTAAACAGTATTAAACTGTTTTTCACTAAATTATACTTTTTACTGTTGAACAAAAATAAAGTATACAAAATACTATTTTCAGACACATTATCTTTGATTATGTATCTGTCTAGATACAGAATTAGCCGAGCAAAACTTTTCGTATGAAAATATCGAAATCTTACGAAAATCGGAAAGGTAAATATTTCTGGGCATAAATTTGGCTTGAAAAAAGATTGTTAATTAGTAAGTTGTGCAAGAAGCTCTAAAAATATGTATTTAAAACAATAAATAAATTAAATACTGTTCGTTTTTCTCAAATACTGTCTAATATTCTTCTTGACCTGAATATACTTTATTTCTTGTAAAAAAAGTTGGCAACCCTAACCACAGGGGCCACCCGGGCAATCACTTGTAATGGCACAAGAAAGCTTTTAGTAGCTTCAATCAATATTAGGTTACGTGGGAGGGTAAATAGCCGTATTTGTGGTAAATAATGTGCCAGCATCTGTTTTATAAATATGTAGGTACTGGCAATTTTTGATGTGTCCAAAGAAATACATACGTTATTGGGATGATGAACTTATTATTTCATCATTTTGTACTTACTTTAGAATAGGTTTTGATTTTTTCATGAGTTGGATTAGAGTTAAAAACTAAATTGAAAGTTTAATACACTACCTATAATTATAGGTAGCGTATTAAACTTAAAAAGTAAAATGAGAGTTGGGATACCTATTACATATGTACTAAGATAATTATAGGTAGCGTATTAAACTTAATCAGTATATTAGTTTAATACGCTACCTATAATTATCTTAGTACATATGTAATAGGTATCCCAACTCTCATTTTACTTTTTTAAAACTTTAATTTAACTTGTTCCCCATTAGGATCGTACAAATTTCTCATTTGTGTAATGGACACTAAATACTACCTATAACATCGGGAATCTATACCCACCTGTGACATTATTGCTTCTATAGTCAAAATGATGATGATAATTAAATGTTCGTATTTGTATAGAATTCTCTACCTGAGTGTGCGTTTCCCCTAAAGTATCCTCAAATTATTAAAAAAAGAGTATCCAGGTAAGTAATCCGTTCTACCTACATCTGAGACCCATCAGGCCGAATGTGGCCGAAAGTGGAACATAACTATGTCTAATAAAAAAGTCCATAAAATCCTACTTATATTTTGAACGTGAAAGTTTGTAAGGATGGATGGATGGATGTTTGTTACTCTTTCACACAAAAACTACTAAACGGATTGAGATGAAACTTTGCAATTATTATATCAAAATAACACATAGGCTAGAAATTATAATGATATCGCGTACATTTTCCATATTATAACAATAAGTGTTAAGTAATTAGGAAAAATTATGCCATCTGCGAGCTATTCTAGCGTGCGCTCCAAGAAATGTCAAAAAAGAACTGTCGAATCGAACAAATGTCAAACCAAATTTTTGGTTTTTCTATTTTCCACCTCCTTTATTAAAGGTGATAAGGTAGGGCCTCGAAATATCATGCGGGCGAAGCCGCGGGCAAAATCTAGTACTTACGTAGATAAAATACGGCTGTATAAGTATACGAGGAAAAAATGCAATGTCAAATTATCGCATATTTTTTGGCACCGCACTCAGTATGCATTCTGCCGTGTCTGGCAGATAGCAAGAAGTCCTTATTCTCCTGACCCACATTACCATACTCAGCGTCTCACCGAAACCAATACAAGTAAGATCATACAAGCAACTTGTCAGTACGTCGCCGTTTTGGGCCGACCGACTATGCGAGAAAGCTGTAACTGACTCAGATGGCTTACGAAACGTAAGTGGTACTGTATGGGTACCTATAGCTTTAATGGGGCTCAAGTGTTGGACGATGTAGACTGCTGTGTCAAAATAAACCTTGGTTAGGGCGTAGTATTTACTTAGGTACCTAACTAAGTTAAAAAGATTAACAATAGAAAACTTCTATTAGGTGACTCAGTTTCTTGTTTATGAAATCGACGCGATAGATATTAGGTACCTACGGTGTGATCAAAGGTTGCGACCACTAGACTAACAGACTAGCACACCAGTGCATATTATTTATAGTGCAGTAGTGAATATTATTTAGTACAAGACTTGGTAGGTTAGGTACGACATTGTTACGTAGCTCGTCAGTCGTTGTGTCTATAAAATCGGTTTTTATAGGTATTTTTAAACTACTTTACCGACTTCAAGTTTATTAATTACAACAAATGCAACACTTGCATATGAGATGATTTCTGTAAGGCTAACGCTATTGTAATAATATACATCGTCTCCTACTGGGCAAATGTCATATTATATGTATAATAACACATGTATTCGTGCGAACTATCCGAGTTATGTACACGGTTGAAGTCGGTTGTTCTAGCTGCCGGGCAATTCTGACAACAGCGGGTCAATTCTGTCAACCGATCTCGTTACTAAGGTGACACGTTCTTGAACCTGTCTCGTTTTTCTGACAGTTTTGAGCTGTCGGAACTGTCAGAAAAACGAGAGAGGTTCAAGAACGTATCACTTCCGTAAAGAGATCGGCTAACAGAATTGCCCCGCTGGATGCTGACTAGATAATTATTTTTCACCAAAAATTGCACAACCGATTTCAATCGTGGATATAATTCGAATAGTTTGCACGATCGAATGTGTTGTCATTTGTCATTGATGAGGTAATTTTGAATGACACATTATTGTTTGTTTTTCAAAAATAGCTTAGCCGATTTCGATTAAATTTAAATGTTACGTAGTTTGTGTTGTATGTAGTTAATAAAATCACAACAATACGACCACCTCTGAAATATGATCTACCAAGAAATATCTCCAAAATCGGTTCATAAATGGCAAAGTATCTATACAAAAATACGTACAATCTAATTGAGAACCTCAGCTTTTTTGGATTTGGTTAAAAAGAAGGAGGAATGATAAAAAATAACAATATTAAAAAGTAAAAATTACATGAATTATCCGTATTTTGGCCGAAACCTATGGCAAAACGATTTCTCGCCCCTCCTATATTCCTTAATGCAGCCCTGTCTAGTTTTGACATTATTTCTTGATTACGAGTTCGCTGATTAAATCCAAAAGGGCCATTTTCCAAAAAAATACTAAAATTGTGAGTGTCTTTTTCTTCTATTAAAGAATTGCCATATTTATTCGGTTTTCAGTAAAAAAATACTAACTTTTTTTTATTTGTGGCCCCTTAGCATTTAATCAGCGAGTTGTCTAACATTATTTCAAAATAAGAAAAACTTAACAAAACTATATTGAAGTAATAAATTGTAAAAAAATGCAAGTGGAGTCCCTCCGCGCGGAAGAATTGAAACTTCGACGCAACCTAGTGCTTTCATACCCCCTCCATGGTAGCGTCAACCTTAGAAGTCGCAATAGAAGCTTCACTTCAAAAATTATATTGAAGTCATTTTAAAATAGTCAAATATTTTAGACATCCTACGGCTGGCTGATGAATGGATGGAAAAACTCTTAATAGATTTCCAGCAATGTATTCCATCCAACGTTGCTCCATCGCCAGACGCCTCCCCAGTGGCGCCCAAAGGAGAAATTCTTGCCTTTTAGGTACGCTCGTACTACCTACCTACGGACTATGAGTAAGTACTGATCGATCAAAACAACCATATGGCGCTAAATACCTACTCTATAATGCAAGAGGATGAATAAGGAGGATAATAATTAGGTACTTTACAAGCTTTTATCTGCACTAATGTTGTAACATTCTACTTGTGTTTCCAATACTTGACTTATAATGACTACTGTTATAGCGCAGACAACAAAACACTCAATTTAAGCAATTTCACATGATGTTATAATATCCACATCGATATCGTAAAATCTCATTATAACATCGCGCGCTCGCTCCTGATTGGCCCTGCGCGCGCAGCTGCGCTCTCATTGGTTAGATTTTAATGGCGCCAAGTTCACTGTGACAATACACGTACGCGTGAATTTAATGTTTCGCAATATGTTTTTTTATATTTTTATTAGTGAAGATAAAGTAGTGTATGCAACTGCATATAACACGGGTATTAAAACACTTGTTACTATTATGAAACTCGCTGCGCTCGTTTCATAAACTCACACTCGTGTTTTAATACCCTTCATTATATGACAGTTGCATAAACTACTATTATTTAACTTGCAATGGATGAAGTAGGTAGGTAGGTATAAGTAGGTACGAGTATGTAAGTTCGGGACTTCGGGTGGAATCTTGCAAGTTAAGTTTGACCAATTTCCCGGTTTCAGAATATAATCATTAATTTCATATACGATGTATATGACATTGAAGTGTTTTGTATGGATTGAACTATATTATTGCTAATTGTACTTAAAATTTGACTTGTAACAGTGGTGTTTTCAATAAATGACTATGATTGAGCTGAAATTTTGCACGGATATGTTATGTATATCGCATGATAATGCAATAATATGGTACCATGGAGCTGATCTGATGATGGAGTCGGAAGGTGGCCATAGGAACTCCTGTTCTAAACAAGATAGACCCGTCGTGTTTGGGCTCGTTTTACTTGTCTTGGCTAGCACTCTGCTGCTACAAGATATCCAGTACCTATCTCAAAAGCTTGTACATATTTAAAAAGTTATATTTTTGTAATAATTTATGTAGGGTGGTATTTAGGGGAGGCCCATGTCCAGCAGTGGACTTTCTGTGGCTGATGGATGGAATAATTCATGTGCTGTTAACATCATCATCCCAGCTGCAGAACGTCCACGTCTCTCAAGGCTTTTTAACCGATAATTATTTTTCGCCTAAAATGGCAAAACCGATTTTAACCGTGTACAAAATTCGGATAGTTCGCACGGATCGATGTGGTTATTTTAACACTATTTTTGATTTTTCGAAAACGACCGAGTTCTATAACATTTAAATTAATGGATTTAAATCTGAGGTACCTACATCTACCAAACAGAAAAGATACAACAAAATCAGTTCATAAATAAATTGGCGGAGTGATCGCGTAACATTGGTCGGTAAGTACGAGTAGGTACTTACAAGCTATAATTATTTTTCGCAAAAAATCGCTAGCTGACTTCAACCGTGTACAGAATTCGAATAGTAATTTGCACGAATCGATGTGACATCCATGTACATTTTATTTATTAATCGAATTTTCAGCCGATTTCGATTTTTTTAAATCGGTTCCCAATTGGCGAAAATATCGATGATCATACACAAAATAATCGGCCAAGTACGAGTCGGACTCGCGCACGGTGGGTTCCGTACTGTATGGGAGCCCCCCATAAATATTTACTTTATTTTAATTTTATTATTTATTATTGAAGGGAATATAAAACTAAATATTCTGTGAAAATTTCAAGTATCTACCTGGTACCATTATTAATATAGAGCGAAAAACGTCTAAAAATTCAGGTTTGTTGTATGGGAGCCCCCCTTAAATATTTATTTTATTTTATTTTTAGTATGTGTTGTTATAGCGGCAACCGAAATACATCATCTGTGAAAATTTCAGCTGCCTAGCTATATATCATGGTTCATGAGATACAGCCCGGTGACAGACAGACAGACGGACATCGAAGTCTTAGTAATAGGGTCCCGTTTTTCCCTTTGGGTACGGAACCCTAAAAAAACATACAGACAAACATAGTACCTCCTCTTTTTTGGAAGTCTGTAAAAACGAAGCCTTTTCTATGCAATTGCAAACAGACGTTATAATTGATAAAACTCAACAATTATAAATCACCGATGATGGCCATTTAATTTTGTCTCTATAGGGTGTTTCTCTAGACTAGACGACATAAATTCAAGCTAGGATAAATCCCTGTACTGAAATACTATCCCACTTATGTTATGAGGCCACCCCAGAATTGCGAAAAAAAAAAACAAGCGCTGCCTACAAAAAGTTTCCAGAAAAAGTATCCATGGATATTATGGAATAATAGGTATACTTAGAATTTTTGGATTGCTTTCAAAATAAATTTATTGCATAAAGCCATCCGTAGTTACGCACAAAAATGCGCCATTTTGAAAATTGTCATTTAGGGGCTAGGGTTGTCGCAATCCATTAAATGCTATGCGGATTTTTTGGGAACTAATTTTATAAAATTCTTCAAATAATAATTGGCGATTGCAGCGCCAAATTTTACGAAATAAACAAGTAAATAAAATTAAAAATAGAGTTTAATTATTTTAAGGGGGATAAATAGGGTTTTATAATTGTTATTGTAAGCCGCTAAGTGTATGTATTATACCAAAAGCTAAATAAATAAAATAAATGAATGAAATTCAAAATAGGGTGTAGGTATAAAATTTTAGTTACATCAGTAGTAAACAATAATAGATTATTTAAGAGTCATACTGTGTGCACTTATTGTGTAAGTTTTAAGAAATTATAAACGGATTGTAAAAATATGATTATAACTAACGTGACCATTTTATTTTTTACTCAAAACGGTACATCGGTTTGGACTGTAATGTACCGGCCTTTTTAGGGTTCCGTACCCAAAGGCAGGGGCGTAACTATATCATCTGAGGCCCGTGGCAAATTCATTAGATGGGGATTAATAGTCCACCAAGCTACCCCAATGCAGTTTCGTCGGTTATGTATGACAAATTATGTCGAAAAATTTCAACGTTGAAAAATTAAAGCATCGATGATATGATTTTTATTTTAGAGTGCTTTCCACACTAGATTTTATCTCAAAGAGTTATCTTTGGGAATTAAAGCATCGTTTCAATCGGAATTAATTTATCAATCGACTTCCAAAACGGAGGAAGTTTTCTTTTCGGCAGTGTATTTTTTTATTTTTTCAACGATTTATGGGCCAAATACCTAATCTGCAAATTCTTTATGTTTCTAAAAACGGGACAATTTTGCGTCACGGAGGTTTTTACGGGACACCGGGACGGATTATCAAAAAAACGGGACTGTCCCGTTCAAAACGGGACGTCTGGTTACGTTAATTATAACCTACAATTTAAAAGAGCTAGAAGTACCCAATAGATCGTTATAATAATTTTAGTTTTACTACAAACGATTAGAAAATCAATAAAATGATTTCAGTTATTCAATTTTATGGGTTGTAGGTATACATACAGTTAGTTACCTACAGTTAGTAGGCATAGGCAAATCTTCACGGAAAATCTAAAAATATTATAACTTAACGGTATAACTTATTAGGATTTCCCTGAAAGTCCGGCAGCAAATAAATTAAATTGATACTGGTATTAAATATATTAAATATTGTACGTACTTCTATGTGTTAGGTAGCTATACATAAATGACCATAGGTAGGTACCTAGTAGTACCTACTCGTACGTTGGTTGTAGACCGACATGTATGAATTCATAACAGTGACCTAATTGCATGAGAATGTCTCACTGGCAGTTCATTTAACTCACTACAGTCGGTTTACATATTTACATTAATTTTTATGATCGGATATAATTCTCAGTAGGTACGCGAATAAAAGAAAGTAAGTCCCTGCTTAACTTACGGTAATAAATAATTAAGTATGTATTAAAATAAAAAGTTTTGCAAAAATGAAAGTGCCCTTTATTACTTTTCAGTTTTTACCATTATTATTTCAAATTATTACCAATACTTTCCTATAGGTATTTTCGAAGTCCGGTCGTGCCATATTGAATACAACATTTGGATAACTAAACTCGATTAATACAGCAAACTTCAGACAGTAAAATCAGTAACATAGTAGGTACTTATGACATCACCAAAGTTTTCTATAAATAGAAATGCACTTATTTGTAACAGCCAATTACATCTGACCTCTTATATCCCCGTTATCAACTACATTACGACTACAAAGGAGTCCATTGATGGATCTTGGTAAATTGGCCGTGATAAGGATGATGTCAGTGACGGATCCGTCACAATTCACAAACAAGGCATATGCACACAGTGCCACAGTGGGTTAAAACATTTAGATCACGCGAGCTGTCATCTGCGGTTATTGGTAAATGACTGTGCCCTCGGACTCACCTACACGAGTCGATAGCCCTGTGTCATGAACACGATTGTTTTTTGTTGAGAATCATAATATCTTTGGTATGCATACGATTACCTTACTTGAACTTAGTAACAATATTTAGGTACTTTATTATAGGTACGAGTAAGTCTCTTGGAGATTGGGTTAAAAGTTTTTATGTTTCCATAACGTTTTGGAATTTCCAGGTCTTTTATTAGAATTTATTTTTGAAAAAAAAAATAGGCATCTACTATATTTGTTTTAATGTGCTGTAAGTTTTACATTAACCAATTTATTTTGAGAATATGCCCATTAAAATTAACTTTTGCTCAATGACCTTTTTATATTTTAACAGCAGTATTGTATTTTTATCTTTGCTCACCTATGCACACAACTATTTTATAAATTGGTAGGTACCTATCAAGTTCAATGGAAATTGTAAATAGTATAATTTTATCTGCCTACATCATACGAGTACATTACCAGTACTGGGTTGCGTAATTGTCATGTTCACCTCTCCGTAGTTCCTTTTAGGTACACCTACTGTCCATGACATAGATTATCTTCATGACAAAGTTCGTAATGATTATATTATATTCAGAAGTATCTATCTACTTACCTATATTCTATCTAGTTATCTACTTATTTTTTTTATCGAATAAGAAGCTTACTGTATGTTATCAAAGGACTAGATGCTTTTTTGATTATGTTGTTTACATGTAATCGAAGTCTAATCTTTATAAATCGATTAGTGTATTTTTTCCTAAGAATCTAATTTTCATGTATTAAGGATTTCCTACTCTTGACCATGACGTAAGATTATGATCTTATCAAATATGTCGCTGTAAAGCAAAACAACAACGAATAAATAAAAATCTTTATTATATACATTAAATTATTGTTCAAAACAATTATAGTCGTCATAAAAACTTCGGTTATTGAAGCCACAATCTTTCACGTTTGGCCATTTTGTGGAGACGCCCAAACTTTATTATAAATACATAAAGAGTGTCTGTGGTAGATCAGCCTTTACAAAATTTCAGATCTTGCTCTCAAGGAGGCTTGATGGAATCACTAGGAATGTATTTCAATTAATACAACATGTTTTCGATTCGCAATAATTCATGACCGGGATTTTTAGTTGTGCGTTCTGTTAAAAGTTAGAAAGCATGTCTTTTAAAACACTGTAGGAATCATTAATGTTACTTGATAATAAGTAACGCGAGATATAATGGCATGTACTACAATCACAAGCGCTGTTCGCGAGTCGTCAGGGTTTAGTGGTGGTCTTCCAACTCCTGCTCCTGCTCCTCGTCGAACTCGGCGTCCTCGTCGGCCGTGGCCTCCTGGTACTGCTGGTACTCGGACACCAAGTCGTTCATGTTGCTCTCGGCTTCTGTGAACTCCATCTCGTCCATACCCTCGCCGGTGTACCAATGCAAGAAAGCCTTGCGCCTGAACATAGCCGTGAACTGCTCCGAGATACGCTTGAACAGTTCCTGGATGGCGGTCGAGTTGCCGATGAAAGTAGCGGCCATCTTGAGACCACGAGGAGGAATGTCGCACACGGCGGTCTTTACGTTGTTGGGGATCCATTCGACGAAGTAGGAGGAGTTCTTGTTCTGGATGTTGAGCATCTGCTCGTCGACCTCCTTCATGGACATACGTCCACGGAAGATGGCGGCCACGGTGAGGTAGCGGCCGTGGCGCGGGTCGCAGGCCGCCATCATGTTCTTGGCGTCGAACATCTGCTGGGTGAGTTCTGGTACGGTGAGAGCTCTGTATTGTCTGCTTCCGCGGGATGTGAGGGGAGCGAAACCGGGCATGAAGAAGTGGAGACGGGGGAAAGGTACCATGTTGACGGCCAGTTTCCTGAGATCAGCGTTCAACTGACCAGGGAACCTAAGGCACGTCGTGACACCAGACATTGTGAGGGAGACCAAGTGGTTGAGATCACCGTATGTGGGAGTGGAGAGTTTGAGCGTGCGGAAGCAGATGTCATATAGAGCCTCGTTGTCGATACAGTAGGTTTCGTCTGTGTTTTCTACGAGCTGATGAACTGAAAGAGTCGCGTTGTAGGGTTCTACGACGGTGTCTGATACTTTGGGCGAGGGGACGACGGAGTATGTGTTCATTATTCTGTCAGGGTATTCTTCACGGATCTTGGAGATGAGAAGTGTTCCCATTCCAGAGCCGGTACCACCACCGAGCGAATGTGTGAGCTGGAAGCCTTGGAGACAATCACATGATTCTGATTCTTTGCGGACTACGTCAAGAACGGAATCGACTAGTTCAGCGCCTTCTGTGTAATGTCCCTTGGCCCAGTTGTTACCAGCTCCAGACTGTCCAAATACGAAGTTATCGGGGCGGAAGATCTGTCCGAAGGGTCCTGATCGGACGGAGTCCATGGTGCCGGGTTCCAAGTCGACGAGGATGGCGCGGGGCACATATTTGCCGCCAGAAGCCTCATTGTAGTATACGTTGATGCGCTCCAACTGCAGGTCAGAGTCTCCATGGTAGGCACCGGTGGGGTCGATGCCGTGCTCGTCGGAGATGATCTCCCAGAACTGTAACAAAACGAAACTACCGTTAATAAATGAAGCGCATGTACCCGTGAGTTGATCGCGAAATACCTAGAATGTGGTCGATTAAAATGCCGACACGAAAGCTCAGTGCTCTCTCGGTATCCGCAGTAAGTGCCAGTCGTCGCTTTCAAACCGGTTTTATGCCTACGATAAAATACCAAGGGAGAGCTCCGTCCGTTGCAAGTACCATTCATTTATATCAATACCCAGTTTCTAGTTTCAATTGAAGTCAAAAGATTACTGAAGCTCAATGAACCAAAGCGAACGAGGCAGACAGGAAACAATAACGCGTCTTAATCGTTTCAGGAGCATTGGGAGGGTTACGCAAGACAATAGGCATGAGTTATGTTATGACAGGCTCGGTACAGTCGCCTTGACGACGGGCGCCGCCCACGACTCGACCCCTATTTGGTTTATCTCTCCATATAAGCAGAGAATGTCTCGAACAAGTCATTGGCAACTTATTAGCATACCGTTTTCAATACCTTTAAAATTTACAGATTTGCTACTCGCGACCATATGGTACGCGAAATTGGCAGCTGACATCAGCTTTTATTTTGAATGTTGTTTTCAGATGACCATTCATAAATCAATTAAGTTGTCAGGTGTGCTGACGTAAGTGGACGCAGCTACGGCAAAATCCTTGACAATAACAAAAGGCCTTAAATGAACACCTAGCGACTGTTTGAGTAGAATTAAAATTCAGCCGACTGTCGGCGGTGGTGCGGCAACTAGCATGATGTCATCCCGTCGAGCTGTAGGTGTGTTTGTGTGGGTACGCCGACACCCGACATGCTCAAATATGGTAATATGACTAATATAGTCACCTTTTAGTTCAGGGTTTCGCTGTTCTCAGAATTATCTATCAGACTTCTTGCGTGAATAAAAACTTTTGCGGCAACAATTTATAATACACCTGTCAATTCTTGAATCAAAACTCTAACTTTCGAAAAGAGATGACATCGTAATGATTTTTAATAACAACAAAAAGTGAAAGGCGATCGGTTCGACTCGCGAAAGGCTGACTTTCTGAGTAACTAGATAAGAGACGCAAATGAAAGTGTACTCGTGTGAACGTCTACGCCACAATGCGCTTGTAGGGGAAAATCATGGCGGCCTAGTACAAAGGCCAAGCCCGTGTACCATTTTATCTACCACAGAGTGTTATAAACGTGAGTAGCTCTCTTCACGGTTCTCGAAGCTAAAATACTGCGTTGCGCTGCACTCGGAGTTATGGCAAAGCGATGGTGGCTATTTATAAATGGGCATCGACCGGCGCGGGTCGATGAACTCGCTAATCTATCGCTTGAATTCTATTGTCCAACTCCATACTACGATAAGATAAATGTATGTAACAATTTTAAAGTAAACAAGGCTGTCGAGAAACGCGTTCATGACATTAGTGAAGGATAGTCAGCTGGCGTAGCAACTGAAACATAGACTGCATTTGCGTTGCGTCTGTAATGGGAGATGATTTTAATCTAAAAACGGAATGTTTTGAATTCATTTCACAATCAATAGCATAAAAATGTACTTTATGGCTCATTTTCCAGCCAATGTTTCGGTCGACAATCGGACGGCCAATTTGTTCATAAACCGTGACCAATACTGCTCTATCATCTCTTTGTTCGTATAAAATGGCGATACACTCATCGTACTTAAATATCTCACGGTTGTACAACAGCTAAAAGTTGACACAGCTTGTGTATGTTTGTATTGAAACCATCTTTTTACTTTGAAATTCCATATGAATCATTTCTTTGAGTTCGCATTGTGTTTGAATGATTTTGCCAAGAATGTCGAGATGCATCTCTTGCTACATAGATCGGATTTATTTTATCCGCGTAATGTTTTGATGCTGTAGTTACTCGTACTTGCTTTAATGGTTCACTTTTTTCTTGTCTACTTTGTTTTTTATTTCTTACTGATTAGTTAGTAATTTATCTTCAGAAATAATTAAGCTCTCACAATAACGATTCTTTTTAATTGACACATTCCAGATCCAAAGCCAATTAAATCTAATCTCACTCGTGATCTATCTTCGAAATTATAGAAAGTGTGTTAAAATAATGATTAGAAAACCGAGATAGGTATCAGTGAAGGTAGTCGAGCAGACAATTGCATGCTATTCATGCTACACTGGTGTTATAGGAAGTTTCACCGCTGGATTAGTAAAAGTAGTTAATTAGTCATTACTCGTCGATATGCAGATTTACTGTGAAATTTCTTGAGATGTAGGTATAACGTTTGGAAAGCGCTCGTACTTAATGTGATTTGTTTCTATAAAAATATAGCTAGGTTTAGAAACTAAAATCGTTTATCATTATCAGCCATAGCTTATCCACTGCTGGACATGAGTTTGTCTGGATTGTTCCACTGTAGATTCCCAATAGTAATAAAACCAATAAAATAACATAAAATATAGAAAAATAATTTCATAAAAACTATTTCCGTTTTTTAAACTGACTGAAAGTAGAGATAATGACTATATGCTCTTTTATTATGTAATGTAAATGCATATAATTATGTAGTCAAAGTAGTTACTATCTCCAAGCCAAAATAAGTAAAGTAAACTAGATGATATCTTAAAAACAAACATGGTACGTATCACAAGAAGGCAAGTGTTTAAATATCCAATCAATATTATGACATAATTAAACAACTTGATAACAACAAACAACTGGATCACCAACCGGTTTGACGAGAAAAACATATTAAAAAGTCCTTGACGTAAAGCGAGCTATATACTACAAGTTTACCTATATAGCGTGAGCCAATGGGAATCTACCACATATATAGAGCTGCGAGTGTGTGAGTCATTGCCTGTTTTAGGATACTTGATCAATTTTATGATCCACTATAAATGGTCAATTTCCAACTCTAAAGTTTCGTGCGTGTCCGATTTTGGAGCTTGAAATTTCACATTTGCATGTAAACCTGCTCTTGTTAAAATATTTTCAACAGAATAAGAAAAATGTCATGCATAATTGAGGTGTTGCATTTGGTTGCATACGTGACTTTTACTGGGTCAATACATTATCTCTCTTTAGACAAAGTACGTAGATTAACATATTTTGATTCCACGTAATCAGCAACCAAATTTAAATATATGACATAAGGTGATATTATTTAAAAATAGAACGACAAAATACCAAGTAATAATACTTATTGATTTAGTAGTTATTTTACAGTCACTAGTTTTGTGGGGTAAGTAGGGCGTCCTTATTTAGTCCTTAGTATTTGGGGTAAACACGGAACAGCTGTTCAGAATTGGATCATGCGCAATGGGGTGGGAACTGACAACCCTGTACTTTCGCCGGTGACGCGTGACAGATTCAAATATTCTCAAAATGAATGGTATTATGCAACAATAAAACAGCAATATTGCTGCCGCTATTTAAAATAATAATACAATAAACCAGCGTCAATTTATCTCTAACACGCTCGGAAAAGGTTATAGTTTAGCTAAGTACTAAAGGAAAACCGTTATTAACCGTTAGAACCGGCACATTTTATCTTACATTCCCGGCCCGCATACTATGTTAATAACAGAATTTAATCTTTATTTACTAAGAATTTAAAGCTTACCTTAGCTCCAATCTGGTTACCGCACTGGCCGGCCTGAAGATGCACGATTTCCCTCATTTTGATATTATTAAATTTGTAATAAATTAATTTCTACACTATACGCGACTCTCGCACAACACTACTCGTAGATTTGACCGGTGATGCGGCCGGTGGGGATTTTTGAGGCAGGCTTCGCCTCCACGCCGCATCACGATGGCGCGCTGTGATTGGTCGATCCGCATTGCTGTAGTACGCTGCAAACTTCACAGCATACTGCAGAGCTTTGTAATACCTATCAATCGACAGAAATGGAATGATCCGTGCTATACATGGGTGTTGTCGTAATGCGAACACAGTACGACCTTTTTAGTTTAGCGGAACTTTGCGGATTTTTATTGGCAGTATTAATTTTATATTTCTGCTGCGGCCGAGTTGATTGCTACAGTTTTTTAGTTCCTGAAAAATCCGCAAAATATTTAACGATAAATTATGCATTATAAGATATTTTATTTTAGCGGTAAATCTCTACATTTATCGAGATAGTTAATGTCAATCAACGTTAGGTATTTTCTATTAAGATTTATTACTCGTTAACGGGACTACGTGCCAGCTGCAAGTAGTGAATACTTACCCTATAAATTTGGATGCAGTCGGGATTCCATTACAATGAAATCATTATTATTTTTAGCTTGAAACGCGTGTACTTCACGTTGAAGCGCGTAGGGTGCATTTGGAAAGTTTTGTGTCATAAGTATTATTTTTATACAATATGTTATTGGGATGAATTCGTTATCATTACTTGCATATATGTGAAAAACGTGTATCTTTATAGGTACATTTATCATTCATCATTTTAATAACAGGTGTGCTAAGATTATCCGCTGCCCTATGAATCAATTTTAATCATCTGAATTCTGAATAAATTCTAGAACACTAATTTTTAATAATTTATATCAAGATAACATAAACTTCAGCTTATCCATATGTCGATAAATTTAATAACATGTAATAATAATCGCTATATGTATATTATTCATCAAACTTTCACAAAAACTCTTAAAAAAGGTCCAACCAAATCAAAACTTTTACGTTATGAAAATTATTTTTTCAACAGCGCCCTTCATTCTTATTTACAGACTAAACTATTATCTATGACTTATTTTGTGGGATTTTCAAATACGTTTGAAATTTTTGTGCTACTTCCGTTCGTGTTTGTCTTTTTATTTTTGTGTTGGTTGCCAGTTAGTGTTTTTTTTATTCTTTTTTGGTTCATTTTTACATTATTTAGTCCACTCGTCCGGTGGTCGTGTATTTTGGAACATTGGGTTCGACGAACGTTACATTTAATTTGGATAGGACACCCCCACTTTACACCCCTCTCACGTGGCAACCAAATGGACATTTAGCATAATTATTTATTGAATTTTATGATCGTCTGACATGAAATTGAGCGTGTTGAATTTTATATGAATGCTCTGAATAATTACGTAAATAGAAAAAAGTATGAAAGTAAAATTTATTTCGTTGTTTCAAAATAGTTCAAGTATTTATGGGCTTGGTTTTTTTAGAATAAATGTCAGTATTTTATAAATCCGAAAAGTTTGTTGGTTTGTTCCCTTGTCACGCCGCAACGGATTAACTTGAATTTTGGCATGGATAGTTCAAAGGCCCGAAAGTGACATACCTAGACTACTTTTTATCCCGGAAAAACAAAAAGGTGGGATAGCACTAAAGTCAAAAAACCACGCGGGTGGAGCTGCGGGCAAAAGCTAGTACTGTAATAAGTCTTTCCCCAAAAATGCTATGACCGACCCGCCTCATTTTTAGATGCGTATAAATGGAATATTTTTCTACCTTAAAGAATGAATTTTCAAACAAAAAGAAAACTTCTATTTTTACCACTTTAGTTAAATAAAATTGTAAAAACATTTTCTTAAAGAAAATGTGTTCCTATATTTTTGTGAAATACGTAATTTAATTTTTTGCCATGAGGTAGCCTACTCCACTCACATAATTATAGTGGATCTTACAATAAAACGTCACAAATATTACTTTTAATGAGAATTATAAACAAAATCATTAAGAGTAACATTTATGACGTTTTATAAAAGTAGGAAAAAAAGTAATGTTCTCTCATGCGTGTGATTGCATCCTTGCCGCACTGTAATTAGGTCGCTGGGGACAGCCCTAACGAATTCTTCGTGAATGAGTTATGCAAACAAAATACAAGATTGTATTTTTTTTTGAAAATTATTTTTGTTAATTTAATTACTTGATCCGAAGAATATTTTTTCGGAAAATTATTTAGTTATTTTTCGTAAGTTAGTTCGTATAGGCCGGGTGGCTAGCCCAGGTGTCAGAGTTTTTAGGCCGCCTGAAGGCCTCTGACATGGCTAGGTTTGTTCATACATCTAGTTCATACACCCTTTATTAGGTAGGTACATTACTTTTGTAGACAAAATTCGATGGTGTATTATAATACCAGGTGAATTTTCCGTAAGTCGGGAGTTATCAATTTTCTTAGTTTTAGCGTAGACGAACATTTAATATTATAATAATATGTTCGTCAATGGTTTAGGTAGGTATAGGTAGGTATCGCTGGCTCTATTCTGAGTTAGCACGACCAAAATTATTGTGATAAGTACATAAGTAATCAAACTAATATCTTGTTTTCATAAATCGAAATAACATCGTATAAGCGATAACTAACTTAATCCTAATAAAATCATAGTACAGTCCGTTCGCTAAAAACAGTGATGTAGCGCTCCTAGCGTAGTTTGAATGTTGTTTTTTCAAGATTTTAGTAGAAGATCAAAAAACGTTAAAAACATAGTAGTTTTAACCGCTTAGCCACGGCTGCTAGGCTGCTTAAAAACTATGACACCAGGGCTAGCCACCCGGCCTATACAAAGTTACTTTAGCACTAACTAGCCCTACTAACTGTGGCCACGGTAATAAAGATAAAGATTCTTTATTGCTCTCAACTGTGTACAATTAGATGTTACAACAATATTAAGACGCAACAGCTTATCCTAGCGGACATGCAATATTTAGTTTTGGTATAAAATGGATTCGAGACGGAGACGTTCAAGTGCCAAGCTTTGTATGTTATCTTACACCACAAACTTAAGAGATAAATTATAACTATTACATATATTCGAATCATGTACCTATACTATTAATTCTATATTTACATTCAAGATTCATCGTTTAAAATTATGGCTATTAAACACAATATGACCTAGATCTGCGTAATGTGGGCACATTTTTGCACTTTACAATGATTTCTAATATTATATGTCATAACTGTGCTTTGGCTGAGCCCTCAGAAGATTTGAATCCTCGGAATCCGGTAAATAAAATATGCGTGAATAATGGTTTCCGTTTTTTGACGGTTCGTTTTCCGGTGAAAAAAAACGGCCATGAACAAGCGCTCTGTAAATAATAATAAAAATAATACTTAATGATGATGATGTCAGCACACATTGGTCATTGATAATAGCGGTCGGACTGTAGGTAAACATAAATCCTCTACGCGATTTGGTAGTCCCGTTAATGTTGCCAGCCAATTTGAGATAAATATTTATATTATTTATAGTTATTAGCGATTTCTCTACCTCCCACATCAAGCCTCGTGACGTCAGACGTACAGACACACCTACACTCGTATGTTAAGGACAATGTATGAGGAAGGTAAAATGTCATTGTTTTTTATTGCTAGGTATATATAGGCCGAATCATACAACTTGGCGGCTGTGATGTTACTAGGTATATACCTCCAAGCTGCCGGTTTGATTCGCTGACAAACCAAAGTTACCGACATAGCCCAGCGGACTAGTAAGTTGAAATTGCAGTGGGCAGGGCACATAGTTCGAAGAGGCCGATGGGGCCGTAAAGTTCTCGAATGGAGACCACGCACCGGCAAGCGCAGCGTAGGACAACCACCGGCACCACCTTACCTGTGATACCCGTATTAGACAGGTTATCACAATTGAAGTTATAAGAACTTCTGAATATTGACGAGAGATGGCGCACTGCTAAATCCATGAAATGATTTACAGCGGGTTAGCTCAGTGGTCCAGAGCGTCGGGCTAGTGATCCGAAGACGCAAGGTTCGAATCCTGCATCCGCGACGAATTTTTGAAATGTTTATCATAAAAAGTAACTCTTTGAGATAAACCTAGTGTGGGCTGCACTATAAAATTAAAAATCATTTCATGGCTGAAAAGTAGGTACTTATTATACATAAACCAAAAACTTTTCTGAAAAAGAAAAGACGTACGAGCGTGCAATATTTCATATTTAAGCGATTGACTCCAAAAACATAAGATTTAGTTTGTTTGTTTGTGTAAGGGGTGAAAAGAGTTTTATCCCGGAACGTAAATTTCGTCAGAAATGTACCGAAAATTGTTTCGATGTTGTACAGAAAACGATAAACCCTGGCGAGCAACTTGTACCTACTATTAGACCAAACCCTTCTTCTTCCTCTCGACCAACCCAAAGTAAGTAAAGTAAGTAAGTAAGTTCGTACAGGCCGGGTGGCTAGCCCTGGTGTCAGAGTTTAAGGCCGCCTGAAAGCCTCTGACCAACCCCTGAAATCATATAACAGCTCTTCCATACATTTTCTCGGTTGTCTATGGACTGTTTCTATGGAACTGCTGATTTTTTCGCGAGTTCGGGTTTGAACCCATAGTTAAAGTTGTTCATCTTGATGTTTAAAAGTTGCTCTTAGACATTGCAAGGTGGCTAGTGACCCTGTATTTTTGACCGACGAAACGGAGAAGGTACTCAATTAGTATACTCGTATGTTTATTAGAAGAGTATATATGTATTTTTATATATGTAACCGAGTACTTCCACTCTGCCCCACCAAAGCGCCCCACTGGTGGGGCAGATTCCACTCCTTCAACTTTTTACGTAGTGGTCCGATTTCGATAATTCATTTTTAATTTGTAAAGAACATACTTCGGAATTGGTTCCATTTAAATTTTATCGAAATCGGCTGAGCCATTTTCGATAAATCAACAATAATTTGAAAATGTAACATCAATCCGATTCGCGAATTTTGAATACGGTTGATGATTATGAAGTAGGTCATGCTATTTTTTGCGAAAAATAATTATCTATGGAACTGCTGATTTTTTCGCGAGTTCGGGTTTGGACCCATGGTTGTTCATCTTGATGTTTAAAAGTTGCTCTTAGACATTGCAAGGTGTTATAAGTAGTGACCCTGTATTTTTAACCGACTTCCAAAAAGGAGGAGGTTCTATGTTCGTGTGTATGCTTTTTTCTGTGTATGTTCATCGATAATTTCGCCAATTGTGAACCGAATCGAAAACTTTTTAGTTCGAAAGGGTATACTCCTGAGGTGGTCCCATTTAAATTTTACAGAAATAGGCTGAGCCGTTTTTGAAAAAGCCAACAATAATATAAGCAATTCGAGCGAAATATCCGAATTTTGTACACGATGAACATCGATAATTTCGCCAATTGTGAACCGAATCGAAACATTTTTTTTTAGTTCGAAAGGGTATACTCCCAAGGTGGTCCCATTTAAATTTTACAGAAATCGGCCTAGCCGTTTTTGATAAATCAACAATAATGTAAACAATTCGAGCGAAATATTCGAATTTTTGTACACGGTTGAAGTCGGTCATGCTATTATTTGCAAAAAATAATTATATCAAATGAAAAATAATACTTGTGAATAAGCAACAAAAACAGCTGACAGCAAGTATATTATGATTCACGTATTATTCGAGATATATTTAACCTTGGCTATGGCTGGTTAGTCATACTGTCAACAAGGTAACCAATAAATATTATTTTATTTACTGTATAAAATGAAATAACTTATTGAGATTCTCCACGGTTGGTTTGGATTGAACAGATGGTGTTTTTGGGCTTAGTCAACAGCAACTCCCTCTGAAACTCAAAATAAAATCGGCCAAGTGCGAGTCGGACTCGCGCACGAAGGGTTCCGTACCGTATGGAAGCCCCATTCCTCTTGCCATTATTAATAGCGAGAAAAAAACTCTTAAAAATCACGTTTGTTGTATGGGAGCCCTCCTTAAATATTTATTTTATTCTGTTTTTAGTATTTGTTGTTATAGCGGCAACAGAAATACATCATCAGTGAAAATTTCAGCTGCCTAGCTATCATGGTTCATGAGATACAGCCCGGTGACAGACAGACAGACAGACAGACGGACAGACGGACATATAAGTCTTAGTAATGGGGTCCCGTTTTTACCCTTTGGGTACGGAATCCTAAAAACTAGAACACTTACGATATCGGTACAATCTATGTCGAAAATAATAATCACTATCACAATAGGTACATAGTACAAAACAAAGTCGCTTCCCGCCGTCTGTCCCCATGTATGCTTATATCTTTAAAACTACGCAACGGATTTTGATGTGTTTTTTTTAATTGATAGAGTGATTCAAAGGAAGCCGAAGCCGGGGCGGGTCGCTAGTAAATTATAAATAAAATTAATATTAGGGGACATAAATAAATAGGTACAGGATTATCTGCTTTCCCTGTACTAATTCAAAATGGGGTCATTATGAACAACTTTTGCTACACAGTTGCATTCTCTCAATTGTAACTTGTTAACAAAGGGCACAGACCCTGGAGTCTGTGGATCATTAATTTAAATTAATAAAAAAAAAACTTTTGCCATGGGGACCAACCCGGAATTCAAGGGGGAAAAATCAGCTGTTCCGTGCAAAATTGCAACTCGGAATCGAAAAAATATATGAAACAGCTGTTGTTTTGCGAATTATTAATTAATAGATTTGCACCAAAACAAGTTCTCGATCCATTCGTATTATTTGTTTCCCCTAGACTATATAAACATCCTTGGCTAATGTAAAACCCATGCATTTTGGATTTATCGTTCAGCGAATTCGCTAAATGTGACTTTCTCAAGCCTCTATGAAAACATCTTATTTGATTCAGTGTAAATGGCCCTCTAAGCAGAGGGCCATTTACACTGAATCAAATCAAAAAACCCCCAAAATTACCTTAATATTTGCCATAACTGAACTCTAAAATACTTATTACAAAAACAATTTGACTGCCTCGGTGGCCAGTGGTTAGTGACCCTGACTTCTGGATCAAAGAGACGTGGGTTCGATCCCCAGGGCAAGCATTATGTGATGAACATATGAGTTTGTACTGTGTCTGAGTGTTATTTAGGTGCTATTTTTATATGTGTGTATTTAAAATAAGTATATGTGGTATATCAGTCTCTGGCAGCTATATCATAAGCATTGCTTAATTTGGGGTCAGCTCAGAGACAGTGTGTCCCCAAATATTAAAAAAATAAAAATAAACACAGTCAAGTTTATGATGCTTCTATCTGTATTGCATCCTATGATTATCCTCATCAGTCGACGTTTTTCTTATTATTGTTTGTAGAAACAAATTAATGTCAAGGCCAGGAATCTTTTTCTGGAGCGCTGTCATCCATCATCCAATCACTGGAACGAGGCATCATACTTGGTCGTTGTGTCACTTAGGATTACAGGAAATATGCCGTAAGTGCCACATAACTCTGCGGTTACTGCTGCTATTTTAATGACAAATACAGGGTTATTTCTAATCAATTAGCATCCTTTTAGGGGCTTATTCTGTACATCATAACTAACAACTTTTGTTCTGCGACTTTTGTCAGAACTCAAAGAAAATCAGCTGTTCCATACATTTTGTCGCGGGTGAACGATATTTTTCTATGCAGTAACAATTTTTTTAGAGTTTTGACAAAAGTCACAGAACAAAAGTTGTTATTTTGTACAGAATAAGCCGCTAAAAGGATGCTAATTGATTAGAAATAACCCTGTGTACTATGTCTGCTTCAGAATACTTGATTCTTAGTCATTTTCGCAATACCCTAGAAAACGGGTGATGTTTTTAATCCTTATTGACTTCATTTGTTGTTTTATATTATTCAGATTTATGTTAAAATATTAAGTAAACATATTATCGTACGAGCATGTAAAGGAAAACAATATGAGGTCAAGCAGCAGCTGATTAACGAGAAATATGTAAACCGACTTACTTATTTGGCTCTAAGCTGCATTGCGCTAAGATTCAATGGCAGACATGCATGAGCAAAATAGTTAGGTAGGTAGGTATCCTCTATAAAGCCAAAATAGATATTCGTCGCGGTTGGCCTAAATCCCTACTTAAGTACTTTCGAGACCTTTTATTTAAGTAAATAAAATTAAATTGGGTTACTGGTAATCAATTAGCATCCTTTTAAGGGCATTGAATATGCCCTTAAAAGGTAACCGTACTTTACCGTAAAAGGTAAAGGTGCCCTTAAGTACATCAAAACAAACATATTTTGTTCTACGACTTTAGTAATTAATTTTCGCAAAAAATGGCGAAACCGTCTTCCATCGTGTACAAAATTCGAATATTTCATTCGAATTGTTTACATTATTGTTGATTTTTCAAAAACAGCTCAGCCGATTTCTGAAAAATTTAAATGGGACCACCTCAAAGTCAAAGTCAAAATATTTATTTTGCGGAGACATGGGTAAAATGTTTAATTTGTTACATAATTATGTGCACCATGCTTTAGCATCATGGCATGCAAAATCATTATTATTGAATTTATAAGTACATCCCTCGGAAGTGTAGGCACCCGAACTAAAAAATATTTCGAACTAAAAATATTATTTCGATTCGGTTTACAATTGGCGGAATTATCGATGTAGGTACTTACTTACATATTATGCTGATTCCACTTTAAAAAAAATTTTTTTTTGAGATTTGGGAAAAATTGTAGAACAGAAGTTGATTGTTTTGATGCCCTAAAATGAAGTGGTGCTAATTTATTACCAATAACCCAGTTTGTGTATATACCTATTACCTACTACAAAAGAATATATAATAATTGCTACTACTACGATATGAAGGAATCACTATCACTACATAGTATAAAACAAAGTCGCTTCCGCTGTCCCCATGTCCCCAAGTACGAGTATGCTTATATCTTATCGTAGTTTTAAACTACGCAAGGGATTATGATGCGTTTTTTTTAAAGATTTAAGAGGATGGTTTATATACATATGTAGGTATAATACACCTGTGCGAAGCCAGGGCGGGTCGCTAGTTATACTTAAACTTAAATACAGTGGTCTCGAAAAACAAAATGAGAAATCGGTAAAATCGTCAAGAAACATTTTCTAGCGATTTTTTAGCAATTAGAAATCGTCGAAAACTGCTTCTTATCGGTATTTCGGTAGGACAGGCGCCAATCATTTCAAAGAAATGGGTGACTACACGGTTTCTGTTTTGAATTTTAAAAAAATCCTCATTTTATCTTTCAACGAGAGCTAAAAAGCTCCCCATGCCACGGTAATGATATTTATTACCTTGCCTATGCCAAAGGATATAATTAACTAGTTGACCCGGCGAACTTCGTTTCACTTCTCGCCTTTTAAACCTTCCCTAGACCTCCACGAACATTTCAAGACTAAGATAAGATAAATCCGTTCAGCCGTTCTCGAGTTTTAATCAGACTAACGAACAACAATTCATTTTTATTTATAGAGAAGATAATACCACGTACCCATGCCTACACTACGTGTAAAAAATACCCACTGTTTGATACATTTTGTCGATTCCGAGTTGCTATTATATTTTATACTAGCGACCCGCCCCGGCTTCGCACAGGCAGGTGTATTATACATATAAAAACCTTTCTCTTAAATCACTCTATCAATAAAAAAAAACCGCATCAAAATCCGTTGCGTAGTCATATGGATATAGGGACAGAGAAAGCGACTTTGTTTTATACTATGTAGTGATAGTGATGGGACTGCTAATTTTTTTCCCGAATTCCGGGTAGGCACCAAAGTAAATGTAGTTCATAATGAAGGTCTGAATCATCCTTTTTCCTAAGTATACCCTATGTAAATAATCCTGTATACGAGTACAATACAATACAATATAACTTTATTTTTATTGTACACCAAAAAACAGCTTAAATAACAAAGTACATGATATTCTTAAAATAAGGTGGTAAAAGGGCGGCCTTTTCGCCTTGAGCGATTTCTTCCAGGCCACCTTTGGATGGACAGAAATCAGAGTTCAAAAATGTGGTTGGTGGTGTATAATAAACAAATTTGGAAAAATAATAATTATTATTATCACAAACTAATTTTAGAGTAGTAAGGCCTGGGGAAATATGATGTCTCTAAGCCATAACTATATAATATTTGGAACCTATCTGCCAAACAACAACAATAACAACCTATCTGCCAAAAAACATTACAAGTTGGTTTTACTAAATGGCGGCTTTACCGCTTCAAGCGATTTCTTCTAGGCAACCAAGACTAGAATATTGTTCTGAAGTGTTGTTTATTTGGCACTGACGCGTGCTAATCTTTAAGGTTGGTCCATTTTTGGTTACTGGTCCATCCAGTCCGGTCCAGCTGACCCCAGACCGGCTTTCGTCCCCATCTACGGCGAGTAGCTTCTCCAAAATAATATTCAAATATACAATGAAGCCAACCTCTTTGGGATGGTTTTTGCAGCTACCATTTTGGAAGGATAATACTGATCCTTGAAAATGGGGTTGCCAAAACGAGTGGGTGTTTTGAAATTTCTGCAGAACTTCAAAAGTGCCCTTGCGCTAGTCACCCTGTAACCTAATCTTAGGGCTCAGCACTTCTACACTCACCCATGCCCGGTAATCTGTAGAGGCCTCAGTGGCCAACAACTATAAATCATTTAATAAAAAAAACTATAATCTAAAACTATATTGAATAACCCAGACTGGCGGGGGCCGGTGTAATGGAATCACGAAAGTACCGCAACGTGAGTGCAGTGTCCGCCAGGACGCCAACCCGCCTCCCCCTGGAACTGGACGTACTCAGGACGGGGGTGAGTGGAGCTAGTACTTATTCTCAACTACATTACCTTTATATTTATTGTACCTACCCACCATGTCGATCTTAGAACAATAATCGGCCAAGTACGAGTCGGACTCGCGCACGGAGGGTTCCGTACTGTATGGGAGATTCCCTTAAATATTTATTTTATTTTAATTTTATTATTTATTATTGAAGGGAATATATAACTAAATATTCTGTGATTTCAAGCATCTACCTGGTACCATTATTAATATAGAGTGAAAAACGTCTAAAAATTCAGGTTTGTTGTATGGGAGCCCCCCTTAAATATTTATTTTATTTTATTTTTAGTATTTTTTTGTTATAGCGGCAACCGAAATACATCATCTGTGAAAGGTTCGGCAAGGTTGGCGGGATTCGGCTACAGAACGCGATAAATGGAAGGAAGTGGGGGAGACCTTTGCCCAGAAGTGGGACTACAAAGGTTAAGAAAAAAAAATTGTGTAGGTACCCCACACATTCTCGTTCTGAGTACGTTCAAAGCTGCACCCTTGCAAGGGGTGGCACAGATGACGTCACCTCGCTACTACCGTATATTCTAGAACACGTGACTCACCGGACGTAGCGAGGAGGGGTCGGGAGGGGGTGGGTTAGGTTAGGGTGGGTTTACAGGTGTAGTGTTACAGGTTGATTAATTTTCGTGGGTTGGATGATGACGTCATTATTAATGTGACTTAATTTTATTAAAAGAAGCCTTTTATGTTTAGGAAATCTAGGTTGTCTGGAAGCTAAAGTAGTGGGAGTAGTAGAGGTTAAGTGTTTCATTAGTGTGGTTTGACTAGGTGTTTGTCAGCGATAACCAAAGTTGGCACGGTCAATTTTCGGATGGGTGACCGCGGGTGGCATTTCTAACTATGTGCTACCGTGGCTGGGATGACTTTAGACACGTCAGAGATCATCAGGTGGCTTTAAAGTTCATTCTTATTGTTCATGGGGAACAACTGCGAAATGACTGATGGGGTGGTAAAATTCTCGAATGGAGACCACACCACATGTATCGGCTAGCATGGCGTAGGACGTCCACCAACAAAGTGGGCGGATGACCTCATCAAGACTGCAGGATCGCGTTAGATGCACCGGCCTTGGAAGATCTATATTATCACTACATAGTATAAAACAAAGTCGCATCCCGCTGTCTGTCCCCTGTATGCTTAATGCTTTTATCTTTAAAACTACGCAACGGATTTTGATGCGGTTTTTTTATTAGATAGAGTGATTCAAGGGGAAGCTTTATATGTATAATACACCTGTGCAAAGCCGGAGTGGGTCGCTAGTGATCTATACTTAGAATATTTATAGGGAGGCCTATGTTCAGCAGTGAAAACGCAGGCTGAAACGATGACGTAGTTTCACAAAGTACCTACCCACAATATTTTATATGACTGTATTTTCTGCTGAATGAATAACTTAGACTTCGGTGAAGACTAAGCTCAGTTGCCAGGCCGCGTTCATCCCACGCTTATTGATCGACAACCTCGGTAGGCGTAGATAAAACATACAGTGATATAAAATATTTATGTTTACTCAAAATCAAAAATCAAAATCAAAATCTCATAATGCTTTATTCTTTAGACGTATGGAAATGCGCTTAGAATCGTCTTTTTATTATACAAACATAATATAATTATAATTAATTAATTATTGTCACAGTGAACTTGGCGCCATTAAAATTTAACCAATGAGAGCGCAGCTGCGCGCGCAGGGCCAATCAGGAGCGAGCGCGCGATGTTATAATGAGATTTTACGATATCGATGTGGATATTATAACATCATGTGAAATTGCTTAAATGTTGTCTGCGCTATAACAGTAGTCATTATAAGTCAAGTATTGGAAACATATGTAGAATGTTACAACATTAGTGTAGATAAAGTATTACATAACACAGTTAATGCATAAATTTATAATATACTAGCTTTTACCCGCGGCTTCGCCCGCGTTATAATTTGAATTTGGCTTATGTTTATGTTGACTGCGAAACCTAACCTAACCGACAAATATCAAAATACCTTAGAGGAATGCTTTTGTTGGTTAAGTTACGGTTGGAGTGTATATTTGTGCAAAAATTCGATAAAATTGTTTCTAAGGTTTTTACGTGTTAGATTAATTCCAATTTTTTGTTCTAAATCAAATCTCTGCTTTCCATAAACTGGGCATTCCAAGATTATGTGCAGTGGAGTCTCCTCTTTTGTGGGTTCACAGATGCACGATGGGCTTTCCCTCAACTTAAATCGATGTAAGTATTGGGAAAACTCACCATGCCCCGTCAGCACTTGAGTTATGATTCCCACTGGTGCTCTTTCTCTTACGATCTTGTATGCCGCCCTTGCATCCGGAAAATATGTTTTGGTTACCGCCGCTGTGTGTCCATCCTGATACCGTCGGTTCCACTCGTCAAGAGAGTCCTTTCGGATTTCTCGCTTAACGAATGAAACGGGGCAGTTATCGTAAATAGGTCTGCACTTCGAGTGCAGTGCTGCTTCCTTTGCTAGCTGGTCCGCTCTCTCATTTCCCTCCATCCCCGCGTGCGCTTTAATCCAATAAAGTTTAACTATTTTATTTTGTGCGTGTAGTATGAATTTACTGCTAAGGGATGGAGGGAAGATACGCCAACTACCGTTTCCAGTGCAGACCTGGAGTCACAAAAGATTTTTGCTTTTTCGGTAGCCTCAAGAAGTGCCAATAACTCGGCCTGGTACACGGAGCACCAATCGGCCAATTTCAGCTTGCGGGTACTGATCTCAGCGGCATCATCCCAAATGGATAATGCCGCCCCAACTTTCCCTTTAATTTTGCTGCCGTCTGTAAATATGTTAATTTCTCGGTTAAGATTTTGCTCTAGTGCTGCTCCGTCTGCCAGGCATATGAACTCCAGCTCCTCCTGCTGCGCTGGGTGTGGCTTCTTTTCTGTCTCTCTATCTCCAGTTACTTGCTGGGAATAACCTTTCTTAGTTTCATAAAGCAAGGCTGCTTTCTGGACTCTGATATGACAGCCGAGGATTAGGGGCCGCGGTGGGATATATGGAACTGGTGGTGTGGGTGCCGCCACCTACCCTACCTTCCGCTAGGCCGTCAACGTGTTGGCAGACGCAGTGGGGCTGCAGGGGAAGAGAGGTGTCGGTATCGCGATGGCCGTTCTCACTGCCCTCTGCAGTTGAAGAGGCAGGCGCTGGGCTACTATGACTGACCCGCTGCACTGGGACCAGGGCGTTGGAATGCTGTCTGACGTTCAGTACTGGTTAGTCCCGAGTGGTGGATGACGATGTGTCTTGTGCTCCGAAACACTCCGTCATTATGGCGGGAGCGCAAGCTCCGTTATGGAGCCCGAGTCTGGGCTAGCGCTGTTGAGTGGCGCGAAGGAGTGCGAAAAATGTAGGAACGTCCTAAACTTGCCATGACAGGTTATTTCTGCCGCTTAGACGGCTGCTACCGCGGCCCGCTCACTTAGTTTTTATCCTATCCTACGGGAACTGTTAAAGTTTTTGCGATAAAAAGTGGCCTATGTCACTTTTCGTCTTTCAAACTATATTCATGCAATAAGCCAAGGCAAGTTGCTCCGTTGCTGAGAAAAATTTAAGTCCTACGGGAACCACAATTTTTTCGAGATGGAAAGTATCCTATGTCACTTTCCGTCTTCCAAACTATGCCCACCCCAAATATCAAGTCAATCCGTTGCTCCATTGCTGAGAAACAGTTATTGTCCTATCCCATGGGAATCACGAATTTTCTCGAGATAAAAAAGTATCCTATTATCACTTTCTGTCTTTTAAACCATAGGTATCCATAACAAAAATCAGGTCAATCTTTTGCTCCGTTGCTGCGTCAAAGAGGAACAAACCAACAAACTTTTCGGATTGATGATGATTCTGTACCATAAAGGTAGAATAAAGATACGTGTTAAACCTCTAATGATAGAAGATTTAAAAAAAAAATAATGTCAGACAAAATGACGGCCTGGTATTAAACGTCATAGTAACATGTAGCATGCAGAGGGAAAAAAACGTTTTATCCAATTTTAATGTCAGTTGTCAATTTCAATCCATACTTTATTTCCTCTTCAAGGGGATATAATGGTGGAAAAACAATTTGTCCCCTTGCCATGCTACTTGTAATTTATAAAAGTCTGCAGACAATGTCACCTGTCATCTAATTACGTTTGGCTGTGACGTTTCGTTAGTCCATATTAGCGTCATAGAGGAATTAATCACTTATCGTCTTTGTGATAGTGGCGACAGTTTCGCTTTCGATGGTTTTTGTCCTGTCCTACAGGAACTATGCAATTTTTCAGGATAAAAAGTATCCTAAAGCTCCTTCCGCCTTTTAAACTATGTCCGTGCCAAAAATCAAGTCAATCCGTTGCTCCGTTGGTGCGTGAAAGAGTAACAAACCAACAAACCAACAAACTTTTCGGATTTATAATATTAGTAAGGATTAGTAAGGATAAGGATTATGTTTGTATAATAAAAAAATATTATTATTATTATTATTTTGAGCCTGTATTGTCCCACTGCTGGGCAAAGGCCTCCCTCCCCTCCTTCCATAACGACCTATGGGTCGACCCAGACGCAGGTGGCGCGACGAACTGAGCTCGCACGACAAACACTGGGCCACCAACGCAGTAGATCGCGCAGTCTGGAATAAAAAAATAAATTATTTAATTATTATTTATTAAATTTGCTCCTATTATAATTATAATAGGTACAAATTTACGTATTCACCAAATTACTAATAACAATTCAATTAATTACATAAAATAATTTATTACAAATTAAAACACTAAAAACTAAAAACACTGACTTAAAATAATCTAAAAAAATTATAACAATATACCTACTAGTAGGTATCTGCAATAGCATCGTCAAAAATTAAAACATAATACTCCTTAGTACCAACGACATTAATAAAACCTTATTAATGTCGTTGCTTAGTACGACTTACCTGCTTCATCATCCACAACCTTTATCCAACTGCTGGGTATAGTCCTCTCTCTCACTGTGCCATCGGCCTTGGTCCTGTGCCAAACGTGTCCAGGTACCTTAACCTACGGTACCTACTTTACCTTTACGCTCAGAAAAATATCTGAAAATTAGATTAGTTCAAAAGAAGTAGTTTTTTTTTTTTTTTTTTTAATTTAAATTATTGACCCACAGACTCCAGGGTCTGTGCCCTTTGTTGAGTAGTTACATTTTAAAGAATTCGACTGTACAATAGAGAGAGGTTAGTTTAAATCTTAGTCTAAGTTAGTAGTTTCAGTGCTTTGCGTGAATGCCGCGCGCAAACCGGCGACCCGCATGCAGCACCCGATCACGAGTGTGACGCATGTGCCAGCCATCGCTCTCCTCGACCATATTTGAGGGAAGAGAACGACCCGACACACGACGCTGCCGCAAGAAGGAGCCTTCGATGGCGAGCATGAATGCTCAGGGCATGCACACAATGCACACAATTTCTATACATTACATTACACAATTACGTACACAATTATTATGACAATTGTATTGCCTCCTCCCGGCCCAGAGCCTCCATCACCTCCGCATTCCGATCTCTGATTGCCATCTGCAGGTTATACTCCTTGATGGCCCTCAATGACGCAGACGATGCACGCCTCACGAATCGACTAAAAGAAGTAGTTTAGAGTTTTTAGAGTTCCGTACGCGTGCCCAAAGGGTAAAAACGGGACCCTATTTACTAAGACTTCGATGTCCGTCTGTCACCGGGTTGTATCTCATGAACCGTGATAGCTAGGCAGCTGACATTTTCACAGATGATGTATTCCTGTTGCCGCTATGACAACAAATACTAAAAACAGAATAAAACAAACATTTAAGGGGGGCTCCCATACAACAAACGTGATTTTTAGGAGTTTTTTTGCTCGCTATTAATAACGGTAAGAGGAAAGGGGCTCCCATACGGTACGGAACACTTTGTGCGTGAGCTCGACTCGCACTTGGCCGATTTTCAGAGCTATAAGTCACCCAAAGCAAGCCTAGGTAGCCGGCCGGGCGAGCCGTCCCACGCGTATTATATTGATCGGGCTCCGTCGCAGAGCCCTATTTGGTCATGCGGGCTGCGCCTCGACTTGTTGGCTTGCCTTAGATAACTTACTTTTATGAGAAAATAAGCTATATTGTAAACTAGCGTTATCTACGGCTCTCCACAGGATATTTTTCTGAATAAAAAGTAGCCAGTGACATTTTCCAACCTTTTGCACAACAGTTTGTACTGTTACGGAAAATTGGTTGGAAGTAGGTTGGAAATGCAACTCTATTACTAAATTGTAAATAATTTTATATAAACACCTATACATTTGCATTGTTAGACTTAGCACAAATTAGTAATAAGTAGTTAAGAGTATTGTTCTCTTGCAGCGCCCTAACCGGGTCTATGTTTTGTACTACAATTAGTTCTATAGTTGTTATGTACACTGCATTGTGCAAATAAAGAAATGTACTGACAATTTCTAATCAATTAGCATCCTTTTAGGGACTTATTCTGTACATCAAAACTAACAATTTTTGTCAAAACTAAAAAAAAAATTGTTGTTCCTTGGAAAAATATCGTTCATCCGCGACAAAATGTTTTTTTTTTTGAGTTTTTACAAAACTCGTAGAACAAAAGTTCTTAGTTTTGATGTACAGAATAAGCCCCTAAAAGGATGCTAATTGATTAGAATTAACCCTATAGATACAATAACCCCGTACCTACAGAGTGAATGATACAGGTTCCGTTGATTTAATCAACTTGAACTTAATATACATCATCTTAGAACCTTTCCAAGTAACAAGCAATAAACTTAATTCAAATGTTATTATTGTCTTCTTCATGAGTCATTAATTCATTATAATTTCTTGTTAGCGCTTACTAATCCCACGTAGAAGGAAAATGTAGTGTGTAGTTTTGTAGGGCACAAATAATTAAGTCATTTGATGTTTTAAACTTGCTTAGGTTGTGTCAGAAATAAGTCACTTCTTTAACTTCTCTTGGTAGGTCACAGTAAGTCAGAAGGTCTTGGAAAGTAAGCTCGTATAGACCGGGTGGCTAGCCCTGGTGTCAGAGTTTTTAGGCCGCCTGAAGGCCTCTGACATAGTTAAACGGCTAAAACAACCGGAACCTACAATTCCACGTGCCATCCGAGCCACGGCAGCGCTCAGTTGGGAAATGCAACCCGTCACCCATCCAAATACTGACCGTGCGGAACGTTGCTTCATTTCGGTGATCGATGACAATCACCTAGTCAAGCTACTCTACGAGCGCTATAGAGGTCTTAGAAGAAATTATATTTTAAAACTAGCTGACTCTCTCTGCGAGATCGAATCAGGCATGAGGAGATCCGTAAACGAAACAAAGTTACCGACACAGCCCAGCGGTTTGGCAAGTTGAAATGGCAATGGGCAGGGCACATAGCATAGAGGACTGATGACCGATGGGGTCGTAAAGTTCTTGAGTGGACACCACGTACCGGCAAGCGCAGCGTAGGACGTCCACCCACAAGGTGGACGGACGACCTCATAAAGACCGCAGGATCGAGCTGGAAGCCGCCACCAACCGGTCTTATTGGAGATCGTTAGGGGAAGGCTATGTCCAGCAGTGGACGTCCTATGGCTGAAAAGAAGAAGAAAGAAGAAGACTCGCTGACTGTCCCGGCTTCGTTCAGGTGCGATTGTAGTAGAAACCTCGTTGTAACACTCTCAAGATACAAGAAAAATCGGCCAAGTACGAGTCGGACTCGCGCACGGAGGGTTCCGTACTGTATGGGAACCCCCCTTAAATATTTATTTTATTTTTACTATTTATTATTGAAGTGAATATAAAACTTAATATTCTGTGAAAATTTCAAGCATCCACCTGTTACCATTATTAATATAGAGCGAGAAACGTCTAAAAATTCAGGTTTGTTGTATTGGAGCCCCCCTTAAATATTTATTTTATTTTGTTTTTAGTATTTGTTGTTATAGCGGCAACCGAAATACATCATATGTGAAAATTTCAGCTGCCTAGCTATCATGGTTCATGAGATACAGCCCGGTGACAGACAGACAGACAGACAGACGGACAGACCAATCGGATCTGTTGTGTAGTTTGGAAGATATAAGCTGATACACAGACACACAGAAATAGTGACTTTGCTTTATATGTAGTAAAATGAAAACTTCTGTAGTTTTTAGTGTTCCGTACCCAAAGGGTAAAAATGGGATTACTAAGACTCCGATGTCCGTCTGTCTGTCTGTCACCAGGCTGAATCTCACGAACCGTTACAGCTAGAAAGCTGAAATTTTCACAGATGTATTTCTGTTGCCGCTATAACAACAAATACTAAAAATGGTTGCCTGTAAAGTCGGTATACGGGCGAAAGTTTTACGTGACAACGACTTTGAGACGAATGAGACGAATGAGTGAGAGGCACTTAAGTGCCTCTCACTCGCTCTCATTGTGAGCGCATGAAGTGTGAGCGGGGAGCGTAACGCAGTTTCTTGAAGTGTCACCCGGCAAACCAATTTATAAGACGTTGTCACGTCAAAAATAGAATAAAATAAATATTTAAGAGGTGCTCTCATAAAACAAACGTAATATTTGGGAGTTTTTTAGTTCGCTATTAGTAACGGCAAGAGGAATGGGGCTCCCATACCATACGGTACGGAACCCTTCGTGCGCGAGTCCAACTCGCACTTGGCCGATTTTTATGTTTTCAATGCTCGTTCCTGCTCTTACTTGGTCTCTTTACCGTACGCATGCGTTCAGCCCACAGATCATGGAACAAGTTCCTTGTTCCTTGATCTGTGGTTCAGCCGTTCTAATGATTCAATTGTAGAACCCAAGGTGCCAATATTGGTTGAATATAATTTAGGCAATATATCTACAAGACATTTATTGCCATTGATGTGTTAAAAGGTCGATTAGGGTCAACTGAGTAAAGTACCATTACCGTGGTAAAACTGGGAGGCTCAGTTTTTACCGACTTCCAAAAAGGAGGATGTCTATCTTCGTTTGTATTTGTCTTTTTTGAAGTTAAACTTCTAATGCGACTTCCAACAAGGTTGCGTTAAACGTTTAACGCTACCGTGAAGGGGGTATGAAAGCACTGTTGCGTCAAAGTGTCTCTTGTTCCGCGCGGAGGGACTCTACTTGCATTTTTAAATATGTTTATCTATATTTTCGCCAATTGTGAGACGATTGAAAACATTCTTTTTCATTCCGAATAGATATACTCCCGAGGTGATCCCATTTAAATGTTATTGAAATCAGCTGAGCCGTTTCCGATAAATCAACAATAACTTAATAATAATAACTACTCGTATTCGAATTCTGCACACGGTGGAAGTCGGTGGTGGTGCCATTTTTTCGAAAAGTAATTAATTTATCCCGTGGACAGTTAAGAATTTACAATGAATATTCTATCTTAATTAGGTAACCTAAGTGCAAAGATCGGAAATATGATAAAGTTCCTTATTGCTTTCTACATCCCACAGGATCCCTATTTATTTATCTATAGGTAAGCACAAACTCCAAGGTGGGAAACATCTAATAAACAAAAATATCCAAGCGTGGGTAGTACCCGTGTACCTACCAACTTTGACTTACAACCTGACTAAAATATAGAACTAGCAAGTCTAGGAATACCTGTCAGTTTTGTAAGGAAAGTGCGATAGCAACGCTACTACTGGAGAGCATAGGTAAATCAGTAGTTTTGGACCCTCCGTTGCTTCAAGGGCAGGGTATGATTTATTCTGTGGCTAAGGAAGGGTTTAGGAATGACCTTGGGCCTTGAAGGGGGCTATCTGATAAAGTAAGTTCGTATAGATCGGGAGACTAGCCCCACAATGTGCCATTCGAGCCACGGTAGCGCTCAGTTGGAAAATGCCACCCGCGGTCACCCATCCAAATACTGACCGTGCGGAAAGTTGTCTCATTTCGGTGATCGCTGATAAACACATAGTCAAATTACGCTATGAGCTCTACTGATTTGGTACTGCTGGTACTACCGTCATTACTATAATTATTTTTCGCAAAAAATGGCAAAACCGCCTTCCATCGTGTACAGAATTCGAATATTTCGCTCGAATTGTTTACAGTATTGTTGATTTATCAAAAACGGCTCGGCCGATTTCTGTAAAATTTAAATGGGACTACCTACATTGGGATTATACAATTTCGAACTAAAAAATAATTTTTCGATTCGGTTCACAATTGGCAAAATTATTGATGTTCATCGTGTACAATATTCGGATGTTTCGCTCGGATTGCTTACATTATTGTTGGTTTTTTCAAAAACAGCTCAGCCGATTTCTGTAAAATTTAAATGACCACTTTGGGAGTATACCCTTTCGAACTAAAAAAAAAAATATTTCGATTCGGTTCACAATTGGCGAAATTATCGATGAACATACACAAAAAAAACATGCATTTTTACATAGAACCACCTCCTTTTTGGAAGTCGGTTAAAAAATGGCCACGTTATGCATAAGCATATCCCACATGAAATCTTACAATTTATCTGCATTTCGTCTCGACCCTGCATTCTTCAAGATTTTCAGATAGCCTCAAAAGCTTTAAAAACTTCTAGGAACTAGTTATCGTGCTTATTTTGACAACAAATTACGTAAGAGCTTGCAAGCCGAAGCAGCCTTCGGGACCGGTTTCACAGCTGTTCTCATCCGTTCACCTCATTCACCCACGCTGCACTGTGTCCTTTTATGAGAGACTTTTATGGACATTTGGGATATTTACCCCCCACAGTACCCCAGAGTAGGGAGAAAGCGAGATATTTACCACCATAAGCGTAGAGCGCAGTTATCAATAGCTGTAGGTACAAGTAGCGGCACATAAGTCTATCGCTGAGGGTACTGTGGAGGGGATGGCTGCGCATGTTGACCGCCATACTAAACTCATGCGCAACCACCCACTTCGCTCAGCGCTAGACTTATATGCCGCGACCTGTACCTCATGGTAAAGAGATTTAAACATTTTATCCATTTTTATTGTCAGGTTGTCAATGTGAATTAAAATAATTATAGTTTTGCTCTTCGAGGGGATACCTACCTACATTGGTGGAAAGACAATTTGTCTATTTGTCACGGCCAATGACTCGTGCTGCTACCTGCTATAGATAGATACTGGTAACGTCCATACAACCTCTATGAACATGTTTTATTATTGGATCAACCCCGACACCGTGAAAAAACCGAAACCTTTGGGGTTTCGGTTTAGTAGCTTGTGAATAAATATTCACAGAATATTTATTATATTTATAATAATATAATAAATAAATAAATAAAAATAAAATAGAAATTTAAAGGAGGCTCCCATACAGTACGGAACCCTTCGGGAGCGAGTACTACTTGTACTTGGCCGATTATTTCTGTCAATCAGCTCTCGTAGCCTAGCGATAGGAACTAAGCCAAGCCTCCTACATCGTCCGATTTTGATAAACAATACCTAATAACCTAACAACCAGCTCAATTCATCATGTCTTTCAAAGACAAAGAGACAAAAGTCTTTATCCGCGACCTTGCCGACAAGAGAGAATTCATCCAGACGTCCACCCACGGCATAGACAGGCCTTTTCTTTTCTCCAACATAATAGCGAATAGTTTCAATGGGTAGTGGTCCACTTTATGCCGTCCATGATTGCTTAGGTCAGCAATCATGGACGGCATAAAGTGAATTCAGAATCTCTATAAATAAAAATGAATTGTTGTTCGTTAGTCTGATTAAAACTCGAGAACGGCTGAACGGATTTATCTTATCTTAGTCTTGAAATGTTCGTGGAGGTCTAGGGAAGGTTTAAAAGGCGAGAAGTGAAACGAAGTTCGCCGGGTCAACTAGTCTCTATAAATAAAAATGAATTGTTGTTCGTTAGTCTGATTAAAACTCGAGAACGGCTGAACGGATTTATCTTAGTCTTGAAATGTTCGCGGAGGTCTAGGGAAGGTTTAAAAGGCGAGAAGTGAAACGAAGTTCGCCGGGTCAACTAGTTAGAAATAAAATTCTTTTACAATTTACGCAGCTGACGGTTAACTGTAAAGCAGCAGGCAGGGTTTCTACATTAAGTATTTTTCTTACCATATATTGTAAACAGTATTTTATTTTATTTCGATTATATCAACAGTAAGACGTCCACTGCTTGACATGTCCACTACCTCATACCGGTTAGAAATGGCTTACCAAACCATAGGTAACTTATATTTTGCCCTGAGGGTGGACATCGTATGCTGCAATTTCGAGTAACTACATGGTCACCACTCAAGAATCTTTTGATTCTATTACGCTATTGATCATCTCGGTCTCTCATGAGTCGTCTTGTGTGCGTTGGTATTAGTATTAGTTAGTATCTTAATGTTGTTGGTGCGGACTTTTAACATTGAAAGATTTTAATCATCATTTTTACTGACCGCAAATAAACGACCAATGTTTTTCCCGATCAAATGAATTTTGGCAGACCACTACATAGTTTTCTGAGGACAATTTCAATCATACCCATGATTGTCTTGACAACGCAACGTAGGTAGGCAACGAGCAAGGCCTTAAAGGTCTGTGCAATAAAAAACTTGCATACAATCGGTGACATCACCCATTCAACTTGTTTTCATTGATTACTATACTAGGTCTGTTGTATTTTAATCATTTCCAATAAAAAATTGACAGTGTTTTTGACAACTTCGGTTCTGTAGGAGGGAAGTGTGTACGTTTAAAGTTTCTTCCTATAGCTAATAATTAATCATCATCGTAGCCATAGGACGTCTACAGCAGGATTTCTTTATAGATTTTGGATCTCGGTCAGCACAATCATAGACATCACTTTATTTATTTGCAACGAAAAACAACATATACTTAAATAGAAGACAAACATCAAAGGTACAAAGGTACCGATGGACCGACAGGTCACTGTCCACTTTGCGAGTGGACAACTGGAGTTGCCTTGTTCCACATACCAGAATAAAGAAACATCCTTAGGATATCAGATTGATTGAGTAAGTATGCACAGACTCACTTGTAACCCGTTTTTTTGTTTGGGATTGTGTTTCTATCAGATATATGTAGTAAAAAATCCAATGCGTAAGGAAACAGCCAAATAATCACAACAACATAAACCGAGATAGGTACACCTTATGTGGGCTATGGATGATCTAATCCATAATTAATTGTTTTTTGTGTAGCAGTCACTAAGTCCATAGATTTAAATTATACTTTGTTGTAGTAAAAGGCGTAAAGGCACTTAAAAATTAAAAAGCCATTTTAAAAAATCGAGATGTTAAACATTGCACTTTTTTGGACTTTGGCTACAAGACCAAGTGTTTCCTTGCACGTAGGCTAAATTACATCAGCAGCCTGACAAATAACCGGTCGGTCGCCTTGGCGCCCACCGCTGACTCATCAGCGCCCACCGCGACTATCGGCGGGCTCTGCGGTACGGACTGTGGTTTTACTCTCCGATCAGAATGAGTTTTACTCTTAGTATGGATGAAGCTTGACGCCTTTTGCAACCAACTTGAACAACAATTCAACTATTTGATTTTTCTGACAACCGTTTTTTAGGGTTCCGTACCCAAACGGAAAAAATGGAACCCTATTACCAAGACTCCGCTGTCCGTCTGTCTGTCACCAGGCTGTTTCTCATAAACCGTTATAGCTAGAAAGCTGAAATTTTCACAGATGATGTACTCGTATTTCTGTTGCCGCTATAAAGACTTATATAGTACAGTACAGTAATACGTACATATTTGTACTGTACTGTACTGTACTGTAGCAGCCTTTTTAATAGTCCACTGCAGAACGTAGGCCTACCACGAAGGGTGATTGGGCCAAATCCACCACGCTGGCCCAGTGCAGGTTGGTAGATTCACACACGCCATCAAATTTCTTTTCCGGACGTATGCAGGTTGCCTCACGATGTTTTCCTTCACCGAAAAGCCAGTAGTGTGAAATCCCGTACATAAAATCCAAAGAACTCATTGGTACAGGATTAGGATTTGACCCCACGACCTCACGATGGTAAGGCGGATGCTACTACCTCTAGGCCACCACGGCTTTAGGATTAGGATTTGAACTACGTACATATACATGTACCTACCTATAATTGACTCGTCTGGGATGGCACAGATTTTTCCCAGCCAAGAATGGAACCTGGGACTATAACGTAGTGATTAATTCCTATATGCCTTGGACCCCCCAGCTGCGAAGGCAACACTGCCGACTAGGCTACCACTGACTGCCTTCTAGTCGTCTTTGAGGGTCCTAAAATGGTCTAAGAACTCAACATTAGGCCTCATACTAATCAGTGCCTAGCCACAAGCTGGATGAGTGCCAGATGGTCACCGCCACTGCAGTTCTCGCGCCGCATTATAATAGCCTATTATGCTAAAACAGGCTGTTTAGTTATGCTAAATGTTTCCGTTATGCTAAATGGATTTTTCTTTGAAAATTCTGCAGAACTTACGTGACTTAGCCTTTAATCTCTTGGTTTTATATATTACTAGCGACCCGCCCCGGCCACAGGTGTATTATACAAATAAACCTTCCTCTTGAAACACTCTATCTATAAAAAAAAACGCATCAAAATCCGTTGCGTAGTTTTAAAGATATTCATATAAGCATACATGGGGAATTGGGGACAGACAACGGAAAGGGACTTTGTTTTATACTATGTAGTGATGTAACTACGAGTACATAGTTGGTATTTCGTAAGGTAGGTATTAACCCGCATTAATGTACCTAGTATCATTACATATATTATTCTTTGCTAGGACCTAGGTACATTCATGATTAGAAGAATGGCGCATACGACTCGGTGGCTCAGTGGTTAGTAACCCTGACGCCTGGGTCAAAGAGGGGTGGGTTCGATTTCCACCCAGGGCTAATATTTATGTGATGAACATATAGGTGTTTACTTTGTGTCTTGGTGTTATTTAGGTATTTTCTATATGTATGTATTTAAAAATATGTATATGTAGTATATCAGTGTCTGGCAGCCATAATAATATCACAATCTTATCTTAGTTTGGTGTCAGAGACCGTGTGTAAGATATCCCCTAATGTTTATTTATTTATTATTATTATTTATTTATACAGGGTTGTCCAGAACTGAGTACTAAGCCGAAAGTAGGTGATACAGACCATCATTGTTAACAACTTTTACTATGGGGCCAAATTAGAATTCGAAAAACAAATCAACTATTTATTACATTTTGTTGATTCCGAGTTGCAGTTTTGTATGGAACAGTTGACATTTTTCTTGAATTTTGGGTTGGTTCCATAGAGAAAGCTGTTTGTATCATAACCTTTTGACTTAGTATAGACTCTATATTTATATCCTACCTTATAACTATAAGTTTGCAATGCCCGACAAGGGCGACTAAGTTGTAAGCACATAATATCGTAATTAAGACCTCGAATGTAACACTTAGTAGCAATAAATAAAAATGAATATGAATCCTCCAATCCGCACAGGGCCAGAGTGGTGCATGCCTGCATGGATATAGACCTTCTTGGTGAGGTTAGCCATCCTATCGGCTTATTCCACAAATCCCCTCAGATGATCCCCTGCGCAGATGATTTGTGGAATTTTTGTCCATAAATCCCCAACGGTTTAGCGAAAGGGGATTTTTGGAGTTTTTGTCCACAAATCCACTTCCGCAATGCCGCAGCGGATTTTTGGACTAAAAGTCTACAAATCCCCTTAATCAATATTTACTCACTTTGAAAATAAAGTAGGTAGATACCTAAAGTTTCTTAGTTAAATAGTACAGTACTACCAGCCTTTTTAATAGTCCACTGCAGAACATAGGCCTACCCACGAAGGGTGATTGAGCATTATCCACCACGCTGGCTCAGTGCGAGTTGGTAGTTAAATAGTATTAGTCTTTATTTTATTTTGGTACATAAATATACAAGTGGTGAACAAAATTTACAAAATCAAACTTACTTTCAACACCACGCTGGCCAACTGCGGGTTGACAGACTAATTTACGAGCCTGTAATTTATTATTTACTTTCCAATTCAGCCCAAATACTACCAGTATCATTTTAATTGAATAATCTGTTGCCAAGGTTTCGATCACAATCGGTCCAGCCGTGGGCGAAGAGTGGGCGACTTCCTTATCCCTAAGACTATAAAATGTACTAATTTCACGCCTTTATAACATGGGTAATAAAGACCATTATTGTATAGCAACAGGAAAACATCCTTTCTGTAGTAATTTTGAATAGTCTTTATTACATAAGTAGTAGAGGTGATTGTTGTACAGCAAAAGGAAGTTGAGGATCTAAGAGTAGTTCAATTTACGTTTCTATGTGTAATGGGAGCTATTATTGAGAGACAAAGTTATGTGGGGAGAGGGAGGGCGCCACTGTTGATTTTCTCAAAAATAATGTGTTAAGTACAAATAAGAGAATTTATTAAATTTTTCTTTTTTACAAAATCTTTTCAATCGATTCAAACAATCGAGTTATTATTAAAACTTTCATACATATCTGAGAGCTGTACCTAAGTATTTAAAATTTTTCGTAAATCCTTTACAACGGCTCTATTTCTGAATCGATAGCCTGCCATCGTATGCGTAAATGATCACGAGATAGACATGCGAAAAAAATAAACGCAGACATTATACAACCTCATCCTTTTTATTAATAGCTATATTTCAAGTCCTTGTAAAAAAACAGCAATGAAATATTTATTTATTGCGTTTTTCATCGTGTTCTTTTTTTATATATTTTTAGTTCAGTCATTTCACCAACCCCGGAAATATCTTTGTAAAGCAGGGCCTGAACGGCTTGATGTGAATTGATGTGATTATTTCTGACAGATAGTCATTGAAGATTCGAGCTAATGGTTAGTGTTTTTGGAAGTAGATATAGGTACCTTTAGTAAAACCTACAGCCCTTAGAATTACAAAGGTATCTGGGCCTTGATGTATAGGCGTGGTTCAACCAGATGTCCCACTGTGTTGCACCCTGTTGAACACCTTATGGACTAGGTTGTTGGTCCATGTCCAGATGATGACGATAGGATAACATCTCGCAAAGGAGTACTCCACCGGGCGAGGTGTTGTGCCCGGGGATAGCTATACGACAGTGTATCATTAGGTCTTAGTATGGTTCGGCCATCGCTGAATATTTCGTTAGCGCGATGCAGACTTCGGCTCCTGATTGGCTGAGGCGCGGCGATACGCCCCTGTGATTGGAGGGCGGAAGAATTCGTGGCTTAGCTGGCGCCATCTTGTAGCGAATGTAGCGAAGTTAGTCGCTACATCCTTTTGTATACTTATTTCGGTGAACACGGACAAAATACAACTACAACTGAGGGGACCTATTTTTGAACTTCGAACGCCTGGGAACGTATAGGGAACTTTGACAGATTGCATGAAAACACTATATTGTCTATGGAAGTTGCGAGTGCTCCATACAATTTCCGTATACGATCAAACCGTTCGAATTTCAAAAATAGGTCCCCAGGGGCCCTATTTTTTGAACTTCAAACACCTCGGAACGTATACGGAACTTTGACAGAATATGAAAACACTCTATATTGTCTATGGAAGTTGCGAGTGATACACAAAAGTTCCGTATACGACCAAACGTTCGAAGTTCAAAAATAGGTCCCCAGTTTGGAGTTTTGCAAAATATGTATGTTGATAAATGTTGCAAATATCTTTTCGGTGGAACCGTGTCTTTTGACTCAGGCATAATGTGCCAATACAATAGATGTTACAGTTTGCAAAAGAACATTATTAGGTATAGGGGTGTATGAGATGTACCTACCTATACCTACCGGGCGTTTTTCTGTACTATACGACTATCGAACATAATAAAATATGCTAATTCTGATTTATTTTTGAACTGACGAAACAGAGGAGGTACTTATTCAATTCAATTCAAGTTCGCGCTTGACGACCAACTCGCCTGATGGTAAGCGACGTTGTGGTCGAAGATGAAGCACGCAGACCTAGAAGATACCTACTCACCCTGACCTTGAAAAGCTTTAGATTATATCTCTTAGGAAGGAAAGCAGGAAGACTGTTCCATTCCCTGGCGGTACGAATCAGAAATGTTTACATGTTATTGCATTTTATTAGGTACTAGCTTTTACCCGCGGCTTCGCCCGCGTTATATTTTGATTTAGGCTAATGTTTATGTCGGCTGCGAAACCTAACCTAAGCGACAAACATCAAAATACCTTAGAGGAATGCTTTTGTTGGTTAAGTTACGGTTGGAGTGTATATACAACCCCCCTGTGTATTCCCGCCTTGTCGTGGCGGGGGAGGTCTAAGGCAGCTGAAAAGGCGGCGCTCGAAGTCTCCCTCTTCTTTGAGTCTTTCCCCCAAGGCAGCTTAGAGGCCGGCACTCGTAGTGCAGCCGCTTTTAACTAAAGCAGCTGAGAGGATGGCCGGTAGGTTGCCTGCCTTATGAGGAGTGTTGCTTCTGAGGCGGGCTGCAGTGCCGCTCTTGCGACGCTGCAACCGAGGATTAGGGGCTGCGGTGGGATGGAACTGGTTGTGTGGGTGCCGCCACCTACCCTACCTTCCGCTAGGCCGTCAACCTGTTGGAAGACGCAGTGGGGCTGCAGGGGAAGAGAAGTGTCGGTATCGCGATGGCCGTTCTCACTGCCCTCTGCAGTTGAAGAGGCAGGCGCTGGGCTACTATGACTGACCCGTTGCACTGGGATCAGGACGTTGGAATGCTGTCCGACGCTCAGTGCTGGTTACTCCCGAGTGGTGGATGACGATGTGTCTTGTGCTCCGAAACACACCGTCATTATGGCGGGAGCGCAAGGTCCGTTATGGAGCCCGAGTCTGGGCTAGCGCTGTTGAGTGCCGCGAAGGAGTGCGAAAAATGTAGGAACGTCCTAAACTTGAAATGACAGGTTATTTCTGGCGCTTAGACGGCTGCTACCGCGGCCCGCTCGCTTACTTTTCATCCTATCCTACGGGAACTGTAAAAGTTTTTGGGATAAAAAGTGGCCTTTGTCACTTTTCGTCTTTCAAACTATATTCATGCAATAAGTCAAGGCAATCCGTTGCTCCGTTGCTGAGAAAAAGTTATAGTCTTATCCTACGGGAACCGCAATTTTTTCGGAAAGGAAAGTATCCTATGTCACTTTCCGTCTTCCAAACTATGCCCACCCCAAAAATCAAGTCAATCCGTTGCTCCATTGCTGAGAAACAGTTATTGTCCTATCCCATGGGAATCACGAATTTTCTCGGGATACAAAAGTATCCTGTTATCACTTTCTGTCTTTTAAACCATAGGGATCCATATCAAAAATCAATTCAATCTTTTGCTCCGTTGCTGCGTCAAAGAGGAACAAACCAACAAACTTTTCGGATTGATAATATTAAAGTATGATGATTCTGTACCATAAAGGTAAAATAAAGAAACATGTTAAACCTCTAACGATAGAAGATTGAAAAATATTTTTAATGTCAGACAAAATGACGGCCTGTTATTAAACGTCATAGTAACATGTAGCATGCAGAGGGAATAAAACATTTTATCCAATTTTAATGTCAGTTGTCATTTTCAATCCATACTTTATTTCCTCTTCAAGGGGATATAATGGTGGAAAAACAATTTGTCCCCTTGCCATGCTACCTGTGATTTATAAAAGTCTGCAGACAATGTCACCTGTCATCTAATTACGTTTCGCTGTGACGTTTCGTTAAGTGTCATAGAGGAATTAATCCACAGAGCTAATTAATCACTTAGCGTCTTTGTGATAGTGGCGACAGTTTTGCTTTCGATAGTTTTTGTCCTGTCCTACAGGAACTATGCAATTTTTTGCTTAACGTCTAATGCTTAGCATCTAAAACTCGACGCGCTTTGTTTTGCTCTTGAGTCTCAGCAGTTCTTTGCGCTGCGTGACGCTCGGCATCTAAAAGTCGCTGCGCTTGACTTTCTCCTTAAGTCTCAGCAGCTCCCTGAGCTGCGTGACGCTCAGCATCTAAAATTCGACGTGCTTGGTTTTTTGCTCTTGAGTCTCAGCAGTTCTTTGCGCTGCGTGATGCTCAGCATCTAAAAGTCGCCGCGCTTGACTTTCAACTTCAGTCTCAGCAACTCTCTGAGCTGCGTGACGCTCAGCATCTAAAATTCGACGCGCTTGGTTTCGCTCTTGAGTCTCAGCAGCTCTTTGAGATGCGTGGCGCTCGGCATCTAATGTCAAACGCATTTAAGTGTGCTCTTCAGACTCTTGGCTTCTAGCAATTTTCTTTACGCGAGCTCCGCTAGAACTACGCGCTAGATTCGATTTGCGTTTTGTAGGCATACCTATTAGAATGAAAACTACGTAATTAAACTGAAAAAATACATGTAACCTTCTCTAAATTTTACAGGAAAAGATTGATTGACTTTGACATTTGCAACTCGAGCAGCCTTGAATGGGCATTGGGCATAGAGAATGTAATTTGGAAAGTCAAGATGCAAATTACCATTTGTCATGGTAGAAAATAAGTTTTTTCTTCTAAGATTCTAGCCAATGCGTTTTCATCCCCCGTTTTCAACCCTTTAAAACTATTTTTTCGAATCAAAAAGTAGCCTATGTCCTTTCTCAGGCTCTAGACTATCTGTGTACCAAATTTTATTCAAATCGGTTCAGTAGTTTTAGCGTGAAAGCGCGACAGACAGACAGACAGACAGAGTTACTTTCGCATTTATAATATTAGTAAGGATATACAGCGATTGGCCGTGGGGTGCCGGCAGAGTAGAATAGCACCCCCCTCTAGTACCAGGTGTCGTAAGAGCCGACTGAGGTACAGCGGAACCGACTAATGGCGGTATAACCATTCGACTAAAACGTAGCTAAAATGGCACAGGGCAGGGATGGGCAGCAGCATCCCTGTCGCGAAGCTACGTTTCTGCGATCGCCACCACGCCTGCCCAGCGTGGCGATTATGGGCAAATACCCTCAGTATGGAACTTAGAAAAAGACCAGGCCCCCAGTCCCCAGCAGCTCCGCTAGCCCGGGGCTACGGTAGCGGCCCCGGTAACGGCGGAGAAGGGGGTGCTAAGAATCCCTGGCAGACGCCCGGCTACCACTCCCGCAAACGACGACTGGCCCTGGTAACACACAACGTGCGCACAATGAGGACCGACGAGAGGATTGCTGAGCTGGAAGAAGAGTTGAGTAGGTTGCGTTGGGATATTGTGGGGTTGTCTGAAGTCCGTAGAGAGGGCGAGGACACGATAACTCTAAAGTCCGGCAACCTGCTCTACTACCGGGAAGGTGACCAGCGGTCCCAAGGTGGTGTCGGCTTTCTCGTTCACAAGTCCCTTGCTTATCACCATCGAAAGTGTGTCGAGCAGGGTTGTATTTCTAATACTCAGAATATCCAAAAGATATTCGCTGAAGGTCATTCAGGTATACGCACCGACCTCGTCACACCCAGATGACGAAGTGGAGACTATGTATGAAGACGTAAGTCGGGCCATACATACGTCTAAGACCCACTTTACTGTTGTTATGGGGGACTTCAACGCAAAGTTGGGCAAAAGAAGCGATGATGAGCTGAGAGTGGGGCAATTTGGATATGGACAACGGAACCCTAGGGGCCAGAGGCTGGCTGACTTTCTGGAGAGAGAGGAACTCTTCATGATGAACTCTTTCTTTCAGAAGCCGCCTCACAGGAAGTGGACCTAGATGAGCCCCGATGGTTCCACCAAAAATGAAATTGACTTCATCATGACCACTGAGAAACGGATATTTAATGATGTCTCCGTGATCCACAGAGTGAAAACCGGTAGCGATCACAGAATCGTAAGAGGCACATTGGATATTAACGTTAAACTCGAAAGGTCACGCTTGATGAAGTCCACGCTCCGACCTACTCGTGCCCATATCCAAAACCCCGAGAGCTTTCAGCTCGAGCTCTCAAATCGCTTTGCTTGCCTGGAGAACTTTGCGTCGGTGGACGAGATCAACAACGGGCTCGTAGAAACTGTCCAGACGGTTGGTGCTAAATTCTTTAGACCCCGTCGTACAAATAGATCTCAAAAATTTTCCGATCAAACTCTAAATCTCATGGCCGAACGACGCTTACAGAGACTGCAGTCTTCCGATGATGCAAAGTCATAATAGGCAGATCAATAGACAAATTTCGAAATCCGTGAGGCGCGACATTCGTCTCTTTAATACTAAACATATTAAAGAGACAATAGAGCAGAACAAAGGCTCCAAAGTGTTCGCAAGGAATTTGTCTATTGGGCAAAGCCAGCTGACAAAGCTGAAGAGAGAAGATGGCAGTGTAGCGTCGACCAAGGCAGAGGTATTGGAGGAGATCGAAAGGTTCTATGGACAGCTATACGCTTCGGTCACTAAGCCTGTCAACAGCGCGGCCAAAGACCCAAGAGCCAAGCTGACCCGACACTTCACCGAAGATATCCCGGACATCAGCCTGTACGAGATTAGAATGGCCCTAAATCAGCTCAAGAACAACAAGGCGCCGGGTGATGACGGTATCACATCAGAGCTTCTGAAAGCGGGTGGAACACCGGTACTTAAAGTCCTTCAGAAGCTTTTCAATGCTGTCGTCCTCGATGGCATAACGCCAGAAGCATGGAACAGAAGCGTCGTGGTGTTGTTTTTCAAGAAAGGTGACAACGCTTTATTGAAGAACTACAGACCCATATCGCTTCTGAGCCATGTTTATAAGCTGTTTTCAAGGGTCATTACGAACCGTCTCGAACGCAGGCTTGATGACTTCCAGCCTTCCGAACAAGCCGGTTTCCGAAAATGTTTTAGTACCATGGACCACATACATACGCTGCGGCAAGTCATACAGAAGACCGAAGAGTATAACTTGCCTCTTTGCTTAGGGTTTGTGGACTATGAGAAAGCCTTGGATTCGGTTGAAACTTGGGCGGTGCTTGAGTCTCTTCAGCGATGCCGGATTGACTATCGGTATATCGAAGTGTTGAAGTGCTTGTATAATAACGCCACTATGTCGGTCCGAGTACAGGAAGAAAGCTCCAAGGCGATCCCTTTAAAAAGAGGCGTAAGACAGGGAGACGTAATATCTCCGAAACTGTTTACTGCCACTTTGGAGAACGCCTTCAAGCTCCTGGAATGGAAAGGATTCGGCATCAATATCAATGGGGAATACATCACTCACCTTCGGTTTGCCGACGATATCGTAGTCATGGCAAAGTCGATGGAGGAACTCAGCACGATGCTTGAAGGCCTCAATCGGGTTTCTCAACAGGTGGGTCTTAAGATGAACATGGAGAAGACGAAAGTCATGTGTAATTCCCATGTTGTATCCACCCCAATCTCTGTTGGGAACTCGGTTCTTGAAGTCGTTGACTCGTACGTCTACCTAGGACAAGTAGTCCAGTTAGGTAGGTCCGACTTCAAGAAAGAGGCCAATCGCCGAATCCAACTCGGTTGGGCAGCGTTCGGACAATTGCGTAATGTCTTCTCGTCCGACATACCTCAGTGCCTCAAGACGAAAGTGTTCGATCAGTGTGTGTTACCAGTGATGACTTATGGCACTGAAACGTGGTCTCTTACCATGGGCCTTATTAATAAACTCCAAGTAGCCCAACGAGCTATGGAGAGGGCTATGCTCGGAGTTTCTCTACGGGATCGAATCAGAAATGAGGAGATCCGTAGAAGAACCAAGGTTACCGACATAGCCCAACAGATTAGCAAGTTGAAATGGCAATGGGCAGGGCACATAGCGCGGAGGACTGATGACCGGTGGAGTCGAAAAATTCTCGAGTGGAGACCACGTACCGGCAAGCGCAGCGTAGGACGTCCACCCACAAGGTGGACGGATGACCTCATTAAGACCGCAGGATCGCGCTGGATGCAAGCCGCTTTCAACCGGTCTTATTGGAGATCTATAGGGGAGGCCTATGTCCAGCAGTGGACGTCCTTTGGCTGATGGATGGATGGATGGATACAGCGATAAGTAGGTACAGCACAGAGCATAATAGCAAATCCTAACAAGACTGAAAAAAATCATTATGATACAAATTACCGACGCATAGCTGCTACATAATCTACACCCACCCTCGTCGCCATGGCAACGGGGCCATCTCCACGCACTAAGATGAAAGCTGGTCAACTATCTCTGTCTAACTCGTGCGGCGGGTATCGCTGTCCCTGTCTCACGTGCCTACGCCCTAGACTGGAGTATCGACCGGTCTAGAAATTGTAGGTAGATATTAGTGCTTTAGGACCGGTTGTACAGAGTGTTAACCGGTGGTTAAAGCTATAGGAAATGTTTTAATGTCTGACTAACTACTTAGTTACCTAATTAATAACGCCTTAAAATGTCTTTTCCGGACATAATTATGCAGATGTCCTCACTAAATTTTCCTTCTAAGTATCTTAAATATTGTGAAAAATCACGCGATTGAACTCATTTCCTAAAGATTCGCCCCGCGGGCCGACCAGCTTGCAGGGCGAAACGACGACAAAGCCGCCTTTACGTCCTTTACTACCTACCTAAACTATATCTTTAGAAAATGAGTTCAATCGCGTGATTTTTCACAATATTTACTGTACATTTAAGTAGAAAAGTAGTTAATGGAAAAAAAAACAATTGCATTAAATCAAGGGCATCACACTTGACCATTTCAAAAAGTGGTGATGTCAAAAATTGCACTTTTTTGGACTTTGGCTACAATATTTCCAGGATACGAGGGTTCAATCACAAACCAAAGAGATGCGGTTCAATTTCTTCTTATTTTTCTGTCAAAGATAAAGCACGCTTTCATTAAAGTTGTGATTGAAATATTATTTGTTTACATCATGATAATATTATCAGGAACGGAAAGATTGATAACTTGAAATTGCCTGTACGTACTCGGCAGAAGGTAGATACTGTTGAATTGATAGATTATGACGATAGAGTGCATTATCATCCACGGCGTTTTTACAAGCTTTATTTTAGTTTCACCTGTCCCGTTGTCTGTCGTTCGTTATAAAATCTTGCAAGTTAAATTTGATCTATTTCTCTGTTACCGATTGAGCTGAAATTTTGCATACCTACATGTGTAAATCGCGTGACAATGCAATGTTATGATGACATGGTGCTGATCTGGTGATGGAGCTGGAAGGTGGCCAAAGGAACTTAGCAATGAAACGACACAACCTCATCGAGTTTGGGTTCATTTGAATGGTCTTGGAGAATAGTTTGTCTTTCAATGGCAACCAGGGTCAGATGATGGAGCTGGATAGTGGTAATAGGAACTCTGTAATGAAACGACGCAACCCTATCGACTTTCGGCTCGTTTGATTCGTCTTGGCGAATACATGTGCAGTAAAAGCTTGTTATTTTTTTAAAGGGTTTTTTAAATATAATTCTTGTTTTATATTAAGTACTGCTTATGGTGGGCTTCTTTGTCCATCCAGACTACATTATCGACCCGTCTCAGTACTGGACGACCAGCGCTCTGATTACTTTGCCTCGACTATCGTTCAGTGACAGACTCTATCTTTCGTAGAGTATGTGAAATCATAAATATCTTCTACTTAATGATTTTATCTAAATTCAATTTCATTCAAATTGTTTCTAAAAATGTGGAGAACATCTGATTATTAGAGGGCCGATAAGTTCAAGTTATAAGTAACTAAAAAAGTAAGTCTAGAGCTAAACGTTGACACAAATAAAAACCGCGATAGCCAGCAAAATTTTTGCATTATTAACTTTTTAGTCTCTCCATGGTAATTAATATCAGAGTCATGTAAGCCATACAGGGTTATTTCTAATCAATTAGCATCCTTTTAGGGGCTTATTCTGTAAATCAAAACTAACAGCTTTAGTTCTGCGATTTTTGTCAAAATTCAAAAAATTTTTTTGTTGTTCCATAGAAAAATATCGTTCACCCGCGAGAAAATGTATGGAACAGCTGATTTTTTTTTTAGTTTTGACTAAAGTCGCAGAACAAAAGTTGTTAGTTTTGATGTACTGAATAAGCCCCTAAAAGGATGCTAGTTGATTAGAAATAACCCTGTATAAGCCAATTCGAATCAATTTAAGATGAAAGCAACGTCAATCATGCCAATGTTTCCAAAATAAACCGCCGAGCAGCGATTACCGTAATGATTAAAGCGTTATTGTTATCACATCGACATGCGTGCCGGATCCCATTGACCCAGTACCCTGGCAGTTCCGGCAACTCTTCGATCTCCATAAAAAAAGGCTGAATCGAACCAACAACTGTTTGGCAACGACGTTAGACGTAGAGTGTACCTCTACCAGCCTTTTTAATACTCCACTGCAGGACGTAGGCCTACCCACGAAGGGTAATTGGGCCATATCCACCACGCTGGCCCAGTGCGGGTTGGTGGAGCCATCGAATTTCATCTATGGACGTATGCAGGTTGCCTCACGATGTTTTTCTTCACCGAAAAAGCTAGTGGTGTGAAATTCCGTACATAAGTTCCAATGCAACTCATTGGTACGGGACTGGAATTGAACCCACGACCTCAAGAATGACTGGCCAGCGCGACAACTACTAGACCACCACGGCTTGAGTGTACATACACCTTAGAAAGGCACCACGAACAAGTAGAGTAGAGTAGATGCACCGGTTGTGGCCTTCTCTGTGTCATTTTTGGCCACTTTGAATCTCAATGATCGTGTAGACAATATTAATGTATAAATAATATTTTTAAGAAAAAATCGAGCTTTGACATTAATACAAACAATATTTGTGGTGTGTATTTTGAACTCAAACGGCCAAAACCGGGGCAGTTGCCACAACCGTTACAACAGCCAGAATGTGGAACGCTTTGCCTGGGTCTGTCTTCCCGCTAAAGTACGACGTGGGTGTCTTCAAATCCCGAGTAAATAGGTATCTTCTAGGTAAGCGTGCTACATCCTAGACCGCATATCTGCTCAACATCAGGCAGTATGTAGTCAAACGCAAACCGATATGGAATAAAAAAAAAAAACTACTAAGTATATGCAAATACCTACACACCATTGTGTACTTAACCGAAACATAATTCTACACGAAGGTTTTTTATCCCTAAGTTTATAAGATACTAGCTGCTCATCCCGGGCTTTACCCGGCTACGAATAAATTACATTCGGAAATAAATATACTAAAATATATTGAAAACCGTATTTTGTAGTGAAAATGCAAAAGATTAAATTTACGTCTTACCACAAAAGTTTTACGAACGCTTTAGACAAAGTTTAGCAGTACAAATTGCACTATTAAATAGTGTTTAATGCGTGTTTAAATCTTTTGTGGTGAAGCGGGTAGAGTATTATACCTAATGATTGTTTAAAACCTAGTAATTAAACTGCTATCAACAACTGATAGAATCTTTGAATGGTTAAACTTAATACGGTTGTTTAAGTCTTTAAATGGCTAAACCGAACTTTAACAGTTGATAAATCTTTGATTATAAACTGCTGTTTTAATCTTCTCTATCGTATTTTATAAAAACTTTGCAAAATCGTGTTTATCGGCCTTTTATTGGATACACTTCGGAGAGTGCGCTGAGGAGTTGCACAATCTGGTCCCACCTGCCCCTTTCTTCTATCGTACGGCTAGACAGACGCGACCAAAGCGCCACCCTTTTATGGTGGACATTCCGCGCGTTAGAACCAAGCGTTTCGAATCCTCATTCCTCATACGAACAGCCAGAATGTGGAACGCTTTGCCTGGGTCTGTCTTCTCGCTAAAGTACGACGTGGGTGTCTTCAAATCCCGAGCAAATAGGTATCTTCTAGGTAAGCGTGCCACACCCTAGTCTGCATATCTGCTCAACATCAGGCAGTATGTAGTCAAACGCAAACCTATACGGAATAAAAAAAAAACGGTTGATCAGATTAAAGCTAAACTACTTATAAACGGGGGTTTAAATATTTGTGGCACAGGTCTCGCCGCACTGCTCCGTATCTGTACCATAGTGCGTCGACCGCCATCTGCCGGCGTACGTCTAACTATACCTATACATAGCGCTAACTATACACTATACCTAGATCTAGCTATACTTCCCTAGACTTAGCTCTCTAGGTTTCATCGGCGTCGACACATCCTGCTAACGGTCCTAGAATACGTAATGCTAAACGGTGGTATTTAATTTTCACTTCACATTACGTAGCAATAGCAAAACACGATGTGGTGTAGAAGGAGAAAAGTAGATATACTTACTTTTAGTAAAACCTACTGCCTGCTAGCCCTTAGAAGGTGTGGGCCTTGATGTAGAGCTATAATGGAGTTTAGTCATGTCGGAGGCTTTCTGGCGGCTCTTACTCTTAAAAACTGTGACACATAGAGCTAGCCACCCGGCCTATACGAACTTACTTTTAATGTTTTTAATAATTACAGAATGTTTCTATACGTAGTAAAAGTAGGTCATAATCCTTACATAGTATAAAATAAAGTCGCTATTTTTGTCTGTTTGTTTGTCTGTATGCTTAAATCTTTAAAACTACGCAACGGATTTTGATGCGGTTTTTTTAATGGATAGAGTGATTCAAGAGGAAGGTTTATATGTATAATACACCTGTGCGAAGCCGGGGCGGGTCGTCTAGTCAGAATATATAGCCCGTTCGCGTATGTAGGTTTCAGTGTCACGTTCTGTCTCCCGGTCTCGGGTCCTAACGATCCTGTAGACGTGCCAAAATCACTTTAGATAGAGTATACGGCAATGCGGACCACTGCAGGACTCCCGCATCACATTGCGACAAGGACAAGCCTAATTGGTAGTTAATAGAGGTTTCCTGGCTTACAGAGCGATCACAGTGTTTTTACATCGACTAAAAATTGTTTTAATCCGGATGTTCTACAGATATAATAATACCGGCCTTATCCTGCCATCAAACGTTAACAATATTCTAATTTTGACCAATGAGGTCTAGTTTCATGTCTATAGATAAACTGGAATCTGTAACAATCTGAATGACCATGTAAACGTCAGCAAGGAGGATGCAACACCTGACTTACGGCCTACAAGATCATCATCAAGGAGGTTGCGATACTATCACCAAGGTGGAGAACTAATGCCGCCTTACCACAAAAGATTTAAAAACGCTTTTTTAAACACTGTTTAGCCAAGCAATTTGTACTGTTAAACATTGTCTAAAGAGTGCGTAAAACTCTTGTGGTAAGACAGATGAGGTTCTACCTCAGAATGAGGAAAAACAGGGTTCTACAGACTGCAGACTCTCAATGACCATGGCGCAAACATCAGCAAGAAGGAAGCACGTAGTGATTAATTCCTCTATGAAGGAAGCAACACCAGACTGGTAGCTTACAAGATAAGCGTCAAGGAGGTTGCAACCTTGCAACTTGTGACACGAATACCGAGGAGGTTGCATTCGCGGATTGTCTGCTGTTGCATGCATCTACTTGCTTGAATTCAAAGAAAATATATCTGTTCTTAGCTAAGGACTTAGATAATGATGATGCGTCTTATGTATCATGTAGGTATATCCACGTGTAGGTTCCATTCATGCCCTCAGAATTGCTGGAACAAGGCCACCAGAGCAATCCAGCGTCAAACCGGCCATATTTCATGCATTGTCTATGGCCAATGGAGTGTGGTGCCGCCCGGAGACAAATTTATTTTTAAATTAACGACTGCCTGAGTTACACGAGCTCTAAATGAGTATTTAGTACCTGACTCTGGACTTTGTAGAGTAGGCCGGCTATAGGGTACCCAAAACTAAAACCAGTAGAGTAGAATGCAAAAGCTGACGTTTTTTTTTTACTCAAACTTAATTTGTAAGGTACAAAGTTCCCTCGCAAAGTGTATTGTATTTGTCTGTTTGTATGTTGTAGTTTGTTCAACATATGCAGTGTATGTTAACATACGTAGCTCTGAAACGAATCAAATTATTTATTAGGGCCATAAATTAATAATGATCATAATTAAATTAGCTCAAAAGCTGCTGAATATGGTTTGCAACTGCATTTCAGGAGCCGACGAACACTCCTAAGTCCTTTAAAAGCATGGATTAATGTCAAAAAAAAACTAATTTAGTTTTTATTAAAAAGCTCTTTTAGTCTTTTCAATAATATACTGCTGAACTATAGGCCACGAAGGGTACCCACGATTTATATTCACCATGCCAACCCAGTGTTGCTGGTCTGGCGGATCATCCATCGAATTTCGTCTACGGACGTAGGTACGTAGATTGCCTCACGATTTTTTCCTTGTCTAAAACGTAAACAAACGAAACTGTTATTAACTGCGATTCGCGGTTTGAGGTTGAGAGTGTCAAAATTAACTCTCTGCTTGGAGGGATAATAGGTAGGTAATGAGAGATAGATTAACTAGCGTATATGGTATGAGAAAAAATATGTGCTATACATATTATGTACTTTGATGGCTATATAAGGTACATTGCCATGATATTATCATATTTAGTCTTTAAATGTAGTGCTGAGGGACATGAGAGAGTGCAGTGTTTCTGAAGACGATGTCGAAGATTGAGCGAAGTGGAGGAGAAAAGTGAGGAAAGCTGACCCCATTACCATGTGGGATACATAGACAGGAAGAGAGAGAGAGAGAGAGAGTCTTTAAATAATAGTAAAAACCTGCATAATACTAATAGAAGTGATAGAAAATAGATAATCCTTACATAGTATAAAATAAAGTCGCTATTTTTGTCTGTTTGTTTGTCTGTATGCTTAAATCTTTAAAACTACGCAACGGATTTTGATGCGGTTTTTTTAATGGATAGAGTGATTCAAGAGGAAGGTTTACCTATATGTATAATACACCTGTGCGAAGCCGGGGCGGGTCGTCTAGTAGTTTATATTTTGTAGATAATATTTTATATTTCTCGATGCGTCGATGCCAGACAAAAAAAACTTATACCCAAACAGAGGCAAAATAAGTATATTTGGTTTCGTCCTGTTTACACTTTCATAATTGCACATCACGCCCTCTTACTTCCTTAATGGATAGAGTGATTCAAGAGGAAGGTTTACCTATATGTATAATACACCTGTGCGAAGCCGGGGCGGGTCGTCTAGTAGTTTATATTTTGTAGATAATATTTTATATTTCTCGATGCGTCGATGCCAGACAAAAAAAACTTATACCCAAACAGAGGCAAAATAAGTATATTTGGTTTCGTCCTGTTTACACTTTCATAATTGCACATCACGCCCTCTTACTTCCTTAATGGATAGAGTGATTCAAGAGGAAGGTTTACCTATATGTATAATACACCTGTGCGAAACCGGGGCGGGTCGTCTAGTTTGTAATAATTGTTATTTTAGTATCTGATCTACCCTATACCTACTTCACTATGACTCTGTATGCAAGCAGTAAGTTTCATCCAACATCCATTGAACTATAACACCATCATTGCCAACATCATTGGTTTCATCATAGACACCATCACCGCGTGTGTGGGTCGCAGGCGCCAAATAATTGGTTAGTTAGTTACACCGATCGGTTTGTCTTGATTAGATAATGAGAGCCAACAATTCAGATGAAATAATGGCTGCCGTGTATTGGCCAACGATATCATCATCATGTCAGCCGTAGGCCTTCCACTGCTCGACATAGGTCTCCCCTATTTATTTATTTTATTTTAAGGTACACAGAACAGGATACATTCAATTAAAAGCTAAATTTTATACAGCAGAAGTACAGAACTAGAAAATATCCCTTAAGATGCGTACACAGCATGATTGTAGCAATAATTAAGTTCGTATAGGCCGACTTGCTAGCCCTGGTGTCAGAGTTTTTAGGCCGCCTGAAGGCCTCTGACTTGGCTAAACGGTTAAAACAACCGGGTCCTACAACTAAACGTGTCATCCGAGCCACGGTAGAGCTCAGCTGGAAAGTGCCACCCGCGGTCACCCCTCCAAATTCTGACCGTGCGGAACAGTAAATCTCAATGAAATAAAGTTTAAAATTAACAATAGTGCAAACATGATTAAATATTAACATTACTTAACTATTTTATTACCTACATTGTGCTGCAAGCCTAATGCCGCAGCACATACTACAGAAGTAAAAAAAAACAAATGAGTGAATGTCAGATCGCACCTAAGCATGTCCTGACATCCTAGCCTAGTCGGATTAGTCAAAAAAGGGCCTGAAATAGCAGAAAATCCCTAATTCGAAAAATATCGATAGTACGAAAAAACTTCCAACAAATAAACTGTAGAGATTCATATTTACAACAACTTTAGTCCTCATGATTTTTATTGAAAAGTTGTAAATGACCGAGATATTTAGCAAAAACCATTCCCCCCTTCAAGGCGACTAGCGCAACGCCGCAATTTGATCACCATTTTTAACCCCCGACGAAAAAGAGGGGTGTTATAAGTTTGACGTGTCTGTTTGTCTGTGTGTATGTCTGTCTGTCTGTCTGTCTGTGGCATCATAGCGCCCGAACCACTGAAACGATTTCAGTTTAGTTTTTTTTGGATGAAAGGAGACTTAATCGAGAGTGTTCTTAGCTATGTTTTATAAAAATCGATTGAGCCGTTTAAGAGTTATGGTGGGTTAAAGTGGGGATAGAAGAACCAAAATTCTACAAATGTGCCCAAAATGGTTGTCAATTGAAAGTTTGTTGTCAAATAGTTTTGTGTCGGGGGTTTTTTAATTAGGTATATTATGGATTTAGACTACCCGTGACCCGTGATTAAAGGTTGCAGCAAAAAAATTGCTGCCGGGAATTTTTGTAACTTAAAATGCTGACCCGACTGGGCTATCCTCTGAGGGGCGAAGATGGCCAATGGGTGACGGATGACACGGTAGATATCATTACCAACGACCATGACAGCCTCGGTGGCTCAGTGGTTAGCGACCCTAACTTCTGGGTCAAAGAGGCGTGGGTTCGATCCCCACCAAGGGCAAATATTTATGTGATGAACATAGATATTTGCTCTGTGTCTGGGTGTTATTTAGTTACTATCTATATAAGTATGTATTTAAAAATATGTATAAGTAGTATATCAGTCTCTGGCAGCCATAATATCACAAGCTTTGCTTAGTTTGGGGTCAGAGGCCGTGTGTAAGATGTCCCCTAATTTTATTTATTTATTTATTTATTTATTACCGTGGCCAAGATGTCTTTTCTAAATTTATTTAGGACTAGCTGCTCCGGTGAACTTCATCTCACCATCAACTGTCAATGACAACTTTTACATGCACGAACATTTTGTATGGGAAAATTCAATCAATGTCTTTATTATTTTACTCACTATATTTTTATATTTTCTCGCCGTTTAAACCTTCCTTTAGCTTCCACGGATATTTCAAGACCAAAATTATCCCAATCGGTCCAGCCGTTCTCGAGTTTTAGCGAGACTAACGAACAGCAATTCATTTTTATATATATAGACTAGACGACCCGCCCCGGCTTCGCACAGGTGTATTATACACATAAACCTTCCTCTTGAATCACTCTAACCATTAAAAAAACCGCATCAAAATCCGTTGCGTAGTTTTAAAGATTTAAGCATACAGACAAACAGACAAAAATAGCGACTTTACTTTATACTATGTAAGTAAGGATAGATAAATAGATTTCCAATATAATCCCGGTTGGAAGTATACATGGATTACATCTAAGTAGTTGTGTTCTTGAGTGTTCGGTCCATTTAGACTCTAGTCGGTGGAGACGGTGGACGTCCTACTTCTGTCATCGAAAAAAGCAGTGACTTGACCTCGGTAAATTACCCCGAGGCCTAATATGAAAATCTACCATTGTGGTAGTTAAAACACGCAATTGGAAACAATCAAATATTTGATATTTTGATAACTTCTTATCTAACATCAGAAGTCGCAAACCAAATGACTTGTGAATAATCTAATACCACCGAATATCGAAGAAACCAGAAGGACTTTCTATTATAGTTACATTTTAATGAAATGAGCTGTGTGCAAAATTGACATCGACATCACCTTCACTCCGCTTTAAAAGACTTTTCTTTGGGGTCGTTCTGTGGGGTAGTTAGTACAATACCTCAGAATATGAACTAGTTATTGTTCTGAGGTTAGTTACCTGCGCCCTGCGGAGTTACCCGCGTTAGCCCGAGATAAAAAGTAGTAAAGTATGTGTAAATCCGAGGTCTATACTACCTTCATACTGAATTTCATCCAAATCGGATCAGCCGTTTGTGCGTGAAAGAGTAACAAACATACATACATAGTTACATACTTTCGCGTTTATATATTAGTAGGAAAACAACGGTCTACCTTGTGTGACGTACTACGCTGCGCTTGCTAGTAGGAGTAGCATAGCTAGTAGGTACGTTTTCTCTACTCAAGAACTTTTTACCCGATCAGTCATCAGTCCTCCGTCCCTCCTTATGTGCCCTGCGTACTGCCATTTCCACTTGCCTATGTCGGTATTTTTATGGTTCCTCCACAGATCTCCTAATTTCTGAACCTGAAGAGACTTTTAAATTTTGTCTTTTACAAGTTCAATAAAATTATCGAAGAAACAAAAGACAAAAGCACTCATTACCGTGACAAAAGACGGACGGTACTTCAAAGTTAGGTATACTCCGCGCCACACAAGTCGGCGGTTGGGAAGTTAGGCGCAGCGCAAAAAACAGAGCACGGTAGGTAATGTTAGATACCATTACCGTGGCCAGAGAGACTCGCGCCGGGGCACACCCGCCCGCCAACCTCTTGCCTCCCGCATGCTCTCTACGCCCGTGCTCACCACTACGCCACTTGCGTCGGCATTGTGCACACATGCGCAATAATTAGCGAATTACGGCGAAGTGTCATCTGCGGCTAACTTCTCATCCGCCGACTTGTGTGGCGCGGATTATACCTACTCTACTTAATTTTAAAGTAGGTACTTTAGTAGGTTTTCGACGCTTTAAGCTTCACTTTTTGAGCTATAAAGTTCTTCTAGATTTTTCCGTGCTCGATGTCTAATACTTTCCTAATTTGGAGCTAAATCGGAAAAAAGCACGCAAGTTTTCCTGATTCATGGCTGACGAACAACGTTCGTTCTGCTTTGGATACCTATAAAGAACATTTTGGGTTAATTGAATGAGGTTCCGCTTTTTTGGGGTTCCTACATTCATTGGTCTGCGATAAAAACGAATTTGGTAATGCCACAGCTATCTCAATCAACCATTTACTGCCTTGGTGGCTCAGTGGTTAGTGACCCTGACTTCTGGGTCAAAGAGGCGTGGGTTCGATCCCCACCCAGGGCAAACATTTGTGTGATGAACATAGGTGTTTGCTCTGTGTCTGGGTGATATTCAGGTACTATCTACATAAGTATGTATTTAAAATATGTACATGTAGTATATCAGTCTCTGGCAGCCATATCACAAGCTTTGCTTAGTTTGGGGTCAGAGACCGTGTGTAAGATGTCCCCTAATATTTATTTAAAATTGTATTTATTGGCATGTTGGTCTGTTAGAGTAAAATTCAATCGGAGGAAGAGGAAACGGCCAGCATGTTGAAACACACTGCCTGATGTTAAGCAGATAAGCGGTCTAGGGTGTAACACGCTTACCTAGAAGATACCTATTTACTCGAGATTTGAAGACACCTACATTGTACTTTTTTTTTGTAATTATTCTTAAACCGAGTTTAAGTTATGTTATTTGAAAAAATAATATTTTTATACGAATTTATTAAAAAACAAAGAGGACGTTATAGCGCGTTGCGTGCTTGTTTTCATACAGAATCACCCACTAGGTTGGACCCGTGATTCTTTCATTTTAATCTATAAAAATACAATTTTTTTGTACGGAACCTTATAACCAAAACAACTCGCTCTTGCCCGGTTTCAGTGACATCGCATGTAAAGTTAACTTTACGGGCTGCTCGTGTAATACCCCATAAACCGCCATGTCGGCCATTTCTTCCATTTGCCATATTGTTATAGGCAAATATTGTTATAGCTATTGTGTTTGTTAGCTGTGTTTATTAAGTTTCTGTGTTAGAAAGTTGTGAAGTTATGATTAATTTATAGGTGTGGTGTCATCCATCTTGGTCATGGAGTCAGAGTTTGCTATTTTGAGTTCATAATATTTTCGTGAGCGCATGCTTTTGTAAGATAAATTAAAAATTTAAAAAAACCCCGATACATTGACAACCATTTTGGGCACATTTGTAGAATTTTTGTTCCCACTTTAACCCACCATAACTCTTAAACGGCTCAATCGATTTTTATAAAACATAGCTAAGAACACTCTCGATTAAGTCTCCTTTCATCCAAAAAAAACTAGACTGAAATCGGTTCAGTGGTTCGGGCGCTATGAGGCCACAGACAGACAGACACACAGACAGACAAACAGACACGTCAAACTTATAACACCCCTCTTTTGCGTCGGGGGTTAATTAGGAAAACCAAAGCCGTGTATTAAAGCCGTGGTCACGGTAATATATCTACATTATCGTGCCATGGCAGTCTAGTTCGTGGGTTCAAATCCAGGTCCCGTAGTCCGTAGGTACAATTAATGAGTTCTTTGGAATTTATTTACGGATTTTTACACTACTGGCTTTTCGGTGAAGGAAAACATCGTTTGGAAATCTGCATAATTGTGTCAGAAATTCAAAATTAATTTTTTTCAGGCATTTGTAGGTACCCATATATTCACAAAAATTTAATTAAATTATGTCACCAGTTAAAAATTATTATTCATTTTAAATTCCATTAAATATTGTACATTTATTTACAACAAACACGAAAATCATAGCCTTCTCTTCGGCACTGGTACGGAGACATGTCTCTCGCAACAGTTCGATGGTGTCCACCAAACCGCACTGGGTCAGCGTGGTGGATACGGCCCAATTACCCTTCGTGGGTAGGCCTACGTCCTGCAGTTTACTATTTAAAAGGCTGGTACAGTCTAATAGTAGTTATCTATGTCCCATTATTTTATATCTATTTTTGATGTAGTGTTAGGTTTGATTAGGAGTTTCTTTGCAGACATCGAAGTTCGGCATGGTCTGTCTTTGGATGGGAGACGGGTGGCATTTACAACTGAGCGCTGCCCATCGACTTATTTTTTTACCTAACATTCCATATCAATGGCGCTGCCATGGCTCGGATTACACGTGAAATAGCCAGTCTCGGTAGTTTTATCTAACTAGTTATGTAGTTAGACTAGGTGTTTGTCAGCGATCACCGAAATTAAGCAAGCAACGTTCCGCACGGTCCTGGATGGGTGACATTTTCCAACTGAGCGCTACCGTGGCTCGGATGACACGATTGTACAGCTGCTTGAAAATCGATTCTTTTAGGTTTTAGAGCAGATATGATGAATCACAGATGCCAATAGTTGTAAAATATATTTACCTATTTAGTTGTTGGCAGGTGTGCCTACGCATCGGCGATGGTGACTTCGACCTCCACGCAGGGCTCGATGTTGATGGAGGTGATCTGCTTCACGATCTCAGAGGGAGTGCAGGTCGATCACTCTCCGAAGTTTATGATATCCTAGTACTGCCACACGAAACTTACTTTATGATTCAACCTAGGTATAAACCTCTTGTTTAGCATTTACTAGCGACCCGCCCCGGCTTCGCACTGGTATATTTTACATAAAAACCTTCCTCTTGAATCGTTCTATCTATTAAAAAAAACCGCATCAAAATCCGTTGCGTAGTTTTAAAGATATAAGCATACATGGGGACAGACAGCGGGAAGCGACTTTGTTTTATACTATGTGTGATGATACAACGAATCAAACTTCTTTTGGGCTGTGAAGTTAGCAACAAGCTGTGCAAAACCCAATGCCTTGCCGTATTGTTTCACATTCGGTTTTTTACTTTCCCTCCCGCTCGCTCTCGTGGCGCGAGTAACTGGCGCGAGCAGGAGAAAAAGCGAAGCCCAACGTCAGAACGCGTACACAATACAGGCCCTGACTAAATCTCACACTGAGTGAGGATTGAGTTTCGCGCAGCTTGTAGCTAACTTCACAGCGCCAAGAAGTTTGACTCAGTCTATACGATTGTGCTTACATCAGGCGAGAAAAGTCAAATGTGATAAAATAAAGACAGTGGTACATAGTTGTAAAATATATTTATTTAGTTGTTGGCAGGTGTGCCTACGCGTCGGCGATGGTGACTTCGACCTCTACGCCGGGCTCGATGTTGATGGAGGTGATCTGCTTCACGATCTCGGAGGGGGAGTGCAGGTCGATCACGCGCTTGTGGATCCTCATCTGGAACCTGTAATCAAACAAATGTCATGAAATTCTTTACTACAAATTAGTATAGGCATGGAAGCTCTAGCTCTGGCCTTATGTAAATGTACTAAAACTACGAGATAAATAAATACCTCATCCCGTCGTTTCGACCTAATGTAAATTGTACTGTAGGTAGCAAGACGTTATTAGATACCGTCAGTGTTGTGTCGGAGTGACAATTTTTCAAGTTCAAGTTGAATTGGCGGTACCAGCTGTTTCACTCCAGTCTACCCGTGACCACGACCGATGCAATTGGGTCGAAACGTCGGGATGATGAGGTATTTATTTATCTCGTAATTTTAAATTGCGAAAGTTTGAAAACCACATTTATGTAAATGTATTTCAAGAATGTGATTTCAATACCTATGTGAATAGAGAATAGACATCACATTGAGTCTATCAAAAGAAATAATCTACTGGTAATAATAATAAGGCTTAGTTGGGAGTTATTCGTCTCACAAACCACTATGTATTACACAAAGTGATGATAAATGTCCCATAAGAGTTCAATTTGTCCAATGATGATAGATTTACTCTTTATTGATTCACATTACACACACATCAAATAGAAAAAAAAGATGCTACAACATGTGAAGCAACCGGCGGCCTTATCACTGAAAGCGATTTCTTCCAGGCAACCTCAGGATGGAGAGAGATAGGTACAAAAGAAAATACGACGAGATATTCTAATTCAGAGGACACTTTAAAAATAAAATTGAATTATACAATAGACATATACATACAAATATTATATATTATACTAATACATAAATAAATAATTTAATAAAACGGTGGTTGTTGAGGCAGCAATAATATTCTATGAAACTGTGACCTTTTTGAAGTGGATACTTCTTTAGCAGCATTGTACACTTTTTGGGATGGGTAAAAAAAATGATAAACTCGCTTCAGGACACGAACTGATCGAAACTTAATAAGACGGAGGGAGCAAGTTTTCACTTCAGCCGACACTCCCGGATTTTTGCAAAGATATTCATTATTTATGCACCTTTCGTGGGTAGGCCTACGTCCTGCAGTGGACTATTAAAAATGCTGGTACAGTATGCATACTGAATTAATTTATGATGCCGTGATGGCGTTGTCGTCTTGGAATCCTGATGCCGCCGGTTCAAACCCAATCCTGTTCACAATAATTTACGAATTTTCACATCACTGACTTTTCAGTCACGGAAAACTTTATTCTTAAGGACCAAATAATAATCCATTCTCACACAGTTTCGTTCGGACTTAGCAAAGTCTATCATGACCTTTAACTGGCATAAATAAATCAATACAAAATTATGACATACCTGTCCCAGGTCTTGGAACCTTCACCACAGGGAGTCTTGCGGGTTGTGATGCGGAGGATCTTGGTCGGCATGCGCACGGGACCCTGGAATCAGAGACAAACACATTTAGAACTGATATTTAGTAATGGCAAGTGCACAAATTATCCTATCAAGAAGGATGACAGTACAGGATATCTTCTTCTTATAGGCCCCATTCACCATCAGGCCAAATGGATGACATCCATTCGATGATACGAGTTTGCGACTTCGTCGTTAGAAATGGCGACTTTTTGTTCGTATAGCGAGCGCTTTAGCGTCAAAAATAGTTTAGCAACTTGTCTGATTACCCTCAAACTGAATCATCTGTGGATTTATCTTTATGTACATAGTATTTCTGGCTACTTATATCTTCAAACAATGTTTCTGTAAAAATGGAGTTAAAAAACTTAAATACACTAAATTGGCAACATTAGCCACATTCATTTGGATGTCATCCATTTGGCCTGATGGTGAATGGGACCTATTAGTTGTTACACTCTTGACTGAGTGGTTGTGGTCATCGCTTAGTATTTTTGGTAGGGGCAGATGTAGCACGCCTCACGATGTGTCGCCATCTCTCTGTATTAGAGGTCAATCAGGTACACTCATGTACGGGCCCACCCACAGCTGATTTGACTTAGTCGGTCCATCGCATGGGCGACCTTCCTAGACGCTCTATGGACTGGCTACCTCGTCTCGAAACGTGTCCCAAGAATGCGAGTATATGAGACTGTACTGTGGCCGACAGACGCTGCCTGATGCAGAGTTCTTCAAGTATCGAGTTATTGGTGCGAAATTCAGTCCAGGATATTATACTGCCTTTAAAAATGAATCAAAATAGTGTGTATCATTATTATTATTTATTATTTATTAAATTCCATTGCTTGCCGCACTAACAGCGTGAGCCAAGGCATGCGACAAGCTAAGTTCATTACATTTAAATTATAATTTAAACACATTCAATTAAACAAGCAAAAAATAAAACATTCAAAATAAAAAACAATTAGAACAAGTCAACAGTCAATAATACAAAAATGTCAAAGTGAAATATAAATATCAAAATAAAATGTCAGAAATGAAAAGTAAAAATAAAAATAAATGTCATAGTAAATAATTAAATGAGAATAAAATTAATGTCATTAGCAGAATGATTCAAAGATTACTAGATACTAACTTAAAAAATTGATACACGCATTTACAAAAACATGAAACTTTACCAAAAATATGTCAACATCTGGATGTTGAGCAATCAGGGCATTGAGCAGAGAGACGGCCTGCGCCGTGGGAGCAGACTGGGGCGTGCACGTGAGCGAGCGCGGCGCCGCGAACAGGCGCCGCGCGTGCGGCCGCCGCGCTCGCTCCGGTGTGACGAGCGCTAGGCGCGCCGATCATGTTATTCTTTCGAAAACCAACACTGCACACCACATTCTCAACAACAGTGGTTTACTTGACATAGGATGTAATCTCACCAAAGACTATAATTATACATGGGTAAAATTTCTACATTACAAAGAATATCTTAAACTACTACTTATAGGCCCATAAGCTTCCCAAGAAAGAAATGAATAAAATAACTATCTCTCATGTAGGATTTTAGTAGTAAATGTAACTTCCCTATGAGCAGTATAAGGTATAGAACACAGAGACTGCACTTTGAGGAGTTGTGATCTCACGCCGCAATGGTGAACTCAGCACTATGCACAGTACTGGGTTTTCATCTTGGCGTACACATGGTACAGGTCGCGACTTATAAGTCTAGCACTGGGCGAAGTGTGGAGGGGATGGCTGCGCATGAGTTTAGTATGGCGGTCAACATACCTCAACGCTAGACTCACGTGCCACTACTTGCACCTATTAACTTTTATATTCTTATAATCTTTTCCTAAAGCTTCAGGCAAAAACTAAACTACTATTGTAGCATAACTACATAAGTATAGGCCGAATCATACAAGTCGGCGGATGTGAAGCTAGCTACAAGCTGTGCAATATCCAATCTTGACTGAAGATCACTTAAAGCTGCGCGTTGATCGCGCAATTTGTAGCTAACTTCACATTCACCGACTTGTATGATTCGGGCTATAGTAGAGTTTTTGCATGCGGCTAGCATTGGCACTAATTCCACATGTTATGTAGGCGAATTATGAAGCCACTGATATGAACGACTGTCTTGGTGGCTCAGTGGTTAGTGACGCTGACTTCTGGATCAAAGAGGCGTCGGTTCGATCCCCACCCAGGGCTAGCACTTTTGACATGAACATAGGCGTTTGCTCTGTGTCTGGGTGTTATTTAGGTAATATCTGTATAACTATGTATTTAAAATATGTACTATGTAGTATATCAGTCTCTGGCAGCCATATCACAAGCTTTGCTTAGTTTGGTGTCAGAGATCATCGTAGATGTCCCCTAATATTTATTTATTTAGGTAACCTGATTATGACATCAGGGGCCGTATTGTGTACACATTCTGACATTGGGCTTCAATTTTTCTCCTGCTCGCGTCAGTTACTCGCGCCACGAGAGCGAGCGAGAGGAAAAGCGAATCCAAACGTCAGAACGTGTATACGATACGGCCACAGGAACATGCTGGATCTTGTATACCAGCTAGACATGCTTTCTTTAAAAAAATCACTAAATGAGACAGTAGTTTGTTCATTTAATGAAACTAAAATTACAAATAAGACTGATATAGCACACCAACCAAAGAAATCACAATTACTAGTACTACTGATATTATTACAAGATCTAGAGCATTAAATCTAAAAAAGAAACAGTTTTATTCCCTCACCTTCACACGCAGCTTCTGCTTCTTGGCTCCGTTGATGAGGTCAGCGCACACCTTCTCCAGCGAGCGCACATTCCTCGAGGTCAGCGTGATCCTGATGCGGTGGATGGGGGAGATCTCCGCCTGGGGCTTCTCCAGGTCGCCCTTGCCTGACACTGCAGCGGCTGCCTGGAATTATTTGCTCAATGATTAGAGCAGCGGTTCTCAAAAAAAATGTCTTAAAAGAAGCGCGCAATAAGTGAGATATAATACCTATTTGACAAAATCTTCAAATATAATTATCGCCTTCAAACATTTCTGCAATGAGTAGAGCTAAAAGATTATTTTTGAAGTGAAACTTCTAATACGACTTGCAACAAAGTTTCGTTAAACATTTACCGCTACCATGGAGAGGGTATAAAAGCACTGTAGCGTCGAAGTTTCACTTCTTCCGCATGAATAGATTATTCTCGTGGAGCCCCCACAGAGGCTAGGGTTCCGCGGAACACACTTTGAGAATAGCTGAATTAGAGGAAAGGCACAAAAAGTTGAGTCATATTGGTACTTTTTAATAGGTTATCTTCTTATTCACCTATTTTGAGATCATCATTTCTAGATAACGCACTATGGGCATAAGCCTTCCTCGATGTAATACCAACTCTGTCATTTTCTAAATGCACCCTACTGCTTGTTTGTTGTCATTTTAAGATACGCAAACACAAATCCACAAGCCCTCTTGATTAAACGGTCGCGGCATATAAGTCTAGCACTGAGCGAAGTGTGGAGGGGATGGCTGCGCATGAGTTTAGTATGGCGGTCAACATGCGCATCTATCTCCTCAGCGCTTGACTTAGGTGCCGCTACTTGTATAGGTAGGTAAACGTTATTTTCTTTAACATTTTGAAGGTATGCCATTCGGAATAAACACAACTACACAGGAATACGTCACTGTTCATAACCATATGGGCAAAAAAGATTTAGCGCCAAAGTTGCTTCCTATCCATTTCTAGAAGGCAGGCACATAGTTTGGCCTAATCTGGAACATCAAGATAAGACCCTGAGAAAGTACATGTGAGATGTAATACAAAAGAAGACAAGTTTGCTTGGAATTCGGCCTGCACGTGTAATCAACCTAACCTAAAAATTGAGTCATCTCAATTTTGCGTCAATTGGCAAAAATATGAAATTATGGTTTTAAACGCTGTAAAAATTGTTACTTACCATTTTATTGCGATTTTCCGGTCGAGATAAACAACTTTGAAATCAAAAATTGCTCAGCGCTGAACCGGAGAACAGCTTCGTTTCACTTGAATGAAAGAAAGAGAAAGAAAACTGAAACGCCAAATTGACATTTTATTTTCGACTTTGACAGCTTTATTTGTAAGACGTTCATAAGTTTTTTTTTTTAAATTTTGGCGTTGTCACTTGCACCTTGATCCACTAAATAGGCTTATACAAAAATTCCTAAAGATCTGGTAGTTTCATAGTTGTTTGTAATTAAATATGTTAATTTTAGTTACTTACCTATTTGAATTATATTATTTAATATAAGGAAACAAAATTTATAAGCGCAGAGTTGCTTTCCATGTACAAAAATTGTAAAAATTATTAACTTAATTTGGAGCCAAAGAAAAAAAAATGTTGTGCTGCAACTTGCAAATTAAGTTTACCCATGACGTAGAAAATCAGTGTAAATACCGTCTGCCGTTACCAAAAAAACTAAACAAAGCGGTCCGCAAACAGAGGCGGTACGAGCGGTAGAGCGGTCATCTGTATTGTACTGGTTGTCTAAAGGCGCGATTAAACGACGCGGGCTAGCCCGATCCTACGCGAGCCGAGCCGTCCGTGGAGATGCGGCTCGGCTAAATACGGACGCAAGCCTACTCGTTTAAAGGACGCGGGGTAGCACGATCCTACACGAGCCGAGCCGTCCGTGGAGATGCTCCACTCCATCTCGTACAAAACCAATCCCCAATTAAAAACTTCGCTAAAAAAACAAAGTAGGTCTTCCTTCGTCGCGCGCTGTGTCTGTGACATCTGTTTAGACGGCGCGTATTAACACAAGCCGAGCCGCAGATGGCGCGCGCGCCTTTGATCTGTGTCGAAAAAACCGACAAGTGATGGATCGTGCGAACTTTGCCGAGACGCGCCGAGCGCAGTTGTTTACACAGCGCGTGGCGCGGCGAACCACGAGCGGAGCCAGGCTCGGCTCGCGTGTTTGCGCGCCGTTTAAACGCCGCTTAAGAAGGGCGCACATAGGTCCGGTCGCGGCTCGTCGCGGCTCGCGTTTGTAAACAGTTGCCCGCGCCTCGACTCGACAGATCGCGCGCGGTCTGACGGGTACGCCGGTAGTTTTTCACTCTTTCGGCTGAAGTTTGACGTAATCAAAGAGTTCGGATGGAGCCTCAACAGCTCTATGGCGCTTTTGCGGTCAATTGTGATCGACCTTTTTTTTTTAAATTTCGTTTTCTCATAGTAAACTGCAAGGAACGAGAAAAATCGAGTTGCGCCATAGTAATAACTAGTAGTTCCACAGACAGTAGACTACACAAACACCCACCAAGAACTATAAAGGTGCATTTGTTATCAGACATTGTAAGTAATATTACAAAATAAAATATGCTTTGTGATACTATGTATGAACTAATTTATATTGTCTGATGTTCAGAAATTTTAATAAAATTGCAAGAAATGTCTTGTTTCTATTTATTTATTTAATAAGAGTAGTACAGTAAGTACAGAATCTTCTTCTCTTCTTTCTATTTTATGTTAGAGCCATTCCAACAAACATCATCAGCAAATTCTAGAAATAGATTAAAAAACACGAATACCCATGATTAGTAGGAATGACTATCAGGGGAATAATTTACTCACGGTTTCTGACCACAAAATGAAAACTGCTTGTAATATCGCTGCCAGAGACTGATAGACTATATACAGGACTATCCAGCTGGTGCAGAAAGAGGTGATTCAGACCATCACCATGAACAACTTTTACTATGGTGCCAATACGGAATACGAAAAAAATCAGCTGTTTGATATATTTTGTTTATTCCAAGCGGCAATTATTTATGGAATTTCTGAGAATTTTTTCTTGTATTCTGAGTGGGCCTCAAAGTAACAGTTGTTAATAATGATGATCTTACATCACCTCTTTTCGGCTAAGTATAGGACAAGCAGATGATCCTGTGCAACTACAGTTAGGTAATCAAAATAAAGAAATTTCTTTTTTCTAACTTAGTAATAACTTTGCTTGATTTTGCTGAGAAGGGGCGAGGGGGGGAGTATGTAATTGACCGAGCTTTAGCGAGGTCTCTGAGTCTACTGGGACGAGCCGGCACTTGAGCTGTCAGATGTATGTTTGTATGTTTCTTTGTTCGACGATAACTCAAGTACCGCACAGCTGATCTCCATGAAATTTAGCATGCACGTAGTTTATGTATATAGAATTTTTAAGTTCGAATATGAGCATCTTCTGTTCAGTGGTGTCGAAGATACCAGTACCGGTGGTAAAAAGAGGCAAAACGGCGCCACTTTCTGCGGGAGTTGCTGAAGACGTAATATTACTGTACGCTCGAGTATTTTGTTTAAAATTGTAAGAATAACCACTCATATTCACGCAAAATTCAGGATAATATTTTATTTGTAATTGTTCAGGCAAATTTCATGATAATATAAAAAACTAAGCTTCTAAGTTACTCAAGTTGACCAGCAATCGCAGTACAATTGAGCGTACGTCGCTAATTAGTTACATTCTAGACCACTAGATGTCACTATGTGTAACGAATGGAAGCAATTCCAAAATTATTTTATAGATTAAATTTCACTTTGGACCCTATTTCTTTAAATTTTACTAAGTCTCAATATTTATTTTATTGTTTTTTTTTTCAACTACGAATAAAATGTCTCTGCTACATTATTGGTCCTGTGACGCTCTCCGAAAACGCTCAAAATGTATAGCACTTCAAATCTGAAGAGATTTCATAACTAGGTGGATGGTGGAAACTAAATACTTCCCAAGGAACACCCAGGTGGAACAGGTGAGCCATTGTAAAAGAAAAAAAAACTTTCCACGGTTACCCAGGTGGTCTCAGGAGGTCGACGGAAGGAAAGAACTGTTTTGGTGATTGTGTACGCTACCTCAAATCTTAGCCTCATTATAGTACAGTGTCAAATTGTGCTAGATGGCGCTATGATAAATAACTAGACCCACATCATCATGTTTAATGAAAATCTTTATTACACAAACCCATGACTGCGGTAAAAATCGACATGAGAAACTGATTGCGGTTTCGTACTGGCGTCTAGACGGAAAAACCTTCTAAATTACGAAAGTCAAAACGTAAATTATGCTTTCATAATTTACGTTTATTTATTTGTGCGGCTGCGAGATGTAACGGCCTCGCGAAATCCTCTTCGGCACATTCGACATTTGCCGGACCAAATGACTCATCCCTACAAATTATTCCGCCCGGCAGTGCCAATCGTGCCGAACCGCATTTGTGTGTAGCAACCTATAGGTTGGGATTCGTTACCTGGTTTGAGGGTAAATAATTTAAACCAACAAAAATCGGCGGTACATTATTATTTTATTTAAAATATGTAATTCTAACAGTTCTGTACTGTTTATATCATCAAACCTAAACGTACGCACTCCGTGAGCTACTCTGACAAGAAAGTCCACGACCGATATCTTTGTGAGGATCCGTCCATCACAGGAGGGCCGCCGGATCCCACCCTGTAGCAGTAGATACCACAGGAACTGGAAAGGTCACTGCAGGAGACTCCAGTGATAATAGAAGCGTTTGAGAGCTGGTCCGTCGACAAAATGAGGCGCGTTGATTTGCACGCGATGCTCAGTTAAGGTGGGGTGGGGTGACGATATTCAAACAAATTAGGTATACTAATGACCATCACATTTTCACGATCACTTTCAATGTTCAGTTGAAAAGAAACCATTAAAATCTTCATAGGTTTTGCAGTTGCATCTATATGAAATCCGAGAAAATTTTGATGTTTTGACAAGTTGTCAGAAATGTCAGAGTTTCAATTATTAGGGTTTTTTTCCTTATTCAGAGGTTTTGAATAAGGAGGTACTATTTATTGCCAGTCGGATAAGAATGAGTAGTCATTTAAAGTAGGATAAAATTGCACAAAATATGACACTGTATTTGTGTATTTTCATCGAAATTAAAGGAAAGCGGGTAAAATATCCTTTACTAGATTTGACCCAAAAAACAGGCGGGTGAAGTTAAATAAAACAGTTTAACATTTTGAAAATAAATAAACTTTTTTGTAAGCATAACCTTATTAGTTGCAATTGAACATTAATCTCAGAAAAAGAAGCAATAACGCAAGCACACATTAAATAAAATGTTGCTTGTGACTAGCGTTGTTGCGATAGGCGATAGTTTCGCTATCGATAGTCTGTCAAATTCAGTTACACTATCGATAGTTTCGAAGTTCAGCTGTTTACTATCGATAGTAAAAATCATGCAATAGTTTTGAATATTGGCAATGGTATCGATAGTATCGAATACCTACTGTACTAGCCTTTTGAATAGTTCACTGCAGGACGTAGGCCTACCCACTAAGGGTGATTGGGCCATATCCACCACGCTGCATGGCCCAGTGCGGGTTGGTGGATTCACAAACGCCATCGAATTTCTTCTACGGACGTATGCAGATTGCCTCACGATGTTTTCCTTCACCGAAAAGCCAGTGGTGTGAAAATCCGTACATAAATTCTGAAGAACTCATTTGACAGACGGACAGCGGAGTCTTAGTAATAGGGTCCCGTTTTTACCCTTTGGGTACGATTGATTGTAGCACGCTTACCTAGAAGATACCTATTTACTCGGGATTTGAAGACGCCCACATTGTACTTTAGCGGGAAGACAGACCCAGGCAAAGCGTTCCACATTCTGGCTGTTCGTATGAGGAATAAGGATTCGAAACGCTTGGTTCTAATGGTTATAACTTTCATACCAAAATTATTATAATTTTTCGAAATATTTTTACACAGTATTTATGATATAAAATAGGAATAGCGCGAGGTCCAAGTCCGGGGCGGACTACTAGTTGTAATAAGTCTGCTTATGTAATACTTGAACGGCCTCTGATGGAACTCAGTAAATAAAAATTAAAGTCACTAATTAGATACTTAGAATATTTATGTTTTGGAGTAACTTATAAAATAATAGAGAAACATTAACATACAAACAAATAACGTAAGCAATTTACTACACCGTTTTTTCACAGAATTACGTCACTGTAGCTCTTTATACATTATTCATCATAATATTTTTGACTTGCTTGTCGAATTTCCTGAAACAGAATAAAAAACAACAAATAAATACGTGTGATACGCTATTTGCGATACGTCAGTTTACAAATTATGCCTTAGATAAAGACTGAATTTTAATAATTACATGTCTCTATATTTGAGTTTCATGAATGTTAAATTTAAAACTAGTGTTACTAATTTATGTCATTTTGGTAAATTTAAATAAAGGTTTTATTATTTATGTGTGATTATAAAATATAATAAACCATACAATTTATGATACACAAATCACGAAGTAATCGAAAACGCTTACATCTATCAATATACACTTAATTATACTTACGTAGAAGTTATTTGATCTCCAGGCAAGTGGAATGGGTTGCAAATGGCGTCAGCGTACAGGGCATGCAGTCTGCGTAAAGCGGTTCTCACTTCAGCGTCTCTGATGTTGCTACCACTGGGCGATGTTGAGCTTGTGACTAGTACAAGTTTGATACGGGTGTTTGTAACGTAACCATAGCTAGAAAATACAATATTTTTTAAATTTCGCTAAAAGAAAAATATATTGATCGTGTCTAAATTAAAGGCGAGCGTACGAGACGGATACAACAATAGCCAATGCCAACTTAGCTATATGATACTCGAAAGTATTATATTACATTTTAGTAATATTATAAAATATTTTAGCATCGCAATCAAAGCTTTTCTAGACGACACTGTGTTACTATCTCTAACGTAGATTTTAGCTGCTACTGCTAGTACTAATAATTTCTGAATTATAACACTTACATCTTGTGAGTGTCAGTGGAATAAAGCAGACCCAAATACAAATCGCGCAGGTCTGTACGCGCTGCATTTGCATTGGGACCTGCATTGTTGGTATTAGTAGATGCGAGGCGTTCTTCCAAAGCATCTAGAGCAGTGTGGACGAGCCATTGTCGCGATAGTTCGTTATCTGTATTTGTATCATTGCCAATGCCACCTATGTACAACGGCGAATTCTGAAAATAAAAATAATAATTACCCATCAAATTTGGGTATTTTCAGATGATGTTAACCCTAAATCTAGCAAACGTCAAAGCGATGCAATGACATAAACATGTGTAGAGACAACCTAACAAAATAAGTGACGTCATCAAAGAGTACTGTATATACGGAGATAGAGACGTCGCTTGCGATTTCGTTGATAGTGGCGCTGTCTGCTGTTAAAATTAATCAACTTTTTATTTCTAAGTATAACTATATCTATATGAAACATTAAATATAGCTAGCTATAATGTAGCTAGGTATCTACATATATCTACCTATAATTATGCCTATGTATCGTAAGTTGTTTCAACTTATTTTTTGTATATTTCAGTTATAAAAATGAAACTACATCTTCGCATTAACTTTTTATTTCTTTATTGTACATTTATAAACACTTGTAGCAGAGATTTTATTAAGATCACTTTTTCCGTCCAACATTTTGTTTGTCTTTGCTCGGTGTCCTTATAGTCGCAAGTCAGGTCAAACGGGTGAGATGAGAGATGATCAGTGTCCTTATTCAAAAGCAAAGTTGTATTATATTCACAATTTATCACTTCCACACACATTGAAACCGAAGAAAATTAAATCAAACAGTATCTCCACAGAAAAGAACAACTTTTTTTGCAGCCAAAGCAATGTTGCCAGTTATAGTTTTCAAAGAGCCGTAGGCCGATATTCTTAGACATCACATTAGGGAAGACTTTCATGTCATAATTTTGCTCTTCAAATGAGAAGTCACGTATATAGTAACTTACAAACAACTTCAAGAATAATGAATAACTTTTATTATGGGACCAACTCCGAAATCAGAAAAAAACTGTTGTTACAAATTACAAACATTTTGTCGAAACTCAATGAACTTTTAGTATGGAATACCTGTTTTTTTTCGCGCTTTCGAGAATAGTCCTATAGTAAAAGTTGTTCATCTTGATGTACAATAGAAACCTTTTGAGGTTGTGCATGAATTACCAGTAACCTTGTATAAATCGACTAGCTATAAAAATATTTTTACTTCCGGGTAGTTATCGCTATATTTCAGTGATAATTATTTCCGCTAATATACTCTAGAAGTGGGACATATTGTAGGATATTGTTGCACTCGTCATTATATCCAACTTTTACTATGAGGCCAATCACAAAATTACATCAAAAATAGATTATCTGCATAGTCGGCTCACGGACGATATTTTTATGTGATAACGTCATGTGCGTTACAAGCCGAACGCTTAAGTAGATGTGCCCCTCTATCGTTTGTTTCACGCTCTCACCTGCACGCTCGGCTCAGGCACAACGTGACATTTTTTTGGTGCGTGTAGCCGGCTTCTATCGATTTATAAGACATTAACACGTCAAAAATTTATCTTCGCACGTTTTGATTTTCCGTACATTGAAATCGAAAATATTATATTTTATACTGAGTTGTGAAAGGGCTCCAATTTAATTTTAATTACGCATCACGTAACGAAAAAGGCTGAAAAGCACTGTTCTAGATGTGTTCTAGATCAATGACAAAATACGTACGAATGTCTGAATTCCGTAGATAAATGGTGTACCATGCTGATGCTGGTATCAATTAGCTGAATCAGTGTTGACATCCTATATTACCAAAAAATGCTTAAAACTTAGGTGCCACCACAGAAATAACTTTGATAACGTTATTTCATTGGCACCTAGCAATGTCATAATAATATGAATAAAATTAATGAATGAGTGAAAGTAATAGACTAATTTAAGATACATGTTAACCTGATATAAAGTGGTAAATACAATAATTAATTGTTCTCATATAATTTCGTTTTAGTTCATTATTATTAAATGGTTTGCGTGTATTTTACTACGCACTCAACTTTTATTGCAATAATGCATGGAATTAAGAAACATTTAACCACAATTCAGTTTTTTTACCACAAATTAAGGAAAACCATTTCTTGCTGAAAACACTGTTACAGTACCAGTTACGTTCTGATCCACGAAGAATAGTTAAATCTTAAGAAAAATACATTTAGGTGTTTCATAATTTTTAAGTTTTTAAAAATATATTTTGATCGATAACCATTAGATTTTTTTTTATCTTATAATATTGTGATTAGATCGATTTTGGTAGTATCAAGATGTGATAGAATACCATCTAACGATGAATGCAAACAACTTCCGACGTATAATTCGACTAAATTATATATTGTTCAAATCACTCCGTTAGCTCCTAATGAAGTAACGTTCTTAATGTAGTCGACTTATACAAGGTACATTTTGTTCTAAGCTTTACGACCATGGTGTCGGTGTCCTTATAGTCGCAAGTCAGGTCAAACGGGTGAGATGAGAGATGATCAGTGTCCTTATTCAAAAGCAAAGTTGTATTATATTCACAATTTATCACTTCCACACACATTGAAACCGAAGAAAATTAAATCAAACAGTATCTCCACAGAAAAGAACAACTTTTTTTGCAGCCAAAGCAATGTTACCAGTTATAGTTTTCAAAGAGCCGTAGGCCGGTATTCTTAGACAGTCATCACATTAGGGAAGACTTTCATGTCATAATTTTGCTCTTCAAATGAGAAGTCACGTATATAGTAACTTACAAACAACTTCAAGAATAATGAATAACTTTTATTATGGGACCAACCCAGAATTCACAAAAAAACTGTTGTTACAAATTACAAACATTTTGTCGAAACTCAATGAACTTTTAGTATGGAATAGCTGATTTTTTTCGCGCTTTTGAGAATAGTCCTATAGTAAAAGTTGTTCATCTTGCTGTACAATAGTCACCTTTTTGAGGTTGTGCATGAATTACCAGTAACCTTGTATAAATCGACTAGCTATAAAAAATATTTTTACTTCCGGGTAGTTATCGCTATATTTCAGTGATAATAATTTCCGCTAATATACTCTAGAAGTGGGACATATTCTAGGATATTGTTGCACTCGTCATTATATCCAACTTTTACTATGAGGCCAATCTCGAAATTACATCAAAAATAGATTATCTGCATAGTTGGCTCACGGACGATATTTTTATGTGATAACGTCATGTGCGTCACAAGCCGAACGCTTAAGTAGATCGTGCCCCTCTATCGCTTGTTTCACGCTCTCACCTGCACGCTCGGCTCAGGCACAACGTGACATTTTTTTGGTGCGTGTAGCCGGCTTCTATCGATTTATAAGACACTAGACGACCCGCCCCGGCTTCGCACAGGTGTATTATACATATAAACCTTCCTCTTGAATCACTCTATCCATTAAAAAAAACCGCATCAAAATCCGTTGCGTAGTTTTAAAGATTTAAGCATACAGACAAACAAACAGACAAAAATAGCGACTTTATTGTAAGGATTATCATGTCAAAAAATCATCTTCGCACGTTTTAATTTTCCGTACATTGAAATCGAAAATATTATATTTTATACTGAGTTGTGAAAGGGCTCCAATTTAATTTTAATTACGCATCACGTAACGAAAAAGGCTGAAAAGCACTGTTCTAGATGTGTTCTAGATCAATGACAAAATAGGTACGAATGTCTGAATTCCGTAGATAAATGGTGTAGCATGCTGATGCTGGTATCAATTAGCTGAATCAGTGTTGACATCCTATATTACCAAAAAATGCTTAAAACTTAGGTGCCACCACAGAAATAACTTTGATAACGTTATTTATTGGCACCTAGCAATGTCATAATAATATGAATAAAACTAATGAATGAATGAAAGTAAGAGACTAATTTAAGATACATGTTAACCTGATTAAAAGTAGTAAATACAATAATTAATTGTTCTCATATAATTTCGTTTTAGTTCATTATTATTATATGGTTTGCGTGTATTTTACTACGCACTCAACTTTTATTGCAATAATACATGGAATTAAGAAACATTTAACCACAATTCAGTTTTTTACCACAAATTAAGGAAAACCATTTCTTGCTGAAAACACTGTTGTTACAGTACCAGTTACGTTCTGATCCACGAAGAATAGTATCTTATGAAAAATACATTTAGGTGTTTCCTAATTTTTAAGTTTTTAAAAATATATTTTGATCGATAACTATTAGATATTTTTTTTATCTTATAATATTGTGATTAGATCGATTTTGGTAGAATCAAGATGTGATAGAATACCATCTAACGATGAATGCAAACAACTTCCGACGTATAATTCGACTAAATTATATATTGTTCAAATCACTCCGTTAGCTCCTAATGAAGTAACGTTCTTAATCTAGTCGACTTATACAAGGTACATTTTGTTCTAAGCTTTACGACCATGGACGTCATCACAGATTGTAATCAATGCGTTATTAGTGTACGTGTAAGAAATAGAGTGGAAACTTTTGATGTAAACTGCGTTTTTTGGATCAAAATGTAGTGAAAACGTTAGAGATTATCAAAAATAGGACAGCATTGTGTAATTTGCGGTCTAAAACTTACATCTTTTCCAATAACTGCAACACAAACAGCCATCGTGTTGACAAATCAGCGGAACTGGCATTGCAGGTACGGCAACCTAACGAATGAAAATTGTAGTTTTTGCGGGAAAAAAACGAATTTATTTGTAGATTTCGTAATTTTCGTAGCAAGTTTTCAGTTTTAACATTTTTATCGTGTACAGATTTAAAATGAAACCTAAAACTTAACTATAACCGGTCCAGTTAACGCTATTACCCATTGTGTAGTGTTGTAACAATTAATTAATTTATAAATTATCTTAACAGTGACACAAAATGGCCATTAACGACGACCTTCTGTACGAAATGAACGAGCAGGGAGAACGTGTAGTCGTCCGCTCAACAGAATCAAGACGCCCCGCATTCCTTCGCTTCTCCAACCTGACCAAACGTCCCGTAGACGTGTGGTGGCGCGACTTCCAAGGCGTCAGGCGTCACTACTTCCGACTCGAGCCCAACACAGCACAAGTCGTCAACTCCTACATTACACACCCATGGGAATTCACTGATGCAGCGACAAAAGAACGCTACTGCATTAAAAATAACTACGTTTTTCGTGCGCCGGCAAACATCGGCGGCATGAGGTATAGAACTAATTGGAATATTACTGTAAGTGTGCGTTCTCTGCGAGATTGTGCCTTGCTAGCAGTTGCGTTAAATATTCCACGACCAGAGGTTATTTCTGACTTAGAGCTGCCCCGAGGGTTACAGTATGAGCTAAATGAACTAGTTCAGAAACTCTGTGAGCCACAATGATTGTGTTGGTTCAGTGTGGGAGGACTGTTTTTATTACTCTTTGCTATGGATGCTTTATGGAATGTTCTGGTTTATTATCTGTTGCGGATGTTTGTCGTTAATTGATAGTGACATCAATTTATATTTAGAAATGATGGTCTAAATAGTGTTAACAGTGCATCCGGCATTTTGTTAGGTTAATATATTGGTGCTAGTAGTTTTTTCTAATAAATCTGTTTATCGTCATGTCCATGTGCCACCATAAGCTTAGAATTTCTCATAGATATCTAGTTCTAGTTTTACTTGGGTGAGGATTATTGTACAAACATCATACCAAATTATTTTCTGAAAATGTTTTTAGTATTTATGTAAATCTTTTTCTATCTTTCATCCATCAGCCATGGGACGTCCACTGCTAGACATAAGCCTCCCCTATTGATCTCCAATAAGACCTTATTGAGACAAGGATGCAAGCTGCTTCCAACTGCACGGGTAGCATGGCAAAGGGACAAATTGTCTATCCACCATTATATCAACTCGAAGAGTAGTATGGATTGCCGATGACAGCTGCCATTAAAAGTGGATAAAATGGTTTTCTCTCTTTGCCATGCTACCCACGGCTGGTCTTATAAAAATCTTGCAAACACAAAAATGTTCAGCATTTTCTCCAGAATACCAAAAAAATCTTTTAGATTATGTATATAGGAATTAATATGATATTATGTGTAAACGGTAACAATAAGTTGAATCAAACCACTTAGCGGGTGTGAAGTTAGCTATAGGCCGCGCCACACAAGTTGGCGGGTGTGAAGTTAGCTACAAGCTACGCAATATCCAATCCTGACTGAAGCTCACATAAAGCCGGGTCCAGACGAGTGTAACGTGTAATGTAATCCACCGTGTAATGTAACACGAATTCTACGTGTGGACGGCACTACGAGCATTACATGTAACGCTCGCGCGGCGCTCGGGGTTGATCCATCGGCTGTCGGTTTTTCGCGCGAACACAAAGACGCTCGCAGTGCTCGTTTGGACGGCGTTCGTGACGGTTGTGTCGTATGTACGTTCATGATGTGGAGTGACGAACAATCGCTTGAACTTATTAGTTTGTATCAAGAAAAACCTGTTACTTGGGATCCAAAAAACCCGCAATACTATAAAAAAAATCTGAAACACGATGCTTGGAGTGATATTGCTCATTCATTGGAAAGAGATGTAGAAGAATGCAAAAACAAAATTATTAGTTTGCTTGATTACATCTGGGTAAAGTTTTTATATTGACCACTTATGTGTTGAGATTTTAGTTCCACAAGTAAAGAAGATCTTCTTTTATACAAATTAGTTTTCCACCATCGACGCTTCCGACTTTTGCGGTCTTCAGTTAGTAAATACATGAAAATAAAAGCCGCACCAGCTATCCCGACCTTCCTATTCGGCATTCCTTCCATGTTCGTAGCAACTGAGTGGAAACAGCTTTTAAAATATTTTCGCGTTCACAATTCGCTTTGAGTTCGTGTGCCGTCCACACTGTTGATGCTAAATTACACGTAATCTTACATTACACGTTACACTCGTCTGGACCCGGCTTAAAGCCGCGCGTTGATTGGCTATACAAGCTGTGCAAAACCCAATACTCGCACATCTGTTGTAACTTGTAAGCTTCAGTCAGAATTGAGTTTGCGCAGCTTGTAGCTAATTTCACAGGCGCCAAGAACTTTGAATCAGCCCTTACAGTAGTTTCTGTTTTGCTTTATACGTTTTGTACATGTGTACTGGTGCAAATAAAGAACAAAAATGTATGGAGACGTATCAAAACTGTAAGTTTTGGTTAACTATGCAAACTCATATGTATGTACATACATTATTATTTAATATTCTTTACTCGTACCATAGATGAATATATATTACTTCATCTATGTTCATACTAAGGCAGGTATGTTGTCTATTTGTGTTTATTGCTTTTTTCAATATACCTCAATAATTACTAAGCAAAACTCCAAAAACTATTTTTATTGTGTATTAATACTAAAAAATTTATTCCTGCTCGACTGTAATGAATTCAGGAAAATAGCTTTATTATTGTTTTAACTGTGCCATTTTAGTACCTAAACATGAATTTGCATTTTTACAACTAATAGTAATTAAGATTTATATTAATTGTAAGTTGTAAGCCTAACTAAGCTGTGTAAATAATATATTTTTACATGTTTTTATGTAATTTTTTTATTTCTTAAATCTGACTTCTCCATTTCTTTATTAAGTAGTAAGGTTTTATAATGCTAAAGAGTACCAACTGTCGTAATTTAAGTAACAAATTGTTCGTCCTCCTAAATTCAGTAGTGCCATGGGTAATGACCAAGTTCACGGGTAATTAGATTGTATTAACTAAGCAGCTATAGAAAATTGGTCGTGCCACGGGAGAGAGAAATTTCCTTTAGCACTACTAGTTGAGCCAAGCAGCAGATCCACGGGGGATTAATGTTATTATATTATCTTATTTGGTACTGCTCAAGCCAAACACCTAAAATCAAGATGGCGTAGTTTGCGCATCTATAGTAGGTAGGTACATGGCAAACAGCGTGGGGCATGTGCAATCGCTTCTGCAGTGTTATACAGGGTTCTTCGCATATTCTAAAGTGATGTAGGGGCAGACTATTATAGTGAACAACTTTTGCTATGGCCCTAACCTGAAATTCAAGAAAAAAATCAGCTATTGACTACAAAATCGCAAATAAAAATCAACAAAATGCTCTATCATAAATAGGTACAGCATGTTTTTTTCTCGAATATCAGTTTGGCCTCGTCCAAGTCGAATCCAGGTCATTGTGCGCACAATGCAATTTCTAACTGACGTTCCATCCATAGTAGTACGGCCACTATATCCTAATATAAGCCTCCCCTATAGATTTCCAATAAGCGGCCTGCATCGTTTGTTGCCCGTGGTCCTACTATATAGTAGTACATCTGGTATACTAAGCGCCACACAAATCGGCGGATAGGAAGTTATACGCAGAACGCTGCGCAAAAGCCGAAATATAGATATACGCGGGAGCCAGAGACTCGCGCCGGGGCACACCCGCCCGCCAACCTCGTGCCTCCCGCGCGCTCCCTACGCCCGTGCACACATCGGCGAAGTGTCATCTGCGGCTAACTTCTGATCCGCCGATTTGTGTGGCGCTTAGTATACTTACCAGATGTACTACTATATAGTAGGACCACGCGCAAGAAATTATCGGCTGGTACACTTATCCCTACCAAGCTATCCCCCCTGGTAGGGAAAGGTGGTCCTACCAAGCATTCTATTAAGACTACAGAAACAAAATTCGTGCCTTTGGTCCTACTAATATTGCATTGACTTGATTTCAGGATTTTAGCCCCGTAATTGATTTTGACGTCAGAAAAAATGAAATGCAATAACAAATATTACTGCATGCAGCGCGTTCCGGCGGTCTTAATTATATCGTCAGTCCACCTAGTCGGTGGACGTCCTACGCTGCGCTTGTTGGTACGTGGCCTCCATTCTAGAACTTTACAGCCCCATCGGCCATCCATTCTTCGAGGTATGTGCCCTGACCAGTGCCACTTTAACTTGCTAATCTGCTGGATTATCAGTAACTGGTCTTACTGGAAATCTATATAGGTCGAATCACACAAGTTGGCGGATGTGAAGCCAGCTACAAGTTGCGCGATATCTAATCAACGCGCAACTTCATGTGAGCTTCAGTCAGGATTGGATATTGCGCAGCTTGTAGCTAACTTCACACTCGCCAACTTGTATGATTAGGCCTATAACTGATCTTACTGGAGATTCATAGGTGAGCCGACCTATTTCATAGGGTATCTAGAATCAAAATACAATAATACAGGTATAAAAAATAATTTATTAAAAACCATAAGTATTGTGATCACATGGGCAAGTTAAGTCAAGCGAACATGGAACAAACCAGACGGACTCGATGCTTTTGAATTAATGCGCTGTGTACATGACATCGACTACACTCTTCTCTCTTGCTATGAAAGACAGAGAACGCTGAAGATCGACTTTCACCGATGTGATAACCAGACAAAACATATTTTAGGGTTCCGTACCCAAAGGGTAAAAACGGGACAACAAAACATTATATTGTCTATGTGAACATCGGAGGTAAATGGAAACTAAGTTTTTCATACATTTTTGTATCGAAAACGCACTACATATTTTATAATGTTTATACTAGGGGTACAGATTAACGATAACCCTTGCTTATATCAAGTCGATTAATATGTTTTGTTTTCGATATTCTTCGATTTCAACAATTGTCGATTTCCCAGCCCTCTTATCATGACGTCACGATCGGCAATAGGACGTAACATAACAATTTAACGAATTTAATATGTTATTAAATTGAAAAGTGAACGCGAAAATGTTTACGCGAATCAATAACCTTTATTCTATTTCTTGCGTCCTTTGTCGTTTATTTTAGTAGTTTTTCTTGTAAGTTTGCGTAATGTTTTCACTGATAAATAGAAATGTTATTTTTAAACTTTCGCGATTTGAACACATTATCATACTACTACACGGGACTTATCGCGCAATAAAGCTTGAGATATGAGCTAATTAAGTACCTCTTTTTCTCCTCCCGACGTTTCGACCAAGTTGCATTGGTCGTGGTCACGGGCAGACTAAATGCGACGCCGTATCACTCAAATTGAAATTGTCACCGCGACACACCACACTGACAGTGTCTGTAAAGGTCTTAATGCCTACACCACGCAGTTTGCACTTGTTGACTACAGGATTCCACGACACTGATAGTTTGAAACCATCCTCTCGGTTGAAATTACGATGTTTTTTAATTTCTACGGCCTCACGAACTATTCTTGAGAAATAGTGACGATCAGTAGAGAGAACTTTCGGGTCGTGGAGCTCGATCCAATGACCAGTACCTCCGTCAAGCAAATGCTCAGCTATGGCAGACTTCTCTATCTGGCGGTTTTTGACCGCTGCGATATGTTCTTTGATCCGTTCAGCAATAGTACGCTTCGTTTGACCTATATAGGAACTACCGCAGCTGCAATCCACCTTGTACACACCAGAAGTCTGGAACGGAATGACATCTTTCGGCGTTCTAACTTGGCTCAACAGTTTGGATAAGGGAGTATACACTGTTTTGATGGAGTAGTCCTTTAGCAAAGTCCCCACCTTATCCGTCACTCCTTTGATATAAGGAATAAAAGCCGGTTGCCTCTCAACGTCAAAGCTGTTCTTACGATATCTACGCCTTCCTAGCTCCCGCTTGGTCACACTATAGCCATTTCTTTTCAAGACTTCTCGAACATGTGCTTTCTCAGCCGCCACATGTTCGGTGTCACAGAGGGCATCCGCTCTGTCAAGTAACGCTTTGGGCACCGACTGCAAATGGCGCGGGTGATGGTGTGAAGTTGCGTGTAGGTATCTGTCTGTGTGTGTGGGTTTTCTATATACTGTGTGTGCCAAAGAGCCATCGGATTTATTATTATTATTATTATTTATTTATTTAATCACTTTGACATACTGGTCTAAAAAAAAAAAAAATAATAGAGAACTTAATGGTATTACTAAGGAACTGTCTTGAAGGTAGTTTCTTCCTTTATCGTGGACAATACTACCTCCAGATTGATGGTGTTGCCATGGGAAGCCCAGTAGCACCGGTGTTGGCAAACATCTGGATGGAACACTTTGAAAAGTCCATTAATCTACAGTCTGCCGCGATAAAGATTTGGAAGAGGTATGTGGATGACGTTTTCTGCATAATGAAAACAGAAAAACAGACAGTCGACCAGTTTGTAGAATACCTTAACTCGATCCATCCGAACATTAAGTTTACGTATGAACTGGAGGTGGAGAAAACTTTGCCATTCCTGGATGTCAAAGTGATGTTAAAATCCGATGGCTCTTTGGCACACACAGTATATAGAAAACCCACACACACAGACAGATACCTACACGCAACTTCACACCATCACCCGCGCCATTTGCAGTCGGTGCCCAAAGCGTTACTTGACAGAGCGGATGCCCTCTGTGACACCGAACATGTGGCGGCTGAGAAAGCACATGTTCGAGAAGTCTTGAAAAGAAATGGCTATAGTGTGACCAAGCGGGAGCTAGGAAGGCGTAGATATCGTAAGAACAGCTTTGACGTTGAGAGGCAACCGGCTTTTATTCCTTATATCAAAGGAGTGACGGATAAGGTGGGGACTTTGCTAAAGGACTACTCCATCAAAACAGTGTATACTCCCTTATCCAAACTGTTGAGCCAAGTTAGAACGCCGAAAGATGTCATTCCGTTCCAGACTTCTGGTGTGTACAAGGTGGATTGCAGCTGCGGTAGTTCCTATATAGGTCAAACGAAGCGTACTATTGCTGAACGGATCAAAGAACATATCGCAGCGGTCAAAAACCGCCAGATAGAGAAGTCTGCCATAGCTGAGCATTTGCTTGACGGAGGTACTGGTCATTGGATCGAGCTCCACGACCCGAAAGTTCTCTCTACTGATCGTCACTATTTCTCAAGAATAGTTCGTGAGGCCGTAGAAATTAAAAAACATCGTAATTTCAACCGAGAGGATGGTTTCAAACTATCAGTGTCGTGGAATCCTGTAGTCAACAAGTGCAAACTGCGTGGTGTAGGCATTAAGACCTTTACAGACACTGTCAGTGTGGTGTGTCGCGGTGACAATTTCAATTTGAGTGATACGGCGTCGCATTTAGTCTGCCCGTGACCACGACCAATGCAACTTGGTCGAAACGTCGGGAGGAGAAAAAGAGGTACTTAATTAGCTCATATCTCAAGCTTTATTGCGCGATAAGTCCCGTGTAGTAGTATGATAATGATAAATAGAAATATTCAACTTTTGGTGTGACGTCACATGATGTATTTACGTGATAATTTACGTTCTATGGACCTGTCATAAGTGACTTGCTATTTTAAAAAGACTATAGGAAGCGAAAATTTTCACAGATAATGTATTTCTGTTGCCGCTATAACAACAAATACTAAAATCCCCTTAAATATTTATTTTATTCTATTTTTAGTATTTGTTGTTATAGCGGCAACAGAAATACATCATCTGTGAAAATTTCAGCTGCCTAGCTATCATGGTTCATGAGATACAGCCCGGTGACAGACGGACATCGAAGTCTTAGTAATAGGGTCCCGTTTTTCCCTTTGGGTACGGAACCCTAAAAATGATTCGAGCGTACTATTCGCATTTTGTATAGATTGCAACGATTGAACTCAATTGTGCTATTTTTAAAGAAAAAATAATTATAAAGATTACAATCATGTTTTAAAGTTTTGTAGACTTAATTTACTCCTGGTTTTTTCCATGTTCAACGTTATAAAATCATTTCTCCTTATGCATATGTGCTACTAAGGCTAAAGCCCCACCGGGAATGAATCTCATAAAATTATCAGCCGTCAACGGTCCTAATGCATACATGCCCTTAGGAGCGTTCAACATCTCATGAGAACTCTTATCTATCGCTATAGGATTCCTGCTATCCACAGTTTTGTCCGGATCAACTCCAAACCCTATTCCGTTAGCAAAAAGGTCTACTTCACATCGACATTCATCTTTGATAATAGAATCACATTTTTCACCGTCACATATACACTTTTCATTCAAGCTGAGATACTTTGACTTGCAAATTTGAATGCTCTGTCCTAAAACAGTTTTAAAATAAAGCCAGTGGTTTTTTAGGAAGCATTTTTCATCCATTTTCCTTTGGGCTTTTTCTGTTAAGCACTTCTGACAAGTTTTGTCTGTAACATCGATACAGTTAAGGTTGAAGTTTGTTTGTAAGAAGTTTAAATCCGGTTTTGATCCGATGAAGACAGAGATCATGTTGACGAGTACTTCTGTGGTTTCGTTGGTTGCCACGTTGAGGAGTTTGACCCGTTTGAGGTTAAGGTTGTATTCTTCGATGTCTTCTGAATTGAGGTTCAGGTTGGAAGGTTCAGGGGTGACGTCAACGATGACGTGTGACGGGTAGGAGGTGTAGTTCTTGTGGTGCCCTGATGGACCGTCGCACATCATTTTGTACACCTGGAAGAGAGAAAAGAGACATGTCAAAAATTTACATTTTTGTAGTGAAATGCAAACACTCAGAAGAATGACAGATAATACAAATATTGCTTTTACTCTAATTAAAACTACGTTACAGCTGTCTTGTTCCTATCTGACTAATACAGCATACGCGCGAGTGAGTGGAACAAAAAAAGTGGCAATGTCTGTCGGCATACGTCAAAATCACAAGTTGGAATGTCAAATGGTTAAAAATTTGGTTACACTGTCTTTTTTATGATCGGATATTTAAAACCCTCTAGTTCCAGTAAGAAGGTTCAAATCTCTGATTATTTTATTTTCCTACTTTTTACCTTTTTGAATTTGGACAGCCGAGATAGCTCAATGCTAGTTTGTGAAACCCTTCGAAATTACGTAAGTTCGGGTGTATGTGCATCTTTTTCTAACATCTTTTAAATCTCATATTTGAAATGGGACAAAGTGATGTATGTCTCTTGCTATTTTAGTGCCGTTTCTATTACTTTAGTTCTTATATATGTGTGTAACCTAACCTGTGTAACCTATACAGGGTTATATGCTTGCCCTGTACTAAGTTGGTGATTCAAACCATCATTATGAACACTTTTACTAAGGAGCCAACCCGTAATTCAAGAAAAAATATCTGCCGTTGTATACAGGGTTATTTCTAATCAATTAGCATCCTCTTAGGGGCTTACTCTGTACATCAACTTGTACTCAACTGTCCAACTTGTATGCTAAGTATTTTGTATGAAGTGTACTTACCATGTTCTGACAAATAAAGAATCTGAATCTGAATCAAAACTAACAACTTTTGTTCTGCGACTTTTGTCAGAACTCGTGGATTAGATTATCAGCAGATTGTACCTGATATCACAGCCGCCAACTTGTATAATTCGGTTAAGACAAACTGCGGGAAACCTAATCCTTGCGCAGCTGGTGAGCTTCAATCAGAATTGGGTGTGGCGCGGCTTGTAGCACTTGTATGTAGCTAACATTACAGCCGTCTAGATGATTGATTCGACCTATTTTAGTATAGGAACGGTTCTAACAGTGATGTGACTTGGTCCTGTCCTTGAAATAGCCCACGTGACCACGCAGAACGTAACACGCGCTGGGGCTGCACGCCTGGTATGTAAATCGCACGCGCGACTGATACTAACACACACGCTCGTTCGTTATTGTGGCTCACCCTTGCGACTGTCATGTACCAAACTCCGAAGCGCGTAGGTATGATCCGCGTTCCGACCATTTGTATAAAGACGGAATACTGTTAGATAACATTATTGTCACGCAGTAGGCCGCGCGGCAATTCCGGCGAGTTGTTGACACCTAATCGCGAGAGTTATGATTATATGACTCGGGCGGGATCGGTCTTTGTTTCCGTCTATTGAGTGATTTTTTTTGGTGTTTTCGTAATTGAGAACAATAGGGAAGTGTCGAACTTTTATCTTGTTTACTTAGTCAAACACAATGGCGCCGATAATTCTAGAGAATTCTAGACAACAATACCTGCGAGTAGTCAGGGTAGGACTCCTGCGGCAAGCTTTCGTAAATCGGTCGCTCACTGATACAAACTGCGACAATAACAGCGACTGTTGTGTACCGCACTCCGAGGCGCGTAGGTATGATCCGCGTTCCGACCGTTTGTATGAATACTGTTAGATGCCATTATCGTGGTATATATGTACCTGCGAGTAGTCAGGGTAGGGCTCCGGCGGCAGGCTGGCGAGGGCGTCGGCCGGAGTCCTGTGCAGGTGGAGGGTGTTCAGGCCAGCCCGGAGCGACAGGGACACGCCGTCCGCCGCCGACACCCCCGACCCCACCACCAGCACCGAGGGCAGCACTGCCGACGATGACGCTGGAATAGACAACAAATAAGTGTTAAAATCTGTGGTGGTTTAGTGGTTGTAAAACTGGCCTGTCTTTCTTGAAGCCGTGGGATGAAATTCCAGTCCCGCACCAATGAGTTTTTTGGAGAAAAAATATCAGCTGCAATTTTGTATGGAACAGCTCATTCTTTTTCTCGAATTTTTGGGTTGACCCCATAGTAAAAGTTTTTTATAATGAGGGCCTTAGTCACCCCCTTTTGCTTTGCACAGGCAACCCTGTATACATAATTTGAAAGCTTATTTTATGAGAATTTCAAAAATAACTATCACTACTTAGTATAAAACAAAGTCGCTTTTCGCTGTATGTCGCCATGTATGCTTATATCTTTAAAACTACGCAACGGATTTTGATGCGGTGTTTTTTAATAGATAGAGTGATTCAAGAGGAAGGTTTATATGTATAATACACCTGTGCGAAGCCGGGGCGGGTCGTTAGTATTTAATAAATATTTTTTATCGCTCCGTTTTCTTATAAGGGTGTGCAACGAGTTTAGCGCGATGTGTAGGGCGAGTGCGTTCGCTCGTTCCTCCCCGCCCGCCACTACTACGCGCGAGCGTAGCGAGTAAACTGAAAACCTGATTTGTGTTTACCATGTTGTACCAGCAGGCTTGTGGCTCGCGCGACTGCAGCCAGGGAATGGAGCGAATGTCACGCGAGTGTGTTCGCTCAATCACTACTACGCGCGAGCATAGAGAGCAGAGTCAGGTGTACTCACCATGTTGGGCCAGCAGGCTGGTAGCTCGCGCGACCGCAGCCAGGGAATGGAGCGAGTGTGGCGCGATGTGGGGTGCGAGTGTGTTCGCTCGTTCGGCCCCGCTCGCCACTACAACGCGCGAGCATAGGTAGCGGAATTGAGCGCCTGATGACTTGTCATATCTGAAAATGTATAGAAAAAAGATTAAAGATTCATTTATTTGCTAAACATGTGTACATTTATAGGTCTTATCTTAGGTAAGTTATCTCAGCATGTTTCTACCCTACGAGAGGGTGTGCAGAACGTTGAACGAAACGCGTAAGCGCTTCGAAGAATCGCGGCGCTTTCGACCTTTTTGCCACGAGAAAACTGTACCCTAAAAGTGTTCTAGCGCTGCGTGTTTATACTGGCTGATTAGACGGCTAATTGTTGTTACAGTGCTGAAGCGCACTTTAGTTATATTCTTAACAAAATTGAGCATGATATTTGGTCAGGGTAGCTCCTCTATACGTAGTAATATTTCCTCAAAGATAAATAAATAAATATTAGGGGACTTCTTACACACGGTCTCTGACCCCAAACTAAGCAGAGCTTGTGATATGGCTGCCAAAGAGTCCAAAGACTGATATACTACATATTTTAAATACATACTTTTATAGATAGTAGTACCTAAATAGGCCTAAATGGATGGTCATAGTTACGTAGGTATTTCGTGAATAATCGTGAACTTGAGGTTTGCTATAAGTTAAAAATAAAACAATTGGCCTAGACAGTGGTTTCATCCAAATTATTAGATTTTTAAATATTCTGAAAACCATTATAGTAGAGAAACCCAGGCAAGGCACTGCTTTGCTCCTAAAACTTTATTGTAAGAATTAGGTATTATCATAGAAATTGGGCTTCAAATTACTGAAAGCTTTTCTTACACCACGATTAGCTACTTAGCCTATATACGAAATTAATTGAATATGCGAAAAAATACCTCTAACGACTTTATCACATGCGTAGTTATTGCGTAAAAGGGTTATTACACTACGCGGTATTCAGACAGTCTTAGTACGACTGTCTTAAAATCTAACTAGGCAAGCTCGCTATTACACTGGGCTGAATACCGCATGCAACTCATTTGCAAAGCGTACGTAGTCGGTGACGGTTGTCGCGCGATGGGAAAACTTTCAAAGCACCAGAAAATCGCCATAGCTCTTGCCACGTCTATTAATTTAAATACAAAAAAGAAAAGAAAAATATGGGTGAAAGAGTATTTACTTTTGCGAGAAAAATTATCAAATATGCAAATACTGAGTGTTTTGGAACCATGTGACTTAAGAAACTACCTTAGAGTAGGAGTTGCCGAGTTTGAATGTCTATTGAAATTAGTTACTCCATACATTCAAAAAGAAGATACGGTTCTTAGACAAAGTGTCAGTGCTAAACAAAGATTGGTAGTTACTTTAAGATTCCTGGCAACGGGCAACTCCTATCAAGACCTAAGGTTTAGCTCTTTGATATCTCAACCTCTTTTATCGTCAATTATACCAGAAACGTGCCGAGCTATCTACAAATGCTTAAAACATTTGATCAAGGTGAGTAAAACACTGTATATTATTTTTCAATTTAACATTTATTTTTCTAATCAAGGACATTAATATAAAAGCAATGAGTAAATTAAATAGAAAATTATTTTTTTGTCGGCTTGAATATCAAAAAATCTTTCATTAAATTGGCACTCCCTTCTACTATAGACGGTGAAATAGTAGACCCTGGATCATTTTTAATGAATTCTAGAAAAGCTTCAGGGTTGTTGTGAAATGAATGTTGTGCTGACTGGATTGCTTGTTGTGGTGATTGAATTATGTGTTGTGGCGATTGGATTGTCTGTTGTGGCGATTGGATTGCTTGTTGTGACGACTGGAATGCTTGTTGTGGAAACTGAATTGTGTGTTGTGGCGATTGGATTGTCTGTTGTGGCGACTGATCTTCTTGTTGTGGTGATTGAATTATATGTTGTGGCGATTGGATTGACTGTTGTGGCAACTGGAATGATTGTTGTGGAAACTGAATTGTGTGTTGTGGAGATTGGATTGTCTGTTGTGGCGACTGAACTTCTTGTTGTGGTGATTGAATTATGTGTTGTGGCGATTGGATTGACTGTTGTGGCAACTGGAATGATTGTTGTGGAAACTGAATTGTGTGTTGTGGAGATTGGATTGTCTGTTGTGGAGACTGGACTTCTTGTTGTGAAAACTGAATTGCGTGTTGTGACGATTGGTCTAGTTGGCTTTGGTAACGAGGTGATTGTGAATAGTGAGGCGATGGATGATACTGTGTTGTAGATAATGATGAAGGACTCGGTGTGGGTGATGGATAATTGCGAGATGATGGACGTTTGTGTGGCAAGTTAGGAGATTGTCGGTTGTATGGGGACGGGGAAGAATAACTTGATACTGGTGATTGGATGAAGGGTATCTGATAGTTGTATCTGTTCAATGTATGTCTTATTTCCGATGGTGTAACGAGTAGACAAGAATCTTCAGAGAGTCGTTCAAGTTTAGCATTATAAATTACATCGGATATAATTTTTTGAGTAAATATCAGTTGTGTTCCACTTATATCCTTTAATTGCAAGCCTACAGACTTTCCTAATATTTCCCAGTGTTCTTCTTCTTTATTTGATAACATTACTTCAGCAGATTTCATCATTTTTTCTTGTCTTTGTAGAAGTGTTTCTTTTTTTTTCTTTACGCTATGTCCTCTAGAAGTTGAAGCAATCGATCCGATTTGCTGGCTTGGAATGTCTTCGTCAGATGAATTGGAGCCCTAAAAATACAGTTAAATTATTTTTTTTTGTTCCAGATACCTGAAAATGAAACAGAGTGGAAAGAAATTGCTGAGGAATTCGAAACAAAATGGAATTTCAGTCACTGTGTTGGATCATGTGATGGGAAGCATATCGCTATAGAAAAACCCCCCGAAAGTGGCTCATTGTTTTACAATTATAAGGGATTCTTCAGTATTGTACTGTTTGCTGTTGTAAATGCTAACTACGAATTCATGTATGTACACACAGGCACCAATGGATCCGTTGCAGATGGAGCAATTTTAAAATGTACAAAATTTCATAAGAAAATGATTAACAATTCTTTAAATTTGCCATCGCCATCTCCACTACCAGGCACAAATGAAATTGTACCATACGTGTTTCTGGGGGATAGTGCATTCGCATTGAATAAAAATTTCATGAAACCATTTCCTTTTAAAAATATTAATCGGATGCAAAGGATTTTTAATTATAGATTATCGCGAGCCAGAAGAGTGGTTGAAAATGCCTTTGGCATTTTGAGTTCCCGTTTTAGAGTACTGCGTAGACCACTTGATCTAGATCTGGAGAATGTGGATGCTGTAGTGTTGGCATGTTGCGCTCTGCATAACTTTCTGAGGAAACGAGTACCAACTTACATATGTCATTCTAATATTGATTCAGAAAATATAAGACAGGGTACGTTTCGCGAAGGAGATTGGAGACAAACCTCTGCACCCTTAGTTTCATTACAGCGTTCTTCAAATAGGCAGCGTAATGAAGATGGCAATACTGTTCGCAATAAATTCATGGACTATTTCAATTCTGTTGGACATGTTAGTTTCCAAGACCGAATGATTGATGTTGTACCACCATAATATTTGTTATATCTACCATTTCACCTGATTAAATAATGCTTAATAAAAGAAATATACTTTTTACTAGCGGACCCGACAGACATTGTACTGTCCCTCGAACCCATTAGGCGCAGCTGTCTATAAAGTCTACAGCGTGATTCCGAAATCATGTAATTCCTTAAAACTATATAATCAGCTGGTAGTATACAACAATTTTTACTATGGGAGCAACTTCGAAATCGCTAGAAAATTTTTCACATCCCCATACAAAGTAATCGTCTACCTAGACGATTTTTGTATGGAGCATCGAAATATTGTTGCATGATGTCGTTGTTACTCCCATAGTAAAAGTTGTTGTATATCAGCAGCTGATTACATAGTATCAATGAATTACATGAATTTGGAATCACCCTGTATAGGTGAGCGAAGCCGTGGACTTCTGCCCCGGCTTCGCTTACACGTGTATAGTATACAAAATACAGGCTGTTTCATAATACCCTAAAAATTGAAAAGGGTCAATGTACTGTACCTACTAACAACTTTAACTATCCAACTTCGAAATACGCGAAAAAAAAAACATCTGTTCCATACATATCGGGATATTGGTCTTGAATTTTGACTATTTCTACGAAACAGCTGTTTTTATTCGCGATTTCGAAGTTGGTATAAAGAATTGAATACAATTTACCTCCTCATCTTCGATGCTCTCTGGTGTTATGCGACATGGTTCACTCCTTGACCCAAGAAAGTTTAACGCGTCGTAATACCATAAAGTTGGTACATACATTTTATCTGTCCCTGCGCCAGTTTGTTTGGAAGCATTTACCTGTAAAAAAACACAATTATGCATTTTGAAGCTTGAAACGATTTAGGCTCAGATCAATTCAAAATGCCCGATTTATAGCTTAGCTAAGGTTCCCAAAGCGTTCGTTATACAGGGGCGTTTTATCGTATGTGTAGGTAGGTACCTGTTTTTATTGGGACGAATAAAACACATAACAAAGGAATTAAGTAGGTACATACCTTAGCCAATTCTTTATTGTAATTGGTGCGCATGTTCATCAACTTCTTTTTTATTGTTTTGACTGTAGCCTTTTCATCGAAGGTTTTATAAATTTCCAACAACACCCGGAATCCTTCAGTACGAAGTGGTTGATTGGAATAATCTTTATGACTTTTCAGCCATAAATATGGCATGTCTCGGTACAAATCAAGAACATTGAAAAGTACTTCTTTTTCTTTCGAACACGCCATGGTGCACGCGGCCACAGCAAACAAACGTAAACGACCGTCTTTGCTCCGCGGCTGCCGCGCGCTGACTGAACGGTCTAAGCGTGCTAAAGGGCTTATTACACTATGCGGTATTCAGACAGTCTTACTAAGATTTAGCTTAATGTAATAAGAGCTAGCAAGTTAGCCTGTCTATTTAGACTGACCGAATGGGTTCGGCCGTGCTTACTCGCTTGCTTGCTGAATATCGCGTAGTGTAATAAGACTTAGCACGCTTAGACCGTTCAGTCAGCGCGCGGCAGCCGCGGAGCAAAGACGGTCGTTTACGTTTGTTTGCTGTGGCCGCGTGCACCATGGCGTGTTCGAAAGAAAAAGAAGTACTTTTCAATGTTCTTGATTTGTACCGAGACATGCCATATTTATGGCTGAAAAGTCATAAAGATTATTCCAATCAACCACTTCGTACTGAAGGATTCCGGGTGTTGTTGGAAATTTATAAAACCTTCGATGAAAAGGCTACAGTCAAAACAATAAAAAAGAAGTTGATGAACATGCGCACCAATTACAATAAAGAATTGGCTAAGGTATGTACCTACTTAATTCCTTTGTTATGTGTTTTATTCGTCCCAATAAAAACAGGTACCTACCTACACATACGATAAAACGCCCCTGTATAACGAACGCTTTGGGAACCTTAGCTAAGCTATAAATCGGGCATTTTGAATTGATCTGAGCCTAAATCGTTTCAAGCTTCAAAATGCATAATTGTGTTTTTTTACAGGTAAATGCTTCCAAACAAACTGGCGCAGGGACAGATAAAATGTATGTACCAACTTTATGGTATTACGACGCGTTAAACTTTCTTGGGTCAAGGAGTGAACCATGTCGCATAACACCAGAGAGCATCGAAGATGAGGAGGTAAATTGTATTCAATTCTTTATACCAACTTCGAAATCGCGAATAAAAACAGCTGTTTCGTAGAAATAGTCAAAATTCAAGACCAATATCCCGATATGTATGGAACAGATGTTTTTTTTTTCGCGTATTTCGAAGTTGGATAGTTAAAGTTGTTAGTAGGTACAGTACATTGACCCTTTTCAATTTTTAGGGTATTATGAAACAGCCTGTATTTTGTATACTATACACGTGTAAGCGAAGCCGGGGCAGAAGTCCACGGCTTCGCTCACCTATACAGGGTGATTCCAAATTCATGTAATTCATTGATACTATGTAATCAGCTGCTGATATACAACAACTTTTACTATGGGAGTAACAACGACATCATGCAACAATATTTCGATGCTCCATACAAAAATCGTCTAGGTAGACGATTACTTTGTATGGGGATGTGAAAAATTTTCTAGCGATTTCGAAGTTGCTCCCATAGTAAAAATTGTTGTATACTACCAGCTGATTATATAGTTTTAAGGAATTACATGATTTCGGAATCACGCTGTAGACTTTATAGACAGCTGCGCCTAATGGGTTCGAGGGACAGTACAATGTCTGTCGGGTCCGCTAGTAAAAAGTATATTTCTTTTATTAAGCATTATTTAATCAGGTGAAATGGTAGATATAACAAATATTATGGTGGTACAACATCAATCATTCGGTCTTGGAAACTAACATGTCCAACAGAATTGAAATAGTCCATGAATTTATTGCGAACAGTATTGCCATCTTCATTACGCTGCCTATTTGAAGAACGCTGTAATGAAACTAAGGGTGCAGAGGTTTGTCTCCAATCTCCTTCGCGAAACGTACCCTGTCTTATATTTTCTGAATCAATATTAGAATGACATATGTAAGTTGGTACTCGTTTCCTCAGAAAGTTATGCAGAGCGCAACATGCCAACACTACAGCATCCACATTCTCCAGATCTAGATCAAGTGGTCTACGCAGTACTCTAAAACGGGAACTCAAAATGCCAAAGGCATTTTCAACCACTCTTCTGGCTCGCGATAATCTATAATTAAAAATCCTTTGCATCCGATTAATATTTTTAAAAGGAAATGGTTTCATGAAATTTTTATTCAATGCGAATGCACTATCCCCCAGAAACACGTATGGTACAATTTCATTTGTGCCTGGTAGTGGAGATGGCGATGGCAAATTTAAAGAATTGTTAATCATTTTCTTATGAAATTTTGTACATTTTAAAATTGCTCCATCTGCAACGGATCCATTGGTGCCTGTGTGTACATACATGAATTCGTAGTTAGCATTTACAACAGCAAACAGTACAATACTGAAGAATCCCTTATAATTGTAAAACAATGAGCCACTTTCGGGGGGTTTTTCTATAGCGATATGCTTCCCATCACATGATCCAACACAGTGACTGAAATTCCATTTTGTTTCGAATTCCTCAGCAATTTCTTTCCACTCTGTTTCATTTTCAGGTATCTGGAACAAAAAAAAATAATTTAACTGTATTTTTAGGGCTCCAATTCATCTGACGAAGACATTCCAAGCCAGCAAATCGGATCGATTGCTTCAACTTCTAGAGGACATAGCGTAAAGAAAAAAAAAGAAACACTTCTACAAAGACAAGAAAAAATGATGAAATCTGCTGAAGTAATGTTATCAAATAAAGAAGAAGAACACTGGGAAATATTAGGAAAGTCTGTAGGCTTGCAATTAAAGGATATAAGTGGAACACAACTGATATTTACTCAAAAAATTATATCCGATGTAATTTATAATGCTAAACTTGAACGACTCTCTGAAGATTCTTGTCTACTCGTTACACCATCGGAAATAAGACATACATTGAACAGATACAACTATCAGATACCCTTCATCCAATCACCAGTATCAAGTTATTCTTCCCCGTCCCCATACAACCGACAATCTCCTAACTTGCCACACAAACGTCCATCATCTCGCAATTATCCATCACCCACACCGAGTCCTTCATCATTATCTACAACACAGTATCATCCATCGCCTCACTATTCACAATCACCTCGTTACCAAAGCCAACTAGACCAATCGTCACAACACGCAATTCAGTTTTCACAACAAGAAGTCCAGTCTCCACAACAGACAATCCAATCTCCACAACACACAATTCAGTTTCCACAACAACCATTCCAGTTGCCACAACAGTCAATCCAATCGCCACAACACATAATTCAATCACCACAACAAGAAGTTCAGTCGCCACAACAGACAATCCAATCTCCACAACACACAATTCAGTTTCCACAACAATCATTCCAGTTGCCACAACAGTCAATCCAATCGCCACAACATATAATTCAATCACCACAACAAGAAGATCAGTCGCCACAACAGACAATCCAATCGCCACAACACACAATTCAGTTTCCACAACAAGCATTCCAGTCGTCACAACAAGCAATCCAATCGCCACAACAGACAATCCAATCGCCACAACACATAATTCAATCACCACAACAAGCAATCCAGTCAGCACAACATTCATTTCACAACAACCCTGAAGCTTTTCTAGAATACATTAAAAATGATCCAGGGTCTACTATTTCACCGTCTATAGTAGAAGGGAGTGCCAATTTAATGAAAGATTTTTTGATATTCAAGCCGACAAAAAAATAATTTTCTATTTAATTTACTCATTGCTTTTATATTAATGTCCTTGATTAGAAAAATAAATGTTAAATTGAAAAATAATATACAGTGTTTTACTCACCTTGATCAAATGTTTTAAGCATTTGTAGATAGCTCGGCACGTTTCTGGTATAATTGACGATAAAAGAGGTTGAGATATCAAAGAGCTAAACCTTAGGTCTTGATAGGAGTTGCCCGTTGCCAGGAATCTTAAAGTAACTACCAATCTTTGTTTAGCACTGACACTTTGTCTAAGAACCGTATCTTCTTTTTGAATGTATGGAGTAACTAATTTCAATAGACATTCAAACTCGGCAACTCCTACTCTAAGGTAGTTTCTTAAGTCACATGGTTCCAAAACACTCAGTATTTGCATATTTGATAATTTTTCTCGCAAAAGTAAATACTCTTTCACCCATATTTTTCTTTTCTTTTTTGTATTTAAATTAATAGACGTGGCAAGAGCTATGGCGATTTTCTGGTGCTTTGAAAGTTTTCCCATCGCGCGACAACCGTCACCGACTACGTACGCTTTGCAAATGAGTTGCATGCGGTATTCAGCCCAGTGTAATAGCGAGCTTGCCTAGTTAGATTTTAAGACAGTCGTACTAAGACTGTCTGAATACCGCGTAGTGTAATAACCCTTTAAGAGGAGAGTTGCTCATTAATTAATTACATTAGTTCGTTACAATCATACACATTTATAAGTACATGTTTGGTATCAAATCAAATTAAAATTGTGATGAAGAAAAATTATTAAAATAATGTCAGTGGAACAAATAAGAGTCATTTACACATGATTACATAATAGCACAAAAGGTTAGTTTACAAACTTACTAAATTAGAAAGTAATATTATAAATTCGAAAGGTAGTTGGTTTGTTCCTCTCTCACGCAGCAACAGAGCAACAGATTAACTTGATTTTGAATCTGAATAATTATATGTAGTTTGAAAGACGGAAAGTGACATACTTTTTAACCCCCGACGAAAAAGAGGGGTGTTATAAGTTTGACGTGTCTGTTTGTCTGTGTGTCTGTCTATCTGTCTGTCTGTGGCATCATAGCGCCCGAACCACTGAACCGAAATCAGTTTAGTTTTTTTTGGATGAAAGGAGACTTAATCGAGAGTGTTCTTAGCTATGTTTTATAAAAATCGATTGAGCCGTTTAAGAGTTATGGTTGGTTAAAGTGGGGATGGAAGAACCAAAATTCTACAAATGTGCCCAAAATGGTTGTCAATTGAAAATTTGTTGTCAAATATTTTTGTGTCGGGGGTTTTTTAATTAGGTATATTATTATCCCAGAAAAATAAAATGTTCCCATGGGATAGCACAAAGTATTAAACAACCACGCGGGCGAAGCCGCGGGCAAGAGCTAACTATAAATAATTATAGCTTAGTTTGACGGTTACTCTTCAAATAAAAAAAATAATTCAAAATTAATTTTTTGACAAAAAAAAAATGAATTGTCTTCAGATGAATGACTGTTGGTTTTTTCCACCTATAGAAAGCCACATTCTATTCATCCATCAGCCATAGGACGTCCATTGCTAGACCTAGGCCTCCCCTATAGATCTCCAGTGAGACCGCTTGCATCTAGCGCGATCCTGCGGTCTTAATAAGGTCATCCGTCCACCATTTCAATGGATGCCTTATACTGAGCTTGCCGGTACGTGGTCATCAGTCCCCCGTGCTATGTGCCCTGCCTGCTGCCATTTCAATTTGCCAATCAGCTGGGCTATGTAGGTAACCTTAGTTCTTCTACGGATCTCTTCATTTCTGATTCGATTTCGCAAAGCACACACAAGAGCCACATTATACTCGGAATTTTAATTCGATTCCAGATTTGACATTAGCTACTGTCATTTTTGACAGTATGCACTGTCAAAAACTGTCAAAAATGACAGTAGCTAATGTCAAATCTGGAATCGAATAAAAATTCCGAGTATAGTTAAAAGTTGGAATATACTTTTTTTTTTAGTTTCACCTGTCGGTTGTCTGTCTGTCGGTTTGTAATCAAATCTTGCAAGTCAAATTTTATCCACCTTCCGATTACCCATCGAACTGAAATTTTGCATAAATTTGTAAATCGCGTGACAATGCAATATTATGATGGCATGGTGCTGATCTGATGATGGAGCTGGAAGGTGGCCAAAGGAACTTAGCAATGATACGACACAACCTCATCGAGTTTGGGTTTATTTGAATGGTTTTGGCGAGTACTTGTTCAGGAAAAGCTTGTAATATTTTTTTTAAATATTATACTTGTTAAAAGATTTAAAATGTGATATTATTGCGTACCCAGTAACGCAGTATCTGGCCGCCAGGGGGCAGGCGGGCGCGTCGCATCGGATGTCATGTCGCGGCGCGCGAGTCACAGACGTTACTACAACTCCGCACCGGAAATAACGCTGTGAACAGAGAGAATTACGGTAAGTAAGCTTAGGCATTTTAGGCACCATAGCTCAAATAGCTGGCTCGATCACCCTAGAAATAATTCAATACATCTTTATTATTACGCCGAATGTACATGAAAAAAAAAAACTTAACTAAAAATAATAACAGTAAGGTAGAATAATGAAACTAGAATCATGGCACAGCCCGGACACTCATACAAAATCTGCTATGTTACGCACACTAACACAGTACTTACTCACAGACAACACACATACGCACGGTCGCTACACGTGCATTTGTGTGCGGAACGTCTATGGCTGTCAGCGATCACCACAACGTGACGTCATGCCGCGTGAGCGAGACAGTTGCGTATTCAATTTGCAAAAATGAATATAAATCTAGTGCTTAAAAAAGTATATTAATTACTTAATTTGGAAGTATTTTAGCAAAAATTAACCGACGTAATTCATTTGAAAGAAAATATCAAGAGGAAGTTACCGAATTATGTAAAATAAGTTTCTTTTAGTTATCCTTAGGGAAACATTAAAATTTCCTGTTATGTTACGTATCATTGATATTCAACCATACACAGTATAAATCTTCCCTATTGTCACAGTCTAGGAAGTTTTTATTAGAAAATCCACCGGCCAGTGCAGCCCACACGCGGTGTACAAGCCTCGTCCGTGAAACGCGGGGTGGAAGTGAGGAAGACTCAAACGGGTGGGGGGTAACGAGTGGCCGTTCTATACGTAGTATTATTATATATTCTTTGATCATGGTAGAATAATAATGCGAGGAAATTAGCTTCATTAACTTCACACCTACACTATTGAAAAGGTAGGTAAGCTCTGTTTTGTTCTGGGCGCCTGGTACTTCTGTCCTATATTGCTTCTTTTATTTTCTAAATATAAGCCTATTTTGAATATGATTTGACTTTTAACTTTTTTTGTTTCTTATACCATACCTCTAAGGTGGTCCCATTTTAATTTTATTGAAATCGTCTGAGCCGTTTTTGATAAAACAATAATAATACAAAATTGTATGCAATCCCAGCCAACTACTCGAATTCTGTACGCGATTGAAGTCGGTTGTTATTGGACTAAAAGATCGTTCCATTTTTTAATTACATGACAAATATAATTATGGATTTTCATACAACTTGCAGGTATTTGGCCGGTAAAGCAATTTCGATTTATCTCTAAGAAGGTTGTCATAGCAATGCTCACATTTCCAAGCATGTTTGAGAAAATCATGCATGGAAATGTGTACAAAATTCGAATAGTTCACTAGAATTGGAACATACAATTTTGGATAATTGTCGGATTTCTCAAAAACGGCTCAGCCAATTTCGATAACATTTAAATGAGACCACCTTTGAAGTATGGCATAACAAACAAAATAAAGATAAAAAATATCAAGTCATTTTCAAAATAGGCTTACATTTACAAAATAAAAGAAAAAATGCAAGACAAAAGTACCAGGCGCCCAGAACCAAACAGAGCGTACCTACCTTTTCAATAGTGTAGGCTATGTTATCATCGATAGGGCCTGAGTTTCCTCTATAAAGCTAATTTCTTCGCATTATTTGAGAAAAGTACTATACAAGCCTTGGCCACAACTAGGCATTGATGGACTCTCACGCACGTCCGTCAATGCCTCTGTTGCTGGCCGCCGTAGTAATGTACTAATAGTTACATTACCTGGGAGTTTTGGCGGGAACGCGGAAAAATCATGTCACCGCAGTGTGTTATTTTGTTAAGCCCGTGTTTCTATCAGTGATAATTAGTGAAAAAAATTCAGCTTTCTAGCTATAACGGTTCATGAGCTACAGATTGGAGTCAGACAGACAGACGGACAGCGGAGTCTTAGTAATAGGGTCCCGTTTTTACCCTTTGGGTACGGAACCCTAAAATTGTTGTAATTCGTTGACTATGAGCTGATTTACGTGCATGAGTTGTAGGCGAGTGATATAATGTGGTGTATCGTGTTGTTACCAAAACTCCATAGACGCCTCTAGCAAAGTCTCCACTGCTTTACTGAGGTATGACTTGGACTATGTTTTGACTTGACTGCGACTTTATTGGACTATGACGTGACTACGAAAGTGAATATTTTGATAAAATATCAAAAATTATTAAAAATTATACATGACACTGGCAAATGCACAACAACGCGACGCCAAAACATAAAAGAAGAATAGTTACCTGTAACTTGCAAGCAGCTACGTAGCGTCGGCAGTAGATGGCCACGGCGCGCGCGGAGAGGCGCGCGGGCCCGCGCGGGGCGTGCGGGGGGAGCGTGAGCCACGCCGCGGGGGAGAGCGTGCGCACGCCGGGCGGGAACGTGTGCCACGCGCCGCCCGGTGGACCCCGACCCAGGACTATGTGATCTATCTGGAAAAACAAAACAAAAATTAAATGAAAAGTATTGCCTACTTATAAAATAAATTGTTGTGAAATATAACATTTTAAATACAAGCTTCTGAGATCCGGGATATCTTGTAGCAGCAGAGTGCTAGCCAAGACAAGTAAAACGAGCCCAAACACGACGGGTCTATCTTGTTTAGTACATGAGTTCCTATGGCCACCTTCCGATTCCATTATCAGATCAGCTCCATGGTACCATATTATTGTATTGTCACACGATATACACATGCATGCAAAATTTCAGCTCAATCGGAAACCGGGAAGTTGGTCAAATTTAACTTGCAAGATTTCACCCAAACTTACATACATTTCAAGTTAAATAAAAGCTTGTAAAATAGAGGCAAATCATTTTTGCCATGCGCGGAACATAATTTAAAGAAAACATTTTTCGGTGTTATCGGTAATTAGAAAATTGCTATGCGCGAACGCGACGAGCGCGAAAGTTTTCGTTTTTGACGTACCTAATAACTTTTTATAAATCGATGAACGCAAAAGTGTCACGTTCCGCCTGAGCCGAGCGTGCAAGCGAGAGGCACGATCGGCCTAAGCGTCGGCGAGTTTTAGTTGTTTATTCAAAAATTATAACGTTATTATCGTCCGTCAACTAAACTGACTTTACAGTTAATCATATATTTTTTCAGTTGATATGTAATTAAAAAACAGTGAAACAACTTGCATGGTATCATTATGCGCGAGCGTAGCGAGCACGATTTATTTTTGTTAGTTTTCAGTAATCAAAGTAATCAAAGTTCAAAGTTTTTTTAGTAAATTGAAAACCGATATGATCGTTGCTATTTTAAACATAGTATAGGCTAATTGACTTGGCTTTTTTTATGTTTTAAAATAGGCCGAATCATAAAAGTCAGCGTATGTGAAATTTACCAAAGGCTGCGTGTAATCCAATCAATGCGCAGCTTTATGAATGAGCTTCGTTCTGGATTGGATATTGCCATAGAATTAGAATTAAAGTAATATAATTCTTACTAAATATTACTCAAATAAAAACTATGGTACAGCTGTCTTATTCATATCTGGTTATACAGCATACGCGAGAGTGAGTGGAACAAGAAAAACGCATTGTCTGTCGGCATACGTCAAAATCACAAGTTGGATTGTCAAAAGGGTTATAAGTGGTTCCACTTTGTCTTTGCGATATGATCGGAAATTTGAACCCTCTAGTTCCAGTTAGAAGGTTCAAATCTCTGATCATTTTACCTTTTTGAATTTGGACAGCCGAGATAGCTCAATGCTAGTTTGTGAAACTCTTCGAAATTACGTAAGTTCGGGTGTATGTGCATTTTTTCCTAACACCTTATAAATTTCATTTTAAAGTGGGACGAAGCGATGTAAGTATATCTCTAGTTATTTTAGTACGGTTTCTTACTTAAGTTCTATTTCTATGGATATTGCGCAGCCTGAAGCTAACATTACAGCCGCCATGCTGTATGATTCGGCCTAAATAGATATGTTATATTTACCTGTTTCTCAGCGTCGAATCTCCATTCAATGAGCGAGTCGGTCTGCAGGCCGAGGTCTGCGCAAGGCCGCAGGAGATTGTCCATCTGGAACGAAACAAAACTGTCACAATATCCGGTATAGAAACTATAGTCAAACCGCTAAACTCAGACTTCGCCTGCGCGGTACAGGGGCGCCGGGGGAGACGACACAGGGGACTGAGACAGGCGCGGGCAGCGGGTCCCCGGCGCCCGCACCTGTCTCAGTCCTCTTTGTCGTCTACCCCCGCGCCCCCGTACCCGCGCAGGCGAAGTCTGAGTTTAGCGGTTTGACTATAATAATATGCACTTTGTGGAAGGCTTTGGGAAAAAAATAAATGAAATTGAAAATATAAATTGAGTGTTTTTTGTACAACTTGTTACATAATGCAACAGTAACAATAAGTACTCCTAAAGTCCAGGAGTAAAAACTTTTCTAATTTCGTTATAATAAGTGATTTGAATGCATTTATTGTGCAAGAAAAATTTAGAGGAAAAAGAAATATACGCTGTTTTTTTTCATGCACAACTTGGTGGGTTGATACCTAAAGATTACTCTTTACAAAAAATTCATTTCCGGTATAACAAAGAAATATATAATAATGAACTTCCTACACAAAAACGCAGATTTTATATTTTTAACCGACTTCCAAAAAGGAGGAGGTTCTATATTCGAGTATGTTTTTTTTTTTGTGTGTTTTCATCGATAGTTTCGCCAATTGTGAACCGAATCGAAAAATTTTTTTTTAGTTCGAAAGCGTACACTCCCAAGGTGGTACCAATTCAATTTTACAGAAATCGGCTGACCCGTTTTTGATAAATCAACAATAATGTAAACAATTCGAGCGAAATATTCGAATTTCGTACACGATGGTTTTGCCATTTTTTGCGAAAAATTATTACTATATGCATAAACAGATATCATATCAGAGATAAGGTTTTTTTAAAATAAATAACTACGTACCTAAAGGGTAGATAAAATTTAAGATAAAATTCCATTTCCGGCATACAATTTTACTATTACTCCAGTAGAGTATGTGTACGATAAATAATTAATTGTTGAGTTGGAACTTTCAAAGGTGGTTACTGTATACAGGGTTATTCCCAATCAATTAGCATCCTTTTAGGGGCTTATTCTGTACCTACATCAAAACTAACAACTTTTGCTCTGCGACTTTTGTCAAAACTAAAAAAAATCAGCTGTTCCATACATTTTGTCGAGGGTGAACGATATTTTTCTATCGAACAACAACTTTTTTTTTGAGAATTAATAAAAGTTGTAGAACAAAAGTCGTTAGTGTTGATGTACAGAATAAGCCCCTAAAAGGATGCTAATTGATTAGAAATAACCCTGTGTATGAAACAGCAGATTTTTTTTCTCGGATTCCGGGATGGCCCCGATAGTAATGTCGCATAGTATAAGAATTTACAAATGAAACAGTAACACGCACGATGTTTGTGAAATTTGTAATCACGTAGTCTAAACTAATAGTACAAGTTCTCTGCTATATTTCAGTAATCGGCCTCAGTTTCCCGCGATACAGGCTAGCCCAAGTGCGGGGACTATTGTCAATCTGGTTATTTCAATTTATTTTTTCAAATTAAAAAAATCGGCCAAGTGCGAGTCGGACTCGCGCACGGAGGGTTCCGTACCGTATTGGAGCCCCATTCTTCTTGCCGTTATTAATAGCGAGCAAAACACCCTCAAAAAATCACGTTTGTTGTATGGGAAATAATTTTCATATTTATTTTATTCTGTTTTTAGTTTATTTTATTTGTTGTTATAGCGGCAATAGAAATACATCATCTGTTAAAATTTCAGCTGCCTAGCTATCATGGTTCATGAGATACAGCCCGGTGACAGACAGACAGACGGACATCGAAGTCTTAGTATTAGGGTCCCGTTTTACCCTTTGGTACAGAACCCTAACTGACTCGTGTTTTTTTTTTAATTCTTCCATCGTAATTATGATGAGACGATGACAATGTAGTTTGTCTGCGCGCGGTCGTAGGTTATCACCCGTCTACATCCACCCGCGAGGTTATCAGTCTCAAACATTTTGTACTACAATTGCATTTGACGGGGAATTGTCACAGAAAACCTAATGACTTGTCTTATATCCATCCATCAGCCATACGACGGCCCCTGCTGGACATAGGCCTCCCCTATGGATTTTCAATAAGACCGGTTGAAAGAATTGTATGTGCAGTGTTGTTTTAAGTATATTTTAGAGTGGCCGTATGTCAACCTCAAAAAAGCCGTTTTTTAGTGAAAATTAATGGGAAAATTTTATAAAATGACCGTATTTTAAAAGACGTACATTTCATATAAAAAATACGGCTTTAACAAAAGCCGTTTTTCAGTGAAAATGTATGGGAAAATTTAATAAAAAGGCCGTATTTTAAAAGACGTATTTTTCATATAAAAATACGGCTTTAACAAAAGCCGTTTTTCATTGAAAATGTATGGGAAAATTTAATAAAAAGGTCGTATTTTAAAAGACGTATATTTCATATAAAAATACGGCTTTAACAGGGACGTATTTGCCTTTTTTCGGGGTTTTATGCCGATTGCAGACCAAGAGCTAAGCTAAGTTAGTTCGAGGTTAGCTCGCATCGCATAGCTGTAACAGTTTTGCATAGATCTGTGCAGACTGCAAGCTATAGGCATGATCTATGGAAAACTACGTCAGCTATGCGAGCTAAGCTAAGCTTGTGATTTCACAGGTGGTTCCATAGTAAAAATTGTTCACAATGTAAACTTTACATGAAATTTTCATTTTTGATTGTAAAGTATACCTAACTTGTAAGTAACTAACAAATAATAATAACAAGTAACGAATGGATAAATAATTGGTAACACTAGTTCTACAACAACAGGTTCGTAAAGACAAGAATTATTACTATCGCTACCTATTTACTTTCTCTGTATTTTTTGTAGTTTTATCCTAGGTCCAAGCACAAAAAAGACTATTTAGCCACATTTTATGGTTTTCATACATTCAGACGACGTCATGTTTTCCCAAAGCTTTTACCATAGATAAGTAATAACATTTGTCAGTTCAATCAACAAGCTAAGAAATAATCGGCCAAGTACGAGTCGGACTCGCGCACGGGTGTTCGCTACTGTATGGGAGCCCCCCTTAAATATTTATTTTATTTTAATTTTACTATTTATTATTGAAGTGAAAAGCATCTTTAACCAGAACATCCAGCCCGGGTAGCACGGCAAGGGGAGAAAACTATTTTTTCCACTCTTAATGTCAGATGTCATTGTCAATCCATACATTATTTCCTCTTTGAGGGAATATAATGGTGGAAAGACAATTTGTCCCTTTGCCATGCTTCCCGTGGGTTTAGGTCGAATCATACAAGTCGGCGGATGTGAAGTTAGCTGCAAGATAAACAGTAAGCCCGATTACAGAGGCGCCAGCGTAATTATATTAGCTAAATAGCATAGTTCTGTTTCTTTTTCACTTTAGGCATTCGATAGAGAGATCGCTTTTTACGTTGCTATTAAATTTACGCTGGCGCCTCTGTAATCGAGCTTAATATCCAATCCTAACTGAAATCCACATAAGTAGACTATTTATTATCTCTGGATTACGAGAAGACGGAGAAGTTAATGGAAACAACTAAGTGATGTACTATATGACACAGGACCGAAAGAGCAGCTATTGCGTTCACATACACACACAAAAACACGCGCAAATACACACACACACACACTCACACACACACATAGAGAGAGCCTACTATAGTTTTATATAATATTGTAGGTAGGTATAATAATGCACTTATTATTGAATATAAATATTTACTTAATAGTGTATAAACGTAGGTATAAATTTGCACTTAATTGTTAAATGAATCTGTACCCTGCAACACAGGCTCTTCGGAGACCTAGTGCAGAGTGCAGCGCACCTAAGTAGCCTAAGTAAGTTTTGGAACAAATAAATAAATTATTATTATTAAAAACAGAGCTTTCGTGCAGTTTGTAGCTAACCTCACTCCAACCCAATCCGCCGACTTGTATGATTCCGCCCATAGGTACACAGAAATGTTATAATTCGTATTCAATAATTTTACTTCCGTCTGTCCGTACGTTGTATTTACGTCAAACTTTTGGAATTCGGAAACACCATAAAATATTGTTGTCTCGTGTGTTAATGCTTTGCTTTCAGTCGACCAGATGTTATTTTTTATGACCCATGCAAATTGAGAATTCAATTTTTTTTTAATCGGGCAAGAGTGCCTTTATTAACTACAACAAAATACAATAGGTACTATATGCAAAAACTACCTACACTGCTACTACCTATACATAAAAAGCATTGGATCATCCACAGACCCTTGAAGGTCTAAAGATAATCCAAAAGCTCAAGCCCACTGCCAGTTGGCAGCGTGCCCAGCAGAATTCAATTGAAAGTTAATATTATTCGTTTAAATATTATTCTTTATAGTCGACTAAAAAAGACAGGGAGTAATATATTTTGAGAATGTAAGTTGTATGGGCCGGTTGGCAAGTCCTGGTGTCAGAGTTTTTAAGTCGCTGAAGGCTTCTGACATTGTTAAAGTAACCGGAATCCAGAACCCGGGTGGCTATCCCTGGTGTCAGTTTTAAGGCCGCCTGAAAGCCTCTGACATGGCTAAACGGTTAAAACAACCGGGGCCTACAATTTAACGTGTCATCGGAGCCACGGTAGAGCTCAGTTGGAACGGAGCCACGGTAGAGCTCAGTTGGAAGATGCCACCCGCGGTCACCCATCCAAATACTGACCGTGCAGAACGTTGCTTAATTGATTTGCAATTATTGTAATTAATACGTGTCGTCCGAGCGGTCACCCATTCGAACAGTCAGAACGGTCAGTCTTCGGAAGGGTGATTGCGGGTGGTCACTGAGCGCTGTCGTGGCTCGGATGATACGTTAAACTGTGGGTCCGTTGCTTAGTCAGTGTCAACAAAACACAGGTCCGAACTACTCCGAGTAAATCTGTCGTTCTCCCGTTTATACAATACTACGCTACGTCTAGGAAACATAACAAAAACTACTAATTCCAAGATGGCCGCGGAAGCACGCTCCAATGACCCGAATGAAAATAGGCCTATTGTCCGACCCTGATGTCAGATTTTATGATATGCCTCAGTTGACCACTCAACCATAACTTTGTGTGTTAACAAAATCAAATCAAATCAAAGTTTATTTATTGATAACAAACAGATAACAACAACTTAATGAATCCACTGGCTCCGAACTAGTCTTACAACTGTATTTCTAAAGCCAGTGGCTTCTCCCAATTTCAACATATCAATATAATTATAATCAAAAAGAAAAATAACAATTTTGAATTTACAGTACGGTAAAGAAAAAAAAATTAACAATAATAATAATTAGTGAATTGAGTTTATAATTGAAAATTACAATTTTAATAGGTTTTTATATACTTAATTGTTTATAAATAGCACAAACTTTACTTATATAGTGTGATATATATGTAGTGTGATGCAATTACAGTATTTGTTTGAGTAACGTCGCACACTTTAGGTGTAAGGCTGTTTTTCCGCCTTTTATTTGTGGTATCAACCGACCGAATGGGAGTCTTAATATGCTGCTGTAGGACCATTTGTAATACATAAAGTTGACGCACAGAAAGAACATCGCATTCTTTATACAATTCAGAAGTTGGATAAAGACGCGGTTTAAAGTTGGCGACTTTTAAAAAACAAAGGTTTCATAGGACGAATCAATCATCTTGGCTGCTGTAAAGTTGGCTACAAGCTGCGCGAAGTCCAATCTTCGCGCAGCTGTTAAGTGAGCCACAATTGGGTTATGTGCAGCTTGTAGTTATCATCACAGTCGCCGAGAAGTTGGTTCGGCCTATAACAACGGATTTTTTTCTATTTACTCGTATATTATCCGAGCCACGGCAGCTCCGTGAAAAAGACGTTCAAGAGTGCACATCTACTACTTTTTGGCTATCCGGCTTTTGGGCTATCTGGGCAACCGCGCTGGCCCCGTGCGGGTTGGTGGATACTGGATAGTGAAAAGTTCACATAAGCACATTATTGTTCAAAAATGTAGGGGGAAGTTAATGGATTATTTTTAAAAGGTTTTATGGTTAATTCGAACTATGTAATTACATATTATATTAATTCTACTGAATAAATATACATATTAACAAGTTTTACTAACCATTTTAACTTATAGGTACATTAATAATTTAAATAATTAGATTATGTAACCATAACCACATCATTCAATTATGCAAACGAGAATCAGTGCAAAAATCAAGTTTAAAAACTTGTCTACTCCGTTATCAAAAATTTAAAATAAAAAAGAAGTACGCAAAACTGGCCGGCAACTACGCTTACATAAATAAAAACCTGTCGCGATTTATCTTATGTCTATTGCAGACGAGCGTGTCGTCACTGCCACAAACGCTGACTCTACCTCTAGAAACGGCCACTGGCGACTACCGTACGCGAATGTATGAAATTGTATTTTTGAACATTATCTGACATTTTATTTTTATTTCATTATATTGTATATTGATTATTGTTATTATTTGTTGTTGTCTATAAAAACACAACACAATTATTTTGTAATATGTATTATGTTTCAATTCAGTACAATTTAATTATTTGCTACTAAGCAAAGATGATATTATATAAGTGATATTATTATTTTAATAATAACAAATGTAATCATTATAATTTTTTGACGTGTATCTTTTATATTTTTGATACCAATAAATAATATGAATATGAAGTGAAAACTTCTTTAACAACATTGTGCACTTATTGGGATGGGTAAAAAGTGTTAAGCGCGCGTCAGGACACGTGACCTGAGAGCTAAGTTGGAGTTTTGCAAATCAAATTGAATTACTTTTACGTCGCGTTAAACCAGCGCGCCGAGCACACACGCGAGCACATTGACGCTTGAGTTAGCCAATCACTGACGTTGCCGCGCTTGTGGTGGATCGGTTTGGCGCTCGTTACATTACCGTAAAAAATACTCACACTTGGCTATTCAGTTTTCTGTACGTGACACAAGATGTCGCTGTGCCATTTCCATAGAAATCACATCAAACGTTAACGCGATCTAGTTCGGGCAAGAAACTCCTTTGATCGAAAATTCGTAAAACGGAGGGAGCAAGTTTTCACTTCTGCCGGCACACCCGTTGTTTTTATTTGACAAAACGTGACAACCAGCTTCAAATAATCAAGTTCAAGCCATGTGATGTAAAACCGAGACAAAATGTTTAATAACGATTACAAGTGTTTTTTGTAAACGTTACAAACATTTTTATTATTGTTTTGGGGCTGATTCAAAACAACTGACTTAAATTGAGTAGTTTTATGAGATCTCGTGAAATTCCTCTACAAATTGAAAAAAATATGTACTGAATCTCACAAATATGAGATAAATCGCATAACATAGACACAATATAAAAGAAATAAAAACAATACGAGTATGGTGTTTTGAGATTCATATTATTACCGGCAGGATCTCGAACATGACGATAATCACAAGATTGTTGTGCTAATAAATGTAATTTTTTTTCTGTTTAGTAGCGCTCGTAGCGTAGTTTGACTAGGTGTTTGTCAGCGATCACCGAAATTAAGCAACGTTCCGCACGGTCAGTATTTGGATGGGTGACCGCGGGTGGCATTTTCCAATTGAGCGCTACCGTGGCTCGGATGACACGTTAAATTGTAGGTCCCGGTTTGTTTTAACCGTTTAGCCAAGTCAGACGCCTTTAGGCGGCCTAAAAACTCTGACATCAGGGCTAGCCACCCGGCCTATACGAACTTACTTACTAACTTTTTCTGATTAGTTTTTAAAGTGCTGAAAATACAGCCGAATCACTAAATGCAACCTTCTTGCTTGATTATTTTCTTTTAATAAATTGTAAAACAAACAGCCGAATCACAAATTACAACTTTCTTGGGAATAGTTTGAAAACGCCGAATGACGGGCGTTTGTAGCCGCGAAAAAGCTCGTTTGCAACAGCCATAATCACATAACCTTGGACAAATAAAAAGCGGCGATACTCTAGAGGTCATTGTATCGAGTTTTTTAATAATGTAATTAATGCGACCGGCAGCGGATAAATTCAGGCCTCATGGGCGGCGGGAACGATCTAGAATAGAACTGTTGCGTTTTCTGTATTTAATTTTGCCATTTTATGGTATCTCATTATACTTATTAATATATGTAATTAAAAAATATACAGGGTTATTTCTAATTAATTAGCATACTTTTATTGGGATAATTATGTACATCAAAACTAACAACTTTTTGTTCTACGACTTTTATTAATTCTCAAAAAAAAGTTGTTGTTCCATATAAAAATATCGTTCACCCTCGACAAAATGTATGGAACAGCTGATTTTTTTTTTTGAGTTTTGACAAAAATCGCAGAACAAAAGTTTTTAGTTTTCATTTACAGAATAAGCCCCTAAAAGGATGCTAATTGATTAGAAATAGCCCTGTATATTTAAGTTCTTTTTGCAGTGTTAAAACGTCGCAAACGTGGCCAAATGTTAAATATTATGTTTAAACCCTTTTTTACTACAGGACAAGTAGGAAGACGCCACATTACCACCTCTACACTGTCGATTTTCCTTCGATACGTACGGAAGCGGTTTGACTCAACATTTCTGATCCGTACCGCCAGGGAATGGAACAGTCTTCCTGTTTCCTAAGAGATAAATCTAAAGCTTTTCAAGGTCAGAGTGAATAGGTATCTGCTAGGTCTGCGTGCTTCATCTTCGACCACAATGTAGCTTGCCATCAGGCGAGTTGGTGGTCAAGAGTGGAATTATTAGCGATAAAAAAAACGATGTCAATAAGTTAAAAGTCTTTAAACAAGACTATTTGGTTTTTTACATTTGTGTTTCGTTATGTGTGTTATGTATAAGTATATACGGGGTTATCTAGAACTAGCATACTAAGCCGAATGCAGGTGATGCAGGATAACCCTATATAAGTTACTAGCGGCCCACCCCCACCTTCGCACAGGTGTATTATACACATAAACCTTCCTATTGAATCACTATATCTGACTGCCTCGATGGCTCAGTGGTTAGTGACCCTAACTTCTGGGTCAAAGAGGCGTGGGTTCGATCCCCACCCAGGGCAAATATTTATGTGATGAACATAGGTGTTTGCTCTGTGTCTGGGTGTTATTTAGTTACTATTTATATAAGTACGTATTCAAAAATATGTATATGTAGTATATCAGTCTCTGGCAGCCATATCACAAGCTTTGCTTAGTTTGGAGTCTGAGACCGTGTGTAAGATGTCAAAAAAAAAAAAACTATTAAAAAAACCGCATCAAAATCTGTTGCGTAGTTTTAAAGATATAAGCATACATGAGGACAGACAGCGGATAGAGACTTTGTTTTATACTATGTAGTGATAGTGATTCTCTCATGTCGGGTTGGGGGTTAAAAATAGCCTCAACACAACATTGTCTAAATAGTCTGTCCAAGTCTAACTTTTACTCCCGAGATAAGATAAAGCCCTCACGAAGATTACAAAACATCAAAGAGTAAGTAATTATCATTAATGAGCACCGTGATTCAGCACTAGCAATAATAAATTCTGTTATCAGTACAACGTTCCAACATTTCGCGTATCAGTACCCCACATGGAGATAGCGTGCTTTTTTTGATTTCCACAAAAAATATGTAAAGTTGATAGCCAGCAGATTGGCAATTCGAAATGGCGGAGGCCTGGGGACCGTTTTTCGAACTTCGAACACCTTCGACACGTAACGTTGACAGATTGTATGGAGAATCTCTATGTTTTTAATTTTTATAGTGCATCCCACACTAGGTTTATCTCAAAGAGTTATTTTTATGATAAACATTTCAATAATTCGTCGCGGATGCAGGACTCGAACCTTGCGTCTTCGGATCACTGGCCCGACGCTCTGCCAACTGAGCTAATCCGCAGTACTGACTCCGCGCCGAATTTTGTGAAGTGTTTATCATTTTAACCAACTTATAGCGTTGGATTAGCTCAGTTGGCAGAGCGTCGGGCTAGTGATCCGAAGACGCAAGGTTCGTGTCCTGCATCCGCGACGATTTTTTGAAATGTTTATCATAAAAATAACTCTTTGAATCCCTATGTTGTCTATGGACGTTGCGAGTACTTCAAACAAATTCCGTATATACCATCAAACCGTGCGAAGTTCAAAACGCTCCCCAGGGCACGCAATACGTAGGACTAATCGCCGATAAGTTCCGTGAAGAGTTAACTTACGATTTTATTCACCATAAATTTAGAGATTCGTGTCCGTAAAAATCCCTCAGTTAAAATCCTAGGGGTATCACCACAAGTACCTCGGCTAAACCGAATCCTAGGGTTGTGCTAGCCAGTGTTTGGATCGCCAAATATACCTCCAGCATTAATTTGTTTTTAATAATGTATTAGGATTAGTGAATCGTAAACTGAAAAAAAATTGAAATTGGCTGAACAAGTTAAGAGATATACTTAAGCTCATAAAGATTTTGGTAGGGATAGAGAAGGGATGTCTTGTCTCTTTACGACACTTACAGGCAGTGACGTCATAGTCGGCTATAGTGCGCTCTTTGGCTAGCAAGAAAATAAATATGCTTGGAACTTCTTTATTTTTAATTTGATTTTATTTTTGTTTTCGTTAACCGGCTCTATTTATGATTAGCTGTTACAAGAGAATATCAAAAAAATATTGTCACCTAGCCTATAGTAGAAAAGTATTAAGTGAAAAATGGAAATTATACATGAAAATTACATACCAGTAAAGGTATGGGGTTCTGGCTCCTGCCCTCTAATCCCTCAGCAAGCTCCATGAGGTCTGTCTCGTACAGGCTCTGACCTTCTGGCAGGTTTAATAATCTGGAATAACATGAATTAGACATTATATTCATCCATTCTTTACGATCATCTTGGTTTAACTGACAGTATGTACATCTGGGCTCGTGACGTCACTACTGCTACGAGATAAATGCAATTGTTTTCACGTAGAAATGACGTTACACGATACTTTAACTGGCTATGTCTTGATCAATTTTTGTTTAATTAACAAAAGAACACATTGTGGCTGATATTTTTTGATAATATAATCTAGCTGACGGACTAATTGTATTTTTTATTCATCTACATTCTTCTAGCCTTTTTGTGTTCTATTTGTTTGACTTTTACACCACTGTCTTTTGCGAAGGGAAACATCGTGCGTGAGGCAACCTGTGTTCTTACGTCTGATTAAAAAGAAATTATGGTAGGTAGATTAGGTCTGAGTTTAACGAAGATTATACGATTTTATTATTGCGCAGCTGGATAGTGACAAGTATTTCGCAAGAGAAACATCTCGTTCGGTTAAAATAACTTTGGGTTATTTACTTCTGTGCAAAAACACATACCGGAATATACCTTATGTCTCATATATGTGAAGAAGTATAAGTATTTGTTCTCACCTGGCTCTGAGCATGTCATCGATGGGCAAGTCTTCTGGCAGCGGCTTCAGGTAGGGCACGTTGCCTGCCAGCATAAATGATGTCACCATGCCACTGGGACCGTTGCCTGAGGAGTCGCAGACAAAGTCAATGAGTAAATAGCTCCTACCATCTACGAGTAGCTTTTCGTGCAAATTCGAGAACCCCAATTCAAAAATCGCTCTGTTATTGCCAGTTCCGGATTAGGTCCATGTAAACATTGTCCGATGACCGATGGGGTCGAAAGTTCTCGAGTGGAGACCGCGTATCGGCAAGCGCAGCGTAGGACGCCCACCTACGCGGTGGACAGATGATCTCATCAAGATCGCAGGATCACGCTGGATGCAAGCCGCTTCCAACAGGTCTTATTGAAGATCCATAGGTCTATGTCCAGCAGTGGACGTCATATGGCTGATGGATGGAAAATTGAAGAAAAATTGTCCATCCATGTCATGCATGACTTTACAAATTGATACTTTGACAAATTGACAGCAAATCCTATCATTGTACTAATGGTACACAGAACTTTACAGTATTTCAGTACCGTACATTATTTCCATTGTTGTGATGGAAAATCCCCCAATTAGCTGTCAATCAACATAACTTGTAATTGGTCTGATAGACATCATTGTAATAGAACTAAATCGGCGGGGCAGAGGGTCAATTGTAATGGACCGTGCTCTTCTAGATGCTTCTACTTTATTTTGGATTGGAGTCAAAAGTGACATTTTGATAGGGGTGCTTAACGTGGGCCCGGCAGTATCTTAGGCTCATAATGCATCATGGCAAATATAATCTACTCCAGATAATCATGCAAGGAAAAATCCAAGTTAAACGACCTCCCGGAAGAAGGCGAATTTCGTGGCTCACAAATCTTCCGACATGGTTCAATCTGAACACAAGAGCAGTATCCAGCAGTTTCCAAAGTCCGGATAGCTTTAATGATAACCGACCTCCAGTATCTGGCACTTCAAGAAGAAGAAGAAATTGGACCATTAAAAGATGTTCCTTGGGGCTCGAAGATGGCCGCATTTGGAGATCAGAGCATCCATCCTAACAGACCCTGGGAATACAGCGGCGCGATGCGGCTATCGTCTCTTCTCGGAGTGGAAAAAAGTATGATTTGACCATGACAACTGACGTTAAAAGTGGATATAATAGTTTTATCCCTTTGCCGTGCTAGAGGGGTGCAGGAGTGTCAAGTTATATGATAGAGGTGCGTTCTTACGGAGAATCCAGTGCCCTCTGACAAGCAAAGAGGGCGGCTACCAAGGGGCTATAAAGGCCAATTCACTTCAGTCACCTTTCCGACACAGTTCCGTCACAGTGCCGGCACATAGGTACGAGTACAATCTCTATGAACGCATCCCCATTTGTCAGTCTCAGTGATTTCCGGTGTCGGCATTGACACGGACACTGACAAGTGGGGATGCGATGTATGAAAGAATATTTTTCACTGTGCCGGTACTGTGACGGAACGGTGGCTTCACTTATATGTCACTGTGTGAATCGTGAATCGTTCTTAATGTCTAGACTGACTAGTAGTCGACTGCATTACGAGTATTATGGTACAATACAAGGGCCCATGTTTTCTAGATATCTCTATTCTGAAATCGTTGTCAGAAATAACGGTAAGTAGCCACTAGCTACAAAGTAACGTTTTCAGCATGTCCTATCACTAACCAACGTTTAACTAATCTGCCGTCCGCGTCCCGGGTCCGGTTACACGTTAAATGACTGTTGATTGGTCGTTTAATTTATCGGGACACATGCAGACTGGCGCGTGGAAGTCTATTAATCATGACGACATTTGACCTGGGCGCTAAACCTTCGTTCGAGATAAATTACCAGACTGAAGGTCCCCCACCTTAGATAAAGAAAGATTCGAGGTGGATATGAAATCATTATCATTATAGGCTTGAATTCGCCACGATGAGCAGAGTATACGAGTATATAAAGTATCTACCTCAGTTTATATATAAGATCATTGGTATACACCTTTAGTTCTGATGACAAGACAATTTTATATGTAGGTATCTACAGTAAAACACTTACTTTACAAAGTTGTTTTACCAATGTAAGTTTTCAAGCATCAATTAGGTACCATATCGATACTAAAATTACTGAAAACATTTTGATAACTTATGTAAGTATGTTAGTTTTAGCAATTCTCATGGCAACAATGAGCAATTCGTTTTATTTTAGGTACTTTTAAGTGATAACAAAATCGTATTGTTTACGTTACTTTCGCATGGTGATACGATAAAAACAGAATATAGTGTCAATTATTTAAAACGTATACCTAATTTATAAATTAAATTCTGTCATCCACACTAATATTTTAAAAAGAATTTGCTGGTTTTTAGTTTTTACCCGACGGTCAAGGAAGGGTATTGCTTGACTAGTTGCGCCCCGCGGTGTTACCCGTGTTAGTCCGAGACAAAAAGTAACCTATGTGTTAATCCAAGGTCTAAGCTACCTCCATACCGAATTTCATCCAAATCGGTTCAGCCGTTTGTGCGTGAAAGAGTAACAAATAATTAATAAACATTTATACTCACAAACTTTCGCCTTTATAAAATTAGTAGGTTTGTTTGAATGAATGTGCTCTGAAGTTGCGGAGCCAATTACAAATATACTTTGAGCTGCATAAATCCACATTCATATTATTCTCTGGCGAACCTCGTCACAGGATCCGGAAACTGTGGAACTATAATTAATACGTTTTTTTTTTTTAAATTGTACTCACCGATAACCACGACTTCTTTGTACATGACATTGTCAGCTACCACGTGGTGGCATTTCATGCTGTCCTTCATCTTGAATTCTGTCAGCAAAGTCTTCAGCTTTCCTTCCAGCTTCTCTATACTATCTATTCTATGAGTTGCCTCTAATATTATATTAAATGCAGTCTAAATAAATAAATTATCACATACGAGTTACGAAATAACTATAATTATGAAGTTTCACTGTAATTATAACTATAATTCAAATAATTGTATTTTCACGGGATATCTTTAATAATTGCTGTTACACTAGTTATATTCCCAATTATTGCAATTATATGACCGATGTTTTTAATTATTGTAATTATACGAAGTATATTTCGAATAATTGTAATTATATTGTTAATATATTGATTTAATTACAATTATATCTCGTCTTTTGTTTAAGCACAGTCGCCGTGCAGTTTAGAGTCTTACGGACTTGGTTTGAGGGTTTATTTTAATTTTTTCTTCTTTCGTCTAATGTTTTTGTAATAATTTAGGAGTGCCGTGTTGGTTTGTGTTGAAGCCACTGTTCTTGAGTGAATGGTGAGCGTCTTCTCAAATTTTTTTTATATATCTGAAACAATAACAAAATGTTGCGTTATATTGTGCAATAGCATGGTAAATTAATATTAACTATGATTCGGCATTTTATAATCATTATTCATTACGATGCAATTTTTGAAATGACAATAGGTAGGACAGTAGTTATGGACAGTCGGCGTCGTTTGCCGACTGCCTCGGTGGTTCAGTGGTTAGTGACCCTGACTTCTGGATCAAAGAGGCGTGGGTTCGATCCCCACCCAGGGCAAACATTTCCTTACATAGTATAAAATAAAGTCGCTATTTTCGTTTGTTTGTTTGTTTGTCTGTATGCTTAAATCTTTAAAACTACGCAACGGATTTTGATGCGGTTTTTTTAATGGATAGAGTTATTCAAGAGGAAGGTTTATATGTATAAAAATTCCCGAAATTCCCACGGGAACGGGCACAACGCGGGTAAAACCGCGGGGCGCTGCTAGTATGTGATAAACATAGGTGTTTGCTTTGTGTCTGGATGCTATTTAGGTACTATCTATATAAGTACATATGTATATGTAGTATATCAGTCTCTGGCAGCCATATCACAAGCATTGCTTAGTTTGGTGTCAGAGACCGTGTGTAAGATGTCCCCTAATATTTATTTATTTATGTTTTACTATTGACTTTTTTACAAGCTTTTATTTAACTTGCAATGGATGTACCTATGTATGTATGTGAGTACCTATATAAGTTATGGTGGAATCTTGCAAGTAAAATTTGACCAACTTCCCGGTTTCCGATTAAGTTGAAATTTTGTACGCTTGTATATCGCGTGACAATGCAGTAAGACCCATCGTGTTTGGGCTCGTTTTACTTGTCTTGGTTAGCGCTCTGCTGCTACATGATATCCAGGATCTCAAAAGCTTGTATTTTAAAAATTTACATTTTTATAATAATTTATTTAATACATTATTGGGACGACTCCAATCTTACCCATATCTATTTAAGTACTTTTCAGTTATCTTTTATAACTTATCGTTATAACGTTATACGTATAACGTTTTTAGGTAAATATTTTGGAATATTTTGGAGGTAGATATTTTTCGCGCTTCCGCTTGGTAAATTATTTTTTTGCGATTCTGAATAATGATGACTAATTATTATTATAATACCTATCGTGTGAGTAGCGAGAATAAGGTATGTTATGTTTAGGCCAAGGTTTACAGCAGTTTCTGAATATTTTAATAAATAATACCTACGTGCAACGTTCCGCACGGTCAGTATTTGGATGGGTGACCACGGGTGGCATTTTTCAACTGAGCGCTACCGTGGCTCGGATGGCACGTTAAATTGTAGGTCTCGGTTGTTTTAACCGTTTAGCTATGTCATAGGCATTCAGGCGGCCTAAAAACTCTGACACCAGGGCTAGTCACCCGGCCTATATGAACTTAATACCTACTGAGTGTTTCTCCTCTTGACGATAGTAATAATCTAGATTCTAGGATAATATTGTACTATTGATTATATAGGCCGAATCATACAAGTCGGCGGATGTGTAGTACAATCCAATCCTATAACTGAAGCTCACATAAAGCTGCTCGTTGATTGGGTTTCGCGCACCTTGTAGCTACTTCACATCCGACGACTTGTATGATTCGGTCTATACAATCAATAGTACAATTATAACCTAGAATCTAGATTATGACTATCGCCAAGAGAAGAAACACTCAGTAGGTATTATTAACACGTTGACTGCCATGTGTATCCTTTCGGATACACAAGGCGCTACATTCAGAGGCCACGTGTTTCTTTTGGGAAACACACGCATGGCTAACTTTGGAGGCTTGTGTGTCTGCGAAGAAACACGTTTTCATACATTTTACTACGGTTTCTGAAACCTCTGGCCTCCACGATTGTTTCGGTCCGAGTGGGTTTTTTGTATGACTTTTTGCTAAAAAAATATAAGTGAAAAAAAAACACCAAAAATTTTTCCTATGTCATTTGTTTAAGTTATTTATAATCATTTTTTTAGCATGCAAAATCACGAAAAATAACAATAATCAGGCTTAATAATCAGTGAAGTTTCTCAAAACACTCCTCACAAAGCAATGTATTACAAACAGAGCAAATTTTGCTTGTTTATTTTGCAAATTTTACTTTGCCATTTTTTATTTATATTTTGCTTATATTGTTACAGATTATAATACAGAATAACGAAAAAAAGAAAGAAGAATGAGAAGAAAGAAAAAAAAAGTTAAAAAGCCATGAAAAATATATTTTTTGGTGGATTTTGAACTTTTTTTTCTTTCTTCTCATTCTTCTTTCTTTTTTTTGTTATTCTGTATTAGAATCTGTAACAATATAAAGCAAAATATAAATAAAAAAAGCAAAATAAAATGGGTATCCAAAATGATACACGCGGCCCCTGAGTAGGTTTTTGGCACAAAACTTTTTCAGGGGCCCTGTGTATCTTTAAAGCACACGCGAAAATTAGTGGAAATTAGTGGAAAATTAGATGAAATATCAATGTCTATAGTATTAAAACAGCATAATAAAGCCGATAAAGCAATAAAAAAGCAAAGTCCAAAAAATGAAAAACACCGAAATATAGCGTGGCAGTCAACGTGTTAAGTTCATATAGGCCGGATGGCAGTTTTTACGTCGCTGGTGTCAGAGTTTTTACGCCGCCTGAAGGCCTCTGGCATAGCTAAACGGTTAACATGATGACCTACGAGTACTTTTACTATGGAACTAATTTTGAAATAATGTCAAAATCTGCTCTTTCACTTAAAATGTTTCACAAAATGTGTGGAACAGTTCGCGATCTCAGTGTTAGTGTCATTTTAAATGTTCACTGTAAAAATGAGTACAAATGATATCATAGAATATGTTCGACATCCTTATAAATTATAAATTTAGAATAACTCGTCGAAATACATTGTGTAGAAACCCTATATTCCATTTATGTATTGATTTAACGAAAGTATTTATGATTAACACCTAAAACAGCATTGCAACCGTCAATTACATGAAATAAATATTAAAATAATGTTTCCTAATTGTCCTTGAATAAGAATTATCCCCATTAAATTATTAGGTATAAACGCGAAAGTTTTTATGTATAGATGTTGGTTCCTCTTTCACGCAAAAACTACTGAGCGGATTGAGATGAAACTTTGCAATAGTAATGATTATACATCAGAATAACACATCACTACATAGTATAAAACTAAGTCGCTTCCTACTGTCTGTCCCTATGTATCCTTATATCTTTAAAACTACGCAGCGGATTATAATACCGCATCATAATACGTTGCAAAGTTTTAAAGACATAAGTCCGCGCTTGACTACCAACTCGCCTGATAGTAAGCGACGTTGTGGTCGAAGATGAAGCACGCAGACTTAGAAGATATACTTTTTCAATTTAGTATGCTTTAGAACATAGTACAAGAAAATCGACATAACTACACTGCAACAAACTAAATTTATCGTCCAACCCATTAAAATATAAGTACACATTATATTTAACTACTACCAACAGTTCACATAAATTAATGAAAGCCTACATTGTATTCTGACCATGGATGTAACAAAGAGGATCTACCGCGCGGTGAACTCCGCCCAAGTTCAATTCAATTCATTTATTGCCAAAAATAAATGATACGCATCATTAAATTTAACGACGATTACAATTAAATATAATACAGAATGAACCAGCTAATTTGATTATTTTTTTAAGCTTCATATTCCTAAACCAAGTTTAGCTTGTGTCTTATAAATCCGTGTTCCCCTCAGAAATTAGCAAGTTTTTTTTCATAAATAGGTAAGCTGTCATTTTAAGAAAAATCTTGCCTGTTATTGAACAGTAGTTCAAATAGTAGACAACTAAGTTCGTAATGGCCGGATGTCTAGCTCTGGTGCCAGGTTTTAAACAGAACAATCACGGCAGCACTCAGTTTAAATAACACTCACAGTCACCCATCCAAAAACCGACCGTGCCAAACGTTGCTTAACTTTGGTGATCGTTAAGAAAACTATTGCTAAAAGTCATAGAAGACGCTTGTTAGCGATCATGTTGTTAAAGCGCAGCAGCAGCCATTTTAGGAAAGAAAAGTTTCAGGTCACGACACATACCTCCGATCCCTTCTCATTCTTACATCCATGGCTTGGATACGTTCTATATTATAAATCAAATTTTATATATTTTATGCGAGATATCGATATCGTATATAATTATTACGATAAGGATGCCTGATATTAGTTTACGACGGCCGCAGGGGGCGATCGATGAACTTTTATAATATAAATTTATATGTCAGGTTGATCACTGTATACTTTAGTACCGGCCTTTATGATAGTCCACTACTGAACAGGCCTACCCGCGACTATAGGCATGAATACTGGGTAAAAAATCATTATTATAAATTAGTCCGTGACCTACATTATCAAAAAATATTGGACACGTATTTTTTTCTTTTGTCAATCAAACAACAAATTACAAAGATAAACCTTGTCAAAGTTTGGGAGTGGGGGTCGTGACGTCACCTCTCTCACAGAATTCTGTACATTTGTGTGATGGGTGACCGCGGGCCGGATTTACAAATGAGTGTATAATTATAATACCGAGGCTAAAATGACACGTTAAAAATTACAATTAAAAATTAAAATGTCTTCTTATTGTATTCAAATGTAGTTATATTAATCATTATTTCCACTTTTCTAGAAGATAATTAATAAAAACCATGTTTACAATAATAACATTTATCAAGTCCTTCACAAGGACCTGTTCCACCACTGTTATCTGCTATCTATGTTATCATATGATGTTATCTATTCGTTATATTTATTATTTGATACTGGTGGTGACGTCACATAAGTTATAAATGTTGTATAATAAGTGCATGACATCATTTGATAAAGATCTACCGACTCATGGTGCAAATACTTTTTGGTATTTCGTCGAAGAAATAAATTTCATGTGACGATTATTTATTATCCTTTTAACAGACTTCAAAATCGGAGGTTCTTAAAACGTCTGAATGTATTTTTTTACATATGTTACGCGATTACTCTTCCAATTATAAACGGATTTTGACGATTCTTTTCTTGTTTGGTAAATCATACTGCAAAGGTCATTTCAGTCCTATTTAAATTTTATCGAAATCGGCTGAGCCGTTTATGAAAAAATCAATAATCATGTAAAAATTGTACACATCGATTCGAGCGACTATTAAAATTTTGTACACGATTGGAGTCGGTTGTGCTATTATCTGCGCAAAGCGGTTCGACTCAACATTTCTGATTCGTACCGCCAGGGAATGGAACAGTCTTCCTGCTTTCCTGTTTCCTAAGAGATATAATCTAAAGCTTTTCAAGATCAGACTGAATAGGTATCTTCTAGGCGTGCTTCATCTTCGACCACGACGTCGCTTACCATCAGGCGAGTTGGTGGTCAAGCGCGGCCTTATTCACGATAAGAAAAAAATTATCTATGAAAACATGCGCATTCAATACGTGCTCCAAGTTAAATTTCCGCTTTATAACCTATTTCTGCAAAATTCGCAAAACAGCCATGTTGAATAAAAAGTGTCTCACAGCGTTATTTTATTTCAGACTAGCGACCCGCCCCGGCTTCGCACAGGTGTATTATGCATATATATAAATCTTTCTCTTGAATCGATCTATGTATTAAAAAAACAGCATCAAAATCCGTTGCGTGGTTTTAAAGATATAAGGATACATGGGGACAGACAGCGAGAAACGACTTTGTTTTATACTATGTAGTGATAATATTGAATATATTTCAGACTAGCCCATGCCCGCGGCTTCGCTCGCGCTTATTTTATAGCCTATGACACTCACAGATAATGTGGCTTTCTATTGGTAAAAGAATTATCGAAATCGGTTCAGTAGATCCAGAGATTACCACCCCCTACAACCTCACAAACTTTACTTCTTTATGATATTAGTATAGATAATAATAACCATAAATATAAAAGTACGATCGCGTTGTCTGTTGTAATCTATGTCTGACGACCGTCGTTTGACCTTCATTCACGCTGTAGGTTAAATTTATTGAAACGCGTCTGGTACTGCCGAGTCATGGCGTGCTAGGTATTGGGTAATTGTTTTAATTTTTACAAACATTTAGCCCCGAGTTTACCAACGCTTGTTTAAGTTAAACGTGTGATTACTGTATTTAACCAACAGTTTTTGCTTGCTGAACAGCAAAATTTCGTTAAAAAGCTGTTTAAGATTTAACTAACGGTGGATATATTAACATCTGTTGGTGAACTAGGGTCTAAAACACGAGTTGAACCGTTGTAAAATACAGTAATCGGACGTTTAACTTAATCAAGCGTTGGTGAACTTGGGTCTTAGAATAATAACTACTTTTCGCAAAAAATGGCTCCACCGTATATCTACAGAATTCGAATAGTTTACATGTATCGATGTGACATAATTTACCAAAACCGGCGCAGCCGATTTCGATTTTCGGTTTTCGACATTCATATACTTGGCACCTTGTTGTGTTTACTTGTTTTTAATGTGTAAACTGTAAATGGAATAATGTAATGTGATTTAATTAATTGTGGAGTGCGAATTGGTTTGAAATGGATGATTTATTTATGTAAGTAATTGATTTCTTGTTAAGTCTTTACCATTGTGTAGATTTTATAGATTTTGTTGACTATTCAAAAGTGTGTCTCTGACACCCATTTGTCGAATTAAAGAACTATGAACGATAAAATTTTATTGGGAACAACTCGGGACTAATAAAATAATTTATTAAATCGGTTCACAATTGACAAAAACATCAATGAACATTCACAAAAAAACACAGACGAACATAGTAGGTATCTCCTCCTTTTTGGAAGTCGGTAAAACATAATTATTATAAATAAATATAAATATTAAATATTATGGGACATCTTACACACGGTCTCTGACCCCAAACTAAGCATAGCTTGTGATATGGCTGCCAGAGACTGATATACTACATATACATATTTTAAATACATACTTATATAGATAGTACCTAAATAACACCCAGACACAGAACAAACACCTATGTTCATCACACAAATGTTTGCCCTGGGTGGGGATCGAACCCACGCCTCTTTGACACAGAAGTCAGGGTCACTAACCACTGAGCCACCGAGGCAGTCGTTTATAGTAAACATTAACGATGGTATAATATGTTAAAATATACTCATTAGCATTTTACGCACATTTTCAAATAGAACTCTCTTTTGTATCTGCGTATGCGGAAGTACGGAACTGTGGTATATTTAATGTAGTAATACCAGTGTTTTTTAGACTATGAACACGGTGATAGTATCTAACAGTATTGTGAATCAGCCCTGTCCTTAAAAAATATAGCTACAGCGCCACGTGGCCACGCAGAACGTATCCCGCGCTAGGGCTGCCTGCTGTCGGTAATTTAATTTCATCTACTTACTCTTCACTTACATGAGTTTATTTCTATCTATAGGTACGGGTATTATAATGTAAATTATTATATTTTTTACAATTAAAAATTGGTTGCCTGTAAAGTCGGTATAAGGGCGAAAGTTTTACGTGACAACGACTTTGAGACGAATGAGAGCGCATGAAGTGTGAGCGGAGCGTAACGCAGTTTCTTGAAGTGTCACCCGGCAAACCAATTTATAAGACGTTGTCACGTCAAAAATTCGTTGTGAATGAAAAAGGAAACGTTCAATAAAAATACATATTGGGTTTTTTTATGTTTTTTAGGGTTCCGTAATAAAACGAGGAACCCTAAAACATAAACGAACGCTTCCTAGTTAGTTACATATCCACACGTTCGTTCGTCACTACGGCGCGCCGCGATAGACTAGCATACCGAAGGCATACTGCACTCCGAGGCGAGGTATGATTCGCGTTCCGACCGTTTGTATGAAGACGGAATACTGTTATATATCATTGCCGTGCTATGGATGGATTCTAGATATCTAGAATGGTATATTTACTGAGAAAAGCGGGCCTGCGCAGCATCGGATTTCTACATGCGAAAAAAACACCTAAAAATTACGCGCTCTAAGAGCTCTAAGAGCATTCTTATTTTGACTGCCTCGGTGGCTCAGTGGTTAGTGACCCTGACTTCTGGGTCAAAGAGGCGTGTTCGATCCCCACCCAGGGCAAACATTTGTGTGATGAACATAGGTGTTTGCTCTGTGTCTGGGTGTTATTTAGGTACTATCTATATAAGTATGTATTTAAAATATGTATATGTAGTATATCATTCTCTGGCAGCCATATCACAATCTTTGCTTAGTTTGGGGTCAGAGACCGTGTGTAAGATGTCCCCTAATATTCATTTTTTTATTTTATTTTTATTTAACTTTTTTGAACTTCCTACTAATATTTTAAATGCATAAGTTTGTGAGTATGTATGGATTTTTGTTAGTCTTTTACGAACAAACGGCTGAACCGATTTAGATAAAATTTGGTATGGAGGTAGCTTAGACTTTGGATAAACACATAGGCTACTTTTTATCTCGGACTAACGCGGGTAACATCGCGAGGCGCAGCTAGTTTGAAATAACTACCAACACATACAATACTTATACTACTGCATTCTGCAATGTATGTTTCGTAAGCATTTTATATCTTTTTTTATATAATGTATTTTTGATATTTCACCAACATATTTTTTTTAAATAAGTAATAACAAATTCAATTTCGCCTTCATATTATTAGTTGTTTTAATTAATGACGTATACAGGGTTATTTATAATTAATTAGCATCCTTTTAGGTGCTTATTCTGTACTTGAAAACTAACAACTTTTGTTCTGCGACTTTTGTCATTTTTTGAAAAAAAAATTGTTGTTCTATAGAAAATATCGTTCTCCCGCAACAAAATGTATGGAAAAGCTGATATTTTTTTCGAGTTCTGACAAAAGTCGCAGAACAAAAGTTGTTAGTTTTGATGTACAGAATAAGCCCCTGAAAGGATGCTAATTGATTAGAAATAACCCTGTATAAGGGTGTACTGATAATATCTATTTGAGTATGAGTAAATTAGTTTTCTATCGCGACCAACTTGTGGGTCGCATAGTAAGTACATACATAGGTAGTTTGGGAAACCCTACTTTGGGAATTTACCTATTTGAGTACTTTGCCTAGCAATACACATAGTGATAATCATAATAATTTATTTCATAATTGTTCATTACATGTCATAATTGTTAACTGTGGTACATTATCAATGTAAATTCAAAAAAATTCAAATCAACAAATATATTATCTAATTAATAATTAATCTAATAAGTTCTTAATTAAGAAATGTCAATGTAATTAGATTTACTTAATACAATAACAAATACATTATGTAAAAACTGTGTACTGATTCTCAACTTCATAGTTAAGAAATTCTTGATGGCTGTAAAATGTCTGCTCGACAAGCCATCTTTTGTGACGATGCTTAAAGCATACGAGACTTGTATATGTACTGTCAGGCAACTTGTTGTATACAGTCGGCCCCATGACGATACTTTGGTGTCTTAGACAATTACTTTTAATTTAAATTATTTTACTTTGGTGTGGTAAAGAGGCCATTACCACCATCAAGGGAGACACATGTAACATTACGTAACCGAAACGGTATTGCGCCGTTTCTACCAAATATTCCTCATTAGCGATAAAGTAGCCAAATGCCAACCTTGAGAATTGTCGACTCATGTCCGATTATCAGTTTTCTGTTATTATTAATAGAATTATATTCAGATTAGTCTTTTTAAAAGCTGATTTGCAAATAATGACGAATTTTAGCCGACTTTAAAAAGGAGGTCGATCACAATTGCACAGTTTTTTTTGTACGTTACCTCAAAACTTATCAGGCACTTGTGGAACGATGTCGATGGTTCTTTTTAGGGTTCCGTCCGTACCTTAAAAAATTGGCCAGGTGCGAGTCAGACTCGCGCACGAAGGGTTCCGTACCGTATGGGAGCCCTATTCCTCTTGCCGTTATTAATAGCGAGCTAAAAACTCCTAAAAATCACATTTGTTGTATGGGAGCCTCCCTTAAATATTAATTTTATTCTGTTTTTAGTATTTGTTGTTATAGCGGCAACAGAAATACATCATCTGTGAAAATTTCAGCTGCCTAGCTATCATGGTTCATAAGATACAGCCCGGTGACAGACAGACAGACAGACGGACATCGAAGTCTTAGTAATAGGGTCCCGTTTTTACCCTTTGTACGGTACGGAACCCTTAAAAAACGCAACACTTATAGGACCACTTTCGTGTACGTCTGACTGTATGTGTGTCTGTCAAGTTCGTCTGTTAATTGACCATTGAACCAATACGTGTTCAGTATTTTTTAATAATCTATCTATGATAATAGATTGACCAATCGTGGTGTACTTCGTGACAACAAGTAACGTTCGGCATGATCAGTCTTCGGATGGGTGACCGCGGGTGGCATTTTACAACTGAGCGTTACCGTGGCTCGGACTACACGTTACATTTAAAGTCCCGGTTATGTTAACAGTTGATCAATGTCATATTCCCTCAGTCGGTTTATAAACTGAAACTAGAGCTCTAGGCCCGGCCTTTACGAACTTATTTTACCAATCATAATATAGTACATTGTTCACCGAGAGGAGAAAGTGACCGATTACCGTCGAGGGTGTCGTTTGAAGCCCGAGCCGTAGGCGAGGGCTTTAAAACACCCGAGATCGGGAATCGCACTTTCTCTCGAGTGATACATAGTGCTTTATACTACACCTACGAGGAAAATAAAGAACTAAATCTTTACTAATTGAAATTTATATTGAAATTGTTGCAGTTAGTGAAGCTTAATGTAACACTTGAAAATGGCGCCAATGGCGTCTGCAATTTTCACATGTTCTTTTTTCAAATTGTTTGACACCATCCAACACACAGCTAGTGGCCAGTGTCATTTTGCGAACTTGGAGATAAAGACTCACTGTAAAAACTTTTTGGCTTTTGATATTTAGGTTACCAGCGCATAGTCTTACCCAAAATTAATGGAAAAATGGATTTTCATACACTTTTCTCTCCCGCTCAGATGCGTTTTCTCCCCGCATATTTGTTCGATATGCAATGACGTACTTTCTACCGTAAATTTGATAAAGTATCAAGGTACTTTCCGAGCAGGTGTAGTATAAATGTTTTTTTTTTGCCATCACGCCTATTATCAATTAAAATCATATTTATCATTGTTGAACCACTTCTAAGTATAATTTCCATTGTTTCAGAACATAAATAGAGTGTCGTCTCGGCGCTAACTACTAACTAGGTCGAGTTACTCGAGTTTGATGGATGAGCGACATACTTACGCGACAAATAAACCCTGCACACACAGATAACACACATTCAAGAGTTTTCACGGAAAATTATGTCAATGAAAATTAGTTGTCAAGACCAAAATTCATAATGATTATATTTCCAATACTTATTTTTGCAAAAAATGGCATGACCGACTTCAACCGTGTACAGAATTCGCGAACATTTCGCACGGATCGATGTAGCATTTTTCACATTATTGTTGATTTATCAAAAATGGCTGAGCCGATTTCAATAAAATTAAAATGGGACCAACTTCGAAGTAAACTCTTTCCAATATAAAAAGAACTATCGAAATCGGACCACTATGTAAAAAGTTATGCGTGGTTACACATATAAAAAAAAACAAATATACGCGTCGAATTGAGTAAGTATACCTCCTCCTCTGTTGCGTCGGTCAAAAAAATGGCATAACCGACTTCAATCGCGTATAGAATTCCAATAGTTCGCACGGATCGATGTATTAATTTTCACATTAATTGTGGATTTATCAAAAATGGCACAGCCGATTTCGATAAAACTTGAATGGGACCTTCTTTGAAGTATGATCTAACAAACAAAATAAGAAAATTATCAAAATCAGACCACTGTGTAAAAAGTTTTGCGTAGTCAAACATAAAAAAAAAATGTAGCTAGGTACCTCCTCCGTTTCCCATTTTTCCATAGAACATATTGATTTGCCAATAAATGGTTACAATAACAATAAGATTCGTCTAACCGATCGTAACTGAAATCCATAGGCTATGTCCAGCAGTGAACGTACTACGGCTGACAACAAGTACATACCAACGTGTACGCATTTGAGGACCAAAGGAGGCGTGATTTAGACCTGAGAAGAGAACGTCTCAAAACAAACCGCCGTCCAACATTACATACAACTACATAAATGGACATAGACATAGACAGTTTTTTATTGTGACAAAAATACAGAACAAAACACATCACATATAGTACAACATAATAAATATTAAAACTTAAGAACTATGCAAAAGTAATTCAGTCTATATTTCTGTCACAAACCAGCTCCACCTCAGCGTATGCTGGTTAGGAACCAACCAGCGCTGGTCTTCCGGTGGAGCCGGCAGGTGACGTCACGTGGATTGAAAAAAAAACAATATTGAGCTAGTCCAGCCTAAATGGAGTCCTCACATGTAGTCACTGTCCTAGGACATTCATCGCTTAAATTGGGTACATCAGCCATGTGAGGACCCATCAGTAACCCACATACGGAAAATAGTCGCCGAAGCCGAAATTGGCGTGGAAGCCATCATCATCATCATCATCACTGGCTGATTGTGATGATGATGGCTCTTAATGATACTTTCCCAGGAAATCATTTTAGTTTACAACAGAAGCAGGAAATAACAGATATGTATAGGTTTCCTCATTTAATGACGTCAAAGCTTGTATACTGTGTTAGTAGGGCTGAAAAAATTACTTTATGGTTTTCCCTAGTACGAGTTCTTAATTTTTTACCGTTCAATGACAGGCTAGATTTTTTATTAAGTTTTATTTATCTTTAAGGGCCTTGTAGCCGCCAAATTTGTTCTAGCTCGCGCAATTTCCACATTATTGAACACAAAAATATATAATTATACTTTTTTGGAAATACACATGAAAGGATTCCTACTACATATATTGTTTCCAAAAAATATATGGTACATCTGTAAAAAGAAAACTTGTCCCAGTAATAAATATAACCGTTTTCTACACCGAAGGGAGGAAAACGAGTATTTCAGGTCTTGCCGAGGCTTGACCTTTCGGAGATTAGCTATCTACCTACCCAAGTACCTACGTTCTTAGCACCCACCTAGTTTCGTCCAAGATCGAGTGGAGCGCGCGGGATGGGACCCGCGCGGGGAGTCGGTGGAGCGCGGGCGGCGCGGCGCTCGGTGAAATCGCGCTCGCGTCGCGTGTTCTTCAGTACCTACTTCCGAAAGAGACGGCAAGGCCTTGCTCAGGTCAAGCCTCGGCAAGACCTGAAATACTCGTTTTCCTCCCTTCGGGGTAGAAAACGGTTATATTTTAGGTCTGTGCCTTCGGCTTGACCTTTCGGAGAGGTGTTTATATTCTGCCGGCTCCAACGATCAGCGTACTGTGATGGGGTAGAGTAAGTCTTTACACATAACAGACAGTTTTGGAACTGTAGTTTTCTTGCTACCGTAGATATAATCTTCAATAAGACTACATGATATAAGGAGAAAATAATCATTTATTAATAAAATGTGGCAATCACGTATTATTAGAGGCTTAAGAGATCAAATACGCCACAAAATTGAAATCAACACTGCACACAAATACCATTTACTGATAAATTACGTCGCCGTGAAAACCTTATTAAAAATACTTTCGACGTTCTTTTTTGGCTTATTTACTGATTTACAATAATGCTTAAAAAAGTTCGTGGACCCTCTCCAGTTGCCACGTTTCAAAATAAAATCTAGGGCGACATTGTTCTCGTAATCGTAAGAGGACACAGCTGACCTTATAGAGCCTGGAGAAGCATCCACGCCAATCTCTAAGAAGGGGGACTTTAGCCAGCCCGCTATGGTAGTCCTAGAAGCCGCCTTCACCTTTCCTCGTGTTGTTATAAAGAGGCTATTCAAACCGTCGCAAGCTTTTCGCCTTTCTGCTGATATTTCAATGAGATCTTTAACCCATACCACTAAATCAAAAACGGGATCGTCAGAACTCGACAGTAACCATCCTGACTGACGATGATTTGCGTTATCTGTCTTTGAACCGAAAGAAGGCCAAAGAGTAATTGAGTTATGACCCGATTCAAGATGATCCGTGTCAATTTTGAGGAGAGTCAAATCATGGATTCTGCGTCCTGAAGCCAGTAACAGTAAGAGAGCTACATGACGCGATACCTGAAAAATACTGTTTTTATCCGGTGGATGATTCTTTATCCATTGAAGGAGATCTTGGATGTTCCAAATTTGTGATTTGGGGAGCACTGAACTCTGCTTGTGCAAGCTGATTGCTTTTAGTATAGACGTGACCAACGGATGAGAAGCTACATTTTTATTATGTTCGGGATCAGACAGAGTGACTATTACAGATTTATGGACTAGAATTGTAGCATAAGCTAACTTTTTTACTCGGTGTAAAAATCCTATGTAAGAGACGATATCTTGTGGGCGGGGGTTGCTAGGGATTACCCCATTTTGTCTACACCACCCCGTCCACTGTGTCCATGCAGAGCTATAAGTTTTCCAGGTGGAATCTCTCCAGGCCTGTTGAAGGAGACCAACATCTTCTGCTCGGAGGCCTGTAATTAAACGGCTCCACCCCGTACTTTCCAAACCTCTAAAGAGAGTTCTTTCACATTCGGGGGAGGTTTCCCTGTGGCTAGATCTTTCAGGTAATGATCTAGGTTCTGGATTAGGAGAGGGGCTGTCATCGCCCGTTTTTTCAGATTCCCTCTCCAAAACGCCGCTTTCCAACGTGGGACCACTAGTAGGAAGCAACCGGAAGCTTTGTTGAGATGTTGAAGAACCTTGGGGATCAGAGGTGGAGGGGGAAAGACCCACGCCAGATGGAAGTGCCATTCTCTGCTGAACGCGTTTATGAACGAAGCTTGACCATCTCTGGCATCCAGTGTCACGTACTGTGGGACTACTTTGGAGCGGTTTGAAGAGAACAGGTCGATCACGGGTGTACCCATCCGTTGAAAGATCATAGACGTCATCTCGTGGTCGAGACTCCATTCCGGAAGACTGGTGCCCCGAGAAAGCGAGTCCGCAATTGAATTGTACCTCCCCGGGATGTAAACTGGCAACAGATTTACTTCGAGGTGATGAGCCAATCTGAGCAATTCTTTTGATGATTCGAGGAGAATTGAGGACTTTGTCCCTCCCTGATTTCTCAAGTAAGCTACAACAGTTTTGTTGTCCGACTGCAACATCACTGACTGACCATTTACTACATTTTGGAATCTGGACAGAGCCATCAAGACTGCGAAGAGTTCTTTCCGATTTATGTGCCAACCTATTTGATCTTGAGACCATCGCTCGGACAGAAACTGATTCTCTATCTGTACTCCCCAGCCTACGTCGGAAGCGTCTGTTGTGATGCATATTTTGGGGTCCGGAATGAAAATTATTCCTGGGTGAGACATATTTTCTAGCCACCAATGACAATCCTGTAGGGCTTCGTTTGGAATTGGAAGTCTTTGTGTTGGGTGACTCTCTGGTAACTTCAGACTCGCCTTTTGGATATGTCTTGAGTAAAGACGCCCTAAAGGGGTTACTAACGACGCGAACCCTAGCCGTCCTACCAAGACTGTGCCTATTTTCCAGCTCCAGCTTCGTCGATTGACCACATCTATTAAGTCTCTTGTCAATCGGGCGAGCTTTTGGTCCGACAAGCGTTTTTCGTTCATCTGTGTGTTCCAAATTATTCCTAGAAACTCTATCTCCTGAGTAGCTTGTAATACAGATTTTTCTAGATTTACTGTCCACCCTAGGCTTTGAAGGAGGATGACGGATTGTTTTATTTGCGACTCTAAAACCTGAGGATTCTGGTGTGCTATCAAAAAATCGTCGAGGTAGACCAGCACGCGAATCCCTTGAGACCTCATTAACCCTGCTATCCATTTGCTGACTTTTGAGAACGCTAAGGGGGCGCTTGATAGACCGAAAGGCAGGGAGGTCATTTGGTATATTTTTCCCTTGTAAGCAAACGCCAGATACCGACGGTGGCTTTCCTTTATGGGGATATGAAAATAAGCTTGGGAAATGTCTAGTTTTCCCATGAAGTCGTTGGTCTGGAGAAACTTGGGGACAAAACTTTGGTTTATAAGACGAAACTTGTGAGGGTTCAAATAAAGATTTAATCTGCGCAGGTCGAAAATTTGGCGTACCTTCCCGTTCTGTTTTGGTATCAGAAACAGACGAGACAAAAATCCTGTGCTTGTTTTGCATATTTCGATTACTCCCATTTCCTGTAATGCTGATATTTCTTTGCTCATCGAACTTGAGGACTTTGTTACGTATTTTAGGGCTACACTTGAGGTTAATGGAACAGAAGGCGGCTTCTTCACAAATGGAATTGAATAACCGGCGATTATCTTCAGAACTGAAGGGGGGGCTCCTAGCTCCCGCCATCGTTTCTCGGCTATTTGCAGCTGTCCCCCTCTGAAATTGTCAATACTTGCGCTGACGTTGCTGCCCAAAGTCTTTCTTATCAGATCGCTTCTTCTGAGTGTTAAATTTATTCTGTTTCTGGCTGGGCTGACCTGGACGCGTCTTCCATGAGGGCTGCTTCGCCTTTGGTTGAGTATCGGTCTGACGACCTTGTTTTTGGGTACGGTGAACGGAGGGCCCAGAGCCTTCTTGCTTTGGTTTAACTGGAAATCTCCCGGAGCGAGATGGAAAAATTCGTGCGCATCCTCCATGATCTTTCACGAAATCACCCAACTTCTTTTCGTCGAAAATGTGCGTCGACGACGGAGGTATTTGATGGAGAATCGCGGCTAGACCTTCAGCTCTGGGTCTAAAAGCCCTTCTCCTAAGCTCTATAGCTTCAGCCCGGTGAGCGCATACAAATTGTAGTAAATCGTCTGAAGTATCCTTAAATTCAGAACCATCCGAGAGAACCTTCTTTACATCTTCCGCGGCCTCAGGAAATTTTCTCGCAAGTTTCTTCAACTCTTCCGCTAGATGTTTTCGTTGGCGTAACAGCCCGTGCGTGATGGTGCCGAGGACACCGTCCAGCTTTGTGAGAAACCCGGAAGTCTGGGTGCTAAACCCATCGAGCTCGGGGTTCACCTTGAGAACGCTAAAAGCTGGGGATGCGTGTAATCTTTTAACGACATCTTTGTATCTTATGCGGTTCCATGAATCTAGTCCGAATCTTTGGCATTTGATTCCTTCTTCCAAAATTTCCTCTGATGGTCTCGGAATAGCGGGTCCATCTTCCTTCACATTTGGTAAAAAATCCAAGCATTCGTCAATGCCCATGTTGTCTAGTGAGGGTGCTTGCCAGTCGTCTATAGATGTGGTTGGTGACCGTGACGATTCTGGGTGGTAATCCTCTTGAGTGGAGGCCTCATTCTCTTCAGCGCGGTTAGGTATCTCTAGGTTCTCTAATTTCTGCATAAATATAGAAAACATGTCCTCCATACGTTGTTCCAGTCTATCCATTCTCCTTGCTCGTTTTGGTCTCGTCGGTTGTTGGTCATCAGAGTCCCTCTCACTCGAAGCTTCTATTGAAAGAGCTCGATTTGCCTCCCTACGTAACATCGGCCTTTCTGGCTTTACGGCGGCATTAAAAAGCTCCGTCGCTGCCGCCGATCCTCTAATTAGGTTGCAGATTGAAGGAGGGCTTGTAATTAGTGCCCTTCCGAATGCCCAATCGAGCATTTTCAACTTTATATCCCGGAAGCCTCTTTCTGATAAGTGGGTCGCCTCTGGGACAAATGCCTTCGCTAGCTGATCTGTCGGTAGAGCAAATCTGATTTTGTTAAAAGTCTGAGGGTCAATCTTGTCGCCAAATATCTCTTGCTTCGATCGCCGCGTTACCAGCCATGCAGTCCAACCTTCTGGCAGAAGTTCCTGAGCCAAAAGCTTTACTCGCTCTAGAGTTTCATCCTCATCCGCAGATTCACCGGCTTTCTTGAGCAGATCTCCCAGGGAGACAAATGCTGCATCCTGGACCATCTAAAAACAGGAAAATTCCTGGTCAGGGACGTTATTGTAATATGCCCAGATCTCAGCAGAGTTTTGGCTATTGATTGCTACTAGTGAGCCGACTGCAGCATTTGGGAGCCGTAGGCTGCATATGGCGAGCCGTCAGGTAAGATCTCGAGCTGTCGGCTGCGGTTAGCGAGCCGATAGCGAGCCGATGACGGCTCAAGTTGACGAGCCGACGGCAGCGTTAGGCGAGCCGACGGCTGCGCTCGGTGAGCTGACGGCTGCGCTCGGCGAGCCGGCGGCTGCGCTCGAGGAGCCGACGGCTGCGTTCGGCGAGCCGACGGCTGCGTTCGACGAGCCGACGGCTGCGTTCGGCGAGCCGTCGGCTGCCTTTGATGAGCCAAGGGCTGCATCTGACGATACCACATGCTGCGGGCGCCCATAGTGGGCTGCCAGTCAATGATTCTAGTCAAGTTGACACATCAAAAACAAACAAATGGTGGCGACGACGCTAGCTAAATGACATATTACACTTGGTATAAACAGTAATAACGTTTGTGCCCGCTAACAAATTTCATTTTCATCAGTAGACTCTAGCTAGATAATATTCCAAGCTAAAAACATTGATTCACAAGAATATTATTTTACCACTCATTGTGTGACCCTTGGACGAAACTATTAAAATAAAGTTAAAAAACTCACCTTATCCAGCACTACGGAGGAATCGACGAGCGCTGAGGTAAGCACAGTTAACTTTTGTAAACACAAAACGTTACAACAACGTTAATATCGTGGGCGTAAAAACGCGTGTACCGCTAGGTAAATTACAGCGTACTGAAGAACACGCGACGCGAGCGCGATTTCACCGAGCGCCGCGCCGCCCGCGCTCCACCGACTCCCCGCGCGGGTCCCATCCCGCGCGCTCCACTCGATCTTGGACGAAACTAGGTGGGTGCTAAGAACGTAGGTACTTGGGTAGGTAGATAGCTAATCTCCGAAAGGTCAAGCCGAAGGCACAGACCTAAAATAAATATTATGGGACATCTTACACACGGTGTCTGACAGGGTCACTAACCACTGAGCCACCGAGGCAGTCAAATTGTGCCAGTGTGCATTTCGTTTGAACTTTACTGATATTCAATTATATTATGACGATGATGATTTCATACTCAACATTTTAAAATGGCTAAAATAACTTAGGCTAAGATTTCAATTACCTACTAAGACTACTAACCCTCTTTGTACAGTATAATCAAATAATTGTACATTTTAGGAAACAAAGGGCATACCCTGGAGTCTGTGGTTAGTAATTTTTCAATAAAAAGAAATGAAAATGTCTGAATGGGATTGCTATTGACTGCCTCGGTGGCTTAGTGGTTAGTGACCCTGACTTCTGTGTCAAAGAGGCGTGGGTTCGATCCCCACCCAGGGCAAACATTTGTGTGATGAACATAGGTGTTTGCTCTGTGTCTGGGTGTTATTTAGGTACTATCTATATAAGTATGTATTTAAAATATGTATAATATGTAGTATATCAGTCTCTGGCAGCCATATTACAAGCTATGTTTAGTTTGGGGTCAGAGACAGTGTGTAAGATGTCCCCTAATATTTATTATTATGGGACATCTTACATCTTATCTTATTATTATTATGGCACGACTAAAAGACCATTAATAAGGACTTCTTATGTATTGGTTTATTTTCCTTAACCGATGAGAGAACAAGTTTTTTGGATGATTAATCACATATTTAAATAAACACATGGCAAAAACGATCAATAACGACTGATTAACGATGTACTTATGTACTTTATTTTTGTAAGTTCGAATTACAGTATTTAAATAAAATATTGATTTAATTAACAACTGTCTGGGTCTGTGGATGATCCAATTGCTTGTTATGTAGTAGTAGTTTATGTAGTTTTAGGTTATGTAAGTCCTGTATGTAGTGGTAGTTAATAAAGGCAATTGCCCTATGAAAAAAAAACTTACTACTAAAATAAAAAAATAGCATGACCGATTTCACCCGTGTACAGAATTCGCGAATATTTCGCATGAATCGATGTTACATTTTTTACATTATTGTTGATTTATCAAAAATGGCTCAGCCGATTTCAATAAAATTTTAATTGCACCAATTTCGAACTATACTCTTTCCAATAAAAAAGGAATGATTGAAATCGGACTACTACGAAAAGAGTTATGCGTGGTTATACATTAAAAAAAAAAAAATTATACGCTTTGAATTGAGTACCTCCTCCGGTTTGGTTTGTCGGTCAAAAACTTTTCATTTTAATGGAGTGGAATCTCATAAAATATAAATACTGTAAAAGACTAACAAATATTATAAGGGCCCATCCCTATCACAGAGCTATGAAACGACATGACAAATGACGCCGTCTCCCAACCGTCATCGGTGTAAATGTAAACAGGCCCTTACTAAAATGAGATAAATAGGAACAATTTAATTTTTACAAAAAAAAAGTAGGAACTGTCTCAATGACACCCTAAATTACCTACTCTATAAAGCATCAGTCTCGACGACTAACCTCGCACTAATTCTTGTTTTTTCCCGTTAAAAAAAATCCCTAGAACCGGACAATTAGTCACTTGTCAAATCCCAAGAATCGGTGTATTAATAAACTTTCAAAATTCAACCTTATTTCAATGGCACAAAGACAGTGATGGTAAAATTGACGGTAGTTGTAAATAATCAAACAATTTTCTTTTACCGTGAATTTGAAAATAACCTCTCAAAACTGGACTCTATATCAATTATCAATGTACTTTAAGACAGTGGCGCCAAAATGAACGGTAGTTTTCTAAAAAAAAAAAAACAATTTTCTATCTACCGTCAATTGAAAATAGTTAACATTCAAAATTCGACTATATCCCATAGAAAATACAACACTACCCGTTGGTAAAATAGACGGTAGTTTTGAAAATTGTCTACCACAATTTCTTTTACCGTTAATTTCAAAATAAACGTTCAATACTCGACTCTATCTCAATAAAAATAAGGTAGAGCTGGTAAAATTGAGGGTATTTGTAAATAGTACAATGTCTGGAATAAAGAGACGGTTGGCAGGAGTCCAGATGTGATGACTGTTGAAGGTAGAGGAAGAGCAACGAGTCATTAAGAGCTGGACTATTATACTAGAGTTTAACGACTCATTTCGATTAGTAAATTTACACGATTTAATTTAATATACGATGGGCCATATCTTATTACTAGCTTTTGCCTGCGGCTTCCGCCGCGTGGTATTTAAATTTTTAGGGTTCCGTGCCCAAGGGGTAAAAGCGGGACTCTATTATTAATAAGACTCCGCTGTCCGTCCGTCTGTCTGTCTATTCTGTCACCAGGCTGTATCTCATGAACGGTAATAGCTAGAACGTTGAAATTTTCACAGATGACGTATTTATGTAGCAGCTATAACAAAAAAATACTAAAAGAAAAAAATTAAGAGGGGCTCCCATACAACAAACCTGATTTTTTAGACGTTATTGATTGATTGATTGATGATACAAGATTTTTTTGTAGTACTAAGTTGTATATTCTCTTCAAAAACAAATATTTCAATTAAAATAAAATATATAAAAGGGGCTTCCAGATAGTACGGAACCCTCCGTGCGCGAGTCCGACTCGCACTTGACCGATTATTACATAGAAAATAAACGTGTCCAATATTATTTGATAATCTAACTCACGGACTAATAATAATAGTGTTTTTTTTACCCAGTGATCATGGCTATTCGTATTATTAGTTTTGATTGAAATAGCAGGTGCTATTTTAAATACAACAATCATTTATATTTTAAAGCGCGTTGTGTTAAACGCTATAAATGATTGTTATGAAGAGAAGACAATTATATTTGTACACTCATTTATTGTCAGTATTGTCACCAATTTTACAATGGGTCATTCATAACTAAAATTGTTGTAGTCTATGATTTATTGTCTATGTGCCTACCTATATGTTTTAAATGAAGAATTGTCATGTTTCCGTAACCCTTCTTCTCTCATCGTCTTGCATCCAAATTGTCACGTCTAAACCTTAGTCTATCCAAATTAAATAAATAGTTACAAGTCAGTGCTGTGTTTAAATACGAATATCCGAGCCACACCTACGCCTACAAAACTATATAATCAATAATCGGCCAAGCACGACAACGCAAGAAGGGTTCCGTACTGTATGAGACCCCCCTTAAATAATAATTTTATTTTGATTTAATTATTTATTATCTACCTGTTACCATTATTAATATATATCGAGCTAAAAACGGTTTAAAATTAAGGTTTGTTGTATGGGAGCCCACTTTAAATATTAATTTTATTCTGTTTTTAGTATTTGTTGTTACGGAAACAGAGATACATCATCTGTGAAAATTTCAGCTTTCTAGCTATAACGGTTCATGAGATACAGCCTGATGACTGACAGACAGACGGACAGCGGAGTCTTAGTAATGGGACCCTATTTTTACCCTTTGGGTACGGAACCCTAAAAAGTAAATATCAAATGTAAAATAATAGTGGGACGTCACTTTTGTGACTTTTGGAGTTTCCATCCCATCTAATAACCGATGGGGTCGAAAAGTTCTCGAGTGGAGACCATCGCGCCAAACCGGTATTATTTTGAAAATCTATATTTGTGTCCTTACCGGACATAGGCCTCCTTTATATCTATTTTATATTTATAGGCCTCCTGCATGTGGCTGGAATTGTGATAATACGGATGATATACGAAAATTAAAAATACTTAACTACTAATTGTCAAGGAAGTTCCGCAAATTACAACTTGTCATTACTTGTAATGAGTAATGACGTAAACTGTAACGAATCCACTATACTATTTACCTTTTACCACGGTAATGATATTATTACCGTGCTTTTACATACGTAATGCTTCAATTGTAATTGGTATACGAGTAATTGGCAATTTTATCTGAGTGCTTTAAATATGACAAGACTTTGTAAATGGCTCTCTATTCATTTTTATGACATCTGGTTTTAACTAATTTTTAATATTTGGACTTGTTTTATAATTATTATTATATTATTTGTTATATGAATTTATTCTCAATTGTTGTGGAAACTACATAGTTATAACCCGGTCAGAATATCTGTGCACCTCGCTGGAATGCGGCGCCTCTCCCGCTTCTCCTGTCACCTCTCCGCGCACTCCCCGGTGCGACAGTACGGTTAGCATCTTCGTTGCCGATACACGTCCCGATAATAATTTACGTCCGGACGGTATACTAGACGTCCGGTAATGTATATACGTCTCGATAATTCGATATGAAGTCACGAAGTCAGGTGCACAGATATTGTGACCGGGTTGTAAGTAAGATGACTTTGTAATTGGCGTATGCCGTTAAACAAATTCAAAATACAAATGAGTAATAAACTAATAAATAAACAAATACATTATTACAAATAAGTAATAGCAAGTATTTGTCTATTTTGGCCTTTTATATTGAAATGGCTTAAATTTCGCATAATTTGGGGTCGTAAAACTCTCACTCTTATTGACCTATGTCCAGCAGTGGACGTCCTTTGCCTGATGGATGGATGGATGGATGATGGTAAAATCTTCGAATGAAACCACGGACCGACACTCGAAGCGTAGAAAGTCCACCACGTCGCAAGGTGGAACGATGACCTGATTATATTCGCGGAATCCCGTTGGATGCAAGCCGCTTCCAATCTGTTTTATTGATTTATACGGGAGGCCTTAGATCCAGTAGAGGACATCCTATGACTGAAATGATGATGATGAATGACTTAATTCTGATTACTGATTATCTTAGATTGACCGTTGTACCGTTTTTTTTTTCCGAAAAAATAGAATGTTATCGTGACTGTATATGTGGGCAAACCCAAGATTAGTTAACTGTTACCTACTCAGATTTACCGATAGTTACTCGTAATTAATAATATACTAAGCCCGATTACAGAGGCGCCATCGTAATTATATTAGCTAAATAGCATAGTTCTGTTTCTTTTTCACTTTAGGCATTCGATAGAGAGAACGCTTTTTACGTTGCTAATAAATTTACGCTGGCGCCTCTGTAATCGGGCTTACTGTGCCAATATGGACATGTCCATATTGGCAGGTAGGCGATAAGTCTATTTTCAGTGTTTGTTGTTATAGCGGCAACAGAAATACAACGTCTGTGAAAATTTCAACGTTCTAGCTATCACGGTTCATGAGATACAGCCTGATGACCACAGATCAGGGAACAATGATCTGTGCTGGTGACTGACAGACGGACAGCGGAGTACTAGTAATAGGGTCCCGTTTTTACCCTTTGGGTACAAAATACCTGCCAGAGGACAGGGTGCGGACGAGGTACGCGGGCGGCGAAGGGATGCTCGCCATCACCCCCACAATAAGCCCGATTACAGAGGCGCCAGCGTAAATTTAATAGCAACGTAAAAAGCGTTCTCTCTATCGAATGCCTAAAGTGAAAACGAAACAGAACTATGCTATTTAGCTAATATAATTAATATAATTACGATGGCGCCTCTGTAATCGGGAGGGAATTTGCCCGCCGCGTGCTTTACTCGCACCGTTACAGAGTTCCAAAAAACCTTTATACTACACCTGCTCGGAAAGTACCTTGATACTTTATCAAATTTACGGTAGAAAGTACGTCATTGCATATCGAACAAATATGCGGGGAGAAAACGCATCTGAGCGGGAGAGAAAAGTGTATGAAAATCCATTTCTTACGTGGTTTTTCTTTTATAATTTTGGGTAAGACTATGCGCTGGTAACCTCATCATCAAAAAATCATCAAAAGCCAAAAAGTTTTTACAGTGAGTTTTTATCTCCAAGTTCGCAAAATGACACTGGTCACTAGCTGTGTGTTGGATGGTGTCAAGCAATTTGAAAAAAGAACATGTGAAAATTGCAGACGCCATTGGCGCCATTTTCAAGTGTTACATTAAGCTTCACTAACTGCAACAATTTCAATATGAATTAAGATTTAGTTTTTTATTTTCCTCGTAGGTGTAGTATAAAGCACTATGTATCACTCGAGAGAAAGTGCGATTCCCGATCTCGGGTGTTTTAAAGCCCTCGCCTACGGCTCGGGCTTCAAACGACACCCTCGACGGTAATCGGTCACTTTCTCTTCTCGGTGAACAATGTACTATATACAACTCAAAAGATGCCAAATTGCCCACTTTAATGAATGTACTGGAAAAATCTTTTTACTGACGTTTTTGTAAATTGTTGCATCATTACAATGAAATATTAATGAGGCAAACTTAATTTAAATACTAAGCTTTATTTAATGTAAATCAGCGGAAAATATAGGTATCTAATAATACTTTTAAATAAAATATACATCATAATTATACGTATAAAAATAAAATTATTTCAACGGAAACACAAAACTGGATTTATTTAAACTAGATGCTTGTCGCGATTAAAAAAAAAATACAGTGTTTCTTTCACCTCCTACGTCCCTAATTATTTGAAATAAAACCGCGCCCCTGCGCGGTTGCGCAATATTTCAAATAATTATTTTTTTTTGCAAAAAAATTGCACAACAGACTTAAATCGTGTAAGTACAAAATTCGAATAGTTCGCTGGAATCAATGTACCTATACAATTTTTACATTACCTACCTATTGTTGATTTTTCAAAAACGGCTCAGCCGATAGCTTTACAATTATAATGGGACCACCTCGGGAGTATCCTTATCCTTACATAGTATAAAATAAAGTCGCTATTTTTTGTCTGTTTGTCTGTATGCTTAAATCTTTAAAACTACGCAACGGATTTTGATGCGGTTTTTTTTAATGGATAGAGTGATTCAAGAGGAAGGTTTATATGTATAATACACCTGTGCGAAGCCGGGGCGGGTCGTCTAGTATACATATATAATATACCCTTTTGAACTAAAAAAAATTTCAAAATCGGTTCACAAACTGCGAAAATCTTGATGAACAAACACAAAAAAATACATATAGTCGAACATAGAACCTCCTTTTTGAAAATCGGTTAAAATACGTAGAAGTTCATACTTGATATTTAAACTACATAACAAGAACAAATGCCTAATTTCATTTTTTACAAATGAACTGGAGACAAGTGACATCGGCATTTCGGCAGTACCCCTACCAAATAGATAAATTGTCTGTCGAAAATTGAAAAAGATATGGCTTAAAATAATTATTTTATACAAAAAATGAAAAAAACGGCTCGACCGATTTTTTTTAAATTTAAATGGGACCACCTCGGGAGTATACCTTTTCGAACTAAAAAAAATTTTTTCGATTCGGATCAGAATTGGCGAAATTATCGATGAACATACACAAAAAAGATACATACAGACGAACATACTCGTAGAACGTCCTCCTTTTTGGAAGTCGGTTAAAAAGTACAATAACCGCAACATACCACTCACATTCTATAAAAATAGATTCGTTATCAGATACGAAAACAAATCTGAAATTCATTCACACGTCTCATTTGCTAACTGAATTCCAATTACACTTGATTAAATAAATTGCACATTGAAATAGAAACTAAACAAAATTAAATTAATATCTGTGCGAACTGTAAAGAAATGAAATAATGTTATAAATTGCATACTTCCATGATAAAAATGCAAATGTATACAACATACCTCATGAATAACAGAAGCACTTATAGGTAAATCACATCACAACAATATCAAGTCCGTAAACCATTAAAATAAAATAATTATGTAAACGCAACGATATATAAACTTCGGAAATTAAAGCGCGGGAGGTAGCACGTCCGCTCTCGACGACGCTCTCAGACCGACTGACTGAAATCCAGTAAATCGACTAGTTCGGCATTGACACCGGTGTTTAATTTTGTCGTGCACCGTTTGTATCGGTCTAGTGCAGGGCTGTCCAAACTACACACCTTCGAGGACCAATTTTTACTACCAAAGCTGGAGGGCCGCTGACAAAAATATTTTCAGTTTTCAAGTAAAAAAATGAATTTTTGGGTGAAAATATTACGCAGGTAGTTTTTGTATCCGTCAAATACAGGCATTTAAGTCTAGCGCTGAGCAAAGTGTAGAGGGGATGGCTGCACATGAGTTCAGTATGGCGGTCAACATGCGCAGCCATCCCCTCCACAGTACCCTCAGCGTCAGCCTCAGCGTGCCGCTACTTGTATCAAGTTGTATCCCGTACCCAAATCTGCTAGATATGACGGGAAATCAGTAAAGTTGGCAACTCACTACAAAAACAAAATACTATTCGGGAATTTTCCAGTAAAAGATAGCTTTACTTTTAAATGATGCCATGCGAAAATAGTGTAGCAAAAAATAATGATAAAAAAATGCAAGTGGAGTCCCTCCACGCGGAAGAAGTAAAACTTCGACGCGACAGTGCTTTCATACCCCCTCCACGGTAGCGTTAAACGTTTAACGCAACCTTGTTGAAAGTCGCGTTAGAGGTTTCACTTCAATAAATTATACCAAATATTGATAATATATTTTGATAAAGAATTCTATTATCGAAACTATTTATGCCCAGAACTGTTTTTAGGGTTCCGTACCCAAAGGGTAAAAACGGGACCCTTAAGACTCCGTTGTCCGTCTGTCTGTCTCCAAACTGTATCTCATGAACCGTAATAGCTAGGCAGCTGAAATTTTCACAGATGATGTACTTCTGTTGCCGCTATAACAACAAATACTAAAAACAGAAAAAAATAAATATTTAAGGGGGGCTCCCATACAACAAACGTAATTTTTTGCCGTTTATTGCTCCATATTAATAACGACAACAGGTAGACGCTTGAAATGGGGTTCCCATAGGGTACGGAACCCTCCGTGCGCGATTCCAACTCGCATTTGGCCAATTTTTCTAAAACATGTTTGTTTTTAAACCATGAGTCACGGGCCGCATGAAAACAAGCCGCGGGCCGATATTTGGACAGCGCTGGTCTAGTGCGCTGGCAAGTGGTGTAAATAGTCGTGTCGTGAGTCATGTTTTTTATTGCGGTGTCGCGGACAGCAAATAAAGCTCTCGTCACACAGAGGCGGGAGCGATCGCTATCCGGGACGGGATTTTTTTGTATTATTCGAATTTGTATGCAAACTGACACATAAAAAGCGGGCGCGATCCTTTGTACTGGACCGCTATCGGATCGCTTTCCCGCGGCTCCCGTCTCTGTGTGACCAGAGTTTTAGTTATAGTAGGTAGGTACGGCCATTCTCCAATTTGGCGATTTTTGTCTATAGTCCGTTCCATAACCGCTGAGATTGAACCAGTTGAAATCTATTGAAGAATTTGGTACAAGTCGTAAAAATCTATACTAATATATAAAGAAGTAAAGTTTGTGAGTTTGTGAGGTTGTAGGGGGTAATCTCTGGATCTACTCAACCGATTTCGATAATTCTTTTACCGATAGAAAACCATATTATCTGTGAGTGTCATATAAAGTAAGCGCGGGCGAAGCCGCGGGCATAGGCTAGTAATACATAAATTATTACCTATGTTCAGCACGCATTTGTTATTCGTATTTGAAAAACTACCAGAACAATTATAGTGATTTTTTAAAAGAAAACCTATTGGGCAATTATTTTCGGCAAAGGTCGCCGTGACCTCTCGTCTCAGCGGTTATGGAACGGACTATAATTACCGTAGGTACCCCTTTTTTATTTTTGATTGCTTTCAATTAACTGCTATTCTCAGATAAGCAAGTTTTACGTGTCCCGGGCTTGCATAATTCGTAATACTCTTTAACATTTTCAGTCTGAGTCAAATCAAAGAAAAATTTGAGAGTATGATAATAGCTCGTAGGCTTGTTTACTAAAAAAAAAATTGTCCGTCAACAGATTGTCAAAAAATATTAGACACGTATTTTTTCTATTGTAAATTTAGCAAAAATTGATGAAGATACAGCCCGTTAAAGTTCCGCGTGACGTCACTTACCGCTATCAAATGTACCGGCTAGTGCCGTCACGAGCCCCCACTCTCAAACTTTGACAAGGTTTATCTTTGTCTCTAATTGTTGGATTGACAAAAGAAAAAATACGTGTCCAATAATTTTTAATAATCTAACTGACGGACTAATTATAATAAAGATTTTTATACCCAGTAAACATCCCTATTAGACAAAAATCGCCAAATTGGAGTAATGATCACATCTGAGTGATAATAATGATTGTAAGTACGAATATAAACATAGTGGGTACATTACACAGGGACAATATAATCATGTACTTATCCTTATAATTACGTTTGAATTTCACTATGATTATGACCAACTCACAAATCGCGAAAAAACTTGTACCGTGCGAAAAAAGTACGTTTTTAAACCGACAAATTCTAGTTCTGTAGTGACACAGGGACACTGAGGAGTAGTTCGTGTCTTTAATAGGTAAATTAAAATTGTAAAAGAAATAAAAAGATAAAACAAGGACAAACTACTCCAAAGTATAGGCCGAATCACACAAGCCGGAGGATGTGAAGTTAGCTACAAGCTGCGCAGTCAGGGTTTGATATTGCGCAGCGTGTATCTAATTTCACATCCGCCAACTTGTATGATTCGGCCAATAACTCAGCGTTTATTAATATGGAGGTACCTATACATATAGGTTCCGTTCCGTAGCAGACTGTCGTAGTATCAACACTAAAGTGGAGTCATTTTAATAGGTAACATTTGACAGTTCATTTATGCAAAGAAAAATGTACCTTACACTAAAGGAATAGAACTCCAAGCCGTCTTCGAGAACACCTTATCGGTCGTTCAATATTATTTTCATGAGTTCTATTCCTTTAGTGTAAGGTACATTTTTCTTTGCATAATGAACTGTCAAATGTTACCTATTAAGATGAATCCACTATAGTATTGTCGCGGCTACACTGTTGTCTGTTGCTTCTGCGCCTACTACGGAAAAATCTTAAAAACACTCCGTCTTACCACAAAAGTTTTATACACGCTTTAGCCAATGTTTAACAGTACAATTTGCACGGCTAAACAGTGTTTAAAGCGTGTTTAAATCTTTCGTGGTTAGGCGGACTATCCAAGCCATAGATTTTATTCCAGCTACTAAACAGATGTAAACGCGGCACAATTGTGATGGAGGTGTATAGACAGGTCACCAGTGCGTGAAATGTTTACATTTACATAGTAGGAGTGTTTGAATGGTTCTATATGATTAATAGTATAACAGTACTTGTGTAAACTGCGGTTATTTATTCTTCTTTAATATAATCTTAAAAAAATAAATAAATAATAATATAATGAAATGAAATGAAATAAATTATTGCTTAAAACTGTGTACAGTAAGATCTTCACAATTTTTAACACCAAGCACTTTAATACAGTTTTGTCTTTACAGACATGCAATATAGTGTTATAAGTACTTTAAGTCATAAGTCATAAGTAATTTATTAATAAAATGTCAATTTACACGTCATAAAAAATATTACATACAACTGTAATACAAAAAACATCATTTTTTTACATAGTGAAAAATTAATTACAATATAATAATAATAACAAAAAATAATTGTGTTAAAAAAAAAAAAGAGTTCATGTCATAACAATATTTACAATAGTACTCAATCTAAAAATTACGACACATAAATACATTTAAATTGAATAATTCATTTATCATAAACAGAAATCAATTCTACATTAAGTATCATATTATTTTACAATAATAATACTATTCAATTAAATATTAAATGAATTAAATTCGTCAAACCTATAATAAGATTGCTCGATGAGAAACTTCTTTAGTCTCGTTTTGAATGACTGTAGACTAGGGGATGATGTAATGTCTACAGGAAGGTGGTTATATATGTCACCGGTTTATTGTAAGAACTGTTTGTTTACAATCTCCCGAGTTAGATTATAAACTATCGATAGATTGTGAACGGATACAACGGTTTACAATTTAACGCTTTACATTTTCGTTAGTTTGTAAACAAACAGTGGTCAACCGTGAAATTGTGAACTTGTGTGTAACGAAACTAATAGTAGACGTTGATTGGTTCAACGAATTATCCCGTTTACGCCCACGCCCACTCCCCCGCCGCGCCGCCGGGTGCAGTCATTGTTCTTTTACCAGTGTTTGGAGTCAGTACGTTGCGCACGATCTTTCAATTTAAATATCTTAATAGCAGTTTTTGTGACACAATTTTATAAATCACTTTAATTTTGTCAAATATGAGTGAATTAGCAGTGGACCTAAAGGATAATATTGTTGACCAACAACAATTCAACAAAGATTTAGGACAGTATTACAGTGGGCATAAGGAAAATAGTAAAAAGAGTGAATGGACCAGTGATAAAATTAAAAGTGTGATAAAACTAATTGAAGAGTGTAATTTAAGTAAAGGTCAAGGTAGGCGACCATCTAATAAACAATACCATCATGCTAAGAAGTATGATATTATGACTGTTGGTGATGAAAAAATGTTAATAGTAAAAAGAAAATCCCATTCGGACTCGGTTGTACAAATAATACCTAGCAGTGAATATTATCATGTAATATTTGATGCACATATTGCAACGGGTCACGGACGGCGAGACAAAATAGTCCATGCCCTGAAAAATAAGTATGCAGTGCCAATTTTTGCCGTCACAACTTTTCTACAACTTTGTAAAACTTGTCTTGCCAAGAAAGTTTTCCCAAAAGCGGTATTGTTTTGAAGCCTCTGATATCGGACGATTTTAATCGGAGGGGACAAGTAGATCTTGTGGACTTTCAGTCTTCTCCAGATGAAGAGTATAAGTGGATGCTGCAATACCAAGATCACTTGACCAAATTTTGTTATTTACGACCGTTGAAAAGCAAAGAGGCTAAAGAGGTGGCAATTGAGATTCATAGCAAAAATGTGGTCGGTAAAGTTATACAGAAGAAGAATGAATTATATAGAGTTGGTACTTCCTGCGGAATCATCACTGATTGGTTACCACGAAATGCTATTCTTCCGTCATCAGGGACAATTTTGTCTGATGACATTCTAGAGGTTAGAATCATTGAACCTATTTTTTTTTTCATTGAACAAATTATAGTTTGGTGCTTTAAGCTCGTAGTCTATTTGTCTATCTCCAAGAAAATAAAATAAAAGTACACTATTTTTTAGGTACTTAATTTAATTTCTTGTTAATTTTTGTTTCAGGACACTTTGCCGCTAAGAACCATATCTGCAATGTCTTCTTCATTTGGTGAACAAGGAATGAGACAGTGTAACTGCAAAAAAATATCTAAAGGGCAATGCATTATCTAACAGATGTAATTGTAAAAAATCGAATATTTTGTGTGGCACCAGGTGCCATAAATCTTTGACATGTAACAATAAGTGATAAAAGGATCTTTCTTCAGTTTTCTTAGTCAATATTATTACCTACATTCAATATTTTACGGCTCGCGTTTAAACCTACCAAAATTGCGCCTATTTTATTTACAACAAATTATTCCTCCCAGCCGGAATGGATAATTGTTAATCAAAATGTGTTTGTGTTTCTAAAACTATTAAAGTGAATTGCTCGCCATAAAATATTAAAGTTAACCTCAGTCCAAATATTGTTTTGGGACGTCGAAACCTGTTAGCAAATGCTGACTATTATAGCTGAGTTAAAAGCTATTCAAAGGCGCAAAACGTCTTCTTTCCCACAGTTCTTTGGTCCTGTAAGTCCCGTTACCAACCAAGGAATTGCGGAACTTCAAATGGTCGGTAAAATGCGATAGTTAGGGGAGTCCTTTAGCGCTAAATTACTCGCAGAACAATAAAGCAATAAAAGAGAGAGCGCCAGATGGGTTCGTTGGTGGATCCTGATGAAACAAGCGTTAAATACAGCTAAGTGGTAATAATATTCTGTTTATTCTAGTTTGTATTACGAATACGTAATATGTTTGGATGAATAACTGAAAAATCGAATCGAGAATGACATAATAAAATGTAAATTAAATAAAATAGTTTTATTTTAATATTTTTAATTGTTTTAACAAGTACTTTTATTTTCTTCAACTTAGAAAATATTTAATTTGCTTAGTTAGATAATTCAATGTCATTTTTGTAATTATTTATGAAAATTCATATCAGCAAAAAATTAAGTAAGATAACTATTAAATAAAAATAAGGATTTTAATTATTTTCGTCAAATTATTATGTATTTAGCATGTTTTTATAGTTAGTTAATTAGTATGTTTTTATAGTCAGGTATAATATACATAATTAGTAAATTTTCAAAGTCCATTTGGTTGAGGACCCCTCTTCGGATAAAGACCTCCTACAAAAAAATCTCTGTTTTTCTGTTATTTAGTTTCGAATAAGGTAAAAAGAAATATTTTAAATTTTTATTTAAAATCAGTGGTCAAGTTTTAATAATTAGTTATCTAGCATTGTTTGTCTGTATTAGAACAACGTTGTTATTGACTGAAGGAGGGCTGCGCTGGTTTGCAGCCTGTTAGGCCTGTGTGATGCTTGATCCAGAAAGCTGTGCTGTAGTTTTAGTTTTTCAATAATACATGTATAGTTCAGGCTGTATAATTTGAGTACCTATACTAAAGTTAGTTAGATCTGTAATGGCAGATAGTCATGTTAATGTTCCTAGAAAATAATAATGCTTGGTAAGCATTCACCCACTTAGCACCCATAAGCAAGATAATACTATTTTATTGGGTATTTTTCTACGGGGCGACAACATTTTGAGCAGTATGTATTTAAATTCTTCTCATAATTATTGTTTCATATTTTACCTGCCTCGTGTAACCTACACGGATGAAAATTATAGTTTAAAATAACATATAATTTATACAATTAAATTTAATAATTTATTTATGTTTTTGATTTTAATAACAATAACTTCTTACTACCTACGTAAACCCTTATTTTTATTAGCAAATTTCATTATTTTTGCCAAAAAATAGCACAACCGACTTCAATCATTGCAATTTACGTTCTAAATTCGAATAAACCGCTTAAACCAATGCATACCATTTACAGAATACTGTTGATTTTTTAAAAAAACTTCTAACCAACTTAGGTAAAGTTTATATCTTTAGGTTGCGGAAATAATGTGTTACACAAAACAACGTACAGGTGAATGTGAATTTAAAAAACACTAGCACACCTGCATACATTAATGGTTAAAAATTAAATATCAAAAACCATTCAATCTCATTTAATTGCTGTTAAACAGATGTTATCTATACCTCTCTTTAAGTTGCCGAAAATATTACGTTAAATAAAAGAAGGCGCATTAACAAAAGAATTTGCACAGCTGCACGTTTTTTGTTTTACTTGTTTGTACTGTTGCCATCATCATTACAGTTCCGATATAAATAATATATACCAAATAATGCAAAATCAATTTCTAAATACAAATACTAACCTCAATATAAATATGTAGGTACCTACTTTATTTTACGTTTTTCAAAACTAGTATCAGAACATCTTTGCTGACTGTTATTTCTGTTAATGGAAGTACAAATCGTTATTTAAGAATTGTTTCTTTATCTGAACCAGTAATTGTTTCTTTATCTGAACCAGTAATCTTAGACCAAATAAAAAGACCATTTTTTATTTTGTCTTAGCCAAACAAATATACCTACTCTTCCTGATAAAAAAACAATTAAAACCTATGTCGAATTATCAAAATCGGACTATTCTGTAAAAATATACGTGATCATACATAAAAAAATCTATGAATTTATATAAAGTTCGAGAAGACGACCACTTGACAAATAATATCATCTTACTAAAAATATATCTTTATGGTTTGTTGGTAATAAAAAAAAAATGTGAAAAGAAAATGCCATTTCGACCAAAATACTGTCAACTAATAATGATGCACATATTGGGCTACGAACGGCACGACCAAATAGTTCATGTCCTATAAAATAAATATAGGGGTATTTAGCGCAAAAAAATGTTAGGTCAGGTGGTCGGCGGAGTCGCAAAAAACTGCTTATTTCGACACTCACAAGGTAAACCAAAACCCATAGGGTACTTTCCTTTGACCTAGAATTATGATTGGCAAAAAAGATCGTCTTATGTTTGTTACACATACCTACATAAAATAATCGGCCAAGTACAAGTCGGACTCGCGCACGGAGGGTTCCGTACTGTATAGGAGCCCCGCTTTAATATTTATTTTATTATTTATTATTGAAGTGAATCTAAAACTAAATATTCTGTGAAAATTTAAAGCATCTACCTGTTACCATTATTAATATAGAGCGAAAAACGTCTGAAAAATCAGGTTTGTTGTATGGGAGCCCCCCTTAAATATATATTTTATTTTCTTTTTAGTATTTTTTGTTAAAACGGCAACAGAAATACATCATCTGTGAAAATTTCAGGATCCGGAGGACAATAGCCTAACGGTCATTTTACGCTATTGTATTAACAGCTTTAAACATACTTTTACCTTTTACCTAAATAATACTTTTTATTTAGTGTGTTATAAATTTAAAATCATTGTATCATAAAAAATTTGGGAGGTACTTGTCCCCCAATCCCCATAAAAAAGGAAAATAATATTAATTTTAATATGTCAATAATACAGTTTGGATAATTTCAGTATTAATCTTAATAGATTAATACTGAAATTATAGCTATTACATTTGTGAGGGTTGGTTTTATGTAATTATGTTAATATTTTGGACAAGCAAAATACATAATTTTTTGGGTTCTTATTCTTAGGATCTATAAAATATTTTGTGTAGCATTAAAATTCTTCTCATTATTGTTACATGTTTTACCTACCTCACTCTATCATGGATAAACATTGTATAATAAGCGACAGTTATTTTGTTTCAAATATTTTTTTGGTCGAGAATTTGTTTATTAGTTTAATCTTAATAGTACAAATAATTTCTTACGGTTAAATCCCGTTTATCCCCCGGGGCTCTACTACTTGACCCTTACTTTTATCTGTATTTTAATTTTAACAATGATTTTTTTCGCAAAAATAGTACAATCGACTTCAATCATAGCAATACGTACTTATGTACAATACAATATTCGAATAGTTAGATCAAATCGATGTTACTACTATTAATATTTCAAAAACTTTCTAACCAATTTCAATAAAATGTTTATGGATATGGAACTACATTCGGGGTACTTCTATCCTTTCCAATAAAAAAATCACCATGCGTGATCATACATAAAAAATATACAGCATCGAATCTTTACACCGATAAAATAACAATGGATGGCTGCATCCGGCGGAGGAGGAGTGGCCGTAAAAGGGATGATTCGTTGAACCAATCAATGCCCACTTTGAGTTTCGTTACACACAAGTTCACAATTTCACGTTTGACCACTGTTTGTTTACAAACTAACGAAAATGTAAAGCGTTAAATTGTAAACCGTTGTATCCGTTCACAATTTATCGATAGTTTATAATCTAACTCGGAAGATTGTAAACAAACGGTTCTTACAATAAACTGGTGACATATACAGTCGGGGCCATGACGTGAGTCAATTTGGATGACTTGGTCAGGGAACGAGAGACAGCCTGCAATTTATGACTGTTTCGAGTGCCGTAGCCATGTACGGAGCCTCGCTCTGCGTATATAGCCAAGTTTATCCTGGCGTAGACTGCCACTTGATAGATCAATATGGCCGTCAACGTCAAGATTCCCAGCTCTTTGAAATATGGGCGAGCTGGAGCATCCCATGGTGCTCGCGCGAAAAGGTTAAAGGTTAAAGCTTAAAGGTTACTAACACAGGTTAACTTACCACGAGTATTACTATGATTAAACAAAATTTCGTACAGGTCAAATTTAAGCTAAAAATAATTATTTAATTAAGTTAAAATAAAATTCAATGTTAGACAATATATATGTGTACAAAAATCAATATAAACCCAAAAATTCATTTATTGAGTAGAATCTTTTCTCTAACAGCCAGGTTTTCAACTTATTTTTAAATTTAGGTAAAGGCAGCTTTTTAATATCTTCGGGTAGTTTATTATAAACAGTAATTGACATCGTCATGCAACATTTTTCGTAACGAGCAGTTCTACTTGTATGAGTTCTGACTAACCTATCCCTTCTTTCAACGCGTTTGTAATAATAATCTTGAGTTCTGATAATCTTGCATCTAGCGCATATACAATACCTACCTAATACCTACAGTTGTTCAATTTGCCATGATTTTTACGAAGCCCTGGTGGTCAAGAGGTAGTGACACCCGCCTTACAATCGTGAGGTTGTGGGTTCAAGTCCCCGGTCCCGTACCAATGAGTTCTTTGAAATTGAAGTACGGAATTTCACACCACTGGCTTTTCGGTGAAGGAAAACATCGTGAGGCAACCTGCATACGTCCGTTAAAAGAAATTCGATGGTATATGTGAATCCACCAACCCGCACTGGGCCAGCGTGGTGGAGTGTGGATCTGAGTTATACGACCTTATCTAACTACTCTTTGCTGTTGTTGTTCAGAACCGGTTATACGGACTCGGGTTCTGCTTCTGCCTACCAGCTGTTATTGAGCAATCGCGCGCAGCGAGCATCTATTGATTGTAATTTAAGTATAGGTGATATTAGATTAATTGTAAACTAGAATGTAGTTATCTTTTACGAGAATCTGTTGTCTAGACAAACCTATTCTAGGTTTTAAGACAATATAATAAGTATAATATGTTTGTAAAAGTTATTTACTGTACAAGTGGAAAGACGCTTCATTACCACCCCAACACTGTCCATTTTCCTTCGATACATACGAAGCGGTTTGACTCAACATTTCTGATTCGTACCGCCAGGGAATGGAACAGTCTTCCTCCTTTCTTGTTTCCTAAGAGATATAATCTAAAGCTTTTCAAGATCAGAGCGAATAGATATCTTCTAAGTCTGCGTACTTCATCTTGGACCACAACGTCGCTTACCATCAGGCGAGCTGTTGGTCAAGCGCGGACTTATACGCGATAAATAATTATTTTTCACAAAAAAATGGCAAAACCGCCTTCCATCGTGTACAAAATTCAAATATTTCACTCGGATTGTTTCCACTATTCTTGATTTATCAAAAGCGGCTCAGTCGATTTCTGTTAAATTTAAATGGGACTATCTCGGAAGTATACCCTTTCGAACTAATAAAGAATTTTTCGATTCAGTTCAGAATTGGCGAAATTATCGATGTTCATCGTGTACAAAATTCGGATATTTCGCTCGAATTGCTTACATTATTGATGGTTTTTTCAAAAACGGCTCAGCCGATTTATGTAAAATTTAAATGGGACCACCTCGGGGGTATACCCTTTCGAACTAAAAAATATTTTTTGATTCGGTCCACAATTGGCGACATTATCGATGAACATAAACAAAAAAAATACATACACACGAACATAGAACGTCCTCCTTTTTGGAAGTCGGTTAAAAAATAAGTAAGTGGCACTACAGGATCGAGAATATTCACTCTCAATAATAAATAAAATCTAAATATATCTTGACCCCACTTCCGGCCGTGTCAAAACATCGTAAATATAAAGTAAATGATTAATCAATATGCATTTCCTAGCTAATTAATTTGTAGCTGAGTTTTTTTTTTTGAGTAACGGCATTGATCTTTTCGACCGACTTTAAATAAAACCGGCCAAGTGCGAGTCGGACTCACGCACGAAGGGTTCTGTACAGTGTTGGAGCCGCTTTAGCCCCATTCCTCTTGCCATTATTAATAGCGAGGAAAAAAACTCCTAAAAACACGTTTGTTGTATGGGAGCCCCCCTTAAATATTTATTTTATTCAGTATTTGTTGTTATTGCGGCAACCAAAATACATCATCTGTGAAAATTTCAGCTGTCTAGCTATCACGGTTCATGAGATACAGCCTGGTGAAAGACAGACAGACGGACATCGGAGTCTTAGTAATAGGGTCCCGTTTTTACCCTTTGGGTGCTTTTTGGTTTGGGTAACAGGCAGATGCTTGAAATATTCACAGAATGTTTAGTTGTACTACTCTGTGTAAAAAGTATCGGGAATATGTCAATAAAAAGACCCGTGTAAAAGAGGTCGTTCTAATTTTTTTACTGTATGTTGGTAGCACTGTACTGATTTAGCGCGCAAAGTTTGAGCGGGATCTGTCATTTAGTTTGTTTTAAACTACACTTTTTGTTGGTCATAGTTTTGAGTTCTCGGCGATTTTTACAATGGAAAATATTGTTGAACAAAGAGTGTGCCTTAAATTTTGTGTTTCGAATGATACTTCATGTGGTGAAACACTAAAAATGTTGCAAAATACCTACGGCGAATCGTGCATATCGAAAACAAGGGCTTATGAATGGTATAAGGCTTTTAAAGAAGGCCGAGAAGTAGTAGTAGACTTGCCTCGTTCTGGTAGACCTTCAACCGCTACGACCAAAGAAAACATCGACAGAATCAAGAAGCTAGTGCTCGAAAATCGACGTATGAGTCTGAGAGAGTTGGCTAGTGAGGTGAACATATCTTTTAAGTCCGTCCACAACATTCTCATTGACATTTTAGGCATGAAACGCGTCGCCGCTCGACTAGTTCCAAAAGAGCTCAATTTTGTTCAAAAAGCGCAGCGAAAGCAAGTCCCTGAAGACATGGTTTCCCGAGCTTCTACGGATCCGACCTTTATGAAACGTATAATAACTGGCGACGAGACATGGGTTTATGAATACGACATGCAAACAAGCCAACAGTCTTCAGAATGGCGTCTCGAAAACGAGCCGAAACCCAAAAAACCGCGAAATATTTTCCATTGTAAAAATCGCCGAGAACTCAAAACTATGACCAACAAAAAGTGTAGTTTAAAACAAATTAAATGACAGATCCCGCTCAAATTTTGCGCGCTAAATCAGTACAGTGCTACCAATATGCAGTAAAAAAATTGGAACGACCTCTTTTACACGGGTCTTTTTATTGACATATTCCCGATACTTTTTACACAGAGTAGTTTATACAATTAAATAATAAATAATTAAATTAAAATAAATAAATATATTAGGGGGGCTCCCATACAGTACGGAACCCTGCGTGCGCGAGTCCTACTCGTACTTGGCCGATTATTTTTAAATACTTATCTAAGGACACTTGGGTTTTTGAAACAGGGTTCCGTACACAACGGGGTGAAAACGGGACCCTATTGAACATAGGTGTTTGCTCTGTGTCTGGGTGTTATTTAGGTACTGTCTATATAAGTATGTATTTAAAATATGTATATGTAGTATATCAGTCTCTGGCAGCCATATCACAAGCTATGCTTAGTTTGGGGTCAGAGACCGTGTGTAAGATGTCCTCTAATATATTTTTTTTTCTATTACTAAGACCTCGTTGTCCGTCTGTCTGTCACCAGGCTGTATCTCATGAACCGTAATAGCTAGAGAGTTGAAATTTTCACAGACGATGTATTTCGATTGCCGCTATAACAGAAAGAAATACTAAAAACAGAATAATATAAATATTTAAGGCGGGCTCCCATACTTATAACAAACGTGAGTTTTTTTGTCGAGAAGCTCCCGTACGGTACTGAGCCCTCCATGCGTGAGTCTGACTCGTACTTGGCCGATTATTCTTATAATATTTATAAATACCATAAGGAACTGTACTGTTGAACATCACACTGTTCAATAACAAAATCATTACTTTTAATAATATTATTCAATAACCACGTAATAATGTTAATAATGTCGAATATTGAAAAGTGTCACCTCACGCTCGCATTTCTTATAACATTTATAAATACCATACTGTACTGTTGAATATCACACTTTTGTTTAACAAAATCATTACTTTTCATAATATTATTCAATTACCAGATTACCACATAATAATGTCGAACCAGGAAGAGATTAACTGTATAATAAATTATCTATGTGACTGATTTTTATTACGAATTCTCATTTTGCTTGTACAAATTTATGAAGAACCCTGTCCATAATATAAACCGACCGTTAAATTGTAGGTCCCGGTTGTTTTAACCGTTTAGCCATGTCAGAGGCACAGCCCGGACACTCCGCTATTTTTCATACGAAATCTGCTGTCTTACGCACACTACACAACTACTTACTCACAGACAACACACATACGCACGGTCGCTACACGTGCATTTGTGTCCGGAACGTCTATGGCTGTCAGCGATCACCACATCGTGACGTCATGCCGCATGAGTGAGACAGTTGCGTACTCAATTTGCAAAAATGAATACAAATCTAGTGCTTAAAAAAGTATAACAATTACATTATGTATTTGGAAGCATTTTAACGAAAAGTAACCAAACTAATAAGAAAATATCAAGAGGAAGTTACCAAATAATGTAAAATAAGTTCCTATTATTTATCCTTAGGGGAACATTAAAATTTCTTGTTTTGTTACGTATCATTGTTATTCAACCATACCCAGTACAAGTCTTCCCTATCGTCACAGTCTAGGTAGTTTTTATTAGAAAATTCACCGGCTTGTGCAGCCCGCGCGCAGATACCTACCGAGTTCTGTCCGTGGACGCGGGGTGGAAGACTCAAACGGGTGGGGGGTAACGAGTGGCCGTTCTATACGTAGTATTATTATATATTCTTTGTCAGAGGCTAGCCACCCGGCCTATACGAACTAACAGACTTCCAAAAAGTTCATCGATTTTTCGCCATTTATGAACCGAATCGAAAAATTCTATTTTAGTTCGAAAGGGTATACTTTCGAGGTGGGCCCATTTAAATTTTATTGATATCGGCTGAGCCGTTTTTGAAAAATCAACAGTGTAAAAATTGTATACATCAACTCGAGGGAACTATTCGAATTTTGTAAACGATGGAAGTCGGTTTTATCGTTTTTGCAATAAATCATTATTTGTTTTAGGTACTTGTTTATTTATGGTGCGGCTACACTGTCGCGCGAATATTCGTGTCAAGTTGGCACGATAAAACATCGAGGACGAGGTACATTCGGCGAAGGCGTGAAGTCAGAGCAGGCAAAGCCGTGGTGGCTCAGAGGTAGTATCAGTATCACCCGCCTTACAGTGAGGTCGTGGGTTCAAATCCTGATCCGAAATCCGAAAATCAAATCCGAATCCTGTATTGCTGCTGAATTTCACACCACTGGCTTATCGGTGAAGGAAAACTTCGTGAGGAAACCTGCATAGGTACGTCCGTAGAAGAAATTTGATAGCGTATGTGAATCCACCAACCCACACCGGGGCAGCGTGGTGGATGGATATACAGGATTATTGGTGATCAATTAGGCTTATTATGTAGGTACATCAAAACTAACAACTTCGCTCTACGACTTCTGTCAAAACTAAAATAATCGGCCAAGTACGAGTCGGACTCGCGCACGGAGGGTTCCGTACTGTATGGGAGCCCCCCTTAATTATTTTTTTAATTTTAATTTTATTATTTATTATTGAATGGAATATAAAATTAAATATTCTGTGAAAATTTCAAGCATCTACCTGGTACCATTATTAATATGGAGCGAAAAACGTCTAAAAATTCAGGTTTTTTGTATGGGAGACCCCCTTAAATATTTATTTTATTTTGTTTTTAGTATTTGTTGTTATAGCGGCAACCGAAATACATCACCATACATCAGAAAATTTCAGCTGCCTAGCTATCATGGTTTATGAGATACAGCCCGGTGACAGACGGACATCGAAGTCTTAGTAATAGGGTCCCGTTTTTCCCTTTGGGTACGGAACCCTAAAAACACAAAAATGAGTTCCTTACATTTTGTTGATGATGAACTTTATGTTTCTACTGAACAGCATTTTTTGAGAATTAATAAATGTCGTAGAACAAATGTTGTCAGTTTTAATGTACATAATAAGCTACTAAAAGGATGCTATTTGATTACTAATAACCCTGTATTAATCACCCTTCGTGGGGAGGCCTACATCCTGCAGTGAACTATTAAAAAGGCTGGTACTGTACAGTCAGAGGCTCCAAGTAGTGTCACCCACACACGAATATTCGCCGTAGCCCGCATAATGTAGCCCCATCAGATGATAAACAACTATATAGTACACAGTCACATTGTATTGTATACCAACTGTGACGTATAAAACTCTAGTTCGATAAGACAGATCCCTTTATCTATCAAGCGGGTTTAGTTTCAACATGTCAATTTTATCTGAGTTCTCACGGGGCACTATAATCTAACAAATCCGTTTTTATTGATGAGGTTGTGTAGCATTAGACGTATTTAGCATGAAGCGCTTATCGGATATTTTGCGCATTACGTTTTTTACATACTTCCGCATTGAATAGAATTATTTTTTTGGCCTAAAAGTTACAAACTACTGCGTCGTTCCTGTAAGTTCACTAGTTCTACTAGTAAATAAATAAATATATCTTTATTTCATATTATATACTACGGGACTAACTACAAACTACTGCGTAAATCAAACAAATCAAATAACCCACCCCGATGGCCCCCGGTACAAAGGTGCCCATAATGCTAGCAGCATTACCGCGCTGAATAGCGATAGACATCCTTTGCACCAAGAACCACCTAAACTACTGCGTCGTTCCTGTAAGTTAACTAGTTCTACTAGTAAATAAATAAATATTTATTTAATATTATATACTACGGGCCTAATCGCGCACTCAAATTACGAGATGAATAAATACCTCCTCATCCGTAGTATATAATAATAATGTGTTCAAATCGCGAAACATTAAAAACAACACATATCTTTATTTATTAAAGCTTAGCCTAATTACATAATTTACTAGCAGACCAATATAAACAATTTACTTATATTAAAACTATTTACTACTAGCTGCGCCCCGCGGTGATACCCGCGTTAGCCCGAGATAAAAAGTAGTAACCTACCTTCATACCGAATTTCATCCAATCAATTCAGGCGTTTGTGCGTGAATGAGTAACAAACATCCATCCATCCATCCATACTTACAAACTTTCGCGTTTATAATATTAGTAGGAAGTAGGATTCCAATATTAAAACTATTCACCATACCTACCTTCATTATACAATTCAAATACAAACTGCAGATTATCTACGGCAATGCGCTGTACAATAAAAATAATATGCTTAAACATTTTATCTTGGCTTCAGTAATTCTAGTAACATTTTTACAAAGCGAAAAATTTTAAAGTTTCGGGTTGGGTATATAATATAGCGAAATGTTCTACAGTAGAACTACCAGGACAAAATTGTCCCGGTATTCCTACCGTAGAACATTTCGCTTTCCTGGGCTCATAAGGTCGAATTTGCTAAAATCAGAATTTCTATTACGTTGAATATAACATAGGGGTTTTCCAGGACATAACATTTTTAGTATAAGAAATTTTATGACAGAAGAAACACAGACGTTCTTATTCGATGTGGGGACGATTTTTTTTTTTGTTTTTTTTTTTTTAGTGACTTATAGCTGTTGGCCACTGAGGCCTCTACAGCTTACCGGACATGGACGAGCGCGGAAGGCGGCTGAGCCCTAAGATTAGGTTATAGGGTGACTAGCGCAAGGGCCTGAGAAGTCCTGAGAAGGTACGGACCTCGGCTTGGGCCGTCACCCGGCGGGGGAGATCAGACTTGCCCGGGCACCCCAGAAGGGGTGTGCCCTGTGGCCCTAATGGGTTGAGCTGGTTGACTATTTGGAGAGAATCTAACCGATCTTCTGACAGATCCGGAGGGTCCTCGACCTCGCCGGCGAGGTCGGTGTGTGTCTGTGTGCCTGTGGTAACCGGCGCCTATACCAAAAACGGAATACTTCCTGTTGCAGGGAGCTATCGGATCGGTAGTCCTGCACTGACGTCCCGCATGGGGTGTTTTGTGCATTTCCCCCTCCAGCGTCTACCCGAGCCAGCCCAGCCCCTTAAAATAACGGAGCGTGGCTCTGGGCCGTTGGCATAACTGCTCCAGTAGCTTAGATGGTGAATGAGATGATGTCGATGTGGATGACAAAGCCGATGATAATGCCAATGCAGAAGCGTCATGCAACCCGTTAGCTATTCTAGTGTCTTCTGTGGCTTTGCAATGCCACAGAACATGCTCTACAGCAGGGGTCACCAAATGGCGGACCGCGGTCCGGATCCGGACCGCGGAGCTATTTTATGCGGTCCTTGTGTTATCAATACAAAATGATTTACATTAATTATGTACTTAACTTGAGTAGGTAAGTAATTTGATACTAATAATTCAGATGAGGATAAAGACGATCATTGAGGATCTTAAATCGGAATTTAAAAACAGATTCACTGATTTTAAGAAAATTAAGAATGTCCTCCACATCCTCAGTAACATTTTATTCTCTGAATCTTGGTGATGAATGAAGTAATGAAGGTGCAAATGTTTTCGGTAGTAATAAAGCTGCTTTCCAGATTGAAATGATCGATTACCAAGAAAATACAGTTTTGAAACACCACAAGCATGAAGTTTCTTATCAAGCGTGTTGGATAAAATTTGTTTGTGCTAATAAATTTACAGAATTGAAAAAAAATTGCATTGGAAATTCTCACTTTGTGTGGGTCAACGTATGATTGTGAAGCAGCATAACGAAACTAATTGGTGACCCCTGCTCTACAGTTTCGTTTTCTTGCAAACAGCCACGACAAAGTGGGCTGTCAGTGGCTCCCAGTTTATACAGATGACTATTTAAGTTGCAGTGACCAGTTATGAGACCTACCATAAGTCGGAGGTCTTGTCTGCAACTTCAATAGGTCGTTCGAATCACAGACGCATAGGACGAATCAAAATTCTTGGCGTCTGTAAAAACAAGACGTGATTGGTGATTAGGCCTCTATCAATACGTATGCTAGCGGCGGATAATACGGTTTCGCTGTCACCATTCGAGCACGGTACCCTAAAAATATACCGCTCAAAATTCACAACAGAAAATTGTGCAAAAAATCCATGACGTATAAATAATGATTTAACAACAGTTATCTCGGCAAATATCTATAGTTTTGTTGTGCTAATTATATTTTATTGTTATATAACATAACGATAAGCCATGTCAAAGTATCATATCATTTTATCGCTTTTTATGGTACCATAATCTACTCATTATATCGTTGAATTGGCCATTATTGCTTATATTGTATGCTTATTATCCTTAAATAAGCAGAAAAATCCATTACTGCGGTACAAGTAGTTGTAAAGAAATATTATAAGACTTTAAAATTTTACGATGTTAATGTTGATATACATATACAAGTCTGTTTAGGACTTTTAATACGAGTATCTATTCCAGTTACTAATATTTTTTTTTTTTTGCAAAAAATGGCATGACAGACTTCAACCGTGTACAGAATTCGCGAATATTTCGCACGGATCGGTGTAGCATTTTTCACATTATTGTTGACTAGCGACCCGCCCCGGCTTCGCACAGGTTTATTATACAATAAACCTTCCTCTTGAATCACTCTATCGATTAAAAAAAACCTCATCAAAATCCGTTGTGTAGTTTTAAATATATAAGCATACATGGGGACAGCGGAAGCGACTTTGTTTTATACTATGTAGGTAGTGATTTATCAAAAAGCCGATTTTGATAAAATTCAAAAGGGGACCAATTTCGAAGTATCCTTTTCCCAATAAAAATAATTATTGAAATCGGACTACTATGTAATAAGTTATGCGTGGTTATACATAAAAAAGTTATATACAGGGTTATTCCTAACCAATAAGCATCCTTTTAGGGGCTTATTCTGTACATCAAAACTAATAACATTTGTCTTGAGACTGAAAAATATCGTGCACCAGCGACAAAATGTATGGAACAGCTGATTTTTTTTTTAGTTTTGGCAAAAGTCGCAGAACAAAAGTTGTTAGTTTTGATGCACAGAATAAGCCCCTAAAAGGATGCTTATTGATTAGGAATAACCCTGTATACAGGACGAATTGAGTACCTTCTCCGTTTTGTCGGTCAAAAATAAGGCAACATTCGAAGTGCTATCGGACCACATTCATGCTGGTATACTCCCAACGACCCCATTATAAAGACCATCACTGGAGGACGTTAGGACATGCAAGCAAAAACAAAAAACTCTTTATTGTACACACAAAATAAAAAAATAACAATAAATACAACAGTGGCCTTCTCATAGAAGCGATCTCTTCCAGGCCCAGACATAGTAAGTATTATTTTAGTGCTTTTATTTGCAGTGATTTCAAACGTCACACTGTGGTGGCCGTTTTAGTGGGGGTCGTTGGGAGTAAGCCTCCATGCTGGCCCAGTAAATTCTATTTCAAAATTATCTTTATTATACAGGGTTATTTCTAATTAATTAGCATTCTCTTAGGGGCTTATTCTGTACATCAAAACTAACAACTTTTGTTCTGGGACTTTTGTCAAAACTCAAAAAAATAATCAGCTGTTCCATACATTTTGTTGAGGGTGAGCGAAATTTTTCTGTGGAACAACAACTTTTTTTTTTTGAGTATTAATAAGTCTTAGAACAAAAGTGGTTAGTTTTGATGTACAGAATGAGCTCCTAAAAGGATGCTAATTGATAAGAAATAACCCTGTATACTTACAACGTGAAACTGGACGCTTACCTAAACCGCCACGGTTGTACGTCGTGCGAGCTACAGATTTCACAAGATTGTCTACGATTTAACGCTCATCAATATATCTGTCAAAGACGTAGAAGTAGATATCGAAGCTTATTTTTAACCCCCGACGCAAAAGAGGGGTGTTATAAGTTTGACGTGTCTGTTTGTCTGTCTGTCTGTCTGTCTGCCTGTGGCATCATAGCGCCCGAACCACTGAACCGATTTCAGTTTAGTTTTTTTTGGATGAAAGGAGACTTAATCGAGAGTGTTCTTAGCTATGTTTTATAAAAATCGATTGAGCCGTTTAAGAGTTATGGTGGGTTAAAGTGGGGATGGAAGAACCAAAATTCTACAAATGTGCCCAAAATGGTTGTCAATTGAAAGTTTGTTGTCAAATATTTTTGTGTCGGGGGTTTTTTAAATTTGAAATTTATAATCAATTATTACATAAGATACATACATTGGACATGATGTATTATCGACATCACCATGGCAATAGGCATGGATACAATGACTCGGCAGAGGTTGTAGGGACAAATCGGTACTTAGATCGTTATCGCAACGGCTAACTTCATTTTGTATTGTCATTCTGTGTTATTGAAGGTCCTAAAGGTAAAAAAAATTGAAATTTATAAAATAATCTGAAAACCTTGATAACTGGTGGTACAGTACACTCAAAAGCTGTAACAAAAGGCAATAATTATTTTTCGCAAAAATGGCAAAACCGCCTTCCATCGTGTACAAAATTCGTAAATTGTTTACATTATAGTTGATTTTTCAAAAACGGCTCAACCATTTCTGTTAAATTTCAATGGGACCACCTCGGGACTATACTCTTTCGAACTAAAAAAAATTTCGATTGGGTTCACAATTAACGCAATTATCGATGAACATACACAAATAAAATAAAAAAATACATACAGACGAACGTAGAACCTCCCCCTTTTTGGAAATCGGTTAAAAAGTCACCATTCAACAAACTTTATTAAAAATTTAAAAAAGTCACCATTAAACAACATTTACATTAACTTTTAACAGCCTGGCCCCTGCAGAGAAAAGGGTACACAAATGCTCTGCGTCATCATAATTACTGCTCGTTTCTACATTAATCCAACTGAATACCATCCATCATTTAAACATTTCAGTCAGCAGACAGCAATTTCCATAATTGTGGGTATATGACGTCAATAAGACTATTGATTAACGTGTGAAGTGGCATTTCTATTATTTGTACTTTTTAGGCACTCTTTGTTTTTTATATTTCCCTTTGTTTGACTGCCTTGGTGGCTCAGTGGTTAGTGAACCTGACTTCTGGATCAAAGAGGCGTGGGTTCGATCCCCATCCAGAGCAAACATTTTCGTGATCAACATAGGTGTTTGCTCTGTGTCTGGGAGTAATTTAGGTACTATCTATATACGTATGTATTTAAAACGTATATGTAGTATATCAGTCTCTGGCAGCCATATCACAAGCTTTGCTTAGTTTGGGGTCAAGTCCAGAGACTGTGTGTAAGATGCCCCCTAATATTTTATTTTTATCCATTTATCCTGCCGCTAGGTATAGAATAGACCTTCTCTCTTTTTCGCCACATATTATCCAAATCAGTTGATATATAGCGCTACGGCCAATTTCCATCCTTTTTTTGAGAGAAATAATCGAAATCAAAAATTCAATCGAAGACGACAAAAAATCTAAAGAGATACGAGTATTGATCCCGTGTACCAATTTTTTTTAAGCAGTATATGGCTACATTTTGCCACCAACTAGCCTGATGGAAAGCGAAGTTGTAGCCGAAGATGGAGTATGTAGACCTAGAAGATACCTATTCACTCTTGACTTGAAGATATCCAAATTGTAATTGTCAGGAAACAATGACGGAGGTAGGGCATTCCAATCCCTGGAGGTCCGCACTATGAAGGAATCCAAGTAACGTCAAGATGCGATGAAAAACCTGTAGAAAACGGACACGACCAAAGCGCCACCCTATTATAGTGGACATTCCACGCGTTAGAACCAAGCGTTTCGAATCCTCATTCCTCATACGAACAGCCAGAATGTGGAACGCTTTGCCTGGGTCTGTCTTCCCGCTAAAGTACAACGTGGGTGTCTTCAAATCCCGAGTAAATAGGTATCTTCTAGGTAAGCGTGCTATACCCTAGACCGCATATTTGCTTAACATCAGGCAAAAGCAAACCTGTACGGAAAAAAAAGAAGAGAATTAACACAGAAGAAAGCAACATTTTCTACTCCAAACTGAGACTCTTGCACTTTGTTCGCACGGTAATTCGAGGAATGGAAAATTTAGCTATCATCATTTTTAGCGAACCTAAACTAATCTGGTCTAAAAAATAGATAGCAGTACAATACTACGAATTTAATCTTCAAGTCCAGTCTGTAGATAAGCTGACAAGACAAGCTATCAGTGCGTGATGGATGTAATCTGGGGATTACGCCAAATAGTCTTTATTTCAAACATGCAATATTTTTGTGTTCGATGATAAGGAGGCTGATAGTATCAGATTTAGAAGTGGGATAATTTTTTTGGGAAATGGGATAACACTCACAAGAAGTGTTTTTAAAAGGTATTCATTGTTACAGAGATTTCAGGTGTTCACTGTCACAGAGATTTTTTTTTTTTTTATTCAGAATAGGTTTGCGTTTGACCACATACTGCCTGTTGTTAAGCAGATAAGCGGTCTAGGTTGTAGCACGCTTACCTAGAAGATACCTATTTACTCGGGATTTGAAGACGCCCACATTGTACTTCAGCGGGAAGACAGACCCAGGCAAAGCGTTCCACATTCTGCAGTGGCGTGCACACAGTTTTAAGACAGGGTAGGCAGAAAATTTTACTCACCAAAAACACGTTGGTTTTGGTTCGTCGTCTTGTCGATTGATAAATGTAGGTAATTGTCAAATGCCAGCTCAAATATCCATAGATTGACTGATTTTATAGACATATTAATTTATATTCGAAGTGGCCTTTCGGCGCGTTTGTTTGATGTTTTGTAAGCTCTTGTTTCCCCAAAAAGCAAACAATGTCAATAAGTCGCTGAAAAATATTTCGGTTCCGATCGACTTTCGCGTTATGTCTATCGATGTCGATTTGTATCTGAGAGTTTAAACGCGTCTCTATTCGATTTTTTCCAAAGGTGTGATATTTAAGGGAAGCTTCTAAGTGTTTTTCAGAATGTTCATGTATTCTCGCGGCGGTAGGAAAATTACGAATATCAGCGTAACCGATGTCGTTCCAGACGGTTTTATTATTTGAAAATAGTAGACAAACGAAACAAAATAACCGATTACTGTGTATGCAACCTGTCAGCCAATGATATGAATCATATTGTTTTTTATTGAATTTACGACTGACGTTACCTTTAATTTGTACCTATTAATTGCAAATCCGGTGTAGCACGACTTATCTCGATAACTTGTTTTTTTCACCGAAAGATAGTTTTGAAAACGCATCATATTTTATTTTCTCAATACACACACCATCTGAACAACTTTCACAGACAATATTATCCATTTTTCACTCTACAGCGTTAAAATCCTAAATATCTGATAGCGTAGTCACAAACACAATACAAATTCAAAGTATAAAATATTTCCTAAAATATTTGCATCGTACTTATAGCAAACTTTCTTTCGGAAATGTTCGGTACGAGTCGTAATTGTTCGTGTTAGAGCAAAAAGACACTGGCTTTTCATGCAGTTGTGTGCGTGATTTTTGTCATTGTGTGTCAGCAAAGCCCACGTAGCTATAGGAACGCACACACATTCAATCCGCATGACCACGACTTACCACGAGAGCACACATACAAAACTTTAAGAGATCCATAGTTTGTGTCTTTGCCGTGGCAAGGGCGGGTGGCGCTCGTGCAGCGCGAATCGGTGATCGAATATCTTATTGATACCGCCGGCACTCGATAGGTGGAGCTGATTTATGATTTAAGTTTTTATGTTATTTTGTTCATTGATAAAATATTATTAGATCTATTATCAGAACTAGGGTAGGCAGTGTCTTTCTGTCTTTATGAAGCGTCCGCCACTGACATTCTGGCTGTTCGTATGAGGAATGAGGATTCGAAACGCTTGGTTCTAATGCGCGGAATGTCCACCATAAAAGGGTGGCGCTTTGGTTGCGTCTGTCTAGCCGTACGATAGAAGAAAGGGGCAGGTGGGACCAGATTGTGCAACTCCTGGGCGCACTCTCCGAAGTGGATCCGGTAAAAGGCCGATAATAAGAGATTTCTGTACTATCCACCAAGTAATGAAAAGTGAAGTAATTTTAAGGTTTTTTTTTATTTCGATCGATGTCCATATCGCCTAATTGTAAGCGATGATGATATGGTGGAAGATGAAGCATGCAGACTTATCACTATCACTACATCCTTACTAATATTATAAATCCGAAAAGTTTGTTGGTTTGTTGGTTTGTTACTCTATCACGCGCCAACGGAGCAACGGATTGACTTGATTTTTGGCATGGATATAGTATAAAAGGCGGAAGGAGCTTTAGGATACTTTTTATCCCGAAAAGTTTCATAGTTCCTGTAGGACAGGACAAAAACCCTCGAAAGCGAAACTGTCGCCACTATCACAAAGACGCTAAGTGATTGATTCCTCTATGACGCTAATATGGACTTACGAAACGTCACAGCCAAACGTAATTAGATGACAGGTGACATTGTCTGAAGACTTTTATAAATCACAAGTAGCGTGGCAAGGCGACAAATTGTTTTTCTACCATTATATCCCCTTGAAGAGGAAATAAAGTATGGATTGAAAATGACAACTGACATTAAAATTGGATAAAATGTTATTTTCCCTCTGCATGCTACATGTTACTATGACGTTTAATACCAGGCCGTCATTTTGTCTGACATTAAAAATATTTTTAAATATTCTATCATTAGAGGTTCAACATGTTTTTTTATTCTACCTTTATGGTTCAGAATCATCATACTTTAATATTGTCAATCCGAAAAGTTTGTTGGTTTGTTCCTCTTTGACGCAGCAAAGGAGCAAAAGATTGACCTGATTTTTGGTATGAATACCCTATGGTTTAAAAGACAGAAAGTGATAATAGGATACTTTTTTATCCCGAGAAAATTCGTGATTCCCATGGGATAGGACAATAAATGTTTCTCAGCAATGGAGCAACGGATCGACTTGATATTTGGGGTGGGCATAGTTTGGAAGACGGAAAGTGACATGGGATACTTTCCATCCCGAAAAAATTGTGGTTCCCGTAGGACTTAACGATAAATTTTTCTCAGCAACGGAGCAACTTGCCTTGGCATATTGCATGAATATAGTTTGAAAGACGAAAAGTGACATAGGCCACTTTTTATCGCAAAAACTTTAACAGTTCCCGTAGGATAGGATAAAAACTAAGTGAGTGGGCTGCGGTAGCGCCAGAAATAACCTGTCATGGCAAGTTTAGGACGTTCCCACATATTTCGCACTCCTTCGCGGCACTCAACAGCACTAGCCCAGACTCGGGCTCCATAACGGAGCTTGCGCTCTCGCCATAGTGACGGAGTGTTTCGGAGCACAAGACACATCGTCATCCAACACTCGGGACTAACCAGTACTGAACGTCAGACAGCATTCCAACGCCCTGGTCCCAGTGCAGTGGGTCAGTCATAGTAGCTCAGCGCCTGCCTCTTCAACTGCAGAGGGCAGTGAGAACGGCAATCGCGATACCGACACCTCTCTTCCCCTGCAGCCCCACTGCGTCTGCCAACACGTTGACGGCCTAGCGGAAGGTAGGGTAGGTGGCGGCACCCACACCACCAGTTCCATATATCCCACCGCGGCCCCTTATCCTCGGCTGTCATATCAGAGTCCAAGAAGCAGCCTTGCTTTATGAAACTAAGAAAGGTTATTCCCAGCAAGTAACTGGAGATAGAGAGACAGAAAAGAAGCCACACCCAGCGCAGCAGGAGGAGCTGGAGTTCATATGCCTGGCAGACGGAGCAGCACTAGAGCAAAATCTTAACCGAGAAATTAACATATTTACAGACGGCAGTAAAATTAAAGGGAAAGTTGGGGCGGCATTATCCATTTAGGATGATGCCTTTGAGATCAGTACCCGCAAGCTGAAATTGGCCGATTGGTGCTCTGTGTAACAGGTCGAGTTATTGGCACTTCTTGAGGCTACCGAAAAAGCAAAAATCTTTTGTGACTCCAGGTCTGCACTGGAAACGGTAGTTGGCGTATCTTCCCTCCATCCCTTAGCAGTAAATTCAAAGCTAACATAAAGTTACTACACGCACAAAATAAAATAGTGAAACTTTATTGGATTAAAGCGCACGCGGGGATGGAGGGAAATGAGAGAGCGGACCAGCTAGCAAAGGAAGCAGCACTGCACTCGAAGTGCAGACCTATTTAGGATAACTGCCCCGTTTCATTCGTCAAGCGAGAAATCCGAAAGGACTCTCTTGACGAGTGGAACCGGCGGTATCAGGATGGACACACATCGGCGGTAACCAAAACATATTTTCCGGATGCAAGGGCGGCATACAAGATCGTTAGAGAAATAGCACCAGTGGGAATCATAACTCAAGTGCTGACGGGGCATGGTGAGTTTTCCCAATACTTACATCGATTTAAGTTGAGGGAAAGCCCATCGTGCATATGTGAACCCACAAAAGAGGAGACTCCACTGCACATAATCTTGGAATGCCCAGTTTATGGAAAGCAGAGATTTGATTTAGAACAAAAAATTGGAATTAATCTAACACGAAAAAACCTTAGAAACAATTTTATCGAATTTTTGCACAAATATTTGTAAAAAAGCAATACTTAATTAGGAACAAGTAGGTATAAACTTTGCTGTACCATTGTAATGTTTATTATAACTGCAAACAGCCAAAAACATTGAAATATAGGTATACTTAGTTTTTATTAATTTGTAATTAAGAGCCCTGATCATGTCAGGGATATTTCGCGATATAATAAAAAAAAATCCTCGGATGCAGCGTCGCAAGAGCGGCACTGCAGCCCGCCTAAGTTGCGATACTCCTCATAAGGCATGCAACCTACCGGCCATCCTCTCAGCTGCTTTAGTTAAAAGCGGCTGAAACTCGAGTGCCAGCCTCTAAGCTTCCTTGGGGGAAAAGACCCAAAGAAGAGGGAGGTTTGGAGCGCCGCCTTTTCAGCTGCCTCAGACCTCCCCCACGACAAGGCGGGAATACACGGGGGGGTTGTATATACACTCCAACCGTAACTTAACCAACAAAAGCATTCCTCTAAGGTATTTTGATATTTGTCAGTTAGGTTAGGTTTCGCAGCCGACATAAACATAAGCCAAAATCAAAATACAACGCGGGCGAAGCCGCGGGTAAAAGCTAGTATAGTATAAAACAAAGTCGCTCCCCTGTCTGTCCCTATGTATGCTTATATCTTTAAAACTACGCAACGGATTTTAATGCGATTTTGTTTAATATATAGAGTGATTCAAGATAAAGGTTTATATGTTATACACCTGTGCGAAGCCGGGGCGGGTCGCTAGTCCTACATAATTCAAATACCTCCACATGCAGTCAAGTGTTCTAAGGTGATAATTTACCTCTAACCAAAATAATAATCTGCCAAGTACGAGTCGAACTCGCGCATGAAGGGTACTGTATGGGACTCCCCTTAAATCTTTATTTTATTTTAATTTTATAATTAATTATTGAAGTAAACACACAGTTAAATATTCTGTGAATATTTCTAGCATCTACCTGTCACCATTATTGATAACGATCGAAAAACGGCTAAAAAATCAGGTTTGTTGTATGGGATCCCCCTTAGATATTTATCTTTTTAGTATATTTTGTTGTTATAGCGGCACAGCGGAGTCTTAGTAATTGGGTCCCGTTTTTTCCTTTGGGTACGGAACCCTAAAATACCTAATTTTAAGTAGATATGCGCATCAACATAGCGAGAGATTTTCTAAGATCCCTGGCTACTCCCATGTGTGTCCATCCATCAGCCATAAGATAAGACATCCACTGCTGGACATAGGTTTCTCCTATGGATCTCCAATAAGACCGGTTAGGAGAGGCTTGCATCCATCGCGATTCTGCGGTCCTGATGAGAGGTCATCTGTTTGCCGGGTTCTGTCATCTGTCTGTTGTTTTAACCGTTTAGCCATGTCAGAGACCTTGATGCGGCTCAAAACTCTGACACCAGGTATAGCCACCCGGCCTATACGAACTTACTTTATCTGACTACCTCGTGAGAAGACGGGTATGCTATCCATAGGTATATCCCATGATACGAGTATGAGGTAGGTATAGGAGGCCGTGGTGGTCTAGTGGTAATGACACCCGCCTGACAATCGTGAGGTCGTGGGTTCAAAACCCATGCGCGTACCAATGAATTTCTTGGAATTTATGTACAGAATTTCACACCACTGGCTTTTCGGTGAAGGAAAACATCGTGAGGCAACCTGGATACGTCAGTAGAAGAAATTCGATGGCGTGTGTGAATCCACCAACCCGGACTGGGCCAGCGTGGTGGATATGGCCCAATCACCCTTCGTGGGTAGGCCTACGTCCTGCAGTGGACTATTTAAAAGGCTGGTACAGTACAGGTATATCCCATGGGTACGCTTGCATCAATTTGTCACGCGAGCGCGGAATCTATTGCAGGAAGTTTTTGCGGCACGTTATCGCCAACGCGACAGAAGCTGGCCACTATCACGCACAAAACAATGGAAAACCACTTGACAGATATCAGGCCCAATCGAGATAAGGGAGATAAGGGATCCACTGGTGAAAGCGGTCAACAATAATCTGCCAAGTACGAGTCGGACTCGCGCACGAAGGCTTCCGTACCGTATATTTTGTTTTAATTATTTATTTCTGAAGTGAATATACCTAAAACTTAATATTCTGTGAATTTTTCAAGCAATCTATCTACCTATTGTCGAAAAACGACTAAAAATTCTGGTTTGTTGTATGGGAGCCCCCCTTATACAGGGTTATTCTTATTTCTAATCAATTAACATCCTTTTAGGGGTTTATTCTGTACATCAAAACTAACAACTAATGTTCTACGACATGTAATAATTCTCAAAAAAAATAATAATTGGTGTTCCATAGAAAAATATCGTTCACCCTCGACAAAATGCATGGAACAGCTGTTTTTTTTTAGTTTTAATAAAAGTCGCAGAACAAAAGTTGTTAGTTTTGAAGTTAATTTATTTCTGATTTTTTAGTATTTGTTGTTACAGCGGCAACAGAAATACATCATCTGTGAAAATGTCAACTTTCTAGCTATCACTGTTCATGAGATACAGCCTGATGACAGTCAGACACACAGACGGACAGCGCGGCAGCGGAGCATTAGTAATAGGGTCCCGTTTTTAGCCTTTGGGTACGGAACCATAAACATGGACACATGGTTTAACACGCTGGGTGCAAGTAGTATTCACGGAAATGATATCTAATTACCGTGGTAGTATTCAGGTGGTTTCACTAGGCCAGCGTGCAAAATCTCAATATGTTTGACGTGATAACGTCTTATAAATCCGGCTGCACGCACGAAAAAGGATGACTCATTGTCACGTTCCGCCTGAGCTGAGCAAGCGAGAGCGCGGAATAAGCAGGTATTACCATGACCAATAAAACCATTGTCCGAAGATGTTTTAGAGGCTTTGGCACTAGGTTTCTAAGACTCAAGTTCACCAACACTTGAATACTGTATTTAAACAACGATTAAACATGGGTTTTAGACCCTAGTTTACCAACAGATGTTTAATTTATCAACCGTTGGTTAAGTCTTAAACAGCAATTAATACAGTAATCACACGTTTAACTTAAACAAGCGTTGGCGACCTCACGCATAAATCGTTTTGAAAAAGCCATTTTTTTAGGACTGAAAAAGGTTTATTTCAGATGCATTTGTTTCATTTGAATTGGAAAGTTCCTCGTACTAAATAAATAATGATGTGACAATGGACGGCTTATCTGATGGGAATATTTCGTCGGTAAACAACTTAAAGCATCGGCCTACTTCGGAAATAGAGGAAATTTCCATCGTTTATTATGGTTCCGTACCCAAAGGGAAAAACGGGACCCTATTACTAAGACTTCGATGTCCGTCTGTCTGTCTGTCACCGGGCTGTATCTCATGAACCATGATAGCTAGGCAGCTGAAATTTTTACAGATGATGTATTTCTGTTGCCGCTATAACAACAAATACTATAAATAAAATGAATATTTAAGGGGGGCTCCCATACAACAAACCTGAATTTTTAGACGTTTTTCGCTCTATATTAATAATGGTAACAGGTAGAGGCTTGAAATTTTCACAGAATATTTAATTTTGTATTCACTTCAATGATAAATAATAAAATTAAAACAAAATAAATATTTAAGGGGGGCTCCCATATAGTACGAAACCCTCCGAGCGCGAGTCCGACTCGTACTTGGCCGATTATTCGCTCTATAATAATAATGGTAACAGGTAGATGCTTGAAATTTTCACAGAATATTTAGTTGTATAGTCACTTCAAAAAAAAATATAAATATTTAAAGGGGGCTCCCATACTGTACGGAACCCTCCGTGCGCGAGTCCGACTCGTACTTGGCCGATTATTCATGGAGCTCATGCATTTTGTATTATTTTTTATGGCTGTGTATCCAAAGAGTGGCTGAAGGGACATTGAATAATTATTTTTCGCAAAAAATGGTAAAACCGCCTTCCATCGTGTACAAAATTCGAATATTTTGCTCGAATTGTTTACATTATTGTTGGTTTTAACAAAAACGGCTCAGCCGATTTCTGTAAAATTTAAATGGGAGCACCTCGTGAGTATTCCCTTTCGAACTAAAAAATAATTTTTCGATTCTCGAAATTAGAGAAATTATCGAAAAACATAAACAAAAAAAAATAAAAAAAAACATACATACGAACATAGAACCTCCTCCTTTTTGGAAGTCGGTTAAAAATAGGTAATGATCGTCTTTCACTGAATATACCCAAAAAAATTATAGTAAAGTAAATTAGTATATGCCGGGTGGCTAGCCCTGGTGACAGTTTTTTAAGCCGCCTGAAGGCCTCTGACATGGGTAAACGGTTAAAACACGGGACCGATAATTTAACGTGTCATCCAAGCAACGGTAGCGCTCAGTCGAAAATGTCACCAAAAAATTGATAGAAATCGGTCAAGCTGTTTCGTAGGAGTTTGATAACAAACACTGTGACAACACGACATTTTTATATGTATTATTAGCGACCCGCCTCGGCTTCGCACGGTGTATTATACATTTAAACCTTCCTCTTGAATTACTCTTTCTACTAAAAAAATCCGCATTAAAATCCGTTGCGTAGTTTTAAAGATATAAGCATACATGGGGACAGCGGGAAGCGACTTTGTTTTATACTATGTAGTGATGATGATTTGGGTACTGAACCCTAACAACTTGTACAACATCGAAGTTTTAGTTCCACTATTTAGCCAACCTACGAAAGTACCTACCTATTAGGTTTCATTTAGTATCGATAGGTATTGTTGAAGTGCGTCACGTGGCTGCCACGCCTTTCCCAGTGTCGATATCTAGTACTTATCATTACGACAGTAAAACGTATTGGGCTGTATTGACACTTGACTTATGGTGTGATAAGAGTAGGTACTTGATGACGCAACTCCAATTAATTTAATGGTTCTGAACTTCTGATGCAGAGCATTCTGATTTTGACTGCCTCGGTGGCTCAGTGGTTAGTGACCCTGACTTCTGGGTCAAAGAGGCGTGGGTTCGATCCCCACCCAGGGCAAACATTTGTGTGATGAACATAGGTGTTTGCTCTGTGTCTGGGTGTTATTTAGGTAGAATCTATATAAGTATGTATTTAAAATATGTATATGTAGTATATAAGTCTCCGGCAGCCATATCACAAGCTTTGCTTAGTTTGGGGGTCAGAGACCGTGTGTAAGATGTCCCTAAATATTTATTATTATTATTTATTATAGAGGAGATACTGGATTATTCACATAGGGAATACTAAGACGAAAGGGGATGATTTAGACCATCATTATAAACAACTTTTCATATGGAACTAGACCGGAAATCGCTAAAAATATCAGCTGTTCCACTCATTTTATCGAAGGCATTTTTTTTCTTTTCCGCGCTAAAAATATAAAGTATTTATTCATTTGCAGTAGCCGTCACAAAGTGAAGGAAAATATGAAAAATTGCTAGTAATGGGTAATTCTAACATTCTACTGTTTGCATAAAATAATTCATAGGCATATCGTACGATGAAACTGGGAATGGTATACGTATACATAAACCATGCGTGGTCACGATTGTCAAAAGTTATATTTTTTTTTTAATACAAGCTTTTGATATCCTGGATATCATGAAGCAGCAGAGTGCTAGCCAAGACAAGTAAAACGAGCCCAAACACGACGGGTCTATCTTGTTTAGTACAGGAGTTCCTCTCGCCACCTTCAGACTCCATCATCAGATCAGCTTCCTGGTACCATATTATTGCAATGTCACGCGATTTATACATGCGTGCGAAATTTCAGCTCAATCGCAAACCGGGAAGTTGGTCAAATTTAACTTGCAAGATTCCACCCGAACTTACATACCTACATAGGTACATCCATTGCAAGTTAAATATGTAAAAAATCGGCCAAGTGCGAGTCGGACTCGCGCACGAAGGGTTCCGTACCGTATAGGAGCCCCATTTCTCTTGCCGTTATTAATAGCGAGCAAAAAAACTCCTTAAATCACGTTTGTTGTATGGGAGCCCCCTTTAAATATTTAATTTATTCTATTTTTTGTATTTGTTGTTATAGCGGCAACAGAAATACACCAACTGTGAAAATTTCAGCTGCCTAGCTATCACGGTTCATGAGATACAGCCCGGTGACAGACAGACAGACGGATATCGAAGTCTTAGTAATAAGGTCCCGTTTTTACCCTTTGGGTACGGAACCCTAAAAAGCATGTAAAAAGAGTGTCAAATGTTAGTTCTTTACAATGTGTTTGGTTTGGGACCAAGCGTAATATGAGCCGTGTAATGAGCGCTAGATGTCCGGAGCTGCAGTTGCATAATACTGGAGCGGTGCCAAGTTCAATACCCGTCTAGGCACCCAGACTGTCCGTAGATCCCCGCCCCCGTACTACGAGTATACGTGTTAGTGGAGCTTTGACCGGAATTCAGATAATTTCGGATATTTTTTCTTTCAGAGTTTTTCAAACGTGTAAGACCCTAGTCAGTGGTTAGTATTTTTTTTTGTAAAATTATTTTTTGCAAAAAATAGCATGGCCGACTTCACCCGTGTACAGAATTCGCGATAATTTCGCACGGACCGATGTAGCATTTTTCACATTATTGTTAATTTATCAAAAATGGCTCAGCCGATTTCAATAAAAATTTCAAGGGACTTTTACAATCAAAAAAGAATTATTGAAATCGGACTACTACGAAAAAAATATACGCGACGAAAAAAATGCCTCCTCCGGTTTTGTTCGTCGGTCAAAAAAGAAAACTACGTGAGGCAACCTGCATACGTCCGTAGAAGAAATTCGATAGCGTATGTGAATCAACCAACCCGCACTGGGCCAGCGTGGTAGATTTGGCCCAATCACCCTTAATGGGTGGATAGGCTTTTCTGCAGTGGACTATTAAAAAGCCTGATACAGTACTGAAGGCCTCTGACATGGTTAAACAGTTAAGAAAACCGGGACCCACAATTTAACGTGCCATCCGAGTAAACGGCTCCATCCCACGGTCACCCATCCGAAGTCTGACCGTGCCGGACATTGCTTAAACCTCGTCGATGGCTAAGAAACACCTAGTCAAACTTAAAATATGTATGTGTAGTATCTGGCAGCCATATCACAAGCTATGCTTAGTTAGGGGTCAGAGACCGTGTGTAGATGTCCCATAATATTTATTTATTTTTTATTTTTAACTACGCTACTATTGCTTTCCTTTATCCTCATCGATTTTCCAGTGGGCGCAGGACCTAACGTATCCATTATTTACGAGGCAGTTATGTGGGCGTCGGACTTAAGGGATCCCACTGACGACGATAAGTCTACATGAATGAGTAATGACATATTTATGAAAAACTGTATCAAAGATCAACTACAGGTGCGTTTAGGTAACCTACTGATGAAAAAAAACTGAAGGATAACTGGCACAAGGGAGATGAGGCCTAAACCCAGCAGTGGGACGAGACAGGCTGATGATGATGGAATTAGGATATATAGGACATTGACTATTTGACATCCAAATTGTCACCTCAAATGACACTGACATTTATTTTTTGCTTGTATAGTATGTATTTGGTATTTAATTTGTTCTATTTTTAACCCCCGACGAAAAAGAGGGGTGTTATAAGTTTGACGTGTCTGTTTGTCTGTGTGTCTGTCTGTCTGTCTGTGGCATCATAGCGCCCGAACCACTGAACCGATTTCAGTTTAGTTTTTTTTTGGATGAAAGGAGACTTAATCGAGAGTGTTCTTAGCTATGTTTTATAAAAATTGATTGAGCCGTTTAAGAGTTATGGTGGGTTAAAGTGGGAATGGAAGAACCAAAATTCTACAAATGTGCCCAAAATGGTTGTCAATTGAAAGTTTGTAGTCAAATATTTTTGTGTCGGGGGTTTTTTAATTAGGTATATTATTAATTTGTTGAATCTTGATAATTTTTAGGTGTGTTTTAAAATGAATTTTAATTTTTAAGAAATAATTCTATAATTATAATAAGTACCTATTATTAAAAGTATTGTTATCGGACGTTTTCAAGAACATGTGTCTACGAAATAAAGAGAATTTGACTTTGACGTTCAAACGCCTTCCATTTGGAGGCACCGTGAGTGGGTGCTACAATAGCCGGCTCAAACTTCATTTTTCAAGCAGCAGCTGTTAGTAAACATATCTAAACATGAGTTCGCAGACTTGGAGCGGTTCCGATAAGCTCGAGTTGCGCAATGTTTTGTAAGAATTGTGAGACATGTGCCCAGTCTGGGGTATATTTCGCTTGTTACTCCGCCGTTTGTGACGTAGGTGTCTTGGGGAACGGCTGGGCCGAAAAACTAGAACAACTAACAACAGAATAGGTTTGCATTTGACCACATACTGTCTGATGTTGAGCAGATATGCGGTCTAGGTTACCTAGATCTAGAAGATACCTATTTACTCAGGATTTGAAGACGCCCACGTTGTACTTTAGCGGGAAGACAGACCCAGGCAAAGCGTTCGATATTCTGGCTGTCCGTAAGAGGAATGAGGATTTGAAACGCTTGGCTTGGAAATTTAACTTCCAAGATTTGATTACAGACCGACAGACAGACAACGGAACTAAATAAAAGCTTGTAAAATGATTTCTGTGAATATGGCAAATATGCAAAACAAGCTTCTATACAGATGCATGACTTGTGATAAAATGGAGAATCTACCTCACCGACGGTTAACAGATAGCCATCGCAGGTTTTTATAGAATCCGCCGGCCTTGGGCGTGACTCGGCAGATAGGTGCCACATAAACAACTACTGCTGGATTATCTGCACTGTTTGCCGATTTCATTACATTTCAAGAATTTTTGTGTACATTTCTGTCTAAGAGTAGGTCCTAGGCTATTTTATGTACCCCTAGTAGACCAGGCGGTAAGAGCAAAAAAATTTCGAAAATGTTTGAATTTTCAAAATTTTGGAAGTGCAAGTTCTTAGCGGCGGTGTGCACTTTTTGTGATGGGTAAACAATGTTGAGCTCGCGCCAGGACACATAGCCTGATCGAAAATTCGTAAGACGGCGCAGGGCGCTTGCGTGAGTGTGTGATATTGTATTTTACCACATAAATGTAGTACCTACTTTTTCACTTCTGCCAGCCTTCCCGAAGTGCAATGCATTGTTTTTTAATGAATTTTTGTCGTGATAGCGTCTTAAAAATCGATAAACGCCCGCTGCACGCACGAAAAAGCAGGACTCTTTGTAACGTTCCGCCTGAGCCGAGCGTGCAACAGAGCGCGGAATATGCGATAGAGAGGCGCGATCGGCTTTTTTAAAATGGTCAGTTTGTGACGCATATGACCACAGAAGAGAGAGAAAGTTCTGCTGTTCTGTGCATATGACATTATCACTTAAAACTATCGTCTGTAAACCGACTTTACTGAGAACCAATTGTTTTTTATTACGTTACGAGTACCATGAGGGTGCACAACGATACCCCGAAGTCTGTCAGGGTTCCTAAGTATTTGGCGCGGGGGGAGGGGAAGCTGTGAGGGTGTTTGAATTTGTAATCAAAGTCCTATGTCTCTACACAGGATTTATTACCATAAAGCCCAATTATAGAGGCGTCATCGTAATTATATTAGCTAAATAGCATAGTTCTGTTTCTTTTTCACTTTAGGCATTCGATAGAGAGAACGCTCTTTACGTTGCTATTAAATTTACGCTGGCGCCTCTGTAATCGGGCTTATAGTCCATATAAATTACGTTAGGCTGCATATTTACCAGAGATGCTTGTATTTCCTATATTGTTGCAACCACAAAAGAGAGAATATAGTTCTGCTGTTCTGTGGTTACAACACAGGCTCCTCGGAGACCTAGTGCAGAGTGCAGCGTACTTTGTTTAGCCTAGCGTCTTTTTGGAACAAATAAACTATTATTTTTGTTAACTGTCAAGAGAGTCCAAGAGAGATAAATGTATTTCCGAAGATACACGTACTATAAAAATGCAAAATAACTACAAATGAACAGCTGCTGTGTTTACAAATAAAGCGCCGGTCGCGCGATCATGCCTTCGAGGAATCTGCTAAATGGTTTATTAGAATTTTACTTATTTTTGCTGACAAGTGCGTACCAATGCAGATTTATTAATAAAGCAACAATGAAGCAAGTTATCATTATGTTTATTTTTTTAATGAATCAGCTTCCATTTTATTATTAAACCTATGGAGAGTAAGTGAACAAAATAAAAACAAGCTTTTACTCGCGGTTTTCGGCCGCGTGATAATTTGGTTTTTGTGACATTATAATATTCCATAGGAATATTTTATTTTTCTGGCATAAAAGTATATCACACTATAATTATAAAAAAAAAATTAATTCATATAAGTAAGTATGCGTTTGACTACACACTACGTGATAAAATACCTATGCAGTCTAGGGTGTAACACGCTTACCTAGAAGATACCTATTTACTCGGGAATTGAAGACATCTACATTGTACTTTAGCGGAAAGACAGACCCAGGCAAAGCATTCCACATTCTGGCAGTTCGTATGAGGAATGTGGACTGTGTGTGTGTGGATGTCCACCATAAAAGAGTGGCGCTTTGGTCTCGTCTGTCTAGGTGGGACTATATTGTGCAACCCCTGGGCGCACTCACCGAAGTGTATCCGATAGAAGGCTGATAGACACGCCACGCTACATCGATGCTCGAGACTTTGCAGCTTCGACTTAGTAAAGGTTTCGTTGCCTGTCAGCCTCCTGGGTCGCCTTTCAATGGACCCTAGAGCCTCCAGCTCGTAAAAAATCAAGAAGATCCCTCCTTCTGTGGCTACGTAAAAAGGTAACAAACAAAACTATCTTTATTTTACTTAACACACTTTTGGAACGTATTAGCGAGGGTTACTTTTAAAATAAGCGCTCATATCTTTAAAAGTAAAAAGTTTAAAAGTAAAAGGCTACAAAGCCTTGCTATATCATTGCTGGCTACAGCCGAATTTCATAATTCGGGGGATGTGAATTTAGCTACAAGCTGCGCAATAGCCAATCAGCGTGCCGCTTTATGTGAGCTTCAGTCAGATATTGCGCAGCTTGTAGCTAAATTCACATCCGCCGATTTGTCTGATTCGGCCTGTACACATTTTGTATAATAATTTTAATAGGTATTAAGTATTAAGTAGAACAAAATAAGTTCTGTAAGAGTTCTGTTACTGAGTTTCTGTTGTGTAAGAGCATCCTCTTTAATATTAGTACTTCACTAAGTAGGTCACTACATAGTATAAAACAAATTCGCTTCCCGCTGTCTGTCTGTCCCTATATATGCTTAGATCTTTACTACGCAACGGATTTTGATGTTCTTTTTTAGAGTTCCGGACCCAAAGGGTACAAACGGGACCCTATTTCTAAGACTCCGCTATCTGTCCGTCCGTCTGTCACCAGGCATCTCATGAAACGTGATAGCTAGACAGTTGAAATTTTCACAAATGCTGTAGGTATTACTGTTGCCGCTATAACAGTAAATACTAAAAATAAAATAAATACATATTTAAGCTACCCTTACTATACAACTAACCTGAATTTTTAGCCGTTTTTCGCTCGATATTAATCACGGTAACAGGTAGACGCTTGAACTATTCACAGAATATTTAATTGTATGTTTACTTAAATAATGAACTATTAAATTAAAAATTTAAATAAAATAAATATCTACGGGAGCTTCCATACAGTACGGAACCCTTCATGCGCCAGTCCTACTCGTACTTAGCCGAATATTTTAACACATAAACCTCTTTAATATACCTAATTAAAAAACCCCCGACACAAAAATATTTGACAACAAACTTTCAATTGACAACCATTTTGGACACATTTGTAGAATTTTGGTTCTTCCATCCCCACTTTAACCCACCATAACTCTTAAACGGCTCAATCGATTTTTATAAAACATAGCTAAGAACACTCTCGATTAAGTCTCCTTTCATCCAAAAAAAACTAAACTGAAATCGGTTCAGTGGTTCGGGCGCTATGATGCCATAGACAGACAGACAGACAGACAGACACACAGACAAACAGACACGTCAAACTTATAACACCCCTCTTTTTCGTCGGGGGTTAAAAAAGTGATTCAAGAGGAAGGTTTACATACAGGTCGCGGCATATAAGTCTACCGCTGAGCGAGGTGGAGGGGATGGCTGCGCATGAGTTTAGTATTGCGGTCAACATGCGCAGCCATCCCCTCCACAGTACCCTCAGCGCTAGACTTACGTGCCGCTACTTGTATAATACATGCATCCGTGCGAAGCCGGGGCGGGTCGCTAGTCCTCTATAAATATAAGTACTCGTACTTCACTAAGTAGGACAGTACATTTGACGCAAAGCCTAAGTAATTACTAGGCTAGAATCGTAGGCACTAGGTCACTGTTATTTTTTTGTTCTGGACATAGGAATCAATGGCGAAATACGGGCGAGGACATTTATCGCTAGGTTTTATTCATTGACCGAGGGGACGAAGTGAGAGATAGTCTCAGTTTTGACTTGACAATTTTGCTTTCGTCTTTTTGGATGCTGGTTCTTACATCTTTTACAGGTCATTGACGAAACACGAAACTTGTACCAAACACGAGTCCTATACATTTGGATAGGCATTTGGATCCTATATATTTGGATCCTATACATTTGGATCCTATACATTTGGATCCGATATATTTGGATCCTATACATTTGGACCCTTTACATTTGGATCCTATACATTTAGATATACAGGGTCATAGGTAACACAAAACCTTTTAAGGGCGGGTCTATCTGGATCCTATACATTTGAATCCTATACATTTGGATCCTATATACATATTTGGATCCTATACATTTGAATCCTATACATTTGGATCCTATATACATATTTGGATCCTATACATTTAGATATACAGGGTCATAGGTAACGCAAAACTTTTTAAGGGCGGGTCTAATACATCTAGACAAACAAAGTTTTGTTTTAGGACTTTTGGAAAATCACGAAGAAAAAAACCAGCTTATTCATACAAAAAGTTCGTCAACGCGCGGCAAAAAGTATGGAGAAGCGAATTTTATTTTTTGCGAATGTTTAAAGTCAACTGTTAACCAATTTGAAAAAATATTTTTTAGTTCTAAAGGTTATATTTACTCTCGAGGTGGTCCCATTTAAGTTTTATCGAAATATGCTATGCCGTTTTTGAAATATAAACGATAATGTAAAAATTCTATACATCAATTCGAGTAAACTATTCGAATTTTGTTTCTAATTGAAGACGGTGAGGTAATTTTTTGCGAAATATAATAACTATTTAATTCCCATATTGTAGGGACAGCAGTTTTGTAATTAATGGAATGCAACATAAAGACAAGTTATAGATAACAGAACAATTGTCTGCCCTATGGTGTTATCACAACACCACATGTCATCGTGGCACAATGTCATTAGTTTACATTTTACATACTTACAGGGGACATTACTACACAGTAGATACCTACTAGTCCGAGTTCGGATCGAATCAAAAATGAGGAGATCCGCAGACGATCCAAAGTGACCGACATAGCCCAGCGGATTAGCAAATTAAAGTGGCAATGGGCAGGACACATAGTTCGAGAACGGATGGCCGATGGGGCCGTAAAGTTCTCGAATGGAGACCACGGACCAGCAAGCGCAGCGTAGGACGTCCACCGACTAGGTGGACTGACGATATAATAAAAATCGCAGGAACGCGCTGGATGCAGGCCGCTTCCAACCGGTCTTGTTGGAAATCAATGGGGGAGTCTTATGTCCAGCAGTGGACGTCCTACGGCTGATAGATAGATAGTCTGAGATCCCACCGCAAGAACATCCTGCTCATAGCATATATAGTTCAAACCAATTTTTTACGTAATTATTTGAATAGGAGAATATATTGAAATAGGGTTAGGCTGTCTGTCCCGATGTATGCTTAGATCTTTAAAACTACGAATTTTGATGTGTTTTTTTAATAGATCGAGTACCGTGATTCAAGAGGAAGGTTTATATGTATAATACACCTGTGGAAAGCAGGGGCAGGTCGCTAGTTACAAATATGGAACTATTTTGATTATAAAAAGGGTATCTTTTGCGCCACATCCAGCGCTCGAAGAGTTGATGCATTTCTGCACAACCAATAAGCTAGAATGTATAGTAGGATGCGATTCAAACGCCCACTGCACTGTTTGGGGTTGCACCAACACCAATGAGAGAGGAAACGATGTGCTTGACTTCATCCTCAGGCATAATTTGAACCTTCTAAACAACGGCACTGAGCCCACATTTGTAACATCTTGGGCTAGGACAATTATAGATATCACGTTGGTTACAAATGATATCTCTAAAATAATAAATAATTGGCGCGTAGCGACTGATGAATACTCTGGTTCGGACCATAGATGGATAAGATTTAGTTTAACCACTGGCAAACACGAACCACGATCTTACAGAAATCCAAAAAAGACCGACATACCAGCCTTTAGAGATGCACTTGAAAAGGCTATGTCAGAGACACCAAAATTTGATTTAAAAGCGGAACTATCGCCGCAGGAAATAGAGACCACGACGGAAGCCTTGGTACACGCTCTGAAAGAAAGCTATGAAAAAGCTTGCCCATTAAAAAAGGAAAACTATAGCTCAATTCCTAAAAAAGACAGATGGTGGAATAAAGACCTGACTAAGCTCAGAAAAAGGGTCAGACATCATTTCAATAGGGCCATGAACACCGACGCACAGACGGACTGGCAAGATTACAGAAAAATGCGCCACCGATTCAAGGTGGAGGTCAAAAAGAGCCAAAAGAACTCGTGGAAAAAGTATAGCAACTCTATACAATCTGAGAGCGAAACTGCACGTTTAAGAAAAATTATAACTAGTGACTCACAAATAAAACTAGGTACTCTGAAAAAGGCTGATGGCACCTACACAGCTTCAGAACAAGAGCAATTTGAATTGCTATTACATACGCACTTTCCAGACTGTCAACTAAACGACACAGACGGATGGGTACCACACATACCACAAAAACCTGATAAGGAAGACTGGGATTTTGCCGACTCTATTGTCACGGAAGAGAACCTTCTTTGGGCAATAAGCACTTTTCAGCCGCACAAGGCCCCCGGACTGGATGACATATTTCCAGCTCTCCTCCAATGGGGCCTAAGCTCGATTAAAATTCACCTCATCGCCATATTTAGATCTTGCATGGCATGGAGGTATATACCTAAAGCCTGGAGAGAAGTGAAAGTGGTGTTTTTACCGAAACCAGGAAAAACCGACTACACTAACCCAAAGTCGTTCAGACCAATAAGCCTCAGCTCTTTCCTATTGAAAACACTGGAAAGACTCTGTGATAAGCATATCAGATGTGGACCACTGGCAGACAATCCAGTCCACAATAATCAACATGCCTATCAATCGGGCAAATCGACGGAGACTGCTCTCCATCAAGTGGTGTATAAAATAGAATCCGCTTTGGAGAGCAAGCAATCATGTTTGGCTACCTTCATTGACATTGAAGGGGCATTTGACAAAACTACGTTCCCTAGTATTGAAGAAGGTCTGAAAAAGCAGGGAGTAGATAACAGAGTAAATGGTTGGATAACCACAATGCTCGCAAATAGAACAGCCAACATTGAAACGGCAGGCGCCACGCGCTGTCGAGTCACTAAGGGCTGTCCACAAGGAGGGGTCATGTCACCTTTACTTTGGGTAGTAGTGGTAGACGAGCTTATCGTACTCCTCAATAAAGAAGGCATTGTCACTGTGGCATATGCTGATGACCTGGTAATCATGGTATCTGGACTCTTTGAGTCGACTCTGTGTGAGAAGATGCAGAAAGCACTCAAAGTAGTTGAAAAATGGTGTGAACGCCACGGCCTCTCTGTTAATCCGCAAAAAACAGAGTTAGTGCTATTCACACGAAAAACAAAGAAAACCGACTTGAAAACTCCTTCGCTATTCGGTACCAAATTAACATTAAGCAAGGAAGTGAAATATCTAGGAATCTGGCTAGACAGTAAACTTCTGTGGGGAAAACATCTTGAGTATGTCACCACGAAGGCAACAAACATTTTATGGCAGTGCACTAGAGCGGTGGGAAAGGACTGGGGTCTGAAGCCAAAGCTCTGTCACTGGCTATATACTGTTATAGTGCGACCGGTCTTCACGTACGGCTGCGTAGTGTGGTGGACACGTACGAACCTAGCTACTGTAAAAGCAAATCTACAACAAACGCAACGACTTGCGTGCACGCTAATCAGCGGATGTATGAAAAAATACACCGTCAGCTGCACTTGAAATTATTCTTGGGCTTACACCACTGCATCTGCACATTCAGCAGGAAGCGATGGCTTCAGCTCTACGAATAAAATCTACAAATCAGTGGAAGAGTATGGGTGCAACGACTAACCACTGCAGAATAATCGATCGGGCGACAGGAATAATCCCTGAAGCTAAGAGTGGTACGGACAGGATAGCCAAAACGCACCTGGACTGTAAAAAGTATGATCTGATCATAGAGGATGACACATCAGACAGTGTAACGCCGTCTTGGAATATATACACGGATGGTGCAAAAAATAAGGAAGGGACTGGCTGTGGCTATTACTCGCCGGAGCTTGGGCTCAAGGAGTCTCTTGCCCTGAGCAAAACCACAACGGCCTTGCAGGCGGAAGCCATGGGCCTATTACTGGCCGCAAAAGCCCTGGAGCCACTAAGTGAGCTTCTGGTATCTCCTGGAAAAGGTGACTCCAAGGAAGTGATCATGTTTACGGTTGACAGTGCAGCCACAATCTACGCACTCAGGAGACCTATAACAAGGTCCAGGGTAATAGCTGAGTGCCATACAGCACTCCAAAGTATTTCAAATAAACACAGAATCATTGTACGTTGGACAAAAAGTCACGGTTTATGTCCGGGTAACAACATAGCAGACACCCTTGCCAAAGAGGGCACGAGAAAACAGGCGGAGGACAAAGCAGCTAGACACTGCAAACCGACAGCAGTGGAAGTACGTGATCTACTGCGCCGTCATACTGAAAAAGAACAACAAAATATGTGGGACAAGAGGGAGGATTGCAGGCATGCCAAAGCTGCTTTCCCAGCCCTGAACAGAAACATAACAAACGATCTATTGAAGTTGCAGCGACAAGACCTCCGACTTATGGTAGGGCTCATTACTGGTCACTGCAACTTGAATAGTCACATGTATAAACTGGGAGCCACCGACAGCCCACTCTGTCGTGGTTGCCTGCAGGAGAATGAAACGGTAGAGCATGTTTTGTGGCATTGCAAGGCCACGGCAGAAACTAGAATCGCTTGCGGGTTGCATGACGCTACTATTGCTTTATCATCAGCATCGACATCATCATCCTCATCGCTATCTGGTACGCCATCCAAGCCACTGGAGCAGTTATGCCAGCGGCCCAGAGCCACGCTCCGTTATTTTAAGGAGCTGGGCTGGCTCGGGTAGACGCTGGAGGGGGAAATGCACAAAACACCCCATGCGGGACGTCAGTGCAGGACTTATCGCCCCTACATCGAATAAGAATAAGAAGGGTATCTTTGCTAATATTATAAATCCGAAAGTGTGCTTGTTGGTTTACTGGTTTGTTTCTCTTTCACGCCGCAATGGATTGACTTGTATTTTGGCATTGACTTATTCGAAAGACTAGGAGAGACATAGGCCACTTTTTATCCATCCCAATCCCATGAAAATCAAAATACCATGTGGGTAAAAGCTCATATCATTTTCAAATGTCTTTCTGAATGTCTGGTGGATGCGACGCATGACCAAAATGCTGGTGTTTATTTGGCTCAACGCAGCCAGCATGCTGGGCATGCTGCCAACTGGCAGTGGGCTTGAGCATTTGGATTATCTTTAGACCTTCAAAGGTCTGTGGATGATCCAATGATTTTTATGTAGTAGTAGTGTAGTTTTGTGGTAAATAAAATGGTTTTGAATAAAAGCCTAGGCTAATTGTTATGACATCCAATTTACACTGCCTTTCTGTGAGGAAACTATTTCTAAATCATATAAAAATTGATGTTTCTTTAAAAAAATCCCAATCCCATGAAAATTAAAATACACATGGGTAAAAGCTATTTTTGAACAAGCCTAGGCTAATTGTTTTGACATCTAGCTAAAACTGCCTTTCTGTGAGAAAACTATTTCTAAATGCTATAAAATTGATGTTTCTCTAATAAAACAAATCTTTACTGGGATGGGTTCTAGTATCATTTACCTAAGTAGTTAAGTTAACAATTGGTAATAAACAGTAAAAATATCACACTCCTTTCTCAGCATGACATTCATCTCACATTATTATTACATCTAATAATCATATTAGCAAGTATCTGCGAAAACTAGTGTGTAAAATGTGTACTTACCATACAGAACAGTCAGTTTTCTGCATATATGCGGCATTTACCACGAAATTATGAGTTGCAGTCAGTATAACACAGTAAACATAAAACAACACTATTTTTGGGATGGAACAGATATTAAAGACTATTGTATTACATAAAACGAGCTTGCGGCAAAGTTAACGAACGAAAAAAAGCGGTATATAGTGTCGTAGATCAATAAAATCACACAATATGACCGAGATAAATAAATCATCTTACTGCCATGACCTGTATTGATTTTCTAGAACTTGCCGCTGAACCACTCGTTTGAACAAGGTTGTACGTCAAAATGATGAAATAGAGTAAATGTTAATCACGATTACGGTGCCGTTTAAGCCTTAATTATTCAGAAAATAATGAAACTTACCGATGATTTCTGGTGAAGGAAAACTGCATCACTGATTGAGGCCGGAACAAAACGATTCAGCAGCTTTGTGATAGGAACAGATGAAACTAAATAATTTGGATGCTAATAGCTCGAAATAGCAACGATTGAACAATCTAACGTGGTAACTTCAGCAAATAAATTAACCTGCACTTTCCGCGAACTCCGCGAAGCAAGTTTATTTCAGGAATTAAGTTCACTTTCTGTCCACTTGGCGCTACTGAGCACGTAAATGTTTTTGACAATTTGACATTCAAAAAACTTTTATAGCTGCGTTCGTAAAAAGTAATTCAGCAGCCATATTCTCGTTTCCGAACTCACTTCCGAATCGAGATCTACATTTTCCGTCGGATACGGATTCGCTTCCGAAGGAGCCGTGAAACTGCATTCTAGAATCCGTTCGGAATGAACTTCGGCATTCTTCGGGGTTTTCCGATTGAAATACCATAATCAAGGTATACATTATATCGAGGAAACATTTACAGAGAATGATTCGTATTGGTAGAAAAAAGAGACTATGGTAGAAATTTAAATGTATGGAATTGTAGTCAATTGCAACCATCAATTATCAAAGTACATGATCTTTTACATAAAGCAGACGTCTATGAATATATAAATTTATGAATATTTCACATAAGCGACGTTTAAGATTACTTGCGTCGACTGCATTTTGCGGGAACATACTTCGTAAACAAAAACATGGTGTTTTATAACTGTCATTGTCATTTCCAGTTTTCAGTTGCAGTCTTCTTCTTCTTCTTTTATGTTTTGGCGTCGCATAATTGTACATTTGTCAAGTATTTAGTTTTAATATTTTTTTGATATTTCATCAAAATAGTCACTGTCGTAGTCACGTCATAGTCCAATAAAGTCGCGGTTAATTCCAAACATAGTTCAAGTCACACCTCAGTAAAGCAGTGGGAACTTTACTAGAGGCGTCTATGGAGTATTGGTAACAACACGGAACAACATGATACGTCACATTATATCACTTGCCTACACTCATGCACGTAAATCAGCTCATGATCAACGAAATACCACAATTTTTCACTAATTATCGCTGATAAAAACACAAGTTTAACAAAATACATAATACAATGAGGCGACATGATTTTTCCGCGTTCCCGCCAAAACTCCACAGCAGTTGCAGTCTTAGAATACCTATATAAGGTTGCAGTTGACTTTTGTTTACGTTTCTATACCTTTCTTTTGTTTACCTACTTGCGTGCGTTAAAGATATTGGCGAAATTGTGAAAACTTATATTGAAATTGTGTAACAACCTCGCAAAAGCCAAAAAACAAGAATTGAATTGAGTTAAGTAAAATAATAAAAATGAACACAGTAGGTAAGTATAATTACTTAAAGTAGTTTTGCCTGTTTAATTTATTTGGATTCATATTATTTTATTATTGTGTAGCATCTAATAATATCATAGTTCCCTATGATTCCTAGAGGACAAGGGTGTCATTAGAACAGCGGGAGAGAATGCTGGAATAGGTACATGATGGGGCACGACGACTTGGCCCGTGGTCGAGTCGCCGGTGCCGACGCTTCAAGAAGGAAAGCATTATTGATAAAAAACCTGGAAAAAACGGCTGAAAAGGCCTCAAAAAGTACTTTTTATGTTGCACTCACAGTTATCGGAATGCTTTCCGAGAGCAATTAGCTGTCGGGAACTTTTCCGACAAAAATCAGCTGATGCAGTCTGAGTTCTCGAATTGAAATGTCAAACGATCTCGAATTCGGAAACGAGAATCGCTGAAATGAAATTCGTGTCGGGAACGTTCCCGAATTCGATGCCACTGCCTTGAGAATAACCCTGCAGTAGAGTATACGCTGCAAGTTGGCGAAGAAATCTAAAAAAAAAATATTGCGTCTGTGTCGGACAGGCTTTTAAAAAAGGTTTTTATGCTTTAAATCGATATTTTTTTTTGGAACAAATTGTTAATTGTCAATGTCAAAACCTCAAAAGTAAAAACTGAATTTCTTTAGAATTTCTGACTTGTTTTGGTTTTTTGATTTGGAGTGAACTTGTTCTCTTATTGGTTTGTGTTGGAGTGGAGCAGAAACAGTACTGTTAATAATTTATCGATTTTAACACTGTTTATTTATTTTCGAGGTGACTTCAATAAAATTCTTTATTCTTATGCAGAACTATGAACGCCCGAACATCTCGCATCGCTCGAGAAATTAAAAACTTCGAAACCAAGCCGCCGTGGGGAATAACGTGCCGCCCCGAAAAAGAAGATACCATTGACGTGTTGCTGGTCACGTTACTCGGTCCTAAGGGCTCTCCATATGAAAATGGGACATTTAATGTGGTGGTTACAATCCCTCAAAGGTACCCGTTTGAACCGCCGCTTGTGAAATTCACGACGCCGGTTTACCACCCAAATATTGACAAAGGTAAGTTTTCTAGCTAAACAAACCTTGCCTTGGTTGTTGCTTCTATCAGGCATGATTCTATGACTTTTATTAGGTTGTCTCTTTAAATGTAGAAATTCTTATTCGATGTAGGGGCGATAAGTCCTGCACTGATGTCCCGCATGAGGCGTTTTGTGCATTTCCCCCTCCAGGGTCTACCTGAACCAGCCGAGCTCCTTAAAGTAGGGAAGCGTGGCTCTGGGCCGCTGACATAACTGCTTCAGTGGCTTAGATGGTGAATAAGATGACGATGATGTGGATGACAATGCTAATTCAGAAGCGTCATGCAATCCGTTAGCTATTCTATAATCCTACCGCTTAACTAGGTCCTCGCCTGTGTACAGGGAAGCCGGGGCAGACGACAAAGGGGACTAAGACAGGTGCGGGCGCGCCGGGAGTCCTCCAGTAGGATTATAGTTTCTTCTGTGGCCACAAAACATGCTCCATGCTCCTACATGTAGACAGACATATTATTATTATACTTCACCAAAACCTAAATGACTCCAGGGCTAAGTTTTTATAAATTTTCTTGGATTTTTTAGATCATATTCCTTGTTACAAACAAATGACACAAGATCAAATAAAATGTGAGTCCCAGGAAGAGGCCTATGCCGGAAGGCAAGCTGAAGGTTGAAAAATATAGATTTAACTATTAGAGTTTGACTTTAACTTTGAGTTACTGAAGTCACTGACAAAAACTAATGTTAATAAGTAAATGAAAACTAATAATCCTTACATAGTATAAAATAAAGTCGCTATTTTCGTTTGTTTGTTTGTTTGTATGCTTAAATCTTTAAAACTATGCAACGGATTTTGATGCGGTTTTTTTTAATGGATAGAGTGATTCAAGAGGAAGGTTTATATGTATAAAAATTCCCGAAATTCCCACGGGAACGGGCACAACGCGGGTAAAACCGCGGGGCGCTGCTAGTATATCATAAAGGCAAAAAAATGAAATTAATTAAACATGACATCGCATGATAGAATTTAAAAAAAAATGGAAAAAGTATGATATACTTTTGGAGCAAAGTACTTTTTTTTCCATTTTCTTTTATATACGTAATAATCATAAATGACAAAAACTTGATATCACATGTAATAAAAAAAATTACATTCAGCAAATAAAAAAATCCTTGTTACAGGAGGTAGAATCTGCATGGACATGTTGAAAATGCCGCCCAAAGGTGCCTGGCTGCCAACTATCACACTCGAAACCCTCCTAGTCTCGCTACAGACTCTCTTGGCAAACCCTAACCCTGATGACCCATTAATGATGGACATAGCTAACGAATATAAGTATAATATTGACCAGTACTTAGAGAATGCTAAGAGGCACACAGCAAGACATGCTATTCGATAGGAACTATCTGATGGAGATTGTTATAAGACTTGATAATAGCATTTGATGCTAATGATTCTCATTTTTTGCCACTCGGCCTTTTGACTTCGGGAAAATCCTTGATGTATAACACCACACACCCTTGGATATTTATGTGGGAGTTCCATTGACAGGGCATAGACTATCTTACTCAAGGAGATTATTATAAGACTTAATTAAAGTAATTGATTTGTACTAATTAATTTAAAAAAATTGCCATTTGGCCACTCCATCCCGGGAGGTAGGGTGGTTATGTTGGGAGTTCTACCAACTGGTTGGTGTACCCAATAAAAATGGAGTGGTTCTGCCTGGCTGTGCCAGAGATGAGGGGATACTTTGCACTCATCTGAGACTGTACCTGCCCCTTGGCATGCCCCAAAAACCTTACTCAAAGGTCTATAAGTGTATAATTCCATAAATGTATAAATTTATAAGCAACAGCATGCCACAACAGACTATAGTTTCATAGAGCGAAACACCTTCCTTCCACTCGACACCACCAAAACGACACCATCCGTGGTGTCGTATGGAATGTCTAGTCCATACGACACCACCCTAGTGATGTCCAGAAACGCGTGTTTTTGACTAACAGCTCCCAGTTCATTAAAATAAATAAATAAATATCAGACAACATCACATACATTGATCCGACCCCAAAGTTATTATTTCAAGTTATCTATAGTTAAACGATAATCAATAAAACAGAGTTTATGAAATATTATTTTTTTATTTCAGTGAAGTAAGTAGTTATGTAGGTATTAAACAAAAATAAATAAAAACTTCATTTGATAAATATAAACTTTATCAAATGACATACCTCATTAATGAAACTGCTTGAACTTAATTGTAGTTTTCATATCAACAACTTTGTATGTAGGTAACCTCACTATTAGTCGGTGGTGTCGTATGGACTAGTGAATCCATACGACATCACCGATGGTGTCGTTTTGGTGGTGTCGAGTGGAAGGAAGGGCGAAACATACCGCCACACAGAAAGCAAATACAGATTTCATGGAAACAGAAATCAGTAGTGTCAAGTTTCTCTGTAGTCTGCTGCTGTAGCATGTGTTCAGCCTCAGATTTGTATCAAATTTTTGTGGTATTTACCTAATATCTTTTTGTGATAATTCTTGTAACTAGTTATAAGGAAATTAAAATTATCAGCTACTTTCTGTATTTACAATGTTTTATTGTTCCATATTTATATACAGCAGAGTCTTTATTATTTTTATTTATAGCCTTATTTATATTATATATTATATTATACAGTAGATTGAGGTTATAGCAGAGACCATGGGACTCCCTGTAAGTGCAAAACCATAATGCGAAGAAGCACATCATACAGGAGTATTTACTATACCTACTTACTCTTTAATGACAAATTTCATCTCGAAGTTGTAAGTTAAACTATATTAGGCCCAATTATGAATGCGCCATATCGTTAACTTAATAGCTACGTAAAAAGTGTTCTCTCTATCAAATGCCGAAAGTGAAAAAGAAATAGAAAGAGTCTAATTAGCTATTACAACTACGATGGTGCGTTCATAATTGGGCCTATTGTGTGGCCATGTCTATGTGTGATGTTTTTATTTACACTATAAGCCCGATTACAGAGGCGCCAGCGTAAATTTAATAGCAACAAAAAGCCTTCTATGTATCGAATGCCTAAAGTAAAAAAGAAACAGAACTATGATATTTAGCTCATATAATTAAGATGGCGCCTCTGTAATCGGGCTTTATAGTTATTTAAATTTTATAATACTTTTTACCTCCACTCATAGTAATCTCAGAAATCAGAAGTCTTTAGGATTGTGATTTGATTGATAGTAATTTGTGACAAGTACAATAGTTCAAGTTCAACATTTTTAGGATTCAACATTTTGTGAATTCAACAACATGAGCCGGAGCATAGTGAATAACATAGATCAGTTTCTGTTGGAGGTTTAGTTATTATGTGTCTCAATTAGGTTTAATAGATCAGGCTTCCAAATGCAACTATACCACATTTTCATAAACCGTATTTCATTAAATTAAAAATACTAACAGTGATTTCAATATATATCCTTGAAGCGTGCAAATTTGTAAAAAAATACCCCCATTTTTTTACAAAACTATCCAGTACACGTGTCCATCCTGCCAGATCCCAATATAAACATAATTTGACTTTACCCCACTCAAAATTTTCAATACACAGCTCTGGGCCAAGCTCGATGGCCGTCAAAATATTTAATAAACTTCCGGTTGATATTAAGGAAATTGAAGACGAGGTCGATTTCGCAAAAGTATTGAAGGAACTACTTACTTGTCAAGAAATGCTATTATTCATTACTAACTCATTCAATGCCACCCCTATATGCGAGTAGCTCCCAGCGATGCCGCCGTATACACAACGTGAGCACGCTAGACGTGCTCTCGGCATTACAAGATGAAATTACATGGACACGCTAGAGGTGTTCACCGGCACTATATGAAGGTAAAATCATAAACATTTATTTTACAGCTTTAATTGTGCTTTTTAGTTAGTCTTTCTTGGTCTACATAAGAGATACAGTGTTTCTGCAAGTCCCTGTTTTTTTAAAACTTCGGTTATGGCACGAAATAGATTTCACGGTAAGAATTTATCGTAATTTTCCCTGTTATTCTCAAACTTTAAAAAAAAAACAAATTAAATTTTAAGATTTTCTTTACAGAAAAGACGAAATATGTGCCTGAAACAGAGGAATATGACGATGATTTGACGCAAGCAGATAGCCCCCCACCAAATAAACGTCCAAATCTAGAACGTGAGTAATGTAGATAAAGGTCTCTTTATCTTTTTCAAGTACATTTATTTATATAACTTTTATAAAAGTTTTTTTTTCTTTTAATACTTTATGTATGTATATAATGTTTCTATTTTCAATAATTAAACATACAACTTTTTTGAGATTTTTTAGGAAAATGTTCTGAACAATCAACAATTTTTTTTATTAAAGAACAAAGGCTAAATCTAATACATACTTTTATGGCAGTAAAGTGTTCTTAGATCATAATATTGCTAGTAATTTGGCCTGGTTTCCTAAGCTTACTAGTCCAAAATACTTTTATTTCATCATCATCATTTCAGCCATGGGACGTCCACGGCTGGATATAGGCTTCCCCTAAAGATCTCCAATAAGACTATTATTTGCGACTCCAAAAATAATTCTTATTAGACCTTAACGTTTATTGCTTGTACAAATAAACATTAAAGCCAAGTTTTTAATTTTCCTTTTATAAAGAAAAAAAATATTACACAAGTTTTCAAACTTATTTCACCATAATTATAACATAATAAAAATGTATATAATGTACATTAATAACTATGTAAACTTACACCGAAAATTGGTTAGAACGAAATCTAGTAAGTAGTTTTTTTAATCCATCATAAATCGTAAATTACGAAAACTTTCATGGACAAGTCCAAGAAGATTTGGCTGATTCCACTTGACCGATTTTTTAACACAAAATCCGCAAGTGCTATGTTTAAAAAATCTGTTAATTATGATATTTCAGTATCTGTATCAGCCTTTTTAATAGTCCACTGCAGGACGTAGGCCTACCCATGAAGAGTGTTTGGGCCATATCCACCACGCTGGCCCAGTGCGGGTTGGTGGATTCACATACGCCGTCGAATTCCTTCTAAGGACGTATGCAGGTTGCCTCACGATGTTTTCCTTCACCGAAAAGCCAATGGTGTGAAATTCCGTACATAAGTTCCAAAGAAACTCATTCTACCTATTTCTATTTCAGTATCTACCTATATTCAAACTTAATATAATTTTTTACCCTGATTTTTTTGTGATGTACAAACGTTTTTTACAGAATACATCAATCACTCTTTTGATGATTCTCAAGAAATATTTACGGAGCCACAAAATGAATATTCGCCTCTTCACGGATTACCCAGCTCCCAAAAATGGACAGTGAACATGACAGACGATGTTGCTGAATACCATAAAGAAGAGACGAGCACTATGACTGGCGACAGGTCCATACATAATAAATATAAAGAAGTTGGCACTATGACCGAATCGGAGCGTACATGTACCAACAATGCTAGCATGGAAAGCCAATGCAATGAGTTTTTTGGAAAAGTCGTGGCTTGTGAATTAGGAAAATATCACGGTCAAGCTCGATATAATAAAATGAAAGCAATACTTGATATTTTTAAAGATTGTTAAAAGTTACAAATAATCTTTAAAAATATCTAGTATTGCCAAATATCATTAAAAGTTACTTTTAACAATCTTTAATAATATTACTCGATTAAAAGGTTTTAAGCCAAAATAGTTTAGGTAAGAGTTGTTTTTTGTAATTGAAACAAAAAGACTGATTTGCTGATCAAAAAGTATATTTATTTAAAAAAAACACTCATTTAAATCATCTATAGTATTCCTATGTAATTTAGATTAAATTTAAGCTTAGATTCTATGTGTGTAATACTCTATAAGTACTATGTATTATTATTTTTAATAGTTATGATACACTCTGAAGCATTCTATGCACAAGCCTGGCTGTTGTGGGCAGGTATCGCAAGCAACAGTCACCATCACTCTATCTTTTTTAGTGTTCCAGCAATGTTTGCATCTTCTTCTTTTAGTTCTGCCTTTACTATCTTTTTGTAATGCCATTAGGCAATGAACACTTTGATTTTTAATTTTTTGTAGCGGATCAATATATGGCTCTACAATTGATTTGATGACACTTAATCTAAAATCATACAAAGTTGATTTGTGGGTTGAGAAGTTATTGTACAGGAAATAGGCATTGATCATTATTACCTGCATAATATGAATGATGACTTTTTTGTACCATCTAAGAGACTTATGCTCACACGAATAATATGCCAACATTTGGTCATGCCGATCAATCGCATTCATATTTTTGTTGTAATGTATTATCATTTGCGGTTTTTCTTTTTTTTGCCCCCTGCGATTGGTAAAAATATTTAAATTTCCATTATATTTACTTGATATAGCTAGAACTTCCCTTTGGTCCAACCATTTTATTATACACACATTGTTTTTGTGTACAATACACAATTCGCCTTTTTTTAACTTGGCTTTTAACATTGCTTTTGGGTTATTTTTTCTAAATTTTCTAAGTGTGCCTGTACAGTATGTATTATTCCTATATAAATCTTCCGTCAATTCAATACTTGTATAAAAATTATCCAAAAATAGATGGTGGCCTTTATTTAAATATTCATCCATTAAATGCATAACTACTTTTTTGACGTGGTTTGTTCCTCCCACAATAGCGTCAGATGCACCGCCGTACAAGTGGAGTTTTAATACTACCCCTAACTGGTCAGCCAATGCATAGAACTTCAGACCGTACTTATGTTTTTTTCCTTTCATGTATTGCCTAAAGCGTAATCTGCCTCTCCATAGCATCATAGATTCGTCGATCACTATATTACTTGTCGGGTAATATAACTCCGACATTCTTTTGTTAAAAAATAATATTATGTTTTTAATCTTATCGAAACTCGATGTTGCTTCTTCTAAGCTAGTGCATAACATTCTTAATATCAGTAAAAACGTATTTCTTGACATTGCCTTAGAAAATAAATATTGATTAAAGAATATGTCCTTTTTCCAATAATCGGAAATTCTATTAAGTTTTATGAAACCCATATGAAAAAGTAGACCAAAAAACAGTTTTAACTCGTCGCACGTTATTGGTTTCCACAAGCTACTTCTACTTTTCGGGGCGCGTGCGGACGTTTTCTCTCGTGCCCCGTAATTGTTCGTGCAGTCTGTTAGTAACTGGAGCAACTCCGAGTTGCATATAGCATCAAAATAGCCAATAGGCGTATCGGCGACTTCTTCTTTGAGACCTGGAGTCTGTGTGAATGGTAAGTCCGGGTAGTCGGCAGGATTTCCTGGGCACCATTCGTGATCGGGTATAGCTGATTCTGCAGGTATATCAATATTCTCCAGCTCCGGTTCTGGTTCGGAATCATCACTATCCATTTCATCTAGAATATTTCCATTTAATATACCATACAGCTCAGCGTCAGACAAAAGCGGAGTTGCTTCATTTCTTGGAGGAGATGATTCCAGAGCTACCATGGCTCCTAAAGTTTCTTCTATGTCGAGAAAAACCAAATTTGGGTCTTCCCAAGAGCACGATGGCGTTGAATAATCCATAGGGTCCATGACCTAAAGCGTAAAATTAATGTTTAAAATATCGATCGATCGGCACTAAGCACACAAAAAACTACAAAATTGCATATACAGTAATACCACAAACTTATGAAACCTGTTGATTTAGGTTCTGAAAGTTAACAGGTTAGGAGCAAAACACAATACTTAATAATTAATTTAAATGTGTAATTAAACGACGGGCATTAAGTGCACATTATTCCTATGAATTTCCTTATGAACATTAAACATGTTGAAGTACTCGTCTGAAAGCGAGCGCCTCCCGGCACTTGTCGGTGCCGTGCGGTAACTATTAGGCATTGGATTAACGATTAACGGACTTCTGTATCTTTGCGGAAGTTAACATCTTTAAAAGTTAGTAAAAATGTTGACTTCGGATTAACGAGTGCCCACCTACGCTTATGTGATAAGTGGAACGGAGCGCTTTCCATATAAGTCGAATTCACGGAAGGGTGCAATTTTTCATATACATATAAGGTATGTTTAATTGTGACTGGAGACTAAGTATAACAATGATTTAGAAAATTAATGTGTGAAAACTAATTGTAGATAATATGACAAACTAGGTATACATAGAAACTCGATTAACCAGGCAAATTGTTGTCAGTAGGCATCCAGATAATCGAATGTGTGAATAAAACTTTTTCGGTTTTCATGTGTAGTTTTATGTCTTTATTAGATTTTAAAACAAGAACACATCAACGAAAATCAATGTATATGAAAAAATTATATCATTTTCTAACACACGATATACATATGCACGTATTTATGTATGTGCAATTGTACATCGTAGTTTTATGCCCTGGAGATAAATTCTCTCGTCCAGAAGCTAAAAAAGTTAATTTTTCAGACATAGGTCGCGGTTGGTAGTCCGGATAATTGCGCAATCGTATAACTAAGGGTCGGATAATAGAGTTTCTACTGAATTATAAACTGTTTAAACACAATTGGAAGTTGTTTTGATGTAACTCAAAGTTGTAAGAAGGTTTAATAAAATGTCACTAGTCAATGTTTTTTTCTTCTACGTAATATTGTAATTGAATTAATAAAAAAACTTTTCAGTTAAAAACGTGTAAGTAACAAAAAAAAAATCGTGTAACTCCGAATGCGCGTTTGTCGAAGTAGCTTAAGTCGGGGTATTACTGTATTTTATAGTAATTGTAAGGATTAATTAATATCACTTACCACTGATGCACTGCTTTGGTCCGCTAAGGGTAGCCGTCGAGGTGAAGGCGATCACAAAAGTCCGTTAACACAAGCCGGGGTCGTCGTAAGAGCAATCAAATACAGTCCAAGAACACTAGCCGGGGTCGTCACAAGAACAATCAAACAAGTCCGAAACAGTAGCTGGGGTCACAGAGGGAGCAATCTAACAAATCACTAAATGTGAGAAAGCGGGAGAAGCTTGCGATGTCGAACACTTCGAACACTGCAATGATGGCTCCTATGCAAAATTGTGTAATCCAACCAATATCTGTCTCAGTTATCCTTAAGGTGCAAAACAAAGATCAATGACAAGTCTCTTTTTTATCAGCGCTTTTGTTTAGCGGTTATAAACAATAGTGCTAGCTGTAACGGTTCAAAATTTCTTTTGCAACTATGCATAAGAAATTTTGAACCGTAAGTTCTTCCGATAGCGCTTAAAATGGCTTGTACGCAGAATAAAGTTTGAAGCAGCGATTTTGTCGGTAATAACTAACTGATGCCATTATTACCTATGGCGGCCTTTTTGCCACGTGAATTCTTAGAAATATTCATATTAGATAAGTTTGAGCCGGTGATTTTGTCGGTAATTTTATCTAACAAATGCCATTGTTACTTATGTCGGTATTTTTGCCAAGTGCATTCTTAGAAATACATTTACATTGTACGGATAGGTACAATTCGGGGAGTGTGCACTGTGCATCAGAGCTTCATGATCAAATTCCGTCTAGTCCTTTGTTTTACCGGATCGCCAGGATCAATAAAAAGCGATTTTATAGTAGATGATTAGCTACCAATGATTAGAACAAAACGTTTTGGTTTCACTTTTATTGTACGAACGGGTGCGGGAACTACTTGAGTGGGTCCTTCCGGACGGGTGCAAGGTGAGTGTTTTCAAGTCGCAAGTGAATAGGTTTCTTCTAGGAAAGTGCGTCATCCCAGACCACATCAACGTTTAACACCAAGTCACAACTGTGATTTGATGTGAATGTACAACACGTGAAGCGCTGGCATATTTTCCATTAAAAATATAATTTCATTCACTGTTAATTCAGTCGCACGAGGAGTTTTGTTTGATCATTCAGTTTTAAAAAATAATAACAAATGTGACGGTGGATTTCGGCCACGGTCAATTCAACGCGTCAATACGAAATTAATGTTAATGCATAGCTAATGGTTCAACAAAATATATGGTGTATATAATACCTCAAATACCTATGTGTTGTGTGAAAATAAAAATGCTCTACCGGCTGCAGCCCATTGGTAGGTGCTGTTGTATATTTAGATGATAAAATGATGCATATCATCTAAACTTTTAACTTCCACCTTTTTTTGATTGAAAAATGCAAAAAACAATAAATTGTATTAGCAAATCCAATTTTGA